>JAWNNM010000227.1:6000000-6600000 GCA_035044965.1 Lordiphosa andalusiaca
CTGGATGATTAAAAGGATATTAAAGACATATCCAGTCCAAATGGATCTTTGTTTTTTCTGTGTAGATGTCAAACACATGCATTTTCAGTTGTTATCTTCTAACAGTGCAGTGTAGCACTTCTAAATAGTGCAGCAGTAGCTCAGCAGCATCTGATGAGCTCTAGTTACTCTCATTTGTCTGCCAAAAGCAGCTATTGTGATTCGATAGCTAAGTTTCCCTTGCAAATTCATTATTTTTGCTTAATTTATATAATTTTAGCGGTGAGAAATGATCCTAAGAGATGTAGGAAGATTGAAGCGCCTTCCGCTATTTAAGAATTTGTCTTAATACCAAAGAATCTCCAAATATATCTTCCCTGGTCTTAAAGGCTTGCTAGATGGTAGGTTGGTGTTACCAGAAGGAACCTCTACTAAATGTTAACTTCTCATTCTTTTTTTATTATGTCATTATCCATCGCTAGCCTCTCCATTTTAACCATCTTTCTGGCAATTTTCAGATACCATTTCGGCAAATCGAAGAGTCTTTTAATGGGATCCAATTTTGAAGTACTGGACAAACAAATGGAAGACGGAAAATGCAAAGTCTGGACTGGAGGAGGTTGGACCATCCATGTTAGGATTTCAAGGTAAGTTAACATATTGAACAAATTACCTTCAAGTGCCTTTGCTCGTATTTTGCCCCTTCGAACGCATGGTTAGATACCAAGTAATGCACAAATAAGCAATGGTTTGATGGTGTACCCCGCCCAATTGGTGCCATCGAATATAATCAGCTGTCCCACAAATTGTGTTTTGCAGAGATGTAGACATATTCCGAGCACACAAAAACTACATTGAACATAATATCGGGTATGGTTTCATCGGTTTTTGGGTGCACCGGATTGATTTCTGGCCGTATTTTTTCGATCGGCTGGGATAGGACCGACCCATAAAGGGGGAAGGGGGTAAAATCTAAAAACAAAAAATCCAATGGCTTTTTGTTTTATGGATTTTCGGGTGCTCCGATTTTATTTCTGGCAGCATTTTGCGACCTGCTTCTTGGGGCTGACCTATTGAAAAGAGGAAGGGTCAATAAAATCTAAAGAATCAAATGGGATTCGCTTAAAGGGTATTTGAGGTATCTAATTGGATTTCGGTCAGTATTTTTTTCAATCGGTGGGGAGCGCGATGACTTAGGGAGCAGGGAAGGGGGGTAAAATCTTTAGAAAATATCTATTGGGGTATCGTTTTGTAGGTTTTCGAGTGCTTCGATTTCATTTCTGTCAGAATTTCAAAAGATTTCAGAGAATGATTCCATGTTTGGCACTCCTAAGACTATCCTGATTCGAACAGATTTTAAGTTAATGTAAAGCCTAACATTTTCACCGAGTTTCGTTAAGATTGGTCAGGTGTTAGATAAAGCTTCCAAACAATTTGAAAATCTAAATATATACGATTACTTTTTGTATTATTTTCTAAAACTTTTGATTACTGCAAGAGGACTGTTTGATATTTGGACTCTGTGCGAGCTTCAATCCTCTTGGATCCGCCACTGGATCTTCTTTGGTTATACTTTTGTTAAGTTAGACGGAGAATTAGTGCAAAAATGGCTTGTTTTCCTGCTACTTTTCTTAACCAAATAGGTGTGATCGAAACCTTCGAATTGCACTCCGTTCCTTTGTAGTGGGAGAAAGATAAAAAAAAGCTCAGAATGAACTTTGAAACTATCGTAGCAGCTTTTACAGCTCTTAACTTGACTCTCGTTCATCGAATCTTTACCAATTCTTTTGGTGAATCGATAGATAATCCTCATCTCTAAATATGTCCAAAAGGTACGAACCTTCTAAGTATAAAACTGTGGGAGATGTGACGTATTTCCGGATAGAAGGGGCGTGGCAAAAATTGAAAATAAACTTTATTTGCCTGCAATTGTAACAAGTTTTTGTTCCATACATTAGGAACCTCGTGTCACCATCTTTGAGATCTGTTCGTTCATAAGAACCAAAGGGATATGATTATATAAACTCTGCAATTGATGCTGAACCAGAATATATAAAGTTTGTAGGGTTCCTTGTGGCTGTGACATACTCTTTGCACAATCTTCCTACCCTGCGTACCTTTGGTACAGAGTATTATGGAATTTTCATACATTTCCTTGGTATTTAAATTAGTTTTCCCTCCCGCTTGCAATCACCCTGTATACAAGCAATTCCCTTCCACGTATGTGTATGTGTGTGAGTGAGTGAGTGTGTTAGTGAGAGTAAATTGGTTTATATATGTTTACCTAACACCATGGGGCTATACATATATATTTACATTTTGCGAGCTTATAGCTCGTTATAAATATTTACAAACGTTAATTTCGTGGCTAATTTGAAGGCAGCGTGTGATTTGGGTTTGTTGTTAGTTTTTGGTAGATTGTTTAATGTTACACATCGATTAAATTACGCACATTTACGGTTAGTTCTAATAACCCCACCCCACAACCAACCAGCAATCAACATCAACAATGAACATTTACATAGATTAAATTATGGTTACACTTTTACACAACACACGACAACAACAAAATGAGCAACAACATCAACAACATCAACAACGGCAACAACATCAACATCAACAACAACATCAATAGCCATTTTTAAATGGGTTAGAAGTGGTTTAGTTTAAGAGGGGGACGGGGGACCTCCTCCCTCTTTTTGTTTGGGGTGCAATTGTTGTCACTGACCTACAACGGCCACATCGGCCAGGGCCAGCTCATTGCCAATGGTCACATCGGTAGTACTCGTCGAATTGTCATCACAATCGATGATATCTTTGTCATGTATGGGACTCGATTCGCCGGTGGACACCTCGCCTATATATAGTTTTTTTTTTATATATTTTTAGCAGGAATTTTGAACTGGTGTGACTAGTGAGGAGACTAGAAACGACATGCCCAACTTACATAGAGCAAAATCCATTTTGCGTAGAGGCGAGAGTAAACAGTTGGTCCCGGTCAGTGAATCCAGGGGTGAGTCCACGCCCAGGGCATAATTGTCGTGGCCATCAAAGGTGCTGTTAGATGAGAAATTAAAGTTGTGCCAAGATAGAGGTGAGCTGTGGTATTGCTTACCTGTGCAATCTGCTCAGAGATTTGCCTGATTTGCTGCGTATGTCCATATTGATGCCACTGTCTATGGAGGAGCGCTTCGAGTAGCGACTGTTGTTGTTGGGAGGGCTTTGGTTGCTGGAGAAACAGTAGACCATTAAATGAAAGATTCCTTCAAATGGTAGCAGGGTTCGGAATTGCTCTTTGCTCACAGCTCTCGAGAGCCAGCTCTTGCTCTCAGCTCATAGCACTCGGCTCTTGGCTCTGAGCTGAGAGCCGCAGTTCGGGAGCCGTGAGCCATCAACCAGCTCTCGGCTCACGATCCAAGAGCAATGGCTCACGAGCCGAGTGCTATGGCGAACCGAGCCGAGTGCTATGGCTCACGAGCCGAGAGCTATGGCTCACAGGCCAGAGCTGATAGCTGTGGCTCACGAGCAGAGCCCATTGATAGCTCACGGCTCCCGAGCTGCGGCTCTCAGCTCAAAGCCGAGTGCTGTGACACACGAGCCGAGAGCCCGTTGATGGCTCACGGCTCTCAACGTAGGGCTCTCAGCTCAGAGCCAGTAGCTGTGGCTCACGAGCTGATAGCTGTGGCTCCTGGCTCTCGAACAGTGGGCTCTGAGCGCGAGCCGAAAAGAGGCAGATCGGGCGGCTCGCACGTGAGCAATTCCGAACCCTGAATGGAAGTCAACCTACCTATGAACTGCCACCGGCCTGAGGAATACTCCATCATGCTTCCGCTGCAGTTCCATCTCATAACTTCCATAGCTCGCCTGCTGCTCATCCGACTCTGCCTCCACCACACCCATATTCATGGATAAATTGGCTAAACCACCGCGTAAATTTGGCTTCCGGCAACGCTCCTTCTCCAGTCGATACATTTGAGCCAACAACTGTTTGTGTCCCTTCACACTGGCCAAATCCAGTGGCGTCTGCTGTGCCCTTGTCTTAATCTTCATGGCATTATGATTCCATTTGTAAAGCAACAACGAGCACTCCACATGGCCACGCACACACGCCCAGGCCAGTGGTGTAAAACCATAAACATCCTGACTGAGTGCATCCAATTCGGTCTCCAAAATGATATGTGGATTCTCGGCACGCCAATTGAGCATGGCGCCCACCAGCTTGGCATAACCCAAAGCGGCAGCCAAATGCAGTAAAGTCATGCCGCGCAGTCCCACGGACCAGCTGGCCCCAGTGCTGGGCAGGCTCCAGGCATGCTTGGTCAATTTATGGCAATAGCTGACCAGTTTCTCCTCAAAATTGGGCTCCACATACAGCGAGGTGTGATCCGACTAAGGAGGAAACATAAAACACTTAGAGACTTGCAAAATGGAATTGAAATGAGCTACTCACAGTCCCTTCCTGCTCCGCCTTGACCTGCAGCTTGTCATCGATGGTGGACAAGCGATTGAGCAATGTAAACTTGTACAGGCAATCGTTGGAGCTGCTCGCATCAAAGGGCGCATCCGCCAGCAATGACAGCTTGTACTCAAACATCACAGAATTGGAGACCAGAAAGCCGGCACAGGCCACCTGTAGGGTAACAAAACCCGCCTCATGGGCAGGACAATAGCAACGTAAGACGCCCTCTTGCACCAGCTGAGTGGGCACGGGTTGGGCATCAAACAACACGGTATAGGCACCGCCACCCTGACTGCTAGTCCAGGGACCAGCTACCAAAACCTTGACACCACCTTCGGTGTACGACCATTCGGGACTAAAGTCACAAATGTTATGAACCTTACGGGAAACTGTGCTGGCACTGTCTGCACCCAGATAGGAGCCCTGCTCCAAGGCAGTATTGTTCAGTGCCTGCTTGTCATCCAAATCCAGTTCGGGAAACTCGACCAGCATATCAAAGGCATCCAGATGGGCAAACACATCGTCGGTTTCCTCATCATTATGGGTCTCAGTTTTGGCTGGGAGTCTGACCGAAGCGGGCTTCTCTGTGGTGGCTGCCACAGGTGTTGTTGCTGCTGTTGCTGCCGTCGGCTGGTTATAGGGCATATTGGCTATAAGAGTCCGCTGTATATCCTCATGGGAAAGATCCAGTGTCTCATTAAAGAAACTCAAGGTCTCTGCTGCTGCTGTTGTCGCCGCCGCCTGTGTGGTGGTGGTGGTCTCCTCCTCGCTGCTGCTGCTGTTGCTGGTGGTGCTGCTGCTGCTGTTGGTATGCTGATTGCTGTTGCTCTCATCGCTGACACTAATTTGGCTGCTATTATCACTGGAAGCACTAAATGTAAGGGCACAACCATTTGGGGTTTGAGTCTGTGTAGCGGCGGCTTCCTTAGCCTGATTGTTGTTGTCCAGCTGCTGCTGCTGCTGCTGTTGTTGTTGTTGTTGTTGGTGTGGTGTTTGAATTTTAATCAACATAAATATAAATATTTATTGCAAGTGATTTTGTGGTTTTAACTCACCTCAGCCAATGCATGGGAGCTCATTAAGTTATCACAAGATGCTGCTGCTGTTGCTGCTGTCGTTGTAATTTGTTGCTGCTGATTGCCATCGATAATCGATTGTAAGGAACTCGAGCTGGAGGAGGTGACTGATGATGGGCAGGGGGTGGAAGACGTTGCAACTGTGCTGCTGCGATGCTCTGGTGACATGCACATGGCCTCAACTGGGGGTTGGGCGGCTGCTGCTGGTGTGGATGATGATGTGGTTGTTGTTGCTGCTGTTGTGGTCTGTGGCAATTTATAATAATGTTGCTGGTTGCTGGAAGCATTGAGTTGCTGCTGTTGATTGTACATAAAGTTATGATTGCTGGGGTCATTATTGTTTACGACATTTAATTCGTTGTTTGTTTGAGCTGCTAATTGCTTGTTGTTGTTTGTGTTGCTGTTGTGTTTGTTTGTGGTCATGTGGCTTTGATTTTCAATTAGCTCCGTATCCATGACATTTGAGGCAACTGTCGTGGTGGCTGTTGCTGTGGGGAGTGTCTCCCTAGTTGTGGCTGTGATTGTTGTATTAGCAATTTGCAGTCGATGTTGCTGATGATTTAAATGTGTCGGATTTTGATGCTGATTGGCCACAAAACGTTGCAAACTCAATTGCTGTTGCTGGTATTGTTGTTGTTGTTGCTGTTGCTGCTGCTGCTGTTGCTGTTGTATGACTAGATTGCTTCTTGTGGCCATTATTTGATTAGCACTTCTATATTGCTGCTGCTGCTGCTGCTGTTGCTGCTGTGCATGATAGTTGCCCTCAGCTGCTGCTGCTGCTGTTGTCGTCTGCTGCTGCTGCGGCGGAATGATTTGAAATTTTATGGCCGACTCCTGTGTGGCATTATGATACTGCTGCCCATGTAGATTGTCCAATTGCATATTCTCACTGCGTTGCCTTTGACGCTCCGACCAGCGTGAATACAGTTTACTGGCCACCACCACATTTGGTGTGCCATTGCTGTTATACGTCTCGCCGGTTAAACGCTTCTCCGACACCGATTTGAGTATGCTAGAGCGACGCATCACCGGATGGGTGCAAGTTTTGCCATCGGCACAGCCCGCATCCCCACAGCCACAGTCCAGTTGCTTGACCAAAGCTGCCTGACGTGAAAGACGTTGCTTTTCCATCAGTTGACAGACTATGGATTCGACTGTCTCCGCCGTGGAGATTTCTATGTCATTGCCCGAATCCGAGTCTTCGTCCGAGTTGACTGTGGAGACTGTAAACGCCAAGTAATATAAGTGTTAAGCCAAGGTTTCCCCCCCCCCCCCCCCTTCAAGTAATACTCACGCATGGGCTTCAGCTGGCTAACCAGCTCCTCTTTGGTCCACTCCTTCTTGTCACCCCACAATGTAATGCTGGGTGCTATGACAGCCATTTTATTATCATCCGGATAGGGTACATTCAAATAGTGCACCAAAACAATGTCCGGATTCTAGGTAATCGAGTGAATTGGTCGAGGGGTTAAATCAAAGTCTGTGTTGACTTCCTTCTCAAGCTCAAGCTTACCTGCAACAGCCAGTAACATCTGCGATGAAATGTGGGCAATATGGCCGAGTGTACATAACAGCCATAGATGCACTGTGAAGGAAATTCAATTTATCAATTCCAAACACAAACAAGAGCATAACCAGAGCGCCGTGCCGCGCATTCATTTAATTGGAAAACATAAAAAAAAGAAGAAAAAAACAAAGCCAAGTCGAGGCTTAAATTAAATTACCCGCCACCCACGCCGGCGGGACGGAGGGAGGAGTTCCGAAAGTTAAGTGCCAAAAATCGAAGCAACAACAAACCAAAAAACATAGAAGGGTTGCTGCTGCTGCTGCTATCCACAACAACACATTTCGCTGCGCATTTTTCTTTTCCTACTCCGTCACTGATAAATTTTCTTTGGCTCTCGTTTGTCCGATATGCCGCTGACTTTTTCCTCCTTTGGCAAATTTCTTGTGTGTGTTGTTGCTCCGGTTATCATGTAAGAAGACGGCACCCCGCCAGCTACTGCCAAGTGCATAAATCTTGTCCCCCCCCCCCCAGCTCGCCGGAACAGGCGTACAAACAAACGTATTAAAAATAAAAATTAAAATAAAAACTAAGAATACGACGAATACGGGGAAAAAAATTGGCGTGAAATTGCCAACTGTTTTTTTCTTGCCGTCGTGCAAGGGAGGAACGAACCCACTGCCAGACATTATAAATACGCTTAACCCTTGGCAAAGCTCTTATTTCATTAGCCGGCAAAGGCGTCACAGCACATGTCCTTAAAAAGGGACTTCCGGCGGAAAATCATAATTCACTCAAACACCAAACGTAAGGCAGAGTTCGGAAAACGGAGTCGTCTTACTTAAGTAAGCGTTGACTAATGATTCCACTTGGCTGCTGGGATAATTGCTTAATTGCCTGGCTGGGCACTGTCCAAGCGGCACTTACCTCTGGCTGAATCAGGGAGGGTGGAGGAATCAACAGAGGCTGATTATCAAAAAAGTAAAGGCCAAGACAGACAATTTTGTGATTTAGTTTTAAACGGCGGAGGTAATTAATCATTAACGCACATTTTTCACTCAACTCTGCACACTTCAAAGACGGAAAAATTGAAAATGAAGCACATCTGCCTGATTGTAACCTCATATTAGAATGATGTTAGCCAAGCTATCATCAAACACAGTAAGACAATATCAAACTTCAATTGTGATACACTGAAAAAAGATATCAATCCGAAACGGGATTGAAAACGGGGTAATCCCAGTTACTCTTGAACCGATCCGAGAAAAGATTGAGTTGCCTCACACTTTTTATACCCGTTACTCGTAGAGTAAAAAGGGTATACTAAAGTCGTGCAAATGTATGTAACAGGCAGAAGGAAGCATCTCCGATATCATAAAGTATTTCCGTCTTTCCGTCCGTCCGTCCTAGATCTCAGAGACTAGAAGAGCTAGAGCAACCAAATTTTAGATGTAAGCTAGTATTGTCTGTAGGCAGATGAAGTTTGTTTTAAGTTTTGGCCACGCCCCTTCCCGCCCTCGCAACAAAAAATGTTGAATATCTCCTACAATTTGTTATCGAGCTCAGATTTTGAAGTATGCACTATTTGGCCAATATGTACAATCTCACAAATTTTCATAAAGATCGGATAATAAATGGCAGAGTTAAAAATACGTAGCATACTTATCTGAGCCGTGTAACGGGTATTTCGAAGTCGGGCAGGGCCAACTTTAACTTACCCGACTTTAACTTACTTAATCCCAAAAAACAGGATCACTTTAATCCTGTTCCGGAATTACCCTGTTTTCAATCCCATTTCGGATTGATTTCAGATCGATTTGGTTTTCTGTGTAGAAGCGACTTCTGTAGGCATCATCTCACACTCAGTTTATCAACCATACCCTAGGTTCGCCTACTATGAGTACTTTTGTACCAGCAACACACATCGACAACAATTTATACTTAATTGTTAATTCAACATAAAAATCTACAAAATTCAGCAAACATGGACTGAGTCATTGGGAATTGGTTAAGGTACCTCCAGAAGAGGTCAAACCTCTAGTCTTGAAAATCTATTAAACTATCTATCTAAATTTGAACTAAATGGTAGCAACTAAATGGTATTCGTTCGTTTGAACTAAATGGTAAATGGGCTATTGCATGACCCTAAGAGATGGTATTCGTCAGTCCGAAAACCGCGAGATGGAGTACCATTGTAAGAGATAAGCGCGAATGGTATTACATTGCCTATGACCCTGTCCATATTTGCTGAATTTTGTAGATTTTTATCTTAAACCATTAACCATTAATTTAAAATTTTTGTCGCTGCCAACTGGGTATCAGACAATGCTTACAGTAGTCCTTTCTATCAGAGGGTCTCTCATCCAGGGTTGTTTTTTGTGTCTATCTGTGTAATGCATAAACTAAAAAACTTTTGATTACTGCAGACAAAGAGTCAGTTCCAAAAAGAGTAGAGTTTCATTCAAGCTTACAAATATCCCTTTAGTTCAAGCCCTGAAAAGAAAGGGACTGGTACTGAAATCATGGCATTCTTTATAAGAGGTGTAGTCCTACTACGTCATAACCTTCGCTGATTTCATGCATGATTTCAGTACTGAAATTTTCTTAGATTCTGTTTAAGTTTGAACAACGCGAGGAAGCGGAGTGAACACCAGGTAGTGTTATTTTCCCCAAGGGCTAAAAGTGGTATATCTCCATTAAACAAAAATCGTAAAAGTTTTTGGAATTGTTTCATTTCAAAGCTACGGAGTTGTATCAAAGAGAGTCCAAACCATAGAATGGTTTTCCCAAAAAACGTCACTTTAAGAAACGGACAAATAACTAAAAAGCACAAGAAAATCATCTAGAATCCCTTCAATATACTGAACCTAGTTTCCTAGTGTTATCAGAGACCATAATACTAAACATCCTAAGCGGTTTAGGTTGGGTTAGAACGGAGGAGCTTTAAGATACATTCTATCCGGCACACAGAGGCCTTTGTGTTGCCGTTGGCGGGCTTGGCTTCTATCTATTTCTTTAGGAGTTCCTAAAGGGTAAGATTGCTTGATCCGAGATGTTTCTGTCGTTGGCGGCGGCAACCGAACAAAAATGTAAGACCGACTTTTCCTCTGCCCCCGTTTTTGAAGTTATTAAAGGATGCTACTGGCATGGGATCGTCTAAGTCAGTCATGTCATTCTACAGAAAGTAACTGAAAGCTACTTTTGAATAGCTTTTAGCTAGCAAATGTCTTGTGTAATAGTCCAGCCCATGGAAAGGGCTTACCAACAATTTCCCTAAAGAGAACAAGTTTTATTCTTAGTTTGCTCGAAGTCCCTCTTCCTGGAGGATTCAAAATGTCAGTCTGCTCTACAATCTTTTAATTTTAAAGAGTTTTGCAAGAGAACAACGAGATGGAAGACATTGAGTAAAGGACTTTTGGGGAGGCTAGGCTGTTAGAGAAAATGCTTATGGCACTCAGCAACCTTTTAGTGTACTGTGTACCTGTGAGGACTTGCTTAATCACAATAATTTGCGGCTAAAAGACTCTACAAAGGTCTTTAGTCTAAAGGAAAGACGGTTACCCATTTATCCTGAGTAATACCCAACATTTAGAAGCAAAAGAAGAATAAGAGAATTGAACTAAAAGCAAGAAAAGCCAAACCATATTGCAATTCCCATAAAAAAACTGGCCCCCCACCCCTTTTCACTCACCTCTGTGCCTTGTACTTTCAACTTCATGTGATCCTCTCGCGTTGTTTTGCCATCCTTGCGCTTCTTCCAGCAGTAGCCATCGCGCCTATAGCGCACCTTCTTCCTGGAGTAGAGCAACAGCGAACCGCTTTTGGGTCTGTGCGTGAGTGCGGGTGTGTGTGTGTGTTGAAAGAGGCGTGGTTAAGTTACTCCCACTTAATTTACTCTCCGAGTGACTCACCTGGTTCGGACCTCTTTTGATTGCCATTCGCCATGCTTATCAAAGCTGATAAGAATCGCAGCGATTTCCTGAAACCGAAATTCCGCACACATTAGATAAATATTGTCACAAAATTTCCGACAACGACCTTCAACCATAGATCTAATCACTGCACCAACATTTCAAGCTCGAGCTAACGTTTTAACAATTTCCGCCTTAATGGAACATTTTTGGCCGCCCAGGGTGGTGAGGGGAGGGGAGGAGCGAGCAGGAACTCGTGGCATTTCCTCTGCAAAGTTTTCACAGAGAGGAAAAGGTTGGCGCATAAAACAAAGGAAAACATTTTAGAAATTTCATTTGACCGCAGCAGAGCGGACAGCAGCGGGATGGTGGATGGTGTTAACCACAATTTACAGGTGTCGCCCCGAGTTGACACCTGCTCCCCCTCCCCTCCCCCCTTGGCAGGCACTCTGCTTGCAATTTGTGCGCATATTTGAAATGCTTGCATGATAAGCAAACCAAAGGAAGCATCGACGGGCAGTCAAACGATTCAAATGCAAATCACACAACAGTCAGCGAAAGTCTTTGGGGCCATTTGGGTTTTCATTGCATGTTTTGCCGATAAAGTTATCAATTTGTTTTGCCAGGGCAGCCTTGACGTTCCATGAATAATGTAAGTGGCCATCCATCCAACCATTCATACTGCTGCTGCTGCTGCTGCTGCTCACAGCTGGCGAGGATGTGCAGCAGCGGCGGCAGGAGAAGATTTCGCAACATTTGCGAGTGTCATAAAAATTGTATACACACATTGGGCCGGGCCAGAAGAGATGAGCACATGGTTGGTTGGACAGGGGAGGGGGGGAGCCAGCGTCAGGCGCGTGTTTGTCAAGTGGCAAACGTTTGCATTTTGGACAAAAATTGCCTCTGATTTGCCCTTTTCGAGATGTGAATGCTGCTTTGCCTTGGGCCCCACTATGTGTGTGTATGTTATTTATGCATGCCCGGGGGGGTGGGGCCCAACTCCTTCAACTCTTCTTCTTCATCTACATTATTTTATGATGAATTCTAGGCACGAAAGCTACGCGAGCGAGGCATTAAAAATTTATGCGCACCTCAGCGGATTTGCCTCAATCATGGCCAGAAATGGCAACGAGTGCCATTTCAACACTTTCATCACATGAGTCATTTGTGTACGTGTATGTGTGGGATTTGTGATGAAACAATTAGATGAAGTTATAGTGGTGGCAGTAGGTAGTATACTCTTGGGGGGGGCACCCCTTTAACCCTTTTTTTACTGCATCTCATTATCAATTTAACATTTTGATTTTTAAGCTCCTTGCTCCAAACCGCACACACCGAGAGTCACCGAGTCACCGGCACCGGCACGGCTCATTGGCATGGTTGTTGCTATTATTTCACAGTTGCTTTATGGCCGGTGGTCAACTGCTCCTGGACCTGCTTAAATGCCAAATTAAAACTGTGTGGTTAAAGCGCCAGTTAAGCGACCCGACCGACCCAACCCCACGCCCTTCGGTGATGGTGGCGGTGGTGGCCTGTAAGCAGACTAAAATAAGCGTGCGTAATTTTATTTATGCCCCCCGGTAGTTGGTTACATTTTGTAATTTTTGCCCGCTGATGCAGTGGCTGAAAGTTTGGTTGCTGCTGGTGGCATAAAATGGTGCTGCACACTGAGATTTTTTTTGTATGAAAACACGTTACTTTAATCAGGCAGGCAATGCTCTTACTATAGTTGCATTAAACTTCTTTGCCAAAGAGAACGTTTATGATACCATGGAAAAGCTGTGCGCTGTGTTGCTGTAGCTTTTGCATGTTTCTTTAGTTTTTTACACATCGAACGCTTAAGAATTGTCAAAATTTATGTGACAGGTATAAGGAAACACTTGGTAAAGTGAAGATCTAAGATTTAATAGAGAACTTCTTATGGGTACAGTCAAACTTTCATATAGCGAATCTCAAGGGAATAAAAAGAAACTTCGTTATATAGAAAATTCGGAATTTAGTATCGTTTTAATATGCTTAGAAGGCAAAAGTCACCTCAAAATGTCTCCGTCCTTTCTCTAGGTTGTTTTTTTGTACCATAGAACAGTGTTCCTTCTAGTTGTTTTGTAAGGCTGAAAGCCGGAAACGATTCATTTTTGACGATATGTGCAATTCTAGCTGTTTTGGAAAAAAAAATATTTGCCATTTCCTCCCGAAATGCAACAATTCTGATAAAACAGGCTGTACCAGTTTTTTTCAGTGAATAAGTCAGTATTTAGATATTTTGAGGGTGCTACAATATTCTGTTAATCATACATAAAGTATTCATTGAAAACCATATCAATGTTCAAAATCTATTGATTTCCTTATTATGCCATTTACACTCAAGTACAAAATCATCAAATTTTGCCCAGCAAGCTATGCCATACTGTTTATGATTGCTAATAATTAATATTCATAAATATAGCATAACCCTAAGAGCAAATTTCAAGAATTGGCGGATGTTTATTATATTATCCAGACCTGTTCTCCTTTTCGAATACTTTCAATTGGTGAAACGATTGAAAATTGGAGTGGAGGCGTTTTCTCACCAAAACTAGTTATTAGACCGAATATTCCTATGACAGCTATAACCTATAGTCATCCGATTTTCACAAATCTTTGCCGAATTGTGTGAAAGCATAACAAGTAAATAAATACCAGTTTTAAGAACATTTCCATTTATAACATAAAAGATTTTCTCACTAAGAGTCTGCTTTTCGAACTTTACCTTTCTAAGACAGCTATACTATATAGATGTCCGATTTCGACCAAACTTAGTGGAATCATGGGAAAGCATAGCAATCTAAGAAATACAAAGATTGGAGGCCTTTTCTTTGAAAACAAAAGTTTTTTTTCACCAAAACTAGTTTTTCGACCGATCGTTCCTATGGCAGCTATATGTTATAGTCATCCGATCCGGCTGGTTCCGGCAAATGTACAAACTTCGTGCAAAGTTTGGTCGCGATAGCTTAAAACTGATGGAGAAGATAGCATAGGACGGACGGACGGAGATTAATCAACTCAGCTCGTCATGCTGATCAAGCACATATAATCTTTATCTGTTCGGAAATTCGTTCTTCTATGCGTTACAAACACCTGGACAACTTTAATATACCCTCTGCAAGATTAACAACATCCGAATTGTCATAATCAAATCCAATCAAAACTTGTTGGCGTTCCAAAACAAAAATAGCGGAGTAAATTCTGGATTTATCTGTCACATAGCAGCTATATAGAAGATGTGAAATCGACCCTAAATGAGAATGTCTAATTATTGCAAGGGACTCAACTGCAGCTTAGTTACCTCCGTTAGCGTTGCCCTTTAAATGGTTAGAAACAAACATGCAAAGGTAGCTTAATCTTTCAAACTTATTTCTCAGGGTATTGCCGTTTCGGCTATTGCCTTTGTTTTTGCAAAAGCAACTTTTCCGCCTGCTTTTAATTTAGTCAACTTGTCGCGCGAGTGTGTAAAATGCCGCTTACCGAGTGTCCGCCGTTTCTACCTCGCCTCATTTTAAACTTTACAACTGTCCAAATGAATATTTGCGGTTGCGCTTAATTCACAAATAAAACAAACAAACAAACAAACGAACGCAAACAGAAAACAGCAAAGCTCATCCCAAGGAATTTCCATGTTATTTTTTAAGCGAAAACTTTTATTGCAAAAACAGAAGCAAGCAAAACTTTTTGGCGGCGCGCGTACGTGCATTGTCCGTCCGTATGGCCGTGCCCTTAAGTTGGAGGTCCTTTAACTCGTATTTGTATTATAGTTTGTGGTGCCATAAAAACGTCGCCGACTCGCGGACTATTCCCTAATAGACTGCCAACCATCTCATTAATCTGGTGGAACACACAACAGCACACCCCACCCCACCCCACCGGGTCGAAGGCTGTCAAAGTGTCCAAGCCTACGACTGGCAGGCTCATCCGCCTGTCAACTGTGTGGACTCGGGGCCCCGCCCATCCAACTTCAGGACAAGTCGAATGTTTTTCTTATAGTTTACTTTTCGACATTTTTATGTGCAATCAAATGCAAAATAGAAACACACAAACACAACACAAACAAGAAGGAACAAAACTCAACTGACCTCATTTGTATTCCAACGATGACGCTGTGATGGAAAACTGTCGGCTCTTGGCAGGCTCTCCAAATTGTCGGGTAGTTTGATAGGTTCGCCATCTGGAAAAATAAATGCAAATGCACATTGAAAGTGTAAGTGGGAGATAGAGAACTTGGAAAATCAATTTTGCATATCCTCCCGTTTTTTGTTTTTGTTTTTTTTTTTTTTTCGTAACCCCCAACAGGTGCAAAACTGTTTCGGACGGGACGGACATTCATAAATGCGACAAAAATGTAAATTCAGCACTCGGCCATGATTTATAGATATAGAAATGTCAACCTTAATAAACGTGTCGACTAGCAAACCATTTATCACACACCTAGAAAGAGCTGAAGTGAGTTTTCGTGAAAATAAAGCGAAAAAAAACACAAGAAAAGACTGTTAAGAAAGTTAAGTAAAGATAGACTGTGATTTACCCTGCTTACAAAGCTTTTACAAGACTAATTCTGTGAGCCAGTGATGGGCGTGTAGTGGCCCATTGCGCCCAAGGCAGTCACAGCACACCGCTGAACATAACCACCGATTTAAGCCATATAAGCTATATGTATAATCCTCTATATTTTAGTCAATCTTTCTATAAATAAGTGAGAGCATGTTTAAATGTGTAGCTCAAGAAAAGAATACTCAAGTTTCTTACCCCAAGACAGAGCTTTTTAACAACTTGTACTGAGCATCTAAGTCAGTGTTCCTCTGTCTTTTTCTGATGCTCACTGAAGTCACATTATACTATAGAAATCATAATATTTCATAATGTGCCTTTGTGAACCACTGAACCGAGCCAAAAGCGCTGTTCAGTTAGCTCCACAAACAATGCAATGAACCGAACCGGCGGTTCAGAAACTGTGTCAATCACTGAACCGAACCAGTACTTATTATCGAGTGGTTTGCATCCCTGGTTTATATGGATTAGATGGATAGATCTGCATATTGAAGTTTATTTGCCGTGTTTGCTCTTACTATTTGCTATTGCAAGGGCAAACTCGCAAACAAATATGCCCAAGGGTGCTACCAGTTGGTCCCATTAGGCAAAATCTTTGCTTCAAATTATTATGTTATATGTTTGCGTGCAAACTATTTGGTGTTCCCACTTATTTGTGCAAACTATTTGCTTTTGGGTTACTTTACCAACATACAGCCAAGAACTTTTTAAAAGATTTGCAACTTGGAGAACAAATCTGACTGAAAACCCGCTTAAATATAGAAGGAAAATAGGAAACTGACTGATAGACTAATTTCATAAAACTAAGGGCCGATTCTACATAGCTGCTATGTGTCGGATAAACATAGATTTTACACTGTTATTTGGGAGTTAATATGATAGAGATAACTCTTGGTAGAAGATAAGAAATCGGCCCTATGCCTTTTATTTGTTAAAGTCAAGCTAATGGA
This sequence comes from Lordiphosa andalusiaca, assembly GCA_035044965.1. Lineage (NCBI taxonomy): Eukaryota > Metazoa > Arthropoda > Insecta > Diptera > Drosophilidae > Lordiphosa > Lordiphosa andalusiaca. The sequence continues at coordinate 6,016,461 of JAWNNM010000227.1, forward strand.
AAGATCAGATAGAAAGGCTGTTTGCTTGGACTGGTCATAATGGTATAGAGATTCATTAACTTCTTTTCAGGGCCTTAGAAAAATGATAAAAAATATACTTGAATGTTTTTTAGACTAAGGACCGTTTTGTCATCCGCTACATAGAGCTTTTTATACTCTGTACCGTAGGTACACAGAGTATTATAAGTTTGTGCAAAAGTATGTACAAGCCATAAGGAAGTATCTTCGACCCTATAGTGTATATATATTCTTGATCAGCATCGACAGCCGAGTCGTGGTCGTCAGGTCCGTCTGTCTGTCCGTATGAACGCAAGAGTAAGAGATAGAGGTTTGACATGTATGGGACATATGCTTCTTATGTCTGCAGGCAAATCAAGTTTATTTTCAATTTTGGCCACGCCCCCTGCTGCCCCCGCAATTTAGAAAAAACGTCATATCTCCCACTGTTTTTAAGATAGGTGGTTGGTTCCTTCTGGACGATTTTAGAAATAAGGATAACTTATCAATCAGCCAAAGGAATGGTGAAGATCGGATGAACGGTTGTCGAGTTATGATCAATAGACTGTTCGCTGCTTTCAGCTGCTACTGCAGCATCAAAATTAATGCTGAGCGTATAATTACGTTGGTACAGAGTATGTTATAGTCGGGCTTGACCGACTTTCTTTCTTGTTTTGTATGGGAAAACAGCTGATTGTTAGCTATTATCACATAACGCACTCCTAAGTCTAAATCAGCTTTCAGACTAAACATCTGACACATGGCACCTAAGTAGAAGATGAGAAATCGGCCCTTAGTGTATCAATATGGAAATTTGTCAATTGCTTTTCGACTCCCCCCTCTATATGCCTTCTACACCCTTTGCGTATACCTGTATTACAGGGTATACCAAAACGACAGCAACATCAGCTTACAAAATGCGTGAACCGAGTTGACAGAGTGAAGGAACTTTTGCTCATTGAATAATTACGCGCACTTAATGGAGCTTGCAACGTAAATCGAACCAACTTTTGGGTAAGCATTAAAAATGCCACGCAACTACATAAACTTTGCGGCCAAACTGTAATTTAGCAGAAATGTGTAATAAAAGCCAAAAGCGGACATCTCTCCCTCCCAACCTACCTCCCTCCCTCTCTCTCTCTAAGCCAGAGTCTCAACTGACTATATATCAAAACCCAATAGGAATGCATTCTCCCAGAGCCATAAAAAAGTATTGTACACAATTTATATAAAGTGCTTGAAGCGACGACTAGGACGACGACGACATGAACGATTCAGTCGTGTGCCAGGTTCGCGTAACCAAAAAGTGTTGCCAAATTGCAAATGGCAGACCTTGGGATGGGGTTGGGTATGGGGATGGGGATGGGGTTGGGATTGGTTTGGGGGGAGGGCATCAGACAGTGCGTGGTTGATGACGTTGATGTAGTGGCTTCGGGGTAAACTTGTTTATGGCAATTTTTATATAAGAAGTCGTCGTACGGCTAAAGTGACAAAAGGCACACACTTAAAAGTTTTATGGACTGCCAACTAATTTGTGGCATGTAAAGGGACCCACGACCCTTCCCCTCCCCCCTCCCCACAAGCGATAATTGTCAAAAATGTCGAAACAATCACCGCTCTTGCCCCACCGCATGGCATATATTTATAATGCAGTCGCCTGCCATTGTGTTGTCAAGTAGTGGCAGCAGAAGAGGGAAAAACTCTGTTTGATTAATACAAATACAAAAAGTTTTCTTTTTTAACTGCGTTTTGCATATTTCATGGCAGACGCTTCCAAAAACTGACGTTACCCGACGCCGTCATAATAGACTGGCTGCCTAGGGGAGGCGACGGCGGTGGTAGCCAAAAAAAAAAAAAAAAAAAAAAGGAAGCAAAAGAACTCGGCGGCACTCAGGTGAGAGTTGGACACGACCTCGCCTCTGGTTCGGTCCCATGTCGACAATGTCGATGGTAACGTCAACGTGCTGGGTTTTTTTCTTCTTTTTATTATTATTTTAAGCATCCACACCCCGCCGCCGCTCCTTGAACCTAGGGGGAGCCCCCGGAGACCTCCGCTCATCTTATTCACAATTTGAACCAAAGCTTAATTGTGACAAATGATAATTTTGGGCGGCTTTAAACTGAGAGGGACCTGTCCCTGTCCCTCCCTCCCTGTCCGTGTCCTCGCTGTTGAATTGACATGGCAAATAGCACAAAAGAGTTGATATAAATAATAAATTTTCGTTTTACGATTTTTCGTGTAAAGCTCTTTCAGGTTTTGAGAGCTGCCAATTTGTGGCCTGCCAAATTGTGGCTAATAAATATCTGACAAAAATCTGGCTAAAGTCGTCAGTGGCTGAGGGGGTCCCCCACCTAGGTAGTTGTTTCGTAGGCTGAGGCCAGTACAACAGAAAAATACCAAAAAAAAAAAAAAACACTAGAAAAATTGTTAGGAAAGCGTGGAGGAAGGCCGCGTGGAAAGTCAGCGAGTGTGAAATTACTTTTGTTTTGTCACACAACTCTCCGGCTTACACTTGTTCACAATTAAAAGCCATTAAAAGTGTCTACAAAATAACCCCAAACATTTTATAACAAACAACAAACAGTAAGTAATACGCCCTTCGGAAGGTGGGAAGCAACTTGAGCCACTTGAAAACAAGGGATTATTCCCACTTATCAGCAAGTAAATCATCTAGAATCTAGATGTAATAGATAAGAATTACAATAAATCTTAGTGCTATGAACAGTAAAGTTTTATACATATTTTCACTCCACTCTGCTTGCATCAAAGACTGACAAATTGAATCAAAACCTGTCTCGATCTAAACAGAGCACATTTAGTCCGATTTCTAATTTTCTACATAGAGCTATCTGTCACATAATCCTACAAATAGCAGAGCAAAATCTATGTTTATCTGACATATAGCAGCTATTTAGAAGATGTGAAATCGGCCCTTAGTCGAACAATAATGAGCCAAAAAAAAGTTTAAAGTGGAAGGCGTACCATTAAGCAGAAACATATTTTCACTTAGCTCTGCACACATCAAAGACTGCAGCATTGAAGCAGAACCTGCCTCGCTCTAAACAGTGAATATGGCTAATATGGTGCTTGTCAATGAGCAAAAAATTCAGCTTATGTACAACTTTCAATTGTAAGAGTGCCTAATGTGCCAATTACTTTTCATGCTACCGGCCAAGAGGCATAACTATTTCAATTTAGTTTCGGGTTAAGAAAACATGAACCAATTCCACTTTCGTAGCTTCCTTATGGCTGTGTACCTTTGGTAAAGGCTCAGGAAGGCTATTTAACTACACCCAAAACGGTTACTTTAACAAATACTATCTGGATGAGACTTTTTCGATACTTTTTGATGAGATTGCTATTAAAAGAAGACTAGAAAAAGAACTGGCTTAAAACTACTCTTCACTAAGAGTCGCAGCTAGGGTACCACTTCGTCCGACAAAAGTTTAGCGCTATGGTCAGAAAACGAGCGGATTTAAGACTATTTTAATAAGACCCGAGGTCTCGAAACAGACTCACATGTGATCCACTAGAGAAAGCTAAGCTAACTTCGTCTGTGCCAAAGTTTTTATACCCTTGCAAGTGCTCGCTTAAATATTTTTCAAAAATACGCATTTTCCGAACGATCGTTTATATGGGAGCTATATGACATGGTCATCCGATTTGGACAAAAATTTGTAAAATTATGTGAAAGCATGTGAAACAAACAAATCCAAAATTGCAAGATGCTACCATTAAAAACAAAAAGGTTTTTCTAACTAAGACTGTTTTTCAGACCTATCTTTTGTATGGCAGCTATACCATATAGTTGTCCGATTTTAATAAAACTTAGTAGAATTATAAAAAACCATAGAAAACCTATGAATACAAAGTTTGGAGACGTTTCCATTGAAAGGAAAAAAGTTTTTATCAATAAAACTAGTTTTCCGACTGAGGTTCCAATAGGAGCCATGAGATATAGTCATCCGATCCGGTCGGCTCCGACATATTAGTAGTGTGCAGCAAAAAGAAGACTCAGCTTTAAAACTGAGAGACCAGTTCGCGTAGAAACAGACAGACAGACGGACGGACAAAGCTCAATCGATTCAGCTCTTCACCCTGATCAAGAATATATATGGTTTATGGGGTGGGAAATTAATATTTCTATGCGTTGCAAACTTCTGGGTAAAATTATAATACCCTTTATAATAAAACGTTTGCTGGGACTAAGTCTGTCACTGAGTATAGGGTATATCGTAGTCAGGCACAGCCTAAGGTCCATGTTGCTATGCTTTATAATTGTGTGTCAATTTTTTGAAATAATTATAATAATCGCAGTCAGACAGGGTCGACTTTAGCTAACGCTCTAGTTTTTTTAATTTCTTTTAACAGCGGTGGGCACCAAAATCTAAAGAATGGAAGCTACAAATACAGTTAGAGGGGTATGCTCTCCTCTTTCTAATCAGCTTTTTGGGTATTGTAAAGAAATCCATACCTAAATGTTCTCGGTAAATGTATTTCCAAACATAATTATAGTTTCCTCTTTCCCACCACTGAGCATTATCAGACGCAGTGACATTTCTCTAGAACGACAATGTCTGATGATTTGTATTCACTATCTTGCATCTGGCAAGTTTATCTTAGGCTTTCAGTGGGTTAAAACTAATCTACGTAATACTTTATACGGTAGCTAATTTCTCAGAATATTTACATTTTTATAGTCGAGCTACAACTGTTAGTAACGATAAGATATGATGACGAAAGTCTTGGCCAAAAACAAAGTCCAATAAATGGCAATCAAAAGTCGAGGAATGAGAACAGACGTCACTGTTGGAGTAAAAAAAGTTCCTCAAGAGATAATAAAACACAAGCAAACATGTATGAGGAGTAGCTAGCTGGTAGACACAAACTTAGAACCTTTGGCCATGCTGCACTGCATTTACCAGCGGAGACAGATGTGAGAATGATTTATAATGTAAGCGCAAACACAAACACACACACACACATGTAGGAAGAGAACGTTGCGGCTGATAAAAATCATATATAAATTTATTCTTCTTTCCAACCAAGTTTTCTTTTTTTTTTGGGTTTTTGCCCACCTTTGAAATACTCCATACCATTATTAGCTTAGCCCCCCCCCCCCCCCTGCTATGGCATTACAAGGAAACATTTCTCATCGCGGCTTTGCATTGCATTCCATTATTGGTGAAAAACAGCAATTAAAAGACACATAACAACAAATATGCATGTCAGGCGAGAATGCCAAGCGAAACAATAATTAGCAGCAATGGCAAACAAACAATTTCTGCAAAGGGCAGGCCAGAACGGCGATTAACATAAAAATGCAACCAAAACGCCAGCCCAGCCACTGGGAGCCGAGCTGGGCCGGGGCGAATGTCGAACATGGAACGTGGAACAACGTCTCAAAGTCATAAAAGTGCTATTAATGAATTTCTAACCGAAAAATGCCATGGCACAAAGCAAATGCAATAAATTATTTACATTTATGGGCAAAATGGAACGTTGTCAACGTCTGTCTAGGTTCAAATGCAATTACGTAAGGATTTTCATTTGTTTGAAGCATTTCTTCTTTCTTTTTTTTTGTCTTGCTTCAGACTGACTTGGCATATGCCTCAACCGAAAAATGAAACTAAAGAACAAAAGTCAGAGCTAATTTCAGCTGTGTCTTGGTTTTTATACTCTAGAAGGACATTAGAGAAGATTCGAGTGGCTATTTAAGAGTTGAACTAGTTTATAAACCAAACCAACTGAACAAGTAAAATGTGATAAATCGGATTAAGGCTTACAACCATTATTTCATTATGTTTCTTTTAAGTTTAAAGAAAACTTAAGGAAGAAAAACATTCCCCAGGAAAAGGAATTTATTGCGTTTTCAGAGAGCCGTTCAAAACTGATGAGTTTAGTATCAACTTGATACTTTCAAGTACATAAGCAACAGCAGCCTCGAAATCCGCAGAAGAATCTCCTTAGCAAACTAATGCTCATCATAGCTAAACATTCATAGCTGAGATTGAGAACAATATGCGATTTTATACCCTTACAAAGGGTATTATAATTTTGCCCAAAGAAGTTTGCAACGCATAGAAATATTCATTTCCAACCCCATAAACCATATATGTTCTTGATCAGTGTGAAGAGCTGAGTCGATTGAGCTTTGTCCGTCCGTCTGTCTGTCTGTTTCTACGCGTACTGGTCTCTTAGTTTTAAAGTTATCGAGCTGAAATTTTGCTGCACACTACCAATATGTCGAAACCGACCGCATCGGATGACTATATCTCATAGCTCCCATAGGAACAATCGATCGGAAAACTGGTTTTAGTATGAAAAACTTTTTTCTTTTCAATGGAAACGTCTCCAAACTTTGTAATCGTAGGTTTTCTATGTTATTTGGAATTCTGCAAAATTTTATTAAAATCGGACCACTATATGGTATAGCTGCCATACAAAAGATAGGTCTGAAAAACCGTCTTAGTTAGAAAAACTTTTTTGTTTTTAATGGTAGCATCCTGCAACTTTGTATTTGTTTGTTTCATATGCTTTCACATAATTTTAAAATTTTTTGGCCAAATCGGATGACTATATCATATAGCTCCCATAAGAACGATCGGTCGAAAAATGGAAAAAGAGTATTTTTTGAAAATATTTAAGCGAGCACTTGCAAGGGTATAAAAACTTCGGCACAGACGAAGTTAGCTTAGCTTTCTCGTTATAGTTATTTAAAGACTAAAACGAAGAATTAACCAATGTCTAAAGTCTGAATTATTATACTCCAAAGGGAAATTCGTCACCTATTGCTTGAGTTTCACAATGTCAGCTTAATCTTTCTGGAAACTGACAAAAAACAGCAAGAACAGAAACCTATTTTAATGCCAACATACCACATTAATTTGGCAACGATCTAGGAATGAAGTGATGGCGCTAGAAATTGATACAGCTAAACCTTTTGTGAATTTTCCAAAGCCTACCTTTATGCAAAAATTTGTGGCGCTATCTCTTATATGTAGCCTCTGAGATCGACGCGCTCATGCAGACAGACGGACATTGCCAAATCGACTCGGCTATTCATGCTGATCAAGAATATATATACACTGAAAAAAGAAATCAATCTGAAACGGTATTAAAAACAGGGTAATCCCGGATACTCTTGAGCCGATCCGAGTAAAGATTGATTTGCCTCACACATCACTTTAATCTTGTTCTGGAACTACCCTGTTTCCAATCCCGTTTCGTTCTCCTTGTTACATACATTCGCACAACTTTCCTTCTCCCTGTTACATACATTCGCACAACTTCATGATCCCCCTTTTCCCCATTTTCAATGGGAACAGGGTATAAAAAGCAGGGCTGCAAACCAATTCTTTTTTTTGAATCTCCGGAACGCTGGTTCGAACCCAAATTTATCAATGGTTATGGTTCGAAAATTTCTGGTTCGCAGTTTTGGGAAGAAGGTTTTGGTTCGAACCTTGGTTCAGTCCATGCTGGACACAATTATTAGTATAAAACAAAGCAACAATTTATAAGATACTAAACATTACTAAATTTTAGAAGCTAACTTAATACTAAACTACTCAATTCATATAGGAATCGGGTAGTTTTTGGGTTGAAAACGGTTTGTGGAACACATTGATATATTGAATACTAGAAATATAAGTTACTTTGAAGTAAAATACCGTTTCGTAGTTTTCATAGGAAAATATTTCCCATGTGAATCATTGAAAAAGCTTTGGAGTCAACTGTCTTATAAAACACAGGCTACCTATAGATAGATGGGGATATTGTAAGTAACTCTGAATGCTTTTCGAGGATTTTTTAAAAAGTTTACTTTGCTGCCCATTTTAAGACTCAGTCGATCAAAACCAACCAAATAACAGATAGAATCGCTAAACAGAAGGCCAAATTTTGTGAAAGTACCATTTTTGTTGAACCGAACCGATATATTAGGTTCGGAACAGGTTTGGGTTCAGCTTTCACAGTAAGATAAAATTCGGAGTTCCGGGTTAGAACCGGTTTGCAGCCCTGATAAAAAGCCTCCACGGACATTGCCAAGATTCCTCATTTTTGCCTCAAAAACCTGCCACTTGCTTACTTTAACACAAAATAAAGAAGCTGGCATCAAATTAGGCTGTTGTTCCACTGCGTGGAAGGTCGCCAGAGTTATTCCCATCCTCAAACCTGGTAAGCCACACGACTCCTCTGTTAGCTACCTACAGATCAGCCTGACTTGTGGTTTCTCAAAAATGTTAAACTCAAAGTTGATCAACGATTTAGAGCTTTTCTAGACTGCATTTTATTTAAGAAATGAAGATCCATTATAATGGAGAAACTGAGTATGAGGTGATGCTTGCAGAAGTGCCTTCTATCAGAATTTATTGGTCTCATCCCGGGTTTTTTCCAAAAGTTGGATTTTGTCGAACTGTGTCATCTATATAGAATCACAACTCCCAGTATATCTTTAAAAAACCTCAATCACAGCTGTTTTCTTGTGTTAACATGGCCAACCATTTGCCAAAATGAGAACTAACCGCCTTTGGCCAGAGTATAAAAAGAATATTTTTGTGGAAACCTTTTTTATTCTTGGGGCGGGTCAGTTTAAGCTGACTGCAAATTATATTAATATCAGGCCAACCACACAGACATTATATGGCATACGTATGCGTGTAAATATTCTTCTATTTTTGTGTTTTTTTTTTACCGCCAATGTTTGCATGTGAAGTTTGTATAACTTGTGCGCAAGAAACGAATATATCAAAAACAATTTCCATTTTTTTTTTTTTGCTTTCTGTTTGTTCTGCTAAAGGCAAAAGGGTAATTTATTTTAATGCTGGTATTTATCCACACATTGTAAGGGGCGGTGAAACGGGACGGGACTCTTTACATAAATTGCAAATTAAACATATTTAAAGTGCCCATGAAAACACATGGGGAACACAGGGGGGGGGGGACAGGACAGTCCATTAAAAATACATCGCACAGGAAGCGCAAATTAATCTAAATGCCAAAAAACTAAAAACTAATATTTATCTAACAAAATTAATATGGGAACAAAAATTTACTGTTTGTCGTCTGACCGAAAAACAGCAGCAACAACAACAACAACAACAAACAAGAGCCGAAATGTAGCCCAGTTTTCGCACGGTCCGTAGTAACCGGTAACCGATAAGCCAAATAAATAACGCAGCAGCAGGTTCTGCCTGCTGGCCAAAATTGCAACATGCATTGTTCAATAAATCTATTTTGGGCCGAGGGCCTCTAATCGAGCACACAGCAGCAGGGACAGGGACCGGCAGGGGGGGGCGGGAGGGATGTTGATGTTGGCAAGGGCCACAAATTGCCATTGGCACAACAACATATTAATCCAAATTAGCATCAAAGTGATTTAATTGCTTGGAATTTTGCGTTGGCAAACACTTTTCGACCTTTTCTGGTCTTGTAAACAACACAGGTAGGAGGAGGCCGTTTGCCGGGTTCGGCTTCGGCTTCTGCATTTTGTCACCATTTGGCCATCGATCAGGCTAAGCAGGAGGTCTGTCTGTCTGTCTGTCTGCCCGATTTAAAGTTGCCTATAAATTCCCTTCCGGCGCCTTAAAGCCCTTCAAGATTTATGTGGCTTTTAGTAATATGAGCAAATATATTACGTGACACGTAAACCAAGAACCGGATGTGGATCAGCGGCAACTAATTGAATTGCCGTTGAAAGAAATTGTGGAAAATTAATAGGCGTCGTCGTTGGCAAAGAAACGACGCCCACAGCTGGACCTCAAATTAAAGGGGCACACAAAAAAAAATAAAAGGACACATCAAACACACACTCAACCAGCGGGGGTAGAGCCAGGAGCAATATTTATTGAGTACGTGATCTTTGACAAAACGAACGAACCAGAAATCCGTATGTGAGAGTTTTGCATTTTTTATTACTTGTCCGCAAAAAAAAAAAGAAATGGAAAGAAAAAGGATGCCGGACAGGACACACAGCTGCCAACTTCTGGGGCTACTTTTTTGTTGGCATGCAAAAGGGTGGACGGGCCAAAGTGGCTTATTAAAATTTGCTCAACTTTCTTTTTATTACTTTTTCACACTTGCGAGTTGAGGAGGATGACTTCACTCTCTCCTGTCTCCTGTCTCTCTCTGGGTGTCTCTCATCTCAATCACATTCTTATATTAAAGAATTTAAACTCAAATCTAAGGACCAACGACCCACCCCTCCCCCACACACACACACACACACACACACTTGTTAATGGGCCTTTCTTTTGTTACCAATTTCATACGCTGAAAAGTATGCTACATAATGAAGCTGTTGTTGCTGTTGTTGTTGTCAACTCTCTCGCCCATAAAAAACACTTAAAATGCCGTTAAGTTAAAATAATAAAGTTAAGCGGCCGCCGGGCAGCCACAAAATCTAATGTGACAATGGTTACCAGCAACAACAACAACAGCAAACATAATAACAATAACAAAAAAGAACGCTGCAACAATTGCTGACATATTTCAATGTGCAACAAAAGACAAGGAAGGCGAAGGTGGAGTCAGAGTTGGAGTTGGAGACGGAGGTACAAAAACTAAGCCAGCACAAAAACCAAATGTTGGGCATATTTTGCATTGTTAACCGCCGCACCACACACACACTCACACACTTACTTACACACACACACACACACACACGCATCCTACACATTCACCTGAGACTTGGCTTCGCTTTGGCTTCTCTTCAACGCGGCCTTTTGTTTCAATTGTCTGTAGTTTAGGTTTTGGGCGTGCCGAGCCTCGTTATAAGTAAGTATCGCTGTGTCCCTGTGTTCCCTTGCATGTGTTTGTGTGTGTGCCTGTCCTTTGTCAACAACAACAGAACAACAATAAACGACTGGCAACATATGCGCGACGCTCCGCACGCGTTTTGGAATGGCGTGCGAATTATTGCACAGGAAGATATGAAATAAAATTTAATGAAATGCTTATAAAATGCTAAAATCAACTTGCTGCTACCCCCCCCCTTTTTTTTACAGTCAAGAGTGTGTTTGGAATGGGGATCCCTTAGTTTTGATGGAACAAACTTAAGGGTAAACCACATTTAACTACAAATTGGCCTAAATCAAACTTACTTCCATTTATTGGATTTATATTTTTAAGTAAATTTTAAATAGCAATTTTCTAATGCCATCAAAGCCATGATAGATCGAATTCGTCGAAATCCACTGCGCTAGCAGAAAATCATGCATGAAATCAAATAAATAGTTAGCCGAGAACAAAGCATTGTGCAGCAATGGATCGGTTGGTGCAATAAAAACGAAGGCGTTAGTTAAAGTCGCCCCTGCCCTACTTTGATATAGCCGTTTCTCAGGGAAATTAATGTTAAATGGCCTCTCCTGAAGGAGAGATAGTTGGCGATTTACACAAACAAAATACAATAGGAGTCGCATTTTTGTCATAAAAGAGATCAATTAGAAATTAGATATGTGTTATCGCATTTTTCTTCGCAGATTCGATATATCCATCAAAAGTCACCTTGAGGATTGATACTTTGTTATTGATCTCGTTTTTCATCATCCCATCTGAAAATTGGCTTTACATCGCTTAACACTCCCTAAGAAGACCCGAATGCGATTCTGCATGAAGTTACAATATTACCAAAGGAAAATACGTTGGCAACGCCTATTTTCCATTGGTTCCGAAATACCTTTCGTATGGCCAATCTTCAGGGGAAGAACCGCATTTCTGCCTCTAATCTTATCTCCAGAAAGAAACGCTTTCTATCGGTCAGAAGAGACTTTTTCCTATCCCCCAGAAGGATCGCTTTCTTAACTCCCAGAAATTTCGCTATTTTATCGCAAAGTGTCACATTTTTTGCCGTAGGGAGATGAGAATGTGATAATAATGCGATATCGCTTGAGTAAAACGATACTTACTGGCGAATCGCATTCTTATCATCCGCGATAAAATATGTTTGCGGTCGCATTAACATAAATATACAAAATATATCCCCATTGTGTAAGCACACAGCGCATGCGGCTCGGAAAAGTATGCTACGTTTTCTATAATTTTTACAGCTGCGCCATTTATTATCCGATCTTTATGAATTTTGTGTATTAAAGATAGATTTTGTATGATTCCGTATCAGCAATCATGAGTGTCAAATAAACCATTTGCAATAAGCTAATCACTTCATTCGGCATGTGAAATTGGCAATCATAATTCTGTAATCTTATGTCGGATTTATCTGCTGAATGTACCCTATGTGGGGGTAATCCCCACACCCATTCAAAGTCATCGATTATTGTATATTTTATTAAATTACAGTTGAATGATTGCTATTACAAATATTGATGGCATGATTCAGCAAAAACACGCACACTAAAATATTTTCGCGTTTAAGGTACTGCAAATAAACGGACACACTTAAAAGCAGAGGTGGGCTGACGCTGCCATCGGAAATACCCAAGATAGCTGTGGTATTTGTCAATTTTACTAATCGGCATAGACTGGGATCAACAGCTAAGACGGATATCATAGACAATTAATTAGGAAATCAAAATGGGACCATTTACATGAATATATCATTAAGGGTATTCAAAAGAATAAATCATATTTATGGCGGTTCTCACTAGAAGCCCTTCTCTAAACAATAGTTTCTTGGTTCCTATGGTTATATAAACCGATTGATTCTTTCAATTATTGTACCGTCCAATGCGGACTACACATTGTTTTAAAAAGAAAACGGTTTATTGTCGGTTTGAAGTCAAGTTCTTGGGATCCTAACCTAACTTCTTATTTGACCGAAAAAAATTGCTTCCATTTTTCTTTTGAAAAAAATTCTGTAAACTATGCAAGAATCTAGATCATGCATCGATTAGTGTAGGAATCGGTCTGCGAACCGAACCTGCGACTTCACCGCGGACCGAATGTTTTGCAGAATTTTAGGGGTTTGCTTGCAGTCTTGATTATGATTGAACTGTGGGGGGAGTTAGCTTTGGAATGGGCATATAGAATTCTCCCTCATTCTGATCACGAATATATAAATATAATTTGTGGGTTTGGACACTTCCTGACTTATCAATCAAACTTTACCCAGACTTCCTTGTTAAAATTGAAAACGAAATTAATTTCCATTTTGAGGTCTGGTTTAGGGTTTAGGGCTTTAAGAGTAGGTTATGGCCCCAGATTTAGAATCAGATCAACAGAATTTTGTTTATAATCTAAAACCCCGCACGATCGACACCGCCAACAACAACAACAACAACATCGATAACAGTTTAGATAAGTTAATAAGTAGACAAACATGCAACACACACACACAAAATTGAGAATAAATCAGCGAGACAGACATTCCCAACTAGAAAACATTTATAAGATACAAACCCAGTCACTTCATTGGCCACCGCTGCCCCACAATAGACCACCTTACTCCATACTTACTCACGCTGAGCGGCATCAGAGCGCTCTGCAGATGACTGAAGATCTGTCGATGATGGTGATGATGGTGGGGATTACCCAGGCTGGGGCCACTGAAGTACAGGTGGTTCTGGTGCAGCGATAACTGCTGGTGGTGGTGATGATGGTGGTGGTGGTGGTGTAAGGCAGCAGCCGCTTGCTGCTGATGGTGATAATGTTGCTGCTGCTGCTGATGGGTCATCAGTTGTTGTTGCTGCTGTTGCTGTTGTTGTTGCTGCTGGTGCTGCTGCTGCTGCTGTTGATGTTGTGATTGCTGCGGGAGGTGCTGTTGCTGTTGGGTAGCATAGTTGGAGGCATGTTGCTGCTGTTGCAGTTGCTGAGGTTGCTGTTGCACAGCTGCAACTGTTGCTGCTGCTGCTGCTGCCGACGGCAGGGCCACCACTGCAGCGGCTGCTGCTGCCGCTGTGGCTGCTGCTGCTGCTGCCGCCGTTGCCGTGGCTAGAATGTGCGTGGTGGATGAGCGATGCTGACTTTGTACTGTATTCAAGCTGTGTATGGAGGCATGCACCGCTGATTGATAGATTATACCGTTATTCGACATGGCCGTCATTGATTGGTGATGTGCATAGGCCATTGTAGATCCAGCCGAATGGCCCGCATTCGCCGGCACCGTGCTGGCCGAGACGGGCGCCAACGGCAGTGACCGATAGCCGGCCATTAGTTAGTTAGTTTCTTATGATTCCGGCTTAACACTTGACACACTTTGATCAACACTCTGTCCGCTCCGCTTTCAGCGTCTTTTCGCGTTGCAGTCCGTGCGGACACTAAATACCGCGTTGTGTCTTTTTATGATTTCCTCCTACAAAAGTTCAGATCTGAGCAATACGCTGCTTAAAATATATCGTAGTAGATTTTAGACTTAGTCGAGAGTTGATAATGTCACTCCGTGCTACTGATAAAGCCCGCTGGCCACTTATCTCTTTGACATAAGACGAGTCTACGTCGTCGCCGTCGTGTGTCAACAGATATTCACATTTCTTCTTTTCCTACTCCAAAAATTATATGTGAAACACTTAGAACTAAACGGTACATTACATTTTACATAATTTATGAACTGAACAAATGTTTACAATAATCATAAACACACATAACATGTGCAATATTTATTTTTGTACGAATTTCCGGACCCTGAACTCAAGTTCAAGCCAAACGTTTCGTAAGATAAACCAAAAACTATTTGCAAATCTTATCCGAAATTAATAAACAAAACCTTGTCAACTTGTCCAGAACTCAGCTCTAGGCCAGGTAAACAGTGAATCACTTAACAATATACAACTAAATCTAAACAAAAACAAAACAACATCAATAGATCTTCAAATAAAACACACACACAAAACATTTAGATATGTGAATCAATTACAACAGCAATTTGAGTTTAACAAAAAGTCACTACGGGATTATAAATATACACACATTTATATATATATATATATATATCATGTTGATGGTCTCTTAAGTACACCAATTAAAGGGAACAACATTGACACAACAGACACAGGTAAATACAAATTGAAGAAAAACCAATTACATAAACAAATGACAACATTGAGAAGGGGAGGGGAGTTGGCAATCCAATGGAAGGAACCTTGTTGCTGATCAGATGCTGCTGCTGTTGATATTGACAACCAAATATTGGCATGTTGTTGCTGCTGCTGCTGCTGCTGGCAGTTCTTTTGGCCACGTAACTCGAGCACGTAAGCGACGTAACGTAACAACGGGACAATACAACTAGCGACATCCGACACGTTTGGCCAAGGTCTGAAAACTGAAACTGAAATTCCAAATGTGGCAAGGACATGGTCGGCTAAAGACCACAACTGCCGACTGGCTGTTCGTTAAACACGAACCGTAAAGGCAGCCTCGTGTTGAGGCATTGCATTCAACTAGGATTCGTCGGTTGGCTGCCATTTGCTTCAATGGGAGAGAGCGAGATGGTAGAGCCGAAAGTTTAGCCTGAGATGAGATGATGAATATTGGGATGTTATGGTAGTTCATAAACAGAGAGAGGGAGAGAGGGAGAGGGAGAGGCAGGCAGACTTCTGGCACTCAAGACTTGGCCTTAGAAGCTTACGGCCCGCTGCCTGCCTGTAAACCAAAGTATTATGCCCTGTGTCTGTGTGTGTCGTCCATTTCAGCAGGCTGTCACAATTAGCCTAATTTTGTTTTAATATCCAAGAACTGTGTGGGTTGGTCGACACCGACAGCGCCTACACACACACACACACACACACACAGTTCTAAACTGTGACAGCAGTTAGGGGTGGATTCGTTCGTTAGAGACCTGCGCATTGGTTTCCTAACGGAACCTCATCGCCTGTCGGCTCCTTTCTGGTCCTACCCCAAAGCACAATATTGCACACGTGCCTGGACAGTGCACACCTGCCCTCCAGTACCAAAATATACTACAAATTTCGGGAATTTGTAATCAACGTGCAAAATGGGCAGGACACGAATATTTTGTAAATTATAAACAAATTACAATTATTAATTGGTTTGAGTAAATATTTTAAGTGGAATTTGGGCTAGGATTACAACACATTTGACAAAAGGGAGATGCTTCAATATGTGGGCCGTGTTTAACCTGTGAATTTTGACACACATTTTAAAAGGAACTTGTAATTAAACACACAGTAACCCACCCTGTAATCATTATTGTCCTGCTGCCGTGTTGAGATTTGGGCAAGAGTTTAGGGGGGAGTGTTGTTTGGTGTTGGTTTGGGCAAGTGATAAATTAGCTTCATGTGGTTTCGGCAAAGCCATAGAGGGGACATTTCAAGACATGGAGGAGAAAATTTCTAAACAAAAACTTTGCACACAAACAGCACACATGTGTAAAATGGAGCGTCCACATTGCAGATATCCCTGTCATTCACTTATATGACCGTAGTTCTTTGGAATTCCTTTTTTTTATAATTCAATTAATTAATTGGCAATCTAACGCTTAACAATCATCAAAATTATATTAAACCAATATTTAACAAAATCAACCTATTGAATTGTATTAAAGAAGCAGCCTCGAATTAAGGCAAAGCAGTTCCTAAAAGGAAAACTTGTTTTTAATTCAACTTCCAAGGCTACTTTTTAACTGAACGCGCAAGATTTTGATTTAAAAGGAAACATTTCTGTCAGTAAATGTAAATATAAGGTCAGCTTCCCTAATCGCTTATAAAGTCAGTGTCAGTTTAAGCTTTCAGATGGAAAGAAGTTGTCAAAATGCCAGGAGAAAACATTTTAATGCTTTTGATTAATATTTAACCTTACATTTAAGACCGAAATTTTGAGTTTTAGACAGTTTTATTCCTTATACCAAAGTTGAGGTCGTCAGCAACCTTATAGTAGGATTTGGATGTCTTTGCTCTGTTAATTAACATAATATAAGGCGAATAATCATTAATATATAAATCTAAGTGGAGCAGAGCCGACTTCAACCTACGCTCTCTCTTGTTAAAGAGAGAGTGTTGAAGTGTTGAAGTAAGTGAGCGACACGATATCAGGTATGCAAATCACTTGTAAATAAGGACTGGTTCAGATCAGTGTTTCAAAAAGTTTTCTTAATTAAGAGTACAAAATATGCTGTCTAAAGTTAGATTATCGATTCTGATAGATTACAGAAGATGAAAAGAATATACTTACTCAAATCAATAAGCAACTAACACGAAAGGTAAGCAGTCTGATGACAGGTATACTCAGAGCTCGGTGGCAAAAAGATTCATACAATTTACATCATTCCGGCATCGCTAAGATTAAATTCGATCAATGAGCGGTCTCTTTAGACTTAACCGAAGATCAGACTAAACTTTTCTTAGGGATAGAATTATAATTCAAGATTTTTGTCCAACTAGTCCATGAACTAAGCTGAACCGAACCGTTTTGCTTTGTGGTTTTCGGTTCGATAAATAATCGTGACCTTTAAATATGTGCAGATATATTCTATCTATAACAAGTAAGGGCGCTGCAGTCGACTTTACCGACCACAAAATACCCTGTTCATTTGTTTTCATTTATTTGTGTTTGAATTTTTGAAGATGAATGTAACATAATTATCATCCCAAATGTAGGCAACACTTTTTTCTAGTCCTGACCAACAACTGGGGGGTGGGGTGCTCTTATCAGGTCAACTGTTTCGCTTATAACTCCGATTTTATGTCCGATCTGATTGTACTTTTCAGCATAGATAGATATTAGCTTGATGTATACTAAATCACGAGGCTCTTACTTAAAAATTGTGGATCTGATGATGGTCTATGATGGCTAGAGGACGTCTTGGTTTTTTTTGGGGAAAAAAGGGGGAACGGGGTGCAATTTTCCCAATCTGAAACAAACTTGATCTGCGTACAGCATAAGTCTACCTTCAAGCAAAAATGTGTGGCTCTATCTCTTATACTCTCTGAGATCGACGCGTTCATACAGACAGACGGACGGACAGACGGACAGTCGGACAGACGGACATGGCTATATCGACTCGGCTGTTCATGCTGATCAAGAATATATATGCTTTATGGGGTCGGAAATGTTTCCTTCTCCCTGTTACATACATTCGCACAACTTCATGCTCCCCCTTTTACCATTTTCAATGGAAATAGGTTATAAAAAAACAGAATTAAATTATTTTTCGAGAATTAGTAGGTCCGGTTCGACCAGGTTTCCGAACCCAACCGGTTCTGTGGGTTTGATTCTGGACCGTTTTACAGCCTTGATTAATAATAATTCCATTTTGTTGGTTCATTTATTTTTGGCAAAAGTTATCAGTCCCCCCTTAATCTTTAACGCCGAATTAAACTTGTCCGTTAAATGCATTAAAAGAAGACTTAAAGTATACAGTCCGCTTCCTTTGGTGGTGCGAGAAATCGTTAGTGCTAGTGAATATTTTTAAAACTGAGATGCAAAGCAGTCCATGTCCCTCCCAGCTGTCTATGAAAACGTGTATTCAGCACACTGCAATAAGCATTATCTGCAACTCTTTCCTGTGGTTGTTGTTGTTGTTTGACAATTGATTTTCTTCAAATGTATTGGGTGGACTGTCCTGACATAAGCATTCTGAGGGCATCCCTGTGTTAAGCTCAACTGATCGTGTTGTTTTAAGAATGGAGGGGGAATTTCCTGACTGCTAATTTTCTTCCTACTTTTTCATGACACGTTGATTTTTAAGTTAACCCTCTAATAAATATCAGAACAATCCATTCATTTTCTCCATAGAGATCCAATAATATAACAAACTATGGTAGAAAGAACTCTTACTTTATGAAGATCCCCTAAAAGTTCTCTCAGAGTTTTAGAAATATGGCTATATTAAATATGGAAACGTGGCGTTTTGCGGCAAAATTGATGCAAATCAAATGAGGGCAGTGTAAATATTGCCACTAACTGGGCAAAGAAACTTTGACACAATAATCAAGGAGAAACAAAAAAAAAAAGCAATATGTAGGCGTGGCCTCATCAAATTAGGCTCGGGTGTTATCTAATTAGCCACCTACAGAGTAAACTCTACTTGGCCCTCAGTGTGTCTGCGTGTGTCCGGGTGTGTGTCCGGGTGTGTGTGTGAAGTGGTGCCAGGCGCCAGCCATCATATTTTGCAATTTAACTCACACGAACTAAAAGATTGTTGTTTGCCCTTTTCCTTTGCCATTTTATTTTGATTTTTTTTTTATAGTTTTTTAGCATTTTCCACGCTCAAGTTTCATAACACAACGGAAATGCAAAAGTTTTGTGCAAAAACAAAGCTCAAAAAAAGTTTTTTATTTCTCTTGGCAATTATGTGCTCAAGAAGGAAAGCGAAAAAAAGGAGAATTTTGAAAAAAAAAAAACCAAACCCAAACCGAAAGCAAAGCCCAGCACACCGAAATAATGATAATGAAGCGCACACAACACAGAGGCCAAAAAGGATTTTCAAAGAAAAGTGCAAAAAAAAATAAGAGGAATATATGTACATTTTTTCCAACACATGACGGGGCATGCATGCAAAAGTATCTCATAGATACGTTTCCTTTTTTTGTATTTTTTCCCAAGGTGGGTGCGGGGTAATTTGTTTAATTTGCTTGCCTTTCCAAATCATTTTGGTAGCTTCTTCTTTTTTGTTTCCCTTTTTTTTTTTGGTATTTGTTGAAGGTTGGCCGCCTTTTAGCTAATGGCCAGGCCGGCGAATATGATAAAACACAAACACAAACGTTTAGTTTGCAAACTAAATTAAAATATTTTAAAGTTTTATCAATAAAATGCCAGCGGGCAAAGTTTTGTGTGTGTGTGTGTGTGTGTGTGTGTTTAACTGCGAATCAGATAAGCCTTAGCTTTTGGGTTGTCTGCATTACATGCGCACACATATGGATGGCTAAAAGGGCGACTGGTCTTGGCAATTGAAACATCAGCAATACTCGAGAATTGGTGAAGATTGCAATATGTGACACTTCAACACCCGCACACCCACACACGCCAACGTCTTGGCCATAACTTAAATCTGGCTTAAAAATCACTTAGCCAATGTCGATGTCGATGGCATTTGGCTGCCTGCTTTTCTGGTGTGTCAGCAGAAAAGCACAGGAAAAAGTGCCCAAAGTGTCTTATGTATCGAGTGCAATAATCAACATCTCTCTCACTTGATTTTGTTCACTTTTCATCTTCTTTGGTGTCTGACATCAGCATTTGTCTCTGTTGTAACCCCCCTGAAGGCGTAACGAGTCGCTGAACGTGCGCTTTATTTTAACTCAAGTTGTCACTTGGCTAATCTACAATCTCCATGGAATAAATGCAAACTGATTTGAAGGCAATTTTTCCCAAAATAAAAAAAAAACAGAAATCATATTAAAGAAAGGAACAAGAAGCAGTGGATGAGCTGAAAATGATGTGGTAATCTAGTAGAACAACACTAAACTATTCTTTAATAAAGACCATCAGGCCTGTTTCCGTTCTCGATTTCGAACGGATCTTGCGGCATTCCGAACAACGATCGAGGTATGCGGTTTCAAAAGTTTTACCTTCACTCAGAGAAAAAATAGAGAATTTCACACGTGGATCAAGAACTTTCGAGATCAATAGTTCGATATGAGTGAAAATTCTCGATCCAAGAGCGAAATTCTTGACCCAAGTAAGAATTTATAATCCCTGTTTTCTTGATCCAAGTACGAATCATTCTCAAATCTAGCAGAATAGTTCTTGGATCAAGTGCTAAACATACTCGTATTCGAAGATGGCTCATTCTTGAATCAAGGGTATACAGCATTGTCAAAAACCGAGAATGTTCTTCCTACAATCAAGAGCCCATCAGATTCAAGAGTAAGATCGATTACTCTTAAATCAAGAGCTTCACAGATTCCAACCATTCAACAATGGTCGGCAATGCCATAACTGGTTGGGAATTTCTAAGCAACATGAGTGCAAAAATCCATTACGCTTTCCGCTCGATAACTTCCCCACACCCCTCTCCCATAAAATACAAAACTGTAAGAGCAGACTCACCGCTATTCCCCCAAATGTGCTTGCTCTTCTCTCTCAGTTTCTGTACCTCAGCCCCCTCGCCTAAAATCACCAAGCTGAGAACGAATTTAGCTCGATTTCAAGACCGAAGTTCTTGGAAATTCAAGAACGAATAAGATTTTTTTCAAGAGAGTTATATTATCCGTACTACTTTTTTCTGGGTGTTAGAGTGAGAGTTGGTATGAAAAGTAAATGATTGTGGAGATATTGGGTATTAATAAATATATCATGCGGATGGAATCAATAAAATATCATTGATATATATCGCTTAAAATCGAAAGAAGTTCCGCCACTAATTGTAAAGATTGATTTTTTTTAACAACATTCTCTTTGGCAACACTGTTTATGGCAGCTCAGCTGTTTTCGTGTCACCTGTTACTGTCAAACATATTCAGTTTGGTCAAAATTTAAACAAAATCACAAATCAGTTTACGCACTGGAGTATTGGATAATGTATTCTGTATGTAATCTGGATCGATGTATATAATAAAGGTGATTTTATTTTTCAGATTCATGGACACAAGTTCACATAATTTGTGCATCTCGCATGGAGTCGGAACATATGGTTAGCAAAGCTGGATGCATCGTCTTGGACTAGGACTACAAGGATTAGGATTTCAAGTATTAAATAAGGTGATATAGCTGAAGTAGAATGGTTACAAATACATTTGTTCTTGTTTCTTTAAAGGCTGATTCATCATTTTCTATATAGCTAATGGCACTGATATCTGTACGTTTTTAAGGCAGGTTATGTTATCTAGCTGATGAATCCTATTTTCATTCAACACAAATTTTATAAACGATTTCAATCGATTATAATCGATCTTTTTTGGGGAAAAAAATGTGTGTTCATGGCTCTATTTTTAGTGTATTTAGTTTGTAAAGCTACCCTGTAAACATTTTATCGAGTTTCTCATACCTCTCTGCCAAGGGGAGTTTGGCGATAGTTTGAGCGGAGAGTTTGGAGATTTGTGATATACACAATCAAATTACATAAGGCATCGCATTTTTATCATTCAAAGTACAAATTGTAGAATTGGCGATACATTGCTTAACAATCACTAAGTAGACCCGAGTTCCAAGAAATATATTGTTGATTTCTTTCCGGTTGAAGGTAGTTTCCATTCAATATAAGTAGTATCTTGACGAATAGAAACTAAAGTTTGCGATGGCATAGAATTCAAATCTCAGTAAGTACAAACAAGTATTAAAGTATAATTTTATATCATTCTTTAATTTTTAGATCTTTAACTTCACTTCTTAACTCCATGAAGCATCGTTTTGTTTTATCCCTAAGTAGATACCTTTTTTCTTATCTGCCATCTTTAATGCAAGTAAGGGTTAAACTTTTTATGTAGAACCCTGGTTGCCTTTACTACCGCTTCTTGCACTTTCAAGTATTGGAACTTTAACTTTCCTTCCAAGTTAAATTTGTAAACAAAACAGTAAGAGGTGAGCGTTTATAAAACTAGAGATGAGCGTTTCATTTCGCACTTGCTTTTGAGGAAATAGAGTGCCCTGGCAATAGGTTTGATAAGTAAAAGAGCCGGTGTGAGAGACGAACCTTAAACTTTCCAAGGGGGTTTGACTACCCGGATCTAAACATCTTCAAAATTTCAGAAGTTTTTGAGCTTTGGTCCATAGAATTTGAGTTTATAATTATAAATTGTGTAAAATGTCTTCAAACTTGCCTTAACGACGCATTTATCCTAAAGAAGTTGCTATTTTTGAGAAATATCGATATTTTTACACTAAAATATTTGTATCAAAATGATACTTTTCCAATATCGTCAAAAGCCGACGCTCTTTGAGTACGTCAGCAAATAGTTGCAAATGACTGAGAACCCTCCACTGAGTAGAGTGACGAGACACCTGTTTAAAGTTAAATCTGGGAAACCATGAAGGTAGCAGCTCCTGAAACTTGGAAGAATTTGAATTGACTTGGAAGAAGCCGAGAAGCTTCATTTTCAAACTCAAGACCAACCAAGCACACAGGTGCCTGTCTGAATCTCTTAATGAAATCAATGGCCGTGTTCAGCAGAAGGATTGATCTCTGAGCAGGTATCAGAAAAATATATTATATATCGAATAGCTTCTACTGAACGAGTTATTGGACATTATTGGACAAAAACTATAACAGACATAGACGTAATAGACGCATCACTGGAGTTCAGCAGAAATCCCAGAGAAAATGTATGATTGATCGGGGAGCAAGTTCGCCTGCTGAACACGGCCAATTACTTTCGTAATGATGAACCAAGCTACAGCTTATCGCTGATCATCAGAGTCTGCGCGGAACTGCTTCCTTTGCAAACTCAATCTGTCCCCTTTGCATCTTGGACATGCGGAGGATCTTATCCCTTTTCTCGGAATTCGTGCCATGATTCATGAAATGCGGCTATATCTTACATGTAAGTTAAATAAAGTGATAAGCAGTATTCATGGATCCATCAATTTCAAGGATATGAAATGAATGAAACTGCGCCAACAAATTCTATGCCTTAAATTTGTCTACTTTTGATTCTGTTGCCAGTTCCCTTTTGCCATAAAGTTTTTAGCTACAACTTTCAATTGGCTCAAATAAGATGTGGCAAGTAGTCCTAAGCACTTTACGGTCAAATGAGTTTATATGCTCTCATTGTATATTGCTTACGCGAAAAAAAAAACTCCCCACAGAGGAAGCCAAGAAACAAAAACTTGTGGATAACTTGTAACTCACTAATGAACACAGAGAGCTAGCTGGGCGAGAGCAAATGTTGTTGTGTTATGTTGTGTTGTGTTTGTTGTGTTGTCTTGTTTGTTTGCAACAAGCACCAGTTCGCCAGGGAGTCAAAGCCGGGTGTGAAAATCAATGAGGGCATTCACAGCTGAGTGCCCGGCCTTAGGGGAGGGAGAGAAGTTTGCACGATTCACGATTTAATTGAATAATTGTTAGGCAGGCCACGTAGAGGCAGCGCAAATCAGCAAAAATGTAGCGCCCCTCGTCCACCCCAAAAAAGTAGGCAACACTTTGGGAAAAACCCACCAAAAAATGCAATACTGGAACATCACATCATATCACAGCCTCAGAGACTGCGTCATCTTGTTGGGTCCATGCAAATGCCAGGCCAGGCACCACCTGGCTGCACACAAATTTATGCCCCGCATTAGAAATTCACTGAGACTTACCGTTCCCAAGTGGCACATTCGTTTGCGTTGTTGTCGATTGTTGCTGCTGCTGCTGCTGCTGCTCGGTTGTCACCGTGCTGGACAATTTATTTGATGTTGACGTCGTGGCTACGGCCGCTGTTGTTTCCACTTTTCCGGCTCCTGCTCCATTAATGGCCAGCGTGGTGGCACTCTTGCCTAGCCTCAAAATTGTGGTCGCTGTCGATGATGTGCTTGTGGTGGCTGTTGTTGTCGAAGCCGCCACGGCGGTGGCTGCTGCAGCCTTGAGCTTGTGCAGCATGGCCGCTTTGGCCGCCTTTGAAGTGCGTGTCAAGCTTAAAACATTCGCATTGCTGTTGCTGTTCGAAGTGGAATTGTGAGTGTTGTTGCTCACTGGCGGTGAAGTGGCCATGGACACCACACCTGAACCGGTCGCGGATGTGGAGTTGCGTATAACCAAAATGGACTGTGATTTCTCCAAACGCTTGAGCGTTTGTAATACAAATGGTGATTTGCTATCGGAATTACTTTCCGAGCTAAGACTACGCGAGGCCTGAAAGCGGTAAAGGAAATCAAATTAGTTGTTGGTAACAAAGCAGGAAAGTTTTGCCAATTTACTTACATGTTTCAGCATAAATGGTCTCTCAATCAGCTTCGTTTGGCCATTCGCCTGTTTCTTGGTTCGCTCTTGGGTCTTCAGAACGCTCTCCAATTGACTGGCATTGATGGGCGTTTGCAACAGAATTGTGTTGCTGCCGCTCGAATCCTTATTATTGCTGGCCACAATGGAGATGGTTGAGCTGCCACTGCCCGGGGCAGACACCGATGCAGTGGTACCACCGTTTTGCACAATTGTCTTGCGTGCCACTGTGGTGGTTGTGGGCAACTGATTGAGTGTAATGGTTGTGGGTGTGGCCTTCTCCTGCTGCTGCTGTTGTTCGTTAAGCAGGCTAAGTATGTCCTGTTTGTTTTGAATGATGATCTGACCATTCTCATTCCGTGTGCCTCGCAACAGTATGATGTTGCTGCTGCCACTTTGTTGTTGCTTATGTTGCTGCTGCTGCTGCTGCTGTTGTTGTTGCATGGCCTCGATCTTAAGTTTGGCCGCACGTAGAGTTGTGCTTGCTGTTGTTGTTGTTGTTGTTGTTGCTGCAGACTCCACTTCATTGCTGTGGGTAACTAGCTTGCCGCTGCTCTGCGATTTGATCAGGACATTTTTTGTGGTATTTTGTGCTGTAAATAAATGAAAAGGGGGAAATAGAATTACACTATGCAACAAAGTATTATTTTCATTTTGTTGATTTATGTGCCTAAAAATGAAAGCTCTTTATATTCCTTGTATACTTTATACCCAAATGGTATATTTTTTATCCGTTTTAAGAATAAAATAAGTAAGGGCGGTACCCAGTACCCAGTACCCTTGATTTCATGTATTTTCGCCAGGGATACAAACCGATCGACATTCGGTTCAGTGGTTCACACGGTTGCTAAGCCAGCGATTTGGTTTCCAAGCCAACTAAACCTCGGTTTCGGTTCGGTTCAGGGTTTCAGTCTAAATTTATTAAACATTTAATGAAGGCCTGTTTCCGTTTCCGCAGAAAATCCCGAAATTCCTTTTTAATCTGCGCGGAAAAGAATTTTTTCAAACTTACGAAAGTAAGGAAGTCCGAAAATGGTAAAATGGTAATTGTATCGCTCTTAATCTCACCCTGTCTCAACTCTTAAAGCTCTTCCTTGAGTGTATAGTGGCGATTTATCCTTAAATTTGCTCCAAAAGTCATCAAATCCATTTTGAACTTAAGTCAAATTTCCTTTCTGTTCTTGTTCTTCTTAACATCATCAAATATTAACCATTTAAACCCCGTTTTTTAGACAAACATTCAGAAATGTACGAATTTTGATGCACTTTTCAAGTTGCAATGTTTTAAAACCCATATTTGTGATCTAACTATGCAATTGGGTCTAAAAACATTAGTGCAAAGAATTTGTTCTGGTTTATAGAGGTATGTAACCCCAGGTTTGTGTTTGAACCAACTCTATTTGTTCTCGCTAACTTTTTAAATATTAAACATTCTGTCAAAGCAAGCTCTTTTAATCCAGAAAGTTGTCAAAGCTTAACGAAAGGCTCTTTTCTTTGAATTTTTGCACCATGCATTTGAAATGTAATGATCTCTAAAATGAATATGTGACTTCAAGACATTTTTGAAATTGAACACATTTCAATAGTCCATATTGTTTTCACTTCGAAAGCTGTACTCCTGGCTAATGTTTGATTGAGGTAAAGCAGCATGCAAGAATAATAATAATATTGTCCCCTAAGGGGTCCCATTTCCCGCACACACATTGACAAGCAACTTCCAAAGAATGAATGTTACCTGAAGCCAGGTATGCTACAGGAGATGTTCACAGCAACATAATTCCGGCACCGATAAGAACTTATCGTGGGAAAACAATTAAAAATTTTAAAACTAGTTCGTTTTGAACCGAACTGAACCCTTCTGATTTGTGACTTTCGATTCTGTTCCGCATTTTCCAAAAGGTTCGCCGATTCGGTTTGCGGTTCGGTTAATCACCAGAAATTAGTGGTTCGGTTTGTTGCAGAACCGGTTTGCATTCCTGGTTTTCGCAGCTGAGTATGCTGTACTCCCCGCTCTATAAAACCATAACTGTTCTGTCTATAACTTTGGCGTATTCCGTCCGATCTTATAAAAACTTTTTAGAATAGATTGATATTGCATCCTTTTAAACTCTGTTGATGCTGATCATAAATAAATGGGGTATTTCAAGTAAAAAAAAGGAATATACTGGCATGATGTCTTTGAATTGAATGATAATTGGTCCAAATGAAGCTTATTATGAGAGCTTAACCCCAAACCTTTAGCACTTTTCGTCATTTTTGTGAAGTTCTACGCTTAAAAGGGTAGCTTCGTGAATTTTTCAAATTGTAAATAACTCGAAGTGGGCTTAAGATTGTGTTTTTATATTTTTTTGTCATGTTCAGGTTAAAAAAATTGATTTTAACAACAAATTTTAAAAGCCCCATCTTTTCAAAACATTTTGCGTGACTGTAAATGTCGGTTACTGGAAATTTAGAAAGTTCTGGCCATTTTTGTAATCTCAAAAACATCAATATGCAATGTGGAAAATATTGAACTACATTTGAAGTGAAAGTCACTCCATTAATGCTTCGGTTCTTTCTTCTAGGGCGCAGCTTTACGGTTGAGTTGAGGAGCGAGCCATAACGCCTAGTAGTGTTTGAAGATTTCAGATTTAAACAAAGTCGAGTATTTTTTCATTATTTTTATGATTTTACCAACGTTTTTTGACCTGCAAAAGCCTATTGCGAATTTTCTCTTCAAGCCTCAACATTCTTTTAGGCTATAAACATGCTCTCCTGGTCCTAGGGGAACCCGCTATAAGATACTGCATGCTCTAAAACTCTCTATAAACTAAAGTCTTTTGTAACCTATTAAGCAATCTAGAGGTAATTTTGAGTACATTAAAACCAAATTCGTAAACTTAAAACCAATCTTTGTAGGTTAGTCCACATACGTATGTATGGCATGCTCTGCCCATCCCCTTGCAAACATTTGAAACCCCCCCTCCAAAAAAAAAAAAAAACGTTTCTTGTGGCCCAGTGCTATCAAAAAGTTTCAACAACTCGCCGAAATAATTGACAAGCCATAAACATGAAGCTGGAGCAGGCACGTGGTGTGGGGGAATGGGCAGCTTTGTGTATGCAAATTCAATGGAAACTTCATAGTCAGGCAGATTTATTACTTCATCGATGTGCCCAAGCAGGAGTACGAGCTGGAGCTGGAGCTGGAGCTGTAGCTGGCGCTGGAGTTCATAGTGCATTAGAAATCGACAAGGGGGCGCTACCCATATCTATGACAGACTGATAGACTGGGGCGGGGCGCCATTGTTGCACTACTCTTTCCATTGCGAAGGAAAAAGAGTGAACAAACATTACGTATACGCCGCGTTTGTTGAGCGGTCAGTGGCTTAGACGAGACCATTCTGTGTGCCAACAATGGCCAAGGGGGAGCGAGAGCGCTAAATCAAGCGAAAGACGACATGTTTATGGCAGGGACAAAGGACTCAGGACGGAAGGACTACTTAGCAAAGGGCCCCCAAAAACAAAACGCAATAAAAGTGCAACAAACAAACAGAAGAGTGTAAAGTGGCCCAGGGTAAGGGGAAGGAGGAGGACGATGTAACGGCAACTTACACGCGTTGCCAAATATAGACTCTCAAGGCTGAAGGCGACACGAAACAGCGTAAAGTGCGCGCCGGAAACATTTCAAAATGTAGCCTAAACACTTGTCCGTCGTTTGTTCACCTACCCCTCCATCACCTGCCTCCTCACCCCCTACTCACACACACACACGCCCCCAAATTCTGAGTGTGTGTGCGCTGTTTGTTTTCGAAAAACGTGCGGGTCATAATTAGCCGTTGACGCCCCCCTTTTTTGTGTCTTCCAGCGAGCCACACCGCACACATGTGACCAACCATCTCACTGACCCAAGTGGACATGTGTCTGTTCGTCCGTCTTGCTGTCTGTGCGAAAAGGTCGCCTGCCGCCGCCAGCGAGCCAGCTAGGAGAGGACGACAGTCCGGTTAGGCCATTCATTCAGGCGCACATACTTCATTGTAATGTATGGCAGGGACAACAACAACAACAACAACAGCAACATACAAAAGCCATGCCTTGTCCGCGTAACACATAAAACACTTTGGGGCCTTGTTCTATGGTGAAGTTTCGCATATTTTTGCGTTCAACGCGCGGCTTTTGATGTGCGAAAACAAATGCTGACTGGCACAGTGGGACAAAACTGATGGGGAAATCAATCTAACTGGCAGAGATGCAACCACATTAAGTAGAGGAGGGGTATTTGGAACTCGGAAAACATTATATGGTGACTTTTAATCTCTCATCCAGAAAAAAGCAGAATAAAGATTCAAGTACGAAAGCTCTTGATATAAAATCTATTCGTTCTATAATTTTGAAGAATTATTTCTCTTAAAATCAAGCCAAATTGTATCTATGTTTGGTACTTTAAGGCGAGGAGGGACAAGCTAAAGAAACGGAAAGAAGAGAGTAAGTACATTTAAGAGATTAGCTGTGAAACCACTCTCACAGTTTCGGGAAGCCATCAAGCGGATAGCGCGCTCGATTTTAGCACTCATGTGGCTTTGAAATTCCCAAGCAGTTACGGCATTGCTGCCAAGGAAAGACAGCTGGTGTGTTGTGTTTACTTTAGCCATCTTAAACTTGCTACATAGTTTGACAATTAGTTTTCTATGAAATAAATCTAAGCCAATTGTGCTTTGATTGGAGTAAGGACTTACTTTTGAAGATATGAAGCTCTGGATTCAAGTATCTACTCTTGAACCTCAAGAGTTTATGTTACAAGAAAGAATATTCTTGATGATTGACAATGCACTATGATCTTGATTTGAGAATGTTTCGCTTTAGCTTCGTGTATGGATGCTCTTAAATCAAAAATTCCAGCTTGTATGATGGTTTTCTATTATTATTGAACTTCGCACATTAAAAATTCTTGATCTTCTTCTTTGGCCCGACATTAAACATTCTCGATCTAAGTATAAAATTCTCTAATTTTTCGAGGTGTGTTTAAGGTGTATACCCGGTTTCCATCAAAAATGGGATAAAAAAAAGGAATCATGGCGTTTTGCAAATGTATAGAACAGAGATAAGGACTTTATTATGGTTATATATTCTTGATAAGCATCAACAGACGTTTTTCCATGTCTTTAGAACCGCGTTAGTTAGAGAGCCACATACTATTTGTATGTAGGTAGATGTATATTGTATATATCAGGCTTGTTTCAGATTTGGAACAATTTACCTCTTAATTTCGCTAATGATTGATAAATTCAGAGAACCAGCTACATAAGAAGAGGTATTATACGATTCTCGCTACCAGAAAAACAAGAAGCAGAAAAAGATAATCACATAGCCCTGAGATGTATGCTGAAATAATAGCTAGGTGAAACCAGAGTTGAGACATTTTATCTCTTAAGAATTCTCAGTCCTTAAGGGTTTCTTAAGGTCAGCAGGATGCATGTAGTGGAAAATGAAATAAAGATAAAACTATTCAACCCCTTTTACTTCTTAGAAAACGGACACATTACCAGGGAAGATCGTTGTTTAAGGATCGGGGCATCCTAAAAATTCTGCCCCTAGGGGTTCTGACACTTTTTATCGCCTCCGCAAGATAATAAAGTAGGAATGTTGCCTAGAGCCGCATTATGATAGACCGATTTTTTAAGAATTTAAGTGCTAATGGGGTCGTATATTCTTTATGCTTGAACCAATATTATTAAATCCTCTGATAGATAGTAAAACGGGGCTGCAGAGTGTTTCTATCTTGCCAAGTGTTTGGTTTGGAGAACAAAGCTTTAAAATACTATATTTCTATATTTTCATTCGTTTGAATCAGGTTCCAAATTCTAACAAATAGGCGCTATCATCAGTTTCTCTCAACTCCTCATTTATAACACAGTTGCTGTATTTGTAGAAGGTTTTAGTTTCCATTTGATTATCTTCGAATAACAGCTCGAACCCTGGAGCTCAAAGAAACACTTAAAAGACATGTCGATTCATTTATTATATTGATTTCCAAGACGGAAAATGTCTTAAAGACTACTTTAATTACACATAAATCGTGTGCATCATCGATTTTGATTATCCTGGTGCCCAAAGCTGCTTTAAATCTTGTTAAATTATGTTAATAAACTAATTTTTAAAAGCCCCATTCCAACAGATATCGCAGAGTCGAAGATACCATTTGACAGGTTTGACAAACACTGCCTGTGTAGCTCTTATCAAGGCAACACCATTAGGTTTTGAGTAGATTAAATTATAATTCGAATCGGCATAGCCATTTCCGTCTGATAGTGTGTCCGTTTGAAGGCACAGATCTCAGAGATGATACAAGCTTGAGGCACCTAAATTGGTATGTGGGCTAGAATTGACAATTTCAATTATAACGAACAATTTTAGACGCAATTATTTTTGATATTATTGGTGGAAGCAAGGTTGAGTGTGCTTGAAGTCACCGTACAATATTAATGATAAGGCTGTCCCAAGTAACTTTTGTCCATGAACAAAAGCGGGACTAAAAAGAGACTTTTGAGCGGCTTGATGATCTGTTTAACCCAGCTTTCCGTATCTATCTGGTTTAAAATCAATCCCTAACGCTGTCAGAAGTAGGTCATGCCCTAAACCCTCCCGAAGTCAGGCATTACTGAGTATCCCAGAGAGACAGAGTTTCTTTTCTTGCGGAACCCTGGCCTCTCCACATGGAGAGGGCGGAACAATGTGCTTGTTTTGGTGAGCACTTAAAAGTTCAGCCGACTTACTTGTTTTTATATGTTCCGATTCAGGGCAGGACTGCACACATTCGCCGAAGTGATTTGGAATTTTTTGTGAACCGCCAAACCGAAACCACTGTAAGCCTAGCTTTAAAAACTATGTTTTTCTTTCTTAACAATTTGATTAAAGAATATAATTGATTGGCTTAGAGTAGGTAGAGTTGTTATCAAAATTTCTGATCTATTCTCAAACTCCAGCTCCCATCCACCTGCACACTCCTTGTAATTTCACTCTCCCTTGCCCCACTGTGCATCGCACGTGGCACACAAGCAGCCGTGAGGCGGTGAACAACTTTCAGTGTAACACGACAAATTGCAAGTCTATTGAAATTTTATTAGAAACATAAATCAAGTGTAGAAAATCCAATGTTTATAGATACGTATGCATGCAGATTGACATCAGGAGGGACAGGCAGTGACACGAAAATCCCTGGGGGGGATCAACACGAACACGACCCCATGCCCGCACCACCCCTCCCACGCCCTTGCCATCGTCGTCAGCGAGTCAAAACAAAACAAAACTAATTGAAAAACCAATACAACAAAAGTGGGTGGGCCGCACTCTCAGTTGGTAATCGAAGCCCCGTTATTATACATAGTTATCAGCTCCCGACCGAAAGATAAGCGACCTGTCTGACGCACTATGTGGAGTCTCAGGACCAAGGGCCAGAGATTTTGATCTTCTTTCTTCACTTACAATGCTGCTGCAAATTCAGATTCAGGCGAAAAGTAGTTTGGTTTTGCTCCATGTCCAATGGCAACAACAACAACAACGGCAACTTGGAGCTGGAGCGGGACTAGGTTGGTGGTTGGGCACGTCTGCCATGTGCATAACTTTTGGACACTTGTAAACTAAAACACTTGCACAATGCTGATTTTAATTTTGCTCCTTTTGCATTTTCATTTTTCACACCAACACAAGAAGCACACACATACAAACAAACATATGTTTACATGAAGCCCAGCCCTGGTCTGTCGGTAATCGATTATAATGCTATCGTGCCAGAGCTATCGAGAAGTGGAGGTGGACGCGTGAGCGTGAGCAATGGCGATTTATAAAATAGACGTTAATGGAACTTTTTCTTTTCAGAATACATTTAAAAATGAATATGGTTGAGAAATGCTCATAGCACTGGAAAATTAAACTGCACTTAACTGAAATAGAGGTTTTTTAGAGTAAGCAATCTCAGCTTTACAGGACTGCTCTCTTTATATGGTTCCTATATTTAAAAAAAATAAAACTAATGTGGCTGTTTGAATTTGTTGTGCTGTTTGTGTGAATTAACAATTTGAATGCAAAAAAAAACCTTATTTTATTCGTGAATGCAAATAATTAATTTTCTAGAATGTGGAAAAGCGTAAGAACTGCTTGAAAGTTATCCATACCCAACTCTCAACTTTGTTTTAAGGATTTGTCTAGCACCCTGCAATTTTTAATTCGTCACAATTCTTTATCTATGTAAATAGATATACTTTAGAACAGCTTATCCACATCAAAGCATAGCTTAAGAGTTTCTATTTACATAAAGTGGTGTGACGAAATATGCTCTTTCACTTCCATTTATTTCTTTATTCACCTCACCCGCCCATCTCTAATCGCTACCGATTCATTAGTAGTCGATACTGCAGCACTGTTATCGACTTCAACTGCCAACTGTAATTTTAATTTCAATAAGAACAACACAAAATCAGCAAATGAGCAAAATCAACCCGTATTTCTATCTCTTCGCTTTCCAAATGTATTTCCAGCTAGCCAAATAGTTTTCAACAGCCGCAATATACTGCCAGTGCTACCCATGCCGTGGCCAAAACGTGTACTATACTTTTAGGGTGGGCCTTAAAATTGATAACAGCTGGTACAAACAGTCCAGGCGCGCCAAAATAGTTTTTTTTTCAAATCTCGCCTAGCTTATTTATGACTTTGTTTGACATTGCGACGTGTGAGTGTACTGACAGCTAAAACGTCACTTTCCTAAGGCTGCCTTTTCCTGCCTAAAACTTTCGCCAATGCTGTGGGTTTTCCTCCTACCTCAGCCGCCCCTCTCTGTTCGATGAACGGAAGTCTGTCTCTATCTCTGTCTCTCACACTATCAACGAAGCGAGCACACAGAATAATTGCCAGTGCCAGTCAGTGCCAGTGTAATCGACAACAACAACTACAACAAAGGAGACAACTTTATCTGTTGCTGCTGTGGTTTTATTGTCGCTTTTGTTGCACATTGAAAATAATATACAAAATAATTGAATTACTCGAAAATTTCATGTGAGTATTGGGGGGCGTTGAGATACGCTTCAAGTGGACCGAACGAGATAAGCTCAGCTTATTTGCATACCAAAAGCAGCATACAGGGTGTTACTTCTATGATAAGCGAAACGTGACTTGTTTGATGCTCGAACATCGGCACGTAAAACTCAATTTATGATCCCCGCACCCCCAGGGCCCAGACCCACACCCGGGTCCAAGCTCAAAAAAAAAATACCAGCACGTTTCTCAAGTGGCTGCGGCTGCCATTTGATCGATGCACTCAAACACAAACAAAACAGAACAAAAATTTTTACCATAACATTTAATGACATTTTGCCGCCATGACTGTTTTTTTCTGGTTTTTATGCATTTATTTGGTTAATTGGGCCTTTGAACTCCGCCAGTAAACATGATGAAAACAAAACGCAGATAAAGTCATGCACAGCGAAACTTGATTTCCAACAAAGATCGCCCTCTCCCCCACCCGCTCCAAAAGCAGCAAAGCACGCGGTGCCGTCCCTGTCAACGCCCCCTAGACAGCGGCAGCAACAACAATCAAAATATGGCAATCAAATGCAATTTTCGAAAATTAATAACATGTAATAAATATTTATAAATAAACATGTTCTGCTGGAGTCCCCCTGTGAACTGAAGGCAAAAATCTCAATGAAAATCTGAAGCAGTTTTTCTTTTTGGATTTTTCTTTTCTTTTTTTTTTGCTGGCGGAAAACAAACTGGTCATAAAATTTGCAGCAGCAGCGAGCGGCCTCTAACTGTAAATGGCCAATATATTGAGTGGTAGCCTGGTTGAGGCTGCTGCGTGCCACTGTATGACGAGCGAAGGAGTTGGTCGGCGGTTGGTGGTTGGTGGGGAGGGGTTGGGTAAAAAGCTAGAGCGGGAGTCTGGTGTGAATCAGTCAGCGAGCGAGCGTAAAAATCACAGGTATGCAGATGCGAGAGATTGAAATACTGCGACAAGCCTTGGGCAAACCACTGCGAGAGCACCGTGGTACAAAATTCAAGCATGCAATAGCCGGGCAAAGCAGTGTGAATCAAATTTTTCAAGTAAAATAACCATCATATTTCATTGAAAAGATAAGCAATGTAACTGATAAATACAGAAATGCATCACATATTGATTTATTTTCCAAAATATTTAACGTTTCTTTTTATTTTCTATATTGTTTACCAGAAAATTTCGTTTTAAATACTGTTAAATAGAACTTCTTGCTTTTTAGCTTAAGCTAAGCAGTTTCTTCAAGTAGTTAATGTCATATAATGGATTATAATGGATAGTAATGATCATTATGATTGAGCATATGGATAGAATGTATGTATATATGATTTATTTTCAACGTATTAATAAATCAAAAGTCAAATTATTCTTTTATGTGCAAGCGAACCAAGGTTCGAACCAAAACCTTGGTTTCAGGCGTTCCAAGAACCGGTCCGCGAACCGAACCTTGGATTTTACAATGAGTTCGAACCCCCGGACCGAACCTCATGGATAACTTTAAAGGTTTGCAGCCTTGGTAGTTTCGGTACCACTGTATCTGCTCCAGCTCCATTATGCTTCGTACTTTAGCCAACTGCAGTTTGGATGCCGTTGCCACACACTCACACACTCGTGCACACACACCTACATGTCAAGCCGGTTTTGTTGTTGTTGTTGATATTTTTGGGGGAGCTTAATACAAGTCAAAATGTGGCAAATTTATACAAAGAAAACAATAAATACGTACTGAAAAAATGCGCGGCATGCAACAGCAACAACAAGCAACAAAAGCTATTGCTAACAAACGTTCAAAACGTCCCGCACATTATACGCTTGACTTAGGAAACCAGTCTTATTGCAATTCCAGCTACCAACCAAACCACACACCAGAAATTACGTATCACAAATATCATTTGCTTCTGCTTGTCTTTTGGCCTGTCTCTTTGTTTTTACTCCACACTCCGGCGAATGTAAATGAGTGCGAGTGTGTGTGTGTGTGAGTGTGGCCCACCACCTGTAGTTGTAATTTTAATTTGTTAAAGCCATTTCGAAATAATCTAGAGATTTTGCCATATGTTCTGGTAATTGCAAAAAAAAATATAAAGACAACTATTTTTCCCTCAATATTTAAAAACAATTGAAAAGCAACAGGTAAACACCGCACACAGAGAAGTGGATGGGTAACTGTGTGAGTGAGAGACCACAAAAGAGAAAACAAAGCTTAATCACCTACATCAAAGATGTGAGGGCATCTGAGTGAAAGGGGCATCAAGTGCGCTTGCACTTGACACTAGCAATCAGTACGTAACATTGCCATTTAATTATAGTCGATTTCGTTACAGCATAGCATTATCTATTTTAAATTCACCAACAAATCACAAGTTGATCATGTGATTCGGGCAAACAAACAATCGCATTATACAACAAAGTGTTAAAGGACAGGGAACTTCGATCTACCGAATATGATATACCCATTCTGAACTTTTTTAATCATTTAATCAATCAAATGCAGGCTCAAAAACCATACCAATATATGATTTATTCAAATTTGAATCCCGCTGTAGTGCATTCTGAGAACCCACCTGGCCGCCTGCACAATACAATAACTAGTTTTACACATCTGGCAGAGCGAACCAGGGTTGATGTAATCCAAACTCAGCTCATATTTACGACTCTGCAGCACAGAGGAGCAGAGAGTTGATTGCTATGCAGCCCTGGCAGGTGCAAATTCGAAACGGCCTTAAAAACAGTTTTTTGGTCAACTCAAGAGCCTCGGCAGTTGTTCAGTTCAGTCTCTTGGCGGATGAGCGCGTGATCGGTAAAACAAATCAGCGGACCGTGAAGGTGCTGAGGATATATTCATTGTCGTAGTATTAGTAAAATTGTAGTTGCTGTTGTTGTCAGCGCTGTAAATTTGCGCAGTTTACTAATAGAAAGAGAAACGAGAGAAAGATAGAGAGCGCGCGCAAAAACTGAACGGTGGTTTTTGTATTTGTACCAAAGTGTTTTCCTGCACCCCCCCTACCGCCCATCGGCCAGCCTCCTTCGCCGTGTGTCGTCGCGTGTAACTGTAAAACTGTGCCGCCCGCATCATCAACATCAATTTGCACTAATTTCTTCAATCAACATACAAGGCAAAATCCCAAAACGAAAACGTCGAGATTTTTTTTCTTAAA
The DNA here is from genome assembly GCA_035044965.1 of Lordiphosa andalusiaca. NCBI lineage: Eukaryota > Metazoa > Arthropoda > Insecta > Diptera > Drosophilidae > Lordiphosa > Lordiphosa andalusiaca. The sequence goes on from JAWNNM010000227.1 coordinate 6,053,336, forward strand.
CGAGTGAAACTAGCGAAAATTGTTTAACAAGTAAAATAATAAAAGTAAGTGTAACATTGCGCTTGATCCTGTGGCTTAACCAACCATTTTTCCGACGAGTCATTTAACGAAAGGCAGGTCAAGAGAGTTTTGTACTGAGAGAGTGATGCAGAGAGCGAGAGAAAGAGAGAGCGTCCGTCATGAGTGGGAGGTTTGAATACAGTTGGAAATTTGTTTAAAACCACATTAAAAAAGTTAATAACAAATTTACTTACATACGTGCATCCACACACACACACACCTATGTACAATGTACTCATTTGGTTTGCTCTCTGCCATCTTCAGAAATTGTTTTTGTTTGCTCTCCCACAGCTTGCGCCTGTGTGTGTGTGTTTATGTGTGCAAGTGAATTAAAAAGTTGGAGCTGCTGTTTTAGTACGCTGTCTCCCGTCGTGTACGTTAGGTCTAGTTGGCGCCGTGGCGCGAATAACAAAAGAAAAATATAAAAAAATTGCGGTGAAAATCTCTTTGCCTTGTAACTGCCGAGATCTGAACAAACGGTATGCGTAGGCGTGTGCAGAAAAGAAAAGCAAAAGTGCAAATGTACTGAAATAATTATAGAAAACAAATTAGTCGGTCTCTGCAATTCACATTTGTGTGTCAGTGTGTTTTAGTTTAATTCCAAAGGAATCTGGCTGGCAGCTTGTTGCGTGTTTTTGTTTATTTTACTTTAAGCCAGTAATCACGCGCATCCCCCCCGCCACACCCCTTGTTCAAGCTAATTATGAAAGTTTTTCAAAAAAAGAAGCCGCTCTCTGTGTTTCTTAACCATTTTATTTGTTTGTTATTGTTTGCCTTGGGCTAAGTTTAAGATGCTTACATATTTGTTTGCCTCATTTGTTATGTTGTTTTGAGTTGTGCAAACACCTGTTGTCTATGCCCAGTGTTGGTCTTAACCAGCTGGTTGAAGGCCTTAAAAGAAAGTGTACTTCATTTAAACACTCCATGTGCGTGTGTGTGTGTGCTGTGCTTTAAGCATAAATTATAATTATGACGAACGGCCGCCACACAGAGAAACATTGAGGGAGAGAGAAATAGAAATGAAACAAAAATGGTTCACAATAATTTCACAGTCAGTGCACATAGCTTAGCTCCATTACTCATCCCAACCCTCCCCTCTCCTGGCGCTGATCTGAAACATGTTCGGCCACATTCTGGCACTTGTTTTACATATTGGCTGTACTTAAACAACCACTTAGCTTGGGATTAACAGTGTGTAGCCATGAGTAATGCTAGGGCATGCAGTGTTGCCGCTTTGGCTACTGCAAAAACCCTAAGAACCTGATGAGCTGCCGCACCTGAACTCGAACCAGATTTACGGTTTTTGAACCAGACCATGGACCGGACTCTACATCTATTTACCTCAGCCAAATTTTTAAGAATTTCTTTTCATTAGATTTATTATATTTCAGTCAAGTACTTGGTGGAAGAACCAGACACTTTTAGAGGGGCATGTATGACATATAGCTTTTATAGCTGTTGATTGACATATTGAATTGTTTATTAAATTACGTGTTTCCTCTTCTACGAAAGGTTGAGCATAGATCGCAGCAATTAATACAAAATAGTTTAAAAAAACCCAAATGAGATGAACTAAGGTTCGAACCAAATTGATTAATTAAGAAACCGGTCCTCGAACCGAACTATAGAGTTCACGATGGGATCGAACCTTCCAAAGTAATCTTTTCTTAATAGTGTACTTCAAGCAAATTTCGGTAGGTTTCTTGCGACCACAGAAGGTTATTCCAGATAGGCCTATTTTGAAAACTTAGGCTATTTCTTACTTTAAAATTTCTAAACAGTATAGAAAATAATTGAATAAATTGAAAACACGTAGTCGGCTTATAACAAGGATGCGATCCTCTACGGTTCAGTGGTTCGAGCAGCACTTAAACCGCCGGTTCGGTTCATTACATGTTTGTAGATCGGCTCAGTAGTTTACTAGAAATTTTCTCATATATTTTATAAAGGCAAGGAAAACCGCTTTCGAATATTATGATGTCTTCTGTGACTTTTCGCACACTTTAATAATGGAATTCCAGATTTAGTTATTTGAATTGCTCTAAAATCCTTATATATGTGCTTACAATCGCTAAATATCATAGATAATAGATTGTATTGTACCATAAAGGAGAGGGGATTCTCAGGAATGTAGTTTAGAAAGGTATTTTATGAGGTCTGTCAACAATTGAAGGAGATGTACGAGATCACTTCTTTTCAAATGGTGACAGACATCCTTAGAAACTATATCCAACCCCGTATAGCTCGGTATCCCAATTAAAGGAACCATCAGCAAATCGTAAGTTTTACAAAATTCAAATGAAACTTTTTAAGGGAATCGATGATAATTCCCAAATCTACAAGTCTCATTCTCTAACGCTTAGCGTTATCCGTCCTAAGACTGGTGAACCTAACCGAACCGCTTTGCTTAGTGGTATTTGGTTCGGTTCAGCGTTTTAAAATCGAAACCGGTTTAGTTCGATCATCGGCTAAATAAATAGACACACTATTCTCAAAAAGAAGAACATACTAAAGCACAGTGGGTTTCGTGCATATAATTATTGTACATATTTAACAATTAGGATTCAAATGGGAAAGTACAGACTATTTTCATACTTTTTTCCATAACTGTACTCTTTACCAAACAGTTTTAGAGCTGCTAAGCTAAAATTTTGGATGCTGTATTCCATTCACATCTTAAAAGATAGCTCTAAAACTGAGTTTTAAGACTGAAAGACAGAAACCCCTTGATATTCTTAAGAAGGTTTAAGTTTTTGACATATTTAACATCAAAATATGTAAAAAATATTGAAAAAACTAAAAAAGTTCCTTAATGAGTAAGTAATTTTTAGAACCAAAGCTTGTTTACGGGTGTGACGGCAAATGATTAATATATCATGTTCCTTTCAGGGGGACTCAAAATCCCTATTCAAACAGGCTTCAAGAGTTCTCTTCTTAATCTGTTAGTAGCTGTTTTCTTTCCAAAATAGATCAAATATCATTCCGATAATCAATCGACGGAAGGAACCGAAAACATATTAGAGTCTGCATCACCCATGGCATACTTTTGGGTACCAGCCATGGGATATTTTTGAATTCCTGCACATGTGCTGAAAGAGGTATATCTCCATTGAAAAAAATTTCAGAATTGTTTGGGATAGCTCATTTCAAAGCTAAGGAGTGGTAATTTCCGCTAGTATCAAAGATAGTCCAAATAATACAATAAATTCCTAAAAAAAACGCTCCCCAAAAGAGTCAAAATAGGCACTTCAGCAACTTTAAGTTCAATTTACTGAAAATCTAGACGTGATGGACCATTTCTCAATCATATAGATTAACTACCAACCCTTCAATATACTAGACCCTATGGCCTAATGTTATTTGTTGCTAGCCTTGCCTTATTATTTAGATCTTTCCTGCTAGACTATGTGGATTTCTCAAAAGAATTGAAAAACTTGGTTGTTTAGTGTTGACGCTTCTTTCAGTATTCCTCCTTAGCTGTGGTTTACCGTTAATCTAGCCTTTTCTCTCACAATCTCTAATTCTGATTGCACGCACTTGGCATGCTAAGTAAGCTCGATGCGGAGGCGGTAGACGTAAATCTTCAACAACTGCGCCACTGAGTGACTTCCGCGACATCTCGAATATATATGCATGTACGTACGTGTATGTACATTGAATGTACATACATGATTGCGGTTTTACTGGTCGACAACATTATCTTTTGTTCGTCGTTTTCAATTTTTTTTTTTGTTAACTATAATTGCGCACAATCGCCATATACAGGGTGCCTACGGCCCCCAGGCCCAGTCCCAGCTGTTGGCCCGGCCACTCTTCATTTCGTTTCGAGCTTAAGCTGGCGTTTGTGCTATTTTCGAATTTTATAACCCGTCGCCAAAGCCAACGTCGCCGTCTTCGTCATCGCACGCCACTTTTGGCCAATTTAGCTTTCGCTTTTGTACGATTGCCTAATGCCCCAGCCCCAAAGCCAACTCCAAAATAAATCAAAATTGCATACATACAGACGAATGTACAAACATATGTGAGAGTGTGAAATAAAGCTTCATTATATTTGATATTTTTTTGTTTCTTGCAAGATTTGTCTTAATTATGAGACAGCACGAAATGTGAGAATTGCACGAGAATTTACACAAAAGATCCGCCAAGTCACCTAGGTGTGACTTTGATTCAAACTTTGTTCTACTTTTTGTTGTTTTCTGAGAAACTTTTGCCTTATTGTTTGTGTCACACAAGAGACGAGATGACGTCCCAAGTGCAGCGCAGCTGACCAACAGGTTTTCCGCTGACGTAGGCTCTCAATAGTCTGACAATGGTGGAAAAACGTTACACTCAGACAAATAAAAGCCAACAAACGAAAACCGGCCATAGCATCAAGACAAATTACCAACTCAGTGGGGCGGAGATGGAGAGTCAATCAAATCTATCAAATTTTCACGTGTTTTTGATTTCCAAAAGTGAAAAGTTTCTAATTTGCAGGGGGATATTACCAAAGCTTAGTTGACCCTTAAATATTAAATGCCAGCAGGTAGCCGAGCTGCATTTTTACAACCGAAGAGGCGGTGCTTACTTTACTATTGCCATCCATCAAATTAATCATTATTCAATTTAGCAAAATTTTGCTATTTTTTTACACCTCACATTTAACCTTCCTTATGATAATAATAAGATCTCTTTGGAGAATTGTGCAAAATTTGCGTTTTTTTTGGGAACTTCCATTTGCCAAAAAGCAACAAGCGCTTTCATAAATACTTATGCCAATTTAGGGGATTTTTTAAATACAAATTATATAATTTGTTAAGTCATTTCTGCTTGATTGAGTACCTAACATATAATCAGTCAAATGTACACAATAATATATAAGTAAGATAAGATTCTGATGTGATTACTATTGACAATTTTAAAACGATGATTAGCGTTTGTAGGGATTATTATTTTCGGTATGTGATAGAGGATTTGACTTGTATGGGGGGACATATACTTCTTCCACTTAAGGGCAGATCAATTTTATTTATAGAATATATCAGGAACCGAAATTGAAACTCTTATTTCAGTTGATAAACCAAATCGAATAGAAACCACAAAGCAAAACGGTTCGGTTTGGTTCGGTTCAGTTCAGAACCGGTTTGCATCCCTAATATATGACAAGATAATGGACTTAAAAAAATGTGTGAATGATACTCCTATCCCAAAAAAAAACATATATAATTATACCCGAACATCTAATGAAATTTCCCTCCAAGCTCTTTATATACCCCTTATCAGAGTGCATTCCTTTTGTTAATCCTTTCCTATCATCGAAGGAACGATATGCTATAATATTCTGTAGTGCTTCTTGACTTTAATCCAAGCCAATCAAATACTGTAATATTCTCGCAGTGTAATCTTTATTTATAATATAATATCTGCGACATTATATATGAGGATTTTAAAGCTACTCAAAATGAGTTCTGGGAATTAAATTTCGAAAGTTTGCAAAAAGTCATATATTCACTTTTGAAATCATAATACAGAGAGAGAAAATGGGCTCTATAAAATGTATAATAAAATAAGATTTAAATGGCAATGACAGGTCTCTTATTATTCAGCTTCTCCCGGAGAAGAGGACAATTGGTAAACCCTTCGTCTAGCTATGTAGCAATGGAAAAGCACTTCTTTGAAGCTTACGCATCTCCTGGTGAACCTGAAATTTACGCCAAAGTAGAGAGAACGCCTCGATTTTGGACAAAACATGTACTTCTTAAGAACTAGAAAGAATAGGAGACACTGATTCATGATCAGATCTTTGAACTTAATGGTCTCTAATAAAGTCTCCGGTAGGAAAATTTCTCTTTGAAATAGTTAACATATTGGTATGGTATAAAATTGGATGGGAAAGCAATTCGTAGGCAATTCGTACCCTTTTCCAGGGAATCGAAGTAAATGAAAAATGCATTATTGACTAGCTCGCCTTTTCCTTCTTACCAGGAAAAGATTAATTCTTTTATTCTTGCAATTAATTGTTTTAAGGCAGGGCTGCAAACCGGTTCTTATCACTCTACAATGAATTAAACCTTGAACCTCTTTAGATATATAAACTGAACCTGTACATGTTCCGTACCTAAGATTTCGGTTCTGTACAAGAAAAAATTATAGATATGAAAAAATTCGACCTACTGCTAGCAACGTTTCCTGTTATCTGGGCGGTTTTGAGAGAGTGAGTCTTACACTTGGCAGGAAAATCTATAAAAAACCTTCTAAACTATCCTTTAAAATCCCCGCCAACTATAGCACCCGCAATAAGAGGTTAACATAAGAAAGGTAATATTTTTCATTAGCAAACTTCGAAATGGAAATCTATTTAGCAGAACATTATGTTTTGGTTATTCCATGTGTTTTACAAGTCACTTTCAACCCCGTTCCCAAACTGTTTGTCTCTTTTTTATGTCCATTTCTATTTAAATTTGTGTAAGAGTGAACCAAGGTTCGAACCAAAAGTTTCCGAATCTTAACCGTTGGAAAATTTGGTTCTAACCTGCGAATCGGAGCTTGCAGCTCTGGTTTTAAGCCAGTAAACGTGATCTAAAGTAATGTTTTAACCGCTCCCTTTTAAGATTTGGCCGAGTTTCTGATTTGAATTCGATTTGATGCATTTCGGCAGACTTAAAAAGCCCTTGAAACCTTGAGTAGTTCGATTTAAAGGAAAGTTAAGAGCTGAGTTACGCTAGTTTTAGGATACGTCATTGTTTGATAAGGTTATAGTGTGTATTAATGTCAAATGCTGACTTTAAGGTCCACAAAGAAAACGTTTCCCAGTTAAAACTCTCGTCATGTCTAAAATCTTCTCACGATATTTGTATTTATATAGTATGGTATTATCTGCGTTCGAATGTTGAAACCCTTCTACTGAAAAACCAGCAGTATCTCAGACAAATCTTAATTGGTTGCCTGGTGTTTCAATTTTTGTTTCAGTGTATGCACTTGGGGATTGCTAGGGATTGGCTACACACATCATTGTTGTCGTCGTCTCAACGAACACGATTTGCAATTAGCCAAAAGAATACATTTAGATTCACTTTTGTTGTATAACGATAATTAGCAGCGGCGACGGCGGCGACAGCTGGAATTTAGTTTTTGTTGTATTTTTGAGCAAATTAAATGGCTGGGCCAGAGAGGGTGGAAAAACCCAAAGGCAAAGTTCAATGCGAATCATCTCCATTCCGTCTCCCTTTTTCAGATGCCTTATCAACCAGCAGCCAACAGCGGGACGGGCGGCAGTAAGACGGCAGCCAAAATGGCGCAGTTGAAGTTCTGGAACAAACAGAATAACAATAAACAACAGCAGCAGCAGGACAAGGACAAGGACAGTATTGTCGATGGGAGTAGCAGCAACAACAATGGCCACAGCAATGGAGATGCCAAGAGCGAGTCCAAGAACAGCAAACGCAATTGGCTGCACACACCGGAGCAGCTCATCAACGGGCATGCGGTCTATCTAGTCAAGGTGAGTCTGGTCATAGAGTGTGACCATTATCATCATCATCTCCATCATCTCAACTCATTCTCCATTTGGACAGTTCTTTGGTAATCTGAGCGTGGACCAGCCCAAGGGCATTGAGGTGGTCAAGGAGGCCATACGGAAGCTGCAGTTTGCCCAACAGATGAAAAAAGCGGAAACGGGCACCCAGGAGAAATTCAAGAAACTGGAGATCACCATTAGCATCAAAGGCGTGGCCATACAAGAGCCGCGCACCCACAAGATCTTGCATCAATTCCCCCTCTACAACATCTCGTATTGTGCGGACGAGAAGGGTGTGAAGAAGTTTTTCAGTTTCATAGCCAAATCGGTGAAGACGAAGGATGCGGATACAAATGGTCATAGCAATGGCAGTGCCAAAACGGAAGAGACACACGAGTGTTTTGTCTTCATCTCGAACAAATTGGCCTCGGACATAACGCTGACCATAGGCCAGGCCTTTGATTTGGCCTACAGGTGAGTGGACAGTGCCAGTGTACTGTTATCCCACTAATCTCGATTTCCCCTGGTTCCAGAAAATACATGGATAGCAATGAGAAGACGAATTTGAATAAGGCCCAGCAGCAGATTGAGCATCTACAGCAAACAGTGGCCATCTATAAGGAACGCCTGCTTGAATTATCCGCAAAATTGCCAAAGGCCGAGTTGGATGCCATGCTATTTAAGTTGGGCATCAAGGACATAGCGGAGGCGCCCATCATTGAGCTGCAAAACGGGATTGGAGGCGGCGATTCGCTGAGCAATGGCAAGCTGGGTAAGAACTGACGGCAAGATGTGTTGTACTCGAAGTTAAACCATCTTTCTTTCCATCTTCCCAGATGAGGATAAGCTTTTGATTGACACCAACTCCACAACGGCTTCCACACATTCGGGGTCGCCGAGCTCATTCTTGCCCATTGTCCCGCCGCGGACCAATCTGTCTAGCCAGATAAGCATTAGCGGCAGCAGCAGCGGCGGCGGCGGCGGCGGTGGCAAGAACAATAGCCAAAAAATGGATGAGTTGCTGCTAAACTCGGACTCGGATAGTGATTTCGATCCGCGTGCCGATGAGATGCAGGACAATTTGAGCAATGGACGCAATGCCATTAGTAATGATTTATTTGGCTTTGAGCCGCCCAAAAGTTTTGGCCAGCAGCTCTTCTTCAACAACAATGATCATAAGCAACCCAACAACAATAGCAGCTTATTGAGCAACAACAACATCAATAGTAGCCTGAATACCAGCGACTTGAACATAACGCCACCTTTGTGTAGGTTGAACATATTTTAAGCAAACAAAAAAACTGTTGCCACATGATTATTCATTTCTATATTGCAGTGGCGCCGCCGCCAAAGATTGCTGCACCAAGACGCAGCACCTCGGTAACAACCACAACAACGAACGGCAATACAGATCTGTTTGGCTCGGATCCTTTTGAGATGAGCAATGGACCTAGTGTTTTTAAGGTGAGTCTTGATTTCAGTTTAAAGGTTAATATGCATTCAAAATGCGTTTCGTTTTGGGCGGAGTGGAAGGCCATAGTTCAATACAAAGTCTAAGTATGTGTAAGAGCTTGGCAAGCTCGCCAGTATTGTTATTCCAGCAAGGAGTGTGTAGACGTTTTACTGAGCCTTAACTTTCCTGAATACTTCTTAATTCTTAGCACCATTTGTTAGGTCAACCGTTCGTTCATTACAGCTTACAGAATTAAGTGGCAGGTCCCGAAAGCGAGTTTTCTGTCCTTTTAGTACACACAATGGGGAGCAGCGTATATGTTGGCTGTCTCAAGTTTAACTGAATTCCCCTTGTATGGGGATAAACTAAAGAAGTCTTTATAAGCCCTCACATTCTCATGTCAAACCAAGCGATTATAGGCCAATCAGTCTATCCTTGTTCCTTCTCAGAACCATGGAGAGACTTATAGACGCCTAACTTAGCAGGGCAAAGTGTACTGTAACTGCCCAGCACTCCCTGGTCTCAGAGATTGAAGTGAGAGACTACTCCTTATATAGTAGTCGTAGCATTACTCGACATAGAGGGGATCTTTGCTTAGCTGTTGCAGAATCATGGGTTTATGGATATAATGTCGAAACTAAAGCCCAATTAACCCAATAGAAGCTGCCCCATTAGCCAAGACCGAACAAAATCGCGACATGTTTAGTCGGAGGTGAAGGTTTTGCTCTGATTGGCGGGGTCATGGTAAACCATTAGATCTTGTCACTGGGAAATACTGTACCTAAGGTAACCTATGGTTTGCCATATCTGGGGGTATTCCCATCTATAAAGTAATTCCTGTATTCCTTAGGATACTGCAGACTTTCTCTAAATCATCGCAATGTGCCATTTTCGGGTGTATAGAATTCAAAAACAAGTAAGAAAGTAGATCAAGAACGAATGTAATATACTAATGTAAAATACTAATATAATATCCGCACTAACGAAAGTGTATGCTCATTAAGAACTTTGAAGCGCTGAAGCAGCAACGTTTTTTTTAAGGCTTGATTTTAACGAATCGGCTGTTGTTGCTGTTCAAGAATATATATACTTTATAGGGTCGGAGATGTTTTTTTCTGGCTGTTGCGGAATATAAAAACATCAAAACTCAATTTTTGCTCAATGATCATCCTTAAAACCCTCAGAACCTCAAAATACCAATTTTAAATGCCTAATTTAAACTTTTGATTAAACTATTATTCCTTTCCTTTGTTTTCTTCCTTTTGATTAAACTATTTGTCCCTCTTTTTGTTTTTTCTTCTTCCAGAGTCAAAACCTAAACCTTGATGACTTCTCGCTGGAGAGTCTGGATCCTTTACGCAAGTAAATGCAATATGGTGCTAATCTAAAACAAAAAGCCATTTTCCAACCACAATTTCTATGCAAGTCATAGACCAGGACACACACTATGCCGTCTCTGCTTGGTTCCTGGTTTCTATTTCTTCTCCGTTTCGCAAGCATTCCAATTTTTCGATTTCAGCCAATCTTCCAATTATTTAATTGTGTATTATTGTTTATATATTGTATTGTATTTATTATGATTGATTTTTGATTTTTTGTCGATTTTATATTGCATATATTATTATTATTATTATTATTATTACAACTATTATCTGAGATCGCGATCAAAAGGAACAGTAACAGTAACACACGCACCTGCACTTTGTTTAATTGTATCAAATTGTTGCTGTAGTTTAAATAGTTTAAATAAAAGTGTCAAGCCGATAAAAAGCAAAGCAAAACAAGTTAACAAGTGATGAAAATGAACTAAATGTGAGAATTTTGTATAAAATATTTAACCTAAACGAAAACTACGAACCGATTATTGTATAAAGAAAGATGAGCATGAAGCAAAGGAAGAAGAAGCGCAGCAAAATGAACAATATTTAATGTTATCGATTGCAATATAGAAAATTATTATTATTATTATTATTATTGTGTATTGTATGTAAAAAATAATAAAATGTAGTGCCTAAAAGATATGTATTTTTTGCAAGTTTTTGATATACTTTTGCAATAACTACTCGTGCTGAACCATCGAGAAATATACATCCAATATTGGAACCGTGCGAGTCCCTAAACCAGAAGAATAGAAGTAATTGAAAGATGGAAAGAGAAGCTTAAAGCTAAATGAAATTTACAAATCTATGGAGTGGTCCAGATGAAAATCTTCAGACGTATTTCTGGGGCCGAATGAAACCTGAGAACCAGAGATATTGAAAAAGATCTTGGGGTTGCTATGGTTGTCTCCAACCATGGCTCGGAATTCGCAACAGGGCTGTTATGTTTATGGATTAGGTATGCGGGATTAGATGTTTCACTGGACAGTGATTCTTTGGGCAATAAATGCATCTCTTGCACTTGCAAATTAGATAAAAGACTTCAGAAAAGCTATAAAAAGTGGCAGATCTTATCACGATCTTCTAACAGAACGTTCGTCTGGATCCCAGTACACAGCCCACCGCCGCACCTCGTGGAGGAGGACATAGGCACCTTAGGCGAGATTATTAGCTTATCTCAGTATGTAGAAAATGGAATTTCTGACCATGTTAGTCCGCCGCAGTCTAACATATTGGCGCGCTCCGGCAAGCAACAACAAAAATACATATGTAAAGTGGTTTGCGTGTATGTGTGCGCAAGCACGCAACTTACCCGCGTGTGTAACAGCTTCCCGGCTTCCAAGGCAGAGATTCCACTTACATAAACACACCAAATAACTTGCACAATAAAAAAAAACAAAAAAAAACAATTTAAATTTTACTTTTCACTGGAAGAATTTGCACATTAATATATCTTCTCTTCTTCTTCAACTCACTCACGACACGAACAGTTGCTTGCGCTTGACTGCGCTGCAAGCTTTACACAATATCTATATAGAGGGCGATGTTATTGGGAAGCTGATTACCGATCACTTCACGACTTTAACTACTAGTTAGGAACACAAAATCACTTATTAAGAATTGTGCATTAAAAATACAAACGGTAGTTTGTATTCCACTCTTTTCTGCGCTCCCCTCTCATCGAACAACTCATTCACAACGCTCACAACTCACACTCCGTTTTAAGCGCGTTTTCTTATATTGACTTGCAAGCTGTTAAGCAAAAAATTGTATGGGCTCTCTTTTGATACTATTCTGCTGTTTTAATGGTCGTTCTCTGGATGATCATTTAGCTATCATTCTTTCTGTCCGTGACTGATGACCAAGCCAAAAGCTAAATGATTCAGCCTTTTTCCTGTAAAAGCTACATTTTCTATCGATATGCTATCGAATTCGTGGCCGTGTGTGGGTGGTGCAGCGGTTGTTGAATTTGCCTGCCGTGCCAAAGGTCATGTGTTCGATCCCGCCTAGGGACATCTAATAAATGAGTTTCTGCTTTAAAAACCTATACACTCGGTCATCTTCACCAGTTGTTGTGGAAGTAAGGGTTTAGTTTTATGTAAATCGATCGGCCATGCGCAGCAGCATTGAATTGCCTCACAGAGGTTTAATAAATAAAAAGTCACTTGCACGTGAGCCGCAGAATCAATGTACGTGATTTTGATAGCGCTTTTCCTGACTGCGATTGCAGCTTTATTTCATTTTAGCTAATCTTTACTCATTTTAATTATGCTTCAATCTTAAATAAAACAACAACGATGAGCACAGCTCTCTATCTATAGCTTTCCAAAAAATGGGTTCCAGTTCGATAGTAACCGAATGTAAGAGCAAAACGAAAAGCTTTCTTTATACTGCGAAATGTGAACGGTGTTTTAAAGATGCTTCAAAGCGAAATCGAAGAGAGCTTCTTGAAGCAAACCTCACAGTGTAAACACAAGCCAAGATACAACCAATGCATACATACACAACATGCATTCAATACAACAACTAAGTACTGAGCTGAGAGTGGGAGAGTGAGAGCGAGTGTGAGCGCTAGGGCGACGCAAATTATGTATGCGTGGGCGGAACAAAAAAAACGACATCGGCGAAGAACCTCACGCTTCAAGAGTACGCGAAACACTAAACGTTTTAAGCAAGGCATACTTAACAAGGTTGCCGCACTTCCTCTCTCACAGACGCTAACGTGGGTAAAAAAGACAGCGAGAGCAAGAGTGTAAAGTTCACAGGCTGACGTTTAAGCATTTATTAAAGAGAGCGAGAGGCTTACTTGTTAAGTATGCCTTGGTTTTAAGTACTTTTGCTGAGCGCGCACACTGCGAGCGCCGTTCCTTAGTTGTTGTATCAAGACACGAACTAAGTTTTTCAGTCTAGGAACACTTTTACCTAACTAAATGCATTATATGCTAAATGACACATCTATTGTACTATTAAATAACGTTTCAAAGACTGAACAAAAGAACTAAACAAATTAAGCCCTGAAATCAAATCGTTCTAGAACTAGAAATATAGAAATTTATGGCCACTTTTACTTGCCAAATTAATTTAAACTTGTTAAGGATGCCCCACGTATTAAACATTTTCATCAATATTTTTTTGTTTCTTCTTTTTTTTTATAACAACGAGAAAACTTAACACAACGTTACGTTTGCCATGAATACAAATTTGTGTTGTTGTTTGGGAATGTTTTGCCTTAAACTAATGATATCTGTAGCATCTTTTGCCATAATATTGTTGTTGTTGTTGCTGTTGATGTTGTTGCTGTTGTTCCGGAACCTGAGTAACAGTTATTGTGTAGGACGATTGGTCTCTAGGCCAAGTCATTGTAGCGCTTTGGAGTGGTGGCCGACAGTTGGCGTGCATTCATATCCGAGCTCTAAAAGCAAACAAACAAAATTGGAAAACATAACCAGATAGTACACATAGTTCCAAAAACGGTGAAGCAAGTGGCGGACAGTCTTATAAGTTTTTTAAATAACCATAAATATAACGCCAACGATTGGAAAAGTTCTGAAAGTAAATCAACAAAATATAAAACGAAAAGAGAAGTTTAAGTAAACGAGGAAATTAAGAGAATGTGTGAAGCATACTTTTGGGCGGGGATTTGGTTTTGGTGTATAATTATTTATTTGTATCGCAATGTTGTATAACTTAACTAGTACTTTGCATGCGTTTCGTTGCTTAAACTAAATAAAATCCACTCAATAATTAACACTAAAAACATAAATACAAATATGTTTAATTTCACAGCTCCCTCTGCAGCCGCCCCTCCCCCAACGAGAACAAAAACGGGGAAACAACACAATTTTGGAATGTCAATTGTTAAATGACAAAAGTTCGTTAACAAATTTTTTTTAGGAAGTTTTTGTTGGAGGGGGTTGGTGGGGAGTTTTACATATTAATATAAACAAAAATAAATAAACACTTTTAGCTTGCAGGTGACAAGGGGGAAAAGGGATCTGTTTGGGGGGTGAGTGTTGGTTGATTGATTGTTTGGTGCACAGCCAGCGGGGTGGATACGGGTTATTGCTTGGACTATTGGCTGATGATAGCACTCTCTTTTGTCGTCTTCTTCTTGACGTGTTTTACCTGATTGGACCAATCACCCGTGGGCACTGTGGCGCGATAGAACTTTGAGCTGGTCTTGTTGAAGATGGGCAGCAATTCATTAGCCTCATCGGACAGAGCCTGGTGTAAAATGAAATTTTAGTATTGCATCACCAAGAATAGAATAAGCCCAACCCACCTTAAGATAGATAATGGCATCGGTGCCGAAACCCTCGCAGGATAACAGCACTATATCGCCATGGAAATAGCGTGCGTATAGCCGAGATATGGGCAAACCATAGCCATAGCCTGCCAATGGCACCGTGTGCAAATCCGATTTCGAGGGCTGCGGCGCTGTGCTGTACATGTACTTGAACAGCTGGTCGGTCTGAGAGCGCGGTATACCGCCACCCTGATCGGAGATCTTTACACAAATGTCCTCCTTGCCGCGACATATGGCCACCTTCAGAGGCGGCAGTGTGTCACATTTGTCATGGTTATGCGTCTCCACTACCGCACGCATGGAGTTCTTGAACAGCTCGAACAGCATGTGATACAAATGCGAGGGCACATACACAGTCCGAATGGGTAGAGTATCATCCGTCACACAGCTATGCTGCTGGATCTCCAAAGCAGGGCTGGTCAGATAATATTGATCACAGAGGAAGCGGGCATTCTCATAGGCATCCCGTACCACATCCGATAAATCACAGGCGGGGTCCAGACAGCCAATATGCCGGCCAGCCGAATGTGGATTCGCGCCGAACAGCAAAGCTATAAAATTGATAGTAGAGAGTCAATGGTAGATTACACGGTATTATGTCGACTTACTGTGCTGATTGATCAGCATTCGAATGCTGATGCGTGACATGTACAAGCGATCCAAAAAGTATTGTATAGAACTCTCAGTGGGCGCATCCACCTGACCATCCTCGTTCTCCTTCATTTCGAGCACACCCTGAGCCATGGTCTGTACCACATCATTGTGTCGATTCCTAATGAGATCCAGATGGCGTACAAACCTAAAGGAAAGGAAATGATTTAGTCAAAAAATGAGGCTAAGTAAATAAAGATAACGCACTTTTGTAGGTTTTCATGCGTGGGTTCGGCCTTCTCGTACTCTAGAACATCCTCGAAACTTTTCACATACCAGGAGCTAACTTCGCTCACGGATCTGGTATGAAGCAGAGTATCGGGCAATAGAGCAATTTCCTTCATGATATTGGCCAAACGTACGGGCAACTCTTTGCGTAAGAATACATAGGATTTCTTTTCGCAAGCATTTTGACCTGTTGAAGAGAGGTTTGAATGAATTATTTAAAAGGAAATCTAAGGATGGGAGTCTTAAAGCTAAATGGAAACTATTTATAAGTAAGAACAAAAGACAGGAGAAAATTGGAAGGTTCTACCGATGATTTTGTTATCCTCTGTAATTGACTTTATAGTCCCAAAGCTACAAGACGAGCTTCTCTCAATCTTGTGTTTATGTGCTTCCACACTGCAGAGAAACAAAACTAGTTGTAAAGCAACTAGAATTTATCTGGTAGCAGAAACGCTAGATTCGGGTGAGTTGAGCAACTGCGCGGCGGCATTTCTTTCCATTTTATGGAAGATTGTTAAAATTCAGCACCTCCGCAATCAGATATCTCGATCGGTTTAGGTACATCAATTCTTTTCTGACTTTGATTCTAAAGACAGTTTTTATACCCTTGCCGAGGGTATATTGAAATTGTCCAGATGTTTGTAACGCATAGAAGGAAGCATTTTCGAACAAATAAAATAAATATATTCTTGATCAGCAAGACGAGCTGAGTCGATATAGCCATGTCCGTCTGTTTCTATGCTATCTTCTCCGTCAGTTTTAAAGCTTTCGCCACCAAACTTTGCACGAAGTCTTCTGATACAAATACGCAGCACATTTGTCGGAGTCCGCTGGATCAGATGACTATAACATATAGCTGCCATAGGAACGATCAGTCGAAAAACTAGTTCTAGTGAGTAATACTTTTTTGTTTTTAAGGAAAACGTCTCCCAACTTCGTATTTAGTAGTTTTCAATGCTTTTCCATAATTCTGCCAAATTTGGTCGAAATCTGACATCTATATAGTATATCTGCCATAGAAAAGTAAGGTTTGAACAAAAGTCTTAGTAAGAAAACTTTTTTGTTTTCAATGTAAACCTCTTGAAAATTGGTATATATTTATTTTATAGGCTTTCTCACAATACTTCACAGTTTTGTCAAAATCGGATGACTATTGGTTATATCTGCCATAGAAATAATCGGTCGAGAAACTAGTTTTAGTGAGAAAAACTTTTTTGTTTTCAAAGAAATCGCCTCCAAACTTGGTATTTCTTAGTTTGCTTTGCTTTTGCATGATTCCACTAAGTTTGGTCGAAATCGGACATCTATATAGTATAGCTGTCATACAAAAGTAGAGTCAGAATAGTAGTGTTAGTGAGAAAAACTTGTTTGTTTTCAGTGAAAATGCCGTTCAAATTAGTTAGAAAAACGTGCTGCAAGGGTATACAAACTTCGGCCAAGCCGAAGTTAACTTTTCTCTTTTTTTTAATTTCAAACTAAGAAAACTCAATTTTATCAGTGCACAAAATGAACCAAGATACGCGTAACGGTATCGAAAAACCTATTGATATACAATTACAGCTGTGGGTAGCAGTATCACTTGAAAGGAGCGAACTTTTTGCTCGATGCAAGCTCCTCTATCATGAAACCGGATCACTGGATTACTGGAGTTCAGTAGACAGATCAGGAAAAAGTATGATTGATCAGGGAGCAAGTTCTTTTACCGAACGTGGCCATTCTCTCTGTTGTGTGAGCTTTTTCTTAGTGTCACAAAATATCAGTTGTTTTTGTAACACTTTAACAGTTGAGTGAGATATTTTTGGCCTTTTGTTTTTAGTTGTGTTAATTTTTTTTCATTAAAGTTTAAGTCGAGAAGTGAAATATTTGAAACGTGTCAGATTTGGTTACCCTTAGGTAATCTGCTGAAAGCTGTGCTCCTTAGCTAAGCCACATAGTTTGCCTTTATTGTGAGTTGCCTAATTTCCAATACACGCAGTTATTATCTATTGGATCAACAAATTGATGAGTTGATAAAATTTTACAAAATATATGTTTGTCTTTACACAATTTCTAGATTAATTATTTGCCAAGGCCCCTTGCTAAAGCAAGCTTAATGCGTTGTATCTCAAGTATTCAGAATTAAGCAAAGTTCAAAGCACTTTCCAATCAACAATTCAAAAACAAAACTTTGCCCCTCTTTGCTCCACAATTTCGTAACAAAAGAAATCGAATGGAACGAAAACAGCGCTGGTTTCATTCAGATAAGAGGGCAATA
Source organism: Lordiphosa andalusiaca (assembly GCA_035044965.1). Lineage (NCBI taxonomy): Eukaryota > Metazoa > Arthropoda > Insecta > Diptera > Drosophilidae > Lordiphosa > Lordiphosa andalusiaca. The sequence goes on from JAWNNM010000227.1 coordinate 6,071,162, forward strand.
AAAGGCCTTGACCGCAGAAGCACCGAGACACGCCCCTCTTATTAATAAATAAGAAATGTAATTTAGTTAATGATTATTACCACAAATTTCTTTACCCCTGATAACAGACAGAGAACCGCCAAAGCAATTAAAGGGGTCGATGCGGTAAATTGAAATTCCAGACGCAAGTCGAAAGAACAAACAAGTCACATACTAAAAGCGAATACATACATACATTGGCCATAAATTAGTCATAAAAAATACAAATTCTATTAATTGTAACGAATTAGCAAACCAAAACAAGAATCAATAAAACAAGTGGAAAAAGCCGAACAGGTTTTTTAATGGAGAGCAAAACAAAAACAAAATTTGAATACTAAAACCAAAACGATATTTCATATACGGAAGAATTTGCCAGAAGCCGGAGAGAGAGAGAGGGAGGGAGAGCAGCTAGTTGGAGACTGATCGAGGGAGCGCCGCCATACGCGAATGTTCCCTAGATGATGACCTCAAAATGGAGCTTGAAATTTGCTTTGTTTTTGTTTACTTATTTTTGTTTTTATATTGTATTTTTTTATTTTCAGCTCAAAGCTTACAACAACAACGTTTCTATTTGTTTGGCCTGTCGTCGGGGTTGGCACTTGAAAGAAACTTTGATGCATCGACTTTGATTTGAAGAGGCTTTTTGATAAGGTTTTTTTTATGAGGCACTCACTTTCATTGCGATTGCGTGTGCGAATTCAATCAGAAGTCATCTCATTATCGAGTTTAGCCATTAGCCATTAGCTAAGCATTTAATAATTTAGCAGTTGCACTTACTCACATACAAATCACGCAATTCAATTGCAGAACGAGGCGAATTGGAAGAACAACAACAAAGGCAACAATTCAATTACACACAGAGAAAAATATAAGAACTTTACTTGATAAAAGTATGTTTCAGCCAAGATTAGTATGAAAAACCTATTGACAACCAGAAAACGAACTTCAAAGAAGTAAGAACTGCAATATAGTATGTACCAACAAAAGTGTATGCACATTTTGAGAGCAGTAATTACTTGATTATTACCCACCCAACATTTGGAAGATCGTTTTCACAAAAATAACCTTGATGAGTCGTTTTCGACCACTTTTGATGATTAAAAATAAATACCTATCATGTGCGATTAAAAGAGACTCGAAAATGATTTATGAAAATGCTCAAAAATTGAATTAGTGAAGTGCGACTAAAATAAGACTCTCAAATAACTCGAAAATGATTTGAAACTGTGCAGAAGAACGGATTAAAAACGACTCTTTATGAAGAATCGCGGCTAGGGTACCATTTTCTCCCGACAAACATATCATTCATGATCAGAAAACGAGCGCATTTATGACTATTTTAATCAGATCGAGGATTCAAAAAAGACTCGATTGTGATCAAAAATTACATAAAATGTTTTCTGGCGGCTCGTTAAATAATCCAGATTACAAAGCATCTATCTATAATATTGTGAGAGATATGACAATTTTTGTGGAGGCGGAAGTAAAGTAGAGGAATGGTGAAGATTGGATGAACGGTTTTCGAGTTATGATCAAAACTTTTGATTCAAAAGTCTGTTCGCTGCTGCAGCGCAGTAGTAGCGCTGCTTTCAGCTGCTACTGCAGCATCAAAATGTATGCTGTTGGTACAGAGTATGCTATAGTCGGACTTGACCGACTTTCTTTATTGTTTCCCATTATACCCTTGCAAAGGGTATTATAATTTTGCCCAGAAGTTTGCAACGCATAAAAATATTCATTTCCGACCCCATAAACTATAATATATATTCTTGATCAGGGTGACGAGCTGAGTCGATTCTGTCTGTTTCTACGCGAACTAGTCTCTCAGTTTTGAAGCTATCGAGCTGAAATTTTGCACAGTCTTCTTTTTGCGGCACACTTCTAATATATCGGAACCGACCGCATCGAATGACTATATCTCATAGAAACAATCGGTCGGAAAACTAGTTTTGGTATGAAAAACATTTTTCTTTTCAATGGTAACGTCTCCAAACTTTGTAACCTCAGGTTTTCTATGCTTTTTAATAATCCTATCAAGTTTTATTAAAATCGGACTACTATATGGTATAGCTGCCATACAAAAGAAAGGTCTGAAAAACAGTCTTAGTTGGAAAAACTTTTCTGATTTTAATGGTAGCATCCTGCAATTTAATATTTGTTTGTTTTACATGCTTTTACATAATTATGGAAATTTTTGGCCAAATCGGTTGACTATATCATATAGCTCGCATACGAACGATTGGTCAAAAAATGGGAATAAAGAGTAATTTTTGAAAATATTTAAGCGAGGGTAAAAAACTTCGTCACAGACGAAGTTAGCTTAGCTTTCTCGTTAATATCCATTTTAATCATCCAACGGAGCTGAAAATCATGCAAGAGATGATCTTTTATCATATCCTTTGGATGATTATCAGCTCAAGATGATCATTTATCATATCTTTTGAATGATTTTCAGCTCCGTTGACTGATTATTTATTATTTTTATTACTATTTTTATTTAATATCCCAATGACACAAGACATATAGCTTATAAATTAAGTCATTGGTCACAAAAGGTTTTACAGTATAACATTAAATTAATTAAGTACACCATAATAAGACTTAATTTAATGGAAATTTAAGACATATCCGGTTCAAATGGTTAAGGAAAATCATCCAATGGATATTTTTTAATATTTTTTTTTTTTTGTGTTTACAGAATTTGGGACTGGAAATACTAAACATTTTACTTGTTCTGTTTCTGATTTTATCTTACCTTCTTCAGTTAATTTCAAACTCATTAAATGAGAGGTGCCCACTTGCTATGCGCTTGCAGCCCAATACATATGAAAGCTTACACAGCAACCGGCCATAGCCGGCTTTTTACGCATCTCATTCTTGTGGAAATGGTTCACGATATTCAAGGATTCATGTGAGTCAACTTGATTTTCCACTGTGTACATTATATTTCCGCAATTGGTAAGAAGAAGGCAGTCCGGTTGACTGCACTGCGGCGGGCAGGCTCTTCCCCGATTGAACAGCTGTTTCGTGCCCAATCTATTGCATCAGCCTCTCTTTTATATTCACACGATATACATGGTCGTATATTAATTTTTGGCTGTCTCCCCGCCTCAATCATTGAGTATATTTGACTCACAATCGCCTTTGCGTTTGGCCCCCCGCCCCTTTCCCAAATATTATGGCCCGTGTGTTCGTTGTCGATGTCTCTATCGTTCGCTGGGTTTGTTGATTTTTGCTGGCTATTTGAGGTAACTGTTGACGTTTGCTATTTTGTGCCAAACGCTTGAAAGATTCCAAAGTTCAAAATGTTTAAGATGCTGCCCGAGTTGGCTTGGGGCTAAACGAGAAGGCCTTCAGGTTTATCATTTTGCCCCCGAAATATATAATACATATGTATATATTTTTGTCTTATAAAATGTTTGTGCCCACGCATTAAATTGGCACATGATCCGGCCCCTTAATTAATTCTATATGTATGTATGTGTACATATGTGCCAGTGTTTTGTTCTGATAGCGCTACCGCCTGCTCTACTTACTAGTACTATAAATTTCCTCATAAACAATCTGCGATAATGGGGATGTGAATTTTAGTAACTTCTACTGTCTCTCTCTCTCGCTCTCCCGCTCTTAACACCTCGTAATCTCCGCTAATAGCTCATATTTGTGAAAATTGCTTCAAGTGAAGCGTTAAACAGTGTTTGCCCTGAAAGTTACCTCCAAATATCGTATGTCAGTCAATGTTGGTGGGTGTACAATCTATAGATATCACATTTATTGACCAAAAAAGACCAATTAATACCTTATGGGCGGTGGGTGGGCAATAAACAAACTGAAGCACAAATTAAGTACAGTTACCGACAAAAACAAGTCAAAACAAAACAAATAATATAAACCTTATCTACACAGGCATCAAAGTTCAAGTATAGGCGCAGGCACAAACACACGGAGACAGCTTGTTTTTTGGGGCCACTAAACTTAGTGAAAAGTAGCTACTTGCATGCAAATTTTTATTTTGTTTATTTTTGCACGAAAATTACGAGATATAACAATAAGACAAGAATGGAAACGAAAAGTGGGGAAACAAACAAAACTAAGCCGGCTTAGCGGTAGACTTTAACCCCTTAGAAGACATCGATCAATATGACTAAAGCGGTATTTTCACTAGTCGAGTTCTCGAATGACTCAGTTTACTGTTTGCAAAAAACTCAAATGGGGAACTCAGCTTCTCATATATTTATGTGCTTCTCAGGGAAACTCCCTATATACTCCCTTCTTATAACAAGTTTATATAAACTACAGGTTAGTACAAAAATGTAATGCATCCCAACATTTCGTTTCAACATTTTTAGACAGACGCGAGTTTAGTTTACAAACTCAAGTTTTCGGTTCGGTTCAGTACCGACTTTCACACCTGGAAAACTTCTATGTTAACTAGACAAAAAGAGCAGGGCCGAACGCTGGGTCGAACCAAAATTTGCCAATGGTTAGGGTTGAAAAATTTCAGGTTCGCGGTTTTTGGAAGAAGGTTTTGGGTCGAACCTTGGTTCAGTCCATGCTGGACACAATATTAATATGAAACAAAGCAATAATTTATTAGATACTAAACATTATTAAATTTTAGAAGTTAATTAAATCCTAAACTACTCAAATCATATAGGAATCGGGTAGTTTTTGGGTCGAAAACAGTTTGTGGAACACATTGATATATTGAATACTAGAAATATAAGTTACTATGAAGTAAAATACCGCTTCGTAGTTTTTGTAGGAAAATATTTCCCATGTAAATCATTAAAAAAGCTTTGGAGTCAACTGTCTTATAAAACACTGGCTACCTGTAGATAGATATTGTAAGTAACTCTGAATGCTATTCGAGGATTTTTTTAATTTACTTTGCTAAGACTCTACACAGAAGGTCAAATTTTGTGATGTCCACCATTTTTGTTGAACCGAACCGATATTTTAGGTTCGGAACAGGTTTGGGTTCAGCTTTAAAATAGTAAAGAGGTTCGGTTCAAGGTTCGGTTCACAGTAAGATAAAGTTCGGTTCAAAACCGGTTTGCAGCCCTGAAAAAGAGTCTAGAAAAACCTGAAAGCCAAATCGTTTTCCATTGGGGTTATTATTTTGGTGTTCGAAAGAACATCGGTTTAAATCGTAGATCGTTTTACGAGCAGAAAGATACGCTTTGGATAGGTTCGGTTCAAATCTGCGTTAGTCCCTGATATAAAATTTGACTCTATTAAAGACTTTTACATATAACCTATTTACACTAGCAGTGCGTTATGCGTTAATAGCTAACAATCAGCTTTTTTCCCATTATACCCTTGCACAGGGTATTATTATTTGGCACAGAAGTTTGGAACGCATAGAAATATTCATTTCCGACCCCATAAACCATATATATTCTTGATCAGGATGACGAGCTGAGTCGATTGAGCTTTGTCCCTCCGGATGCCTGTCTGTCTGTCTGTTTCTACGCGAACTAGTCTCTCAGTTTTAAATCTATCGAGCTGAAATTTGGCACAGAGTCTTCTGTTTGCTGTACACTACTAATATGTCGGAACCGACAGCATCGGATGACTATATCTCATAGCTCCCATAGGAACAATCGGAGGGAAAACTAGTTTTAGTGCAAAAAACTTTTTTCTGTTCAATGGAAACGTCTCCAAACTTTGTAACCTTAGGTTTTCTATATTTTTTTATAATTCTACCAAGTCTTATTAAAATAGGACAACTATATGGTATAGCTGCCATACAAAAGATGGGTCTAAAAAACAGTCTTAGTTCGAAAACCTTTTTTGTTTTTAATGGTAGCATCCTGCAATTTTGTATTTGTTTATTTCACATGGTTTTACATAATTTTACAAATTTTTGGCCAAATCGGATAACTATATCATATAGCTCCCATACGAACAATCGGACGAAAAATGGGGAAAAGAGTATTTTTGGAAAATATTTAAGCGAGAGTATAAAAACTTTGGCACAGACGAAGTTAGCTTAGCTTTCTCGTTATTTTTTTTAAAACTCTATGAGCATTTTAAAAATGAAATGCTTTACCCGACTAACTCAAAACTAAAAGATCTTTTTGATTCGTCATTTAGACAAAATGGAATATTTTCTGTTATGACAGAGTTAAAGTAAGTGAAGAAGTGAGTATAAGTATACATTTTGACCTAGGTAAGGTAAAAGGTATTCTGCACATTGCTGTTGATCTGTTAGAATCAGCAAATTTTCAAAGCCCAGCAACTTTAAGTGGAGGCTATCCTTTAAAGGAGAAAATTCTTTACCCATATCCCTACTAAATGTGGATAGTATATTAAAAAAATAACCCCAGAGAATGCAGAAATCTCTCAAATTGGTGTACAACTTTCGAAGAAGGAATGCCGATTGCAGGATTAAGAGGACAAATGGGAATTGCACTTGAACTTATAATCTGTAACCGTGCCCAGATTACGTTGAATAAAGCTATCTATCTGAATTAGAAACAGTTTGCTATCCTGCCACTTATTTTAAATAATTGTGACATAAAAGCCATTATTAATAAACAAAGTAGTAGAAGTCATGCGTGTTTATGACTTATGTCTGAAGTTAACACTTAAATGGTAATAAATAACAACAAATTATAACTTTAGCCTGTTTTACAATAATACCGAACTGTTAAGTGTACTTAACAATTATAGTTAAGGTAAATATAAATTTTAAAGCTCCAACAGATGGTTTTTAAATGAACCATTGTTAAGCAAACTAAACCGTTTTTATTATGGTTAAGTTAGCCTTTTAACTGTACTTCTTCTTAATCACTTTACTGTTATTATATATACACATTATAAAGCTAGCTTTGAAGTAACTTTTCTTGAGGGTCACAAAAGGGTTAATAAAAGCCCCTCATTCATGAATGTTTTATGAGCTGAATGTGGCTAAATATAGATCAACAAGCTCCTCTGCATCCACAATAGCTCAACCCCACCCCAACCCACCACAGCACCGGCCCACCACTCGCAGGTTTCTTGTGTTCAAGTTCTCGTCTCGACGAGAGCCAGAATGATGGAGAAGAAGACTTTCGGTGGAAAGTGCAAACAATGCTCTCCAGCTGACTGGATGCCGGTCTGGCTTAGAGGGGGGAATATGTATACAGTATATTTTGGATATACTTTATATGTATATGTATATGGCATTGCAATGACCTTGAGGGCCACGTGCCGGCAACTGAATGGATATGGTGGGGGGGTATGTGTACATATGCTGGTACTGTTCTGTGTACATGTATAAAATTTCATTGCCAAAGCTTGTTTGTAAATGCATCGACTTGTTGTTGTCACTTCCGTTGTTCGAGAAGAAACAGCGGACTGCGCCTCCAATTGTTTATATTTATTATACATGACTGGGCCGAGTCTAAGCCCCTCTCTCTCTCGCACTCTCCCCCTCTCTTTTGGGAATCAACAGTTTGCTGGGAAACTGCTTAATTGACATTTCAATAAAAATTAAATTGGCTTTTAGATAACGGGAATATGTGCGCAGTTTAAGCTCGGGTCGGGTCACGTAGTTCCCTCGCTTATGCAACTCAATTGTGCTCTTTACTTACCAAAGTCCATAAACTGTTTGATGGAAAGCGGCGAAGGATTAAAGCCCGAGTAGAAGTCCAGCATTTTGGCCAGACCCGCCGAGGTGGCAGCCGAGAGGCGTACCGGAAATAGGCGCATTATTGTGGTGGCGGGTGGGTGCGGTGCAGGAAATTGATTACGTTAGCCGGTCCTTAAGGTTGGCTGTGGGTGGGTGGGGATGGCGCTCAATGTCCTTACGCTCACCTTCGGCCAAAGGGACGTTGACTTCTATTATGCGAAGCAGCTGGCAATGTTTTCGCCTTCTTGTTGTTATAAATCAATGCAACTGAGGCTTGTTAATTGTTCTGTACACAAAATGGTAGCAAAATATTTAATTATTTGCCAGTGTTAGCTGCTATTGTTGTTGCTGTTGTTGTTGCTGATGCAGCTGCACAATTCCGCGGCTGATGATGTCGGCTGGCCTTTTTGCTGTCGTTGTTGTTGTTGTTGCTGCGCCATAAAATATTATTATTACGCCCGGTATATACTGGGAGATTTTCGTTTTTGTTGCTGTACTTTCTGGATTCTTTGGCAATGCTTTTGTGCGCCACGCGTGTGATTAATTTAGTTGTTGTAAGCAGACTGGCGGCTCCAGCGCCTCCCCCAATATAAAAGCCCCACGGCGGTATTATTTTTTATTTTTAGCTAGATTTTGGCTATACCGCTGTGGCTAACGCGTTTTGATCAGTTGTTAGTGTGACCACTCTGCGGCACAGTGGTTCACAGTCCCCAATCTGGCAACTTTTTGCTGTGAAAATTAACATCTCTGGTTTAAAAATAAGAAATATCAGAACTATTTAGCAACTGAGCACTCCATAGGTAATGACTAATTTCTTTTTATTCACCAACATAATTATTGATTTGGCATGGTCGGAAAAACATTTGGAATACATGAAAAATTTCCCAAAAATCCTTACGAGTTCTCATACGATATGGCTGGAACATACCTAATTTTACTGTGAGCCGGCTGTCATTAAAAAGCCATTTAAGAATTCTGATAGGCTACTTCTCTACTACTATTACTAAATCATTTTAGCGATGCTCAGATTGCCCATTACAGCTATTATAGCTATCGGACAAGTGACATTAGTTCAATGGCTCAAAAGATATTTGAATAAACGTGATTTCAAACTATTAAAGATGTACCGATTGGTCATTTCCACTCTAATTGGCATATATATAAACTTAATTCATGAAACTAAGTTGACTGAAGGTTATTTTTTTGTGTGAGAGTGCATACGATGTTATTCATTTTAAGTAAAGTCTGCCACTTCTCCCACTGTAAGTCCAAGTGGTTTAATTACATCTCATCTACATGTTATCTACGCTGATTTGACAACACTCTCAATTTCCTAGCCAAACATCAGCTATTTTTCTTTGATGCCTCGAAATTTGAATTTGTCCGTTACGCGGTGCAAAGATTCCAATTTATTTATAACATTTTCTTTCCGAATTTACTGACACGCTCATACTCTTAGAAATATAGAATATAATAAATAGCAATAAGTTATACAGCATATACAAAAATGTTTCACTGAAAATTATTCCAATTTAATTGTAATAATATTCGGTTTCTTTCTCTTCAGCACAGAATTCATACCTTAAGTGAACAAAAAAAAAAAATGAAAAAATTTTACAATTCGGTTATTTTAAATCTACATCCATTCGCTAGTTATGGTTTATGTTTTTTATACATTTCAAATTCCAAAAATTGAGTGAGCTGTGCGTCAAAAGGTGACTAAAGTAAAATGTGGAGGCCGTCGAAGGTAGTTGGAAGTGTTGATATTCTGGGCAATCCTTCTGGTTTAATTTATAGGTAAGTTTTGTGTGTATATATATATATATAGATAGAGATAAGGTATGTGGTATGTACGTTAAAGTCTACAACTAAGTTTGTGTTAACAAAAACAAGAAAATTATAACAATTTCTTAAATGGAAATCTGTGTGTGTGTGTGTGTGTGTGTGAGCGGGTGAGTTTTTGTGGATGGGGGGACAACGATTGAGTGCATGCTATCGGAGGGAAAGCGCGGTCACACTCAACACTCGGAACTGTTATACAACTGTTATACACACACATATATATGTATATATATAACTATATATATAAAGATGGCTTGGTTATTGCGTACGAATCTCGTATATAAACATGAATATAAGAAGATATATAATGTATGTTTGTTTGCATATAAAGACGTCTCCTGCGCTCTAACCCTCCTCTTCAGCTGCTCCCTGCTCCTTCTCCACTGCCTCCTCTCAGTAAACAAAACGATTCACTTTCAAGCCCAGACCATTGCCTCCACAACCACCCGCCGGTGGGGGCGAACGATCCTCATCGTCTCCATCGTAACCGCTGCGCGAAATAAATCCAATCCCACTGGCATTCGCACGCTTGTAACGTTGCATCTTCAGCTCATCGTTGTACACACGATTGTCGTGCTTGACATAGTCCCTTAGGGGGCGTGGCAACTGCTCCAGCGTCAGCGGCGATGCCAGCGGCACAGTGACCATCGGATGCTGCGCTGTGCCCGCCTCGCTGGACTCGTTGGAGTGACCGCACATCTGGTAGAACAAAATGTAGGGTGTATTCGGCGAGGATAGATTATGCATTTCCTCCGGCTGCGAGTTGGTCACCAAACTGTCATTGAATTTATACCAGTTCTTGGACTGATCCGCCGCAAATGTAAAATAATGGCCGGAGTCCATGCTAAAGCCTGCATGCACAACGCCTGCATACAAATCATAGTGCACCGTGGACATATCCTGCGCCAAGTCGTTGGCACACACTTTCACCGTGACCTGCGGCAGGGAAAATCTAGAATATCTAATACAATAGTCTCCTTCAGTTCAACTTACACTCTCATCGTGGAACACCTTGTGCATGAGCTTGGTGCGAAAATGATACTTCTGATCATACTTGAACTGCTTGAGCGTCAGTATGAGATTTCGCGGCGCCTGCATAACACCAATCCGTCGCTCCGCATCGCAGAGCTTCTTGCAGCGCGGACAAAAGTATTGATTATCCCCATCCAGCTTCTCGGGCGAGCAATAATACTCGATCAGATCCTGCACCGAATAGTTGGTCGCACCACAGTCCTCCTTGTCCTCTGGAAAGGATAATTGCAGTTCCCGGAAACTGTCCTCGTTGTGACTCTCCCAGCCGCAACACAAACATTTGTAGGTGGTGGACAATTTGCCCGCAAAAGTTTTGTCAATGGTTGAGGGTGGCTTGGCCGGCTGGTTGCTGCTATTGGGCGCTCCTTTGGTGGGGGGTAGCGTGGATTTGGTTGATTTGAGCTCACGATCCTTGCTGTTATAGGGTATCACACCGCTGGCGGCAATCTCCTCACTTAACTCTTTCATCTGCTGGTGTTGCTGCTGCTGCTGATTATGATTCACACTGTTATTCTCATGCTCGTGCAGCAAGTCCAACAAATAGCCTAGGAACTCGGAACTGTCCTGCTGCAGTCCGGGTGTGAAGCCGGGCGGACGTGTGACGCTCAGCACACGTGACGGATTCAATTCGTAACGCATTGAATGATGCATGAGAGCAATCTGTTGTTGTACCTTCAGCAGCAACTGTGATCCGCCCTCAATAAGTAGAATCTGTCGGCTAAAACTGCAAAAGAAATGTAGGTAAAAACAGAAATTTAGTTCATCTTATTAATGAATCACATCTGAACATCCTGCACCCCCTTTAACTTAGCTTAGGAACTTTAACTTCAGACTTTACATTGTTTCATTGCCAGATTTCTATAGAATCCACCCAAAAATGCGGCTTTTTGCTACTGGTTAGCCACCTAAGCTTGAACGAATTCCTTGGAGATTAATATTCTCCTAGACATGCGACCCAAGTATTAGATTTGCCAAAACAGGAACCAAAAAGAACGTCCCGCGGCTATCAAAACGCTTCAAGAATCTTATAATTCTAGTTTCCAACTTACTCGCTGGTCATGGCCAGAGCCTGGAGTACGCTATTCATATAGCAGGTATTGCCCAGATTCACCAATCCCACACGGGCGTTGCGTCTTTGAGTGGGAAAGGCATTCTCGTGCATGGCTCGGGCCAGGGCCACACAATTGGCCGATGGCTCATGCTGGGACATGGATGCCTTAATAGAGACATACAGCTCGTCATAGTCATAAAAACGCAACATCAAATCGCTGGTCAAGTCCACCAATTTCTGCAAGCAGTCCGACTCATCCGTATTGCAGGAACGAATTTTTAGATGGTGCAGCACAGTGGGTATCTTTGGCAATATCTGTCGGGAGAAATACATTACTAAGCTTTTGCTTGGCACCACCACCACCAAAGCTTACCTTGTGGAAAATCTCCGGGTTGTGATTAATCGTTGAGAGCATGTGAAACACTATGGGTGACGCTTTGGGCCGCAGGGCAGGAAATATCATCAGCTTGAAGAGATTCTCAATGTTGTCCAGTCCAATCTCATCAAGCAGCTGGTGCTTGCCCTGTTTCCTTAGCCCCGTTAGCAGTGCCAACACCCATAAATTGAGGTTGGAACAAAAATTACATGAGCTTATCCACTTGCAGAGCTGTCCCACCGTCTTCCGTATGCTCGAGTCCTGAACGTTTTGCTCCAGCAGCTTTTGTACGGCCTCGATGATCAGATTCCGATTGAACAGCTGGAAGACTATGGCCACCGCAACCGAGGGCGGTTCGTGGTCGGTTTGGGTGATCAGTTCGTAGACCACGCGTAGGTAAAACATAAGGTAGCGCTTCTCTTTTGCTAAAATGTCGCCCACCTGGACAATGTCCTCCTTAAAGTGCGCAAGGTCTTCGGGAGAATTGCTGACCGGCAGGCGGGCCAAATCGCGCAGGATTTGGTCATGCAGCATAAGCATCTTTTGGGGCTGATCATGATGGTCTTGCTCGATGTTCTGGATGATGCTCAGCAGGGTTTTGATGTCACGCTTGCCCGCCCGATGGCCGAGTGGGGGGTTTCCATCATTAGCAGAATGTTTGGCAGTGGCGCCAGTTGCCTCCAAGCTCTCGCTCACGCCACCACCCTCGTCGGATTTCACACTCAGTGGAGCGCCAGCCGCTGATCCTCCTCCACCAGTACTGCTACCATTCCCCCCCACATCGGAGGCATCCTGAACCTCGTTGTTGTTTTGCTTTACAGCCATATGAACGTCTTTGTCCTGTTCTTGAGGAAAACTTCTTGGTGTGCTCGCGCGGATGGTGCGACGACTTCTGGTCAGCCAACGGGGTTTCTGCTTCTGCTTGGCACGGGCACTGCGGCTATTGCGAGGTCTTCGTAGACGCCGCGTGTCCTTGAACCTGCCGCCGTTACGTGTCGTTGTTACGGAGTGACCTTGAAGCAGCGGCAACTCCGCATCCGCATGGAAGAAGTCAGCTCAGGGAACCGGAACCGCACTGCAACGAAGCGAAAGCCAAACGATTATTATACAAGCCCCAAATCTGTTGCGTGCTTTTAGGGGCAGCACAAAATGCAGCAAAACCCCCTGCGCCCCACTCACAAGTCATACCTTTGTTTTTGTTGCTCTGCGCCCCGTCTGCTATGCCTGGTGATTGTGCCCTGCTCGAATTTCACAATGTTGCCTGAACAGCACAACAACAACAAATAAAGTCAATTATGCTGTTATTTGCCTTATTAACTACAATTTTGAATACTTTTCGACGAATTCTTTGTGATGTTTTCTTTAGTGTGCCCAGATCGGATTAGAGTGCCCAGATTTGACCAGACTCAAAGTCGATACCTGTTAGTCAAGTCAGGCCTTATCGACAATCGATCATTTAATGCCGGGTATTTGCTGAAGCCACAGCTGGTCACACTAGCCATTGGCTAAGAACACACTGTGGGATTAATTTAAAAATGTTGTTTTTGGTGCGAAGATTTGTTATTTTTCAAAAATATGATATATTCTGCATCAGAAATTAAGAAATTTAGGGCTCCGGTCATTATAGGAGCCGAGTGGAATTCTTTTCAACAATATCTAATAAACTATTAACATTTCAAATATATTTTAGTTAAGTACGTAAAGATACGTTCAATATTTTACGAACACTTGCCACAGCTTTGGCCAACATAATAAGATTTCTGGTCCACAGTGCCTTTGTATAAAAATAAAACTTTCAAAACGTTACTGAATTATACCAAAGCTTTGACTTCCTTACACTTCAAATACGGCAAATGGAGAGTAGCTTTTCACTTTCCACCACTTTCCTACAAAAGAGGGACTATTTGAATTGACGCGCCCTACTTGCCAGCTGTGTGACACAACATCTGATTGCAGTCGGTATTTACCAACACTGGTACAAATATTCAATAAAAAAAAAGATTTTAAGCATTCGGCTTTCTTTAAGGTCCAATTATTGAATAAAATTCCAAAAGAAACGGTTCTCAGCTACAAATATGCATCCCGGTCAAATTGAGGTCAATGAAATCACCGGCTATTGGACATTCCTTGCGAGCGTAAGTGTTCCGCTGGGCCAGCTCAACCGCCACGCAACTGAAATTTGGAATATTCTTTTGTTTTATTCTTTTGTTATATTCTTCTGACAGATCGATTGGCAGGATCCTTGGCTGCTGGGGTTGATATCCATCCACATTGCAACCACATCCACAGCCCTGCTTACCCGCAACAATACAAATTTTCAAGTCTTTCTATTCCTGGTGCTGTGTATGTGTATTTGACTGGAACAACAATAACAACTAGAAGCAATCATTTATTATCTCTGTATTCCAGTGTTGGCCGTGTACTTCTCGGAGAGCATCAATGAATATGCCGCTCATAACTGGAGCTCATTCTCCAAGCAGCAATATTTCGATAGCAACGGCTTGTTTATCTCCACAGTGTTCTCTATACCAATTTTGTTGAACTGCATGCTGCTGATAGGCACTTGGCTGTACAATTCAACACAATTGATGACCACCTTGAAGACTGCTCAGCTGAAGGAGCGATTACGAAGAGAACGCCAAAATACAGGAGAAACAGTCGTCACAGAAAAGCTTTTAAAGGCAGAGTAGTGTAAAATAAAATAAATTTGTTGAAATTAAAATTTTCAAAAATCGATTCATGGTGCATGGTAACCCTAAGGTCAATCGAATGTTGGGGCAAACAGTTGGTTATTTTTCCCCTAGCCACTTTTGGTCACACTGATTTGGTTCGTATTTCGTATCGCCGCTTGCAGAGAACGGTCGGTGGCTGCAGCGCAATGTTAAACAACTATTTTTACCAACAATAACAATTGGTAAACAACAACATTTGATAAGATAATTTGTGCGCATCTTCAGTGTTATCCTTAACCAAAAGACAAAGCGTTTTTTTCACACAGAGAATAGAAGTGTCTGCAGCCTAATTGTAAAACTCAGCTCGACCGCCCTTGCCCCGCCTCGTCTCGTCTAAAGTCGTGTCGTGCGAAAAAGAAGTTTCTTATCTGGTTAACATATTTTATAAACAAATAATACACAAAAGAAAGACACCCACTAAAAAAGTGAAATTAAATGTTTTATTAGAGGAGCGAAAATAAGAGTGTGTGTGTGTGTGTGGTATAGCAGGTGAAAAAAAAACACAGTTAACTTGTGAGAACACGAAGAAGAAGCAGAGCAGTGGCAGAACTCCCAATCGAAGCGACACCAACAACGCGCAGCGCAGAAAGTGACGCATATTTCAATAAACGTTGCTAATTACAAGAGGTAAACAACAATATCAATAAAGCAAAGCCAATATGGTAATGCTTCTAAAATTCAATTAAATATGTGTATTTATGTAGTAGTAGTACCAATTTTCACGACTTCTCTGACGTTGCGAAGCTGAAAAAAACGGTTCATTCATAAAAAACGGGCCACGGCCACCCCCTTTGGCCCACACCCTGGGCTTAATTCAATAAGTTTTAATATATCTAATTAGCACTTGCCGAGTTAATTTGTTTCAACATTGCGAAATTTAATCTGATTTGCCTCTAACCATATGGCAGCTGGCTATCAGTTAATTGATTATTGTACAACTGCACTATCGAGATTCAGCAATTTTTGGACGAGCTGTGTCCGTCTCCCCCACAAAATGTCAAAGCGCGCCAAATAAAATATAGAATAAAAAACACAACAATCAAAATAACTTGGTGACATCATTTTGACTAATCGCCAATTTTAGCATTTGAAAAACTGCGGCTGCTGCTCACCAAACAGAACGCGGGCCAGCCCTCCCCACCGTAGGGGCAAGGGCGCGGGGGCGGTAAACAAGCAGGTGCTAAGCCGCCGTCGTCGCCTCGTTTGCCCAGTCGTACTCGAAGCGCCAGAAGCCGAGCACTTGGAATTTCTATAACCTATATAGACATTTCTACATGTTTGCTTGGATCGTGTGTTGGTAGATGTGAGTGGATTTTGTGCTTGATAATACAAAAGTTTCACTTTCAAAGCGCTGAATTGCAATACTACACCTTGTTAGGCCAGTCCCTGCTATTCCTGTAAGGTTTCTCCGGAATCGGTTCTTTTTAATGGCCGTGACCCGTTCCCAGTTTACTAAACAAACAATTAATATTATGGTTGTTCAAACAACCGAGTCACATAAGACACGGACTTGTGCTTATTTCCGAAAACGGAAGACTATTGCTTAAATATTTATAATTTTGCAGAAATTGTTTAGACATTGCAATAAATTAACCACACAGAATAGATGAAACGAGTTTTGCTGTAAATGTTATAAAAATACATTTCAGATGTAGTAAGCTCATTTATTTATGCCTTTTATTTGTATAAATTTTCCAAATTCAATCAGAGTTCTGCTTGCAGTAAAGTCCAGAACGTAAGTGTTGAAAGTCCTTGGCATTTGATTTGCAATTTGATTACCCAAACGGTATTTCCTGCCCTGATCCAGCCGGCATCATGTGCTCCTGTTGCTGCGATCAGTTTAATCCATTCTATATTGGTCCCTACCCAGAATGTGCCTGTGGTGTTTGTCCGTATGGCATCTTCTCGGGCTTCACAAGATGCGGCTGGAATGGAGGAAATGGACCTTTTGGTTGCACAGGCGGCTCTCGTTGTGGATCCTGCTGTGTACCCTGTTGCCGGCCCTGTGCATCACCCTGTATCATGTGTAGCAGTGGCTTGGGTGCTTGTGGC
Organism: Lordiphosa andalusiaca; assembly: GCA_035044965.1. NCBI lineage: Eukaryota > Metazoa > Arthropoda > Insecta > Diptera > Drosophilidae > Lordiphosa > Lordiphosa andalusiaca. Next base: position 6,087,886 of record JAWNNM010000227.1, read on the forward strand.
CAACCATGTGGCATGTCCTCCTGTTGTGGACCTGCCTCATGTTGTTGGCCCATGCGCTGCTGTTAATTTGTTTGGAGTTTTGGACTTTACTGTGCGTGGCAAATTTGGTTACTTAATCAGCAGATAATGTGAAATATAATTGACGGTGGAGAGATGTGTTAGCTTGGGTTGGGAGGTTTAAAAATAAATCCAATCCACAACCCCCCTCCTTCAGGTGGGTAGCTTTACGCTCGGCTAGGCTGCAATCTCGTTTGGAATTGCCATACATGATTGGGTCTTACTTACTTGTCGCATACACGGAGAGAAACAAAATAGACTTGAGATTTAAATATTTCAGTCCGTAGCCAGTGTACTTAAATACAAAGAGTCCTTGCTATTATTTGGTTAATCCTCTATCTTTGTGCAAATAACAACACGATGTTAAAATGTTGTACACCTTTTTTTCTGCTAGCCCGGCATGAGACTTACTCACTCATTAGCATATTAATAAATATTGAATCAACCGCAAGAATAAATTTTATTTGGAAATTAAACACTGCCCAACAATGTTGCTTTCCACACTAACAAAGGTGTCTAATACCTGACAAAATGAAGATAATCACATCGGCTTCTTTATATTTAGATATTTGATCTATGAGCTAGGAAGAATTCTAAATTAATGCTTTAATAATATTCTTATTTTAATAAAACTCCTTTATACTTGCATGTTGTAGGCGTAAAGTTGGTTCTGGTAACTTAACTTTCTCCAAAATTCTAAAAAAATCTAGGTTTGATTGTTTCAAATCTGGATTGATTTGGATTAATCTCTTACAAAAGGATCAGCCCAAAACCGGAGTTTTCTTGTCTAAAAACCTACAAAAAAAAAGGTTATAAACAATTTTCAATTGCTATTGTTTACCTGCAAACCAAAAGCAAGTATCTGATCCCCAGCTCACTGGTTTGAACCAAAACTGACCAATGCTTAAGGTTCATTTAAGTTCAAGGATTTTGGGAGCACGTTTTGTTTTGGTGCAGTCCATGCTTTATACAATATTAATCATTTTTGAGTACTATCTGTTCTAAAATAGCATTCGACCTAAAAACTACATACATTGTACTGTAATTGCGTGGTCTTTTTGTTCATAATCGGTTATTAAAACACATGGGAATATGCAATATTTAATATACTGCTAAGTAAAATTCTATTTCGTAGTTATCTTAAAAAAATATTACCAATATAATGTTAGACTCTTGCTTTTGAGAATTATTTAAAAAGCTTGAGAGTCGAGAAGCTTAAAAAATAGCAGCTATTATAGGTGTGGATTTAATAAGTAACTATAGACGTTTTTCTAGATTTTTCATTCGATTTCGCACTAATCCCAATCATATAACAGATAAAGTTAGAAGGTCAAATTTCTGATGTCTATCATTTTTGTTGAACCGAACCGATATTTTAAGTTCGGAACTGACTTGGGTTCAGCTTTTATATCTAACTGAATCGTTACTTTCAGGAATTAATGTTTGATAACCTCAAATTCTAGTATCTGAGATCCGTATGTTTATACAGACACTCAGAAGAGGTGCAGAAGGGGGCAGCAGATGCAGACAGAATTTTAGGCTCTAGCTTTGCTTCATTCTGATTGATCCGATGCAGGTTTGATTTGTAGATCGTTTTTTTAACCGAAAAAAAAGATGCTTCAAATTGAAGTCCAAGAAAGCTTCATGAAGCTAACTTCACTGTGTAAATCCTTGCAGAGGGAAATTTAAAATTGTCTAGATTCACAAAGTCTTATGGTACAAATAAGCTTTACATTTTTCGGTACCGGCCGGATCGGATGACCATAGCTTACAGCTGCCAGAGGAGCGATCCGTTTAAAATGTAGTTTTACTACATTTTTTACATTTATAGACAATTTAATCAAATTCGAATAAATACCAACATAGCTGCCATACAACAAACTGGCCAGCCGAATGACCAACTATTGGTCAGTTTGGGAAATAACTTAACTAGCATTTTTTAAAGCCAATAAGAACTTTTTGAATGATATTCATTGTATAAACTATGCGAACTGCAAGGGTAAATAAAATTCTATGTTTTCGGAAGAATACAGCCTAAGGCCCATATTTCTCATGCTTTTCAATTGGACACAGTTTGTAATAGTATGTAAATTTTTTGAAATATTATTAATAGTTTGTAATAAGTTGGGTCATACAGCTTCTAAATAGCTTCTATACTAGGTATAAAAGTGAAATGGTTACACTTAGCTGATCAATTTTAAGTGGAGTTTGTTAAATCTTGTGTTTTCAGCACTTTGCTTGGCCATTTGGTCTGTTCAAAGTCTTATAAGGGTATTATAATTTTGCCCAGAAGGAAATATTCATTTCCGACCCCCTAAACTATATATTTTCTTGATCAGGGTGACGAGCTGAGTCGATTGAGCTTTGTCCGTCCGTCTTTCTGTCTGTCTGTCTGTTTCTACGCGAACTAGTCGCTCAGTTTTAAAGCTATCGAGCTGAAATTTGGCACAGAGTCTTCTGTTTGCTGCACACTACTAATATGTCGGAACCGACCGCATCGGATGACTATATCTCAGAGCTCCCATAGGAATAATCGGTCGGTAAACTAGTTTAAGTGAGAAAAACTTTTTTCTTTTAAATGGAAACGTCTCCAAACTTTGTAATCGTAAGTTTTCTATGTTTTTGTATAGTTCTATCAAGTTTTATTAAAATCGGACAACTATATGTTATAGCTGCTATACAAAAGAAAGCTCTGAAAAACAGTCTTAGTTAGAAAAACTATTTGGTTTTTAATGGTAGCATTTTGTAATTTTGTATTTGTTTGTTTTATATGCTTTTACATAATTTATGAAATTTTTGGCCAAATCGGATGACTATATCATATAGCTCCCATAAGAACTATCGGACGGAAAATAAGAAAAAGAGTATTTTTGAAAATATTTAAGCGAGCACTTGCAAGGGTATAAAAACTTTACCTTAGCTTTCTTGTTTTACTAACAATTTTTATATGACACCAACTCCAACTAGGTTGATGTTGCCTGTGTAGATGCTGGCAAAGTGGGGTTTGGAGAACTGAGGTGGCGGCAAATGCGATTATGGCATAAACGATTAAGTTTTAACACTTTTTGCTTCGTTTTGCATAAACTAATTTAAACGTTTTCCAACAACCAAGTGGAAGCACAGCTGACTTCAAAGCAATTGTTCCCAAAAGGGTTAATTGTGTGTCCCTTCTTCTTTACGCTTTCGTGGAGATTTTTGTTCTCATTGTTTGGACCTAAATTACTTCATGGCGGTTACAAGGTATTTATGTGGCGCTGTTTGTTGTTGTGCTTGTTGTGGGTGGCCGCACTCAATGGTTGTTGTTGCTGTGGCGGCGTGCCTGTGCTCTATCTATGCCTTGCTCTTGTTTTTTCTATGTATTTCTTTTTTGTTTTAATGTCACGCCTCATTTAGCTTTTCACAACATTTCCAACATTCTGCCGCCGCCGTGTCGTTGGTTGGTGTAACATAAATATATCTGGGGATCTGGAGCATTGCTCTTCGGTGTACACACAACGCACCCACCCACTCTTATGCTTTTTATATTAGAAATTAACTAAAGGAGAGAATGAACTGTTATCTCTGAACTAGATCAGAGAAGGCCCCGTTTCTGTTCATAAGTATCAACATCATCAATTAGCTGGCTCTCTGACCAAATTGAATTAACTCCAAGGGCAGGGGGGAAATTGAGTGGAAATGGAATTGGTTTATGTTTAAGAGTTATATCATTGTTTTTCTGTCTCTTTTTCTAAGCTACATTGATTTGCATTTTGTGTGTGACAGTTGCATTTTAAATCTCATTATGGATTTATGCAAAAACAAAAAAAAAGGGCAAAATAAAAACAAGTAAGAAAGGTGATCAGAGTCGACTGTTAAATACCCTTTATTAGACAAAATTCTTACTGAGTTTTATGACTTAGCTCTATTCTTTGTAAACTGATGGTTATCATACGTTTTAGTTCGATAAATAATGCTGATTTTTATATTTATAAAAAACTTGAACCAAAAAAGGCTTGGCATAAATTTGAATTCTATGTATTAGAAGCCTTAAAGCTGAAATTGTAGACAAACAGATAGAAAGGTAGATATTATGTCATATAAATATATGTATATATATATATATTAGTTCCAAGATATGTAATTCCGACTGTTACATACGCTTCCACAAATGTGTCATACCCTTTTGCACCTTTGGCAAAAAACAGAAAACGAGCCAACGAATTTGCCAAGAAAATGGGAATAAAATGGTTTGTTGTTGTTGTTGTTGTTGTTTCCGCTGTGTCCATGGCCCGCATTGATTTGTATGGATTGCTGCAACCTCTTCGTTTTGTCATACCGTTGAATGTGTGAACGAGAGTACCAGAACTTTATCACCTGAATTATGCAATTTTCGGTATATCTTATCGGCAATTATTTGCTTGGCAGATTGTTATCTGGTCCGTTGGGTTGATGTTGATAATTACCGAAAAAAAATGACGCTGTGCGCTAGCAAATGGCTTGTAAAATGAGAAAAACTGCCCACATATAAATATATAAAAATTTTCCCAGTTTTGCGTAGGATTTGCTGCTGCCGCCAACTTCACCAAAAATTTTCTCTATTTCATTTAGCCACCCACAATAACTTTTTGGTGTATTTATGTAAATTACTTTGGCATACATTTTCTACTTGTTGTATTTTTTTAACAATTAGCTAACCATTTACAATTATCAAAAGTTTTTGTTTTCCACATATCGCACGACCCATCCCCTCACCTCACCCATCGTCATCAGCAACAGCAGCCGAGGCATCAGCAGTTTACTTTAAAAATAGGCGTGACTGATGGAATACATAATATTGCAAAATATTTGTGGTGCTAATTTTAAAAAGGATTGTCATCCGGTGAATTGTTAATCATCGTGAGGAAGTTGCCGCGCATCCAAGATCTAATTCTGCCTACTAAGGAATTTACATATTTGTTATCCGAGTAAACTTGGCGAACTGCCGGGGTACAAATGGGTATGCCAATGTGGGCGTTACACTTTGCACACTCAATGTCGTTAACTGCAGGTGTTGTCACAACTCATTTACAGGCAGTTGGCTCATGGGGTGTGCGAGAGATTCAATTGGAATTCCACAGGGTACAAATATATGGAGGGGTAAACACACGTGTGACCTTTGTATGGTTTGGGAAGGGGTTTCTGCTTTCGAAAGAAATCAAATTAAGTCATATATATTAAATGGAATGTGCTATTACAAAGTAATGCGACGAGTCGTTTTGGAAGTGGGGTTAGACATCATATAGAGTGGGACAAGTCAGATTTCTCTGATTATGAGATAAAGGTTCAATTGGTATATTCAGTTTGTCCATATGGAATCATTTCCAAATATGTATCTTCTCTTGACTAGCAGCAGTACTCGAAAACTTAGAACTCACAAAGCTTCAGACATTGGAACTTGCAGATTTGGTCATTTTTATGGATTCCCTAGAAATTTGTAGTTTCTAAGAAGGACGTGTCACCACTTTAAAACGTGTGATGCTGTAGATCTCCTGCAATTGCTCTCAGACCTCTTAATATATCGTTCATTAGATTACATTCCTGTGTATTCCCACAATTACCTATAACATTTGGAAAATGTAAGCACTTATGTAAGGATTTAAGAGCTGCTCTAATGATTTCTAGGAATTCCATTTTAAAGCGTTAGAAAATAGACACATATTAACTTTAGAAGTCATTTCATTCAACAACAGAAACTTTCCTTGTTAAAATATAAAGGAAATTTCAAGTGAACCACTGAACCAACCCGAAAATGCGGTTCAGTTAGCTCCAAAGACAATGCACCACGAACCACTTAACCTTACCGATGCTCATTTCCGAGCCAGTTTGCATCCCTGCTATTTACACTACACGATTTACAGAAGAGAGTGTGGGGAGGAAGGGCAGAAGGGGCACGGGAGCGAAGAGAGGAGCACAGGAGGGAGAAGTATTTCTCTACTTACGAACTCACAACTCACTTACCTTGTCGCGGTATTTTAAACACAAATGCCGACATCTTAGTTCACACGACCATCAAGCACCCGTGCGGCATGAGCGTTTAGTGTAGATTTTCTATACATAGCACTTAGCATTTGAAATCCTAAACGTTTATTTATTACACGTCACATGTGGAGAGCAGTGTTCTAAATAAGAAATATGTCTATTTCGATTCACACGCTCAAGTAGACTTTCGATATTCAAGCATAAATATAGATAACCCTAAACTTTCGTGTGGTATTCAGATTGCTGTATAAAAATCGTAGAAGTTATTTGGACATAAGCAAATTTTGCCATTCTACGCTCCCTTTGCCTTTGTCCACTCAACATTTAACTTTTCTAAATGCTTTCTTTTTTATTTCTACATGTAGCCTGTTGGTTTTACACATGTAACTTTCTGTTTTTTACATTAAGAGTGTGAAATCGCTAAGGTTTGCATGTGTGGATCACAGAGATGATAAGAAATTTGGTATGAAGACTGCTTATATAGGCAGGCACATTTTTTTCTTTGAAATAAACCGAAACATTAGGTTAGATAGGGTTAGAGCGAGAAAGTTTTGCGATTTTTTTTGGGTTCGTACAATCCGAAACGTCCATTAAAAAGTGGGAGGGCAGGGCAGAGCTGGGAGACCCTGTTATGGCTCTACTGAGAAGTGGAGTCTGTTGAGCGCTTTTTAGGGTCTTTCTTTGGACTTAGTCAATAACAAGTCATTGAGTTATAAGACTCTTTTGCACCAACAAAAGGCGAAAACATTCTAATGAGCGTAACATAAGTATGTATGAAGCCAATTTACTCCTGCTGCTGAGCTGCTGCTGCCTCGTTTTTAATTCCTATTACTAATTGAAGTCGAACTTTCCACTGAACTGTGTAAAATGATGATTCTTAGTTTTTCTAGTAAGCATAAAATATATTAGTACATGCCACTGAGCTGCTGCTGCCTTTATTTAAATAGAATTTGCTAAAAAATACATAAAATTGACTCTCCAGCAAATCTTAGATATCAAAGTAAATACTTAAATAGTTTTTAAATCAACTCCCACAGTTTTGTGTGGATGTAGAAGATAGTTGCACCAGAAAAAACCAAACCAAACAAAACTAAAAACTAAAACAAAACAAAACTAAAAAAAATATATACTGCTTTCATCTTAAACTCATTTTTCATGGAATTTTTTTTTTTTTATCACCGTCGTCCCGTCATTTTGCTTCTACTTCGGCGAGTTGTTTGTTGAAATCTTTTGAGTCCCTTTGGTAATCCTTGAGCGGGAGTTGCAGCGACTAATGGCGCTTTGTGGTGTGGAATGTGCATTTTCCATTTGAGTCGTAAGTAGCACACCACAATCCACTACTCCTCCTCCGCCTCCTCTTCTTCCTTTCCTGCTTGTTTCACGTCTCCCGACCCCTTTTAGTGTATAATTGCTTTGTGTGCATTCGGACGAAGAGATGACGACAGAGACGACGACTCGTCTCTAACTAGGGCACAACATCCTTCTAGCTGGTGTTTAAGTTTCTCTTTGCCTTTTTTTGTTTTGTGGCAATATTTTTTTACCCACAGCTTGTTGCTCATAATCTAATTCCATTGCTTAGGGACGATACGGGGCAATCAATTATGACTAATGAACCAGGAACAGCAGCATATGTGGAGCCAGCAAATTGCTTGGCTCACTTTTTCAATTAACTCCTTTCTGTGCAAGGGATTTCCTCCCCCCTTCCGCAGCAACAGACAAAAGGTTAATGCACGGTTGCCGATTTCAGATTATCATTTTTGCCAGACATGCAATCTTTGCCACGGCAGAAAGTTGGGGGGGAATTAACACGAAACGAAACGGAGCAATTTCTGGGGGGCCCCCCCACCACTCACTCACTCACCTGACTCTCGGCGCGGACTGAAATTGCGAATTATGTGCCAGTTATTTTGCTTTGATTTTGCTAGCACGCAAATGGCAAACAGGATACAAAACATGGGACAGAACTTGACTGCAAGCTGAACTCCTATTCCACCAGGAACTTTTCAACTCCAACAAATCAAAAAAAATATAAGGGAAGTTGACCTAAGGTGACTTTTATAAATACCCTGTAAAGGTAGGAACCGAACCGATAACCCAAAGAATCGACTTTGTAATTCAAGTATTTGTGAATTTATGAGCTGGTATCAGAACAGCGTTGCCAGAATATGAGATCCAAAAGATGCTGTATACTGGATACATTGGACCCCGGTTATGGTGGAACGAATTAGTTGGTACTGAAGTCATAGCTTTCCTTACTTGCGTTTTCTTTGATATCAGTTCGAAATGCTAGCTAAAGATATAAAATCGGCTCACTTAATGCCCAATAAAGATTCTTGAAGATTTTTTAATGTATTTCAAATTGTAAAAGCTAAACCATAGATAAGAAATATTTGTGGGTATACAATTGCAGGGTATTGCAGATAAAAAAGATAAAATAATAAGGATGTTGGCAACATACAGAAGGAAGCATCTCCAACCACATAAACTATATATACTCTTGATCAGCCCGAAAAGCTGAATTGATTTAGCCATGTCCAACTGTTTCTATGCTATCTCCTCCTTCAGTTTGACAAATATCTTCACCAAACTTTGCATGAAGTCTTTTAGTACAAATACCCTGCACATTTGTCGGAACCGTTAAGATCGAATGACTATAGCATATAGCTGTCATAGCAACGATCGGCCGATTAACTAGTTTTAGTGAGAAAAACTTTTTTTGTTTTCAATGGAAATGACTTCAAACTTTCGATTTCTCAGTTTGCTATGCTTTTTCATTATTCCACTAAGTTTGGTCGAAATCGGACTTCTATATAGTATAGCTGTCATAGAAAAATAGAGTCTAAAAAGGAGTCTTAGTGAGAAAAACTTATTTGTTTTTAATGGAAATGTGCTTAAAACTGGCATTTATATTTTTAATTTACATTTACAGAATTCTATAAAGTTTTGTCAAAATCTGATGACTATAGCATATAGCTGCAGTACGAATGATCGCTCGAAAAAGAAGTTCTATTAAGAAAAACTTGTTTGTTTTGAATGGAATCGACCCCAAATTTCTTACATATTCGTTTGTTATGCTTTTGCATGATTCCACTAAGTTTGGTCAAAGTCGTACAACTATATAGTATAGCTTTCATAGAAAAGTAAGGTCCGAAAAGTAGTCTTAGTTAGAAAAAAGGGCTGCAGGGGTATACAAACTTTGTTACCATTCCTCTATTGTTATAACTTAAGCTTTCAATATCACTTTCAAAAGATAATGATGTATAAAGTTGTATACAAAATATAGACCTTCGCGCCTTCTAAATCATTATCACTCCTGACTGATTAGAATAATTTTTTCTACCTGTAAAGAGCTTCGCAAGAATATTTTGAAATCAAACAATTTGATTGGTTTTCTGTTGAAATTGGGTAAATCTTAAGCTGAACTGCTTGCTTCCATGGTTTGGGCCAGGAAAAACCCGCTTTGATGCCCTCCAACCCAGGCTTATACCGACAAAGATCTTTAATTTTCGATTCAATCTCATCTACTCCGAACCCGACTCCGACCTTAAATAATTTCCGGTATCTGATATCTGTGACCATTTTTATTATTCGTTTAATCTTTCGATTAAACAAAATCCCAGCCCTTGAATCTTTGATAGCCAACAAGTATGATTCCTATTAAGCCTGATGGTTTGATAAATAATGCTTATCCCCTCTATACCATTTGGTACAGGGTACAAACAGAAAAAACCATAACAAGAAGGCAAAGCGGTGAAATCTTTTGAGGCAGGACATGCCATGGCAGGCAAGCGTTGCTGTTTGCTATTCATTTTTCATCCATGCGGTTTCAACTTCTTCCTGCTTTTCTTTTTTGTTTGGCGCAGTAAAGTAAATTGAGCATCAAGGGGAGGCAATCAGTGGAAGAGTTGTTAACTCGGGTTCACTTGGGGTCAGTTATTACCCAAGGTTTTAGCCAGAAGCATCTATGTCCTCCATTCCTGACCCAATTTCATTAGCACCACCCGCCCCCCTCACTATAATGAGGTTGAGCATGTAGTTGACATTCTCTGATGAATAAAAAGTTTTATCAAAGTTTAGCCAAAGTGACGCCCGCAGAGATTCCTATTAGAAAAGTTTTCAAATTGTTTGATATTTAAATGAAATATCAGAGAGCGAGGAAAAAGTATTTCAAAGGCTGAAACAATTGCGGTATGGAATACCCAAAAAGGACACTTGCAATGGAATTTAATATGCCGACAAAAAAGAAGACATGTAAACTTTGTAAGAATTTTTAGTGCAGAAATCTCAGGCTGACACAAATAGGGGCGGCTTCACCTCGCCCCCTCTCTGTCTCTCTTTTTTTTTGCTTTTGGCCACTTGGCATACTGGATGTCGCAGCTCAGGGCGAACTGCAACAACAACAACAGCAGCCGCTAGCAATGCGCAATCACCTCCTCTTTCCTGACCGGACTCGAATTATTCAGCCAGGTCTTGTTGCATATTTCTGTGCGCAAATGTTTGCACAGCTCGCACAGCTCTCGCTTATGTCCTTCAAGATATGTGAGTATGTGTGTGTGTGTGTGTGTGGGTGTGTACATATGTCATCGCTCCACTTTGCGAAATGGGAAACCTTATGACTCATCCCAAGCTCATCATTAACATCCCCTCATCTTCTCTTCTTCATTTGCAATCCACAGTTTTCAGTTTGGGAAATTGAATTCCATTTTGGACAGGCAGTGGACACTGAGTTTAAATGACTCCATCACAGTCCCTCATCATTCTGTCAACTTGCTTTTGTGTTCATGGCAAACATGACAAGAAGAGACAGCATTTAAATGAAGCGTATTCAGTTGAAATTGAACATGAGGCGTCATATACCAGTGCTGGCTTTTGTCACAAGGAGAACTAATTAAGTGAACAAAGAAGAGCAGATTGTAAGGAATTGTAATAGTAGTCAAATTTAAAGCTGCAAGATTCCGACATATAAACTGTTTCCAATTAGTTGGATGTTTTAAAAAAGAAATTTAGTATCTATTTTCGGCAAATAACACATTTTCTTGTCAACCGCATTGCGTTTTTCAACTCACATCTGCTGCCAAGTACTGCTATAAACCCTACCCATTTAGCAACGCCCGGTGAAAGACTTGACTATTCGATAACATATCGATAGAAAATTTAAACTTTTAACGGAGATATTCGGTCAAGCCCGACTATAACATGCTCTGAACCTCCCAATATGTGTATTTTTTACACAAAGTCTTCAGCTTAGTACTCAGACAAACTAAATCTCGAGCTAGCTGAAAATTACAGCTCATTCCGTTTAAAGGCATGTTCTCTGATAACAGAAATTTAACTTACATCACAATGCTCCCTATGAATAAGACAATAAGACATTGAAAAGCTAAGATTTTACAGCCATGCATTGGTGTTGTATTCATAGGAAGAACTGTGTCGAAAATAATTTAAGGGTAGAGTATGACAATGCTGAAACAACACCAAATGTCGGACGGTCGCACTACATTGGGGTGTTTAAATTGATATAGTTATTTAAAATGAAAATGCAGGAGAGTTTGGGTAATATTTGGAGAGTAGAAGTCAATGCAATGCCTTGGTTGTCTTTTATTTCGTTTCTTTTCTGCAGCTGGCAGCCATTGTTGAATTCATTTAGCTAGGGTAGCTGTCGGACAAATTGTATTCTATTCTTTGTAGCTTCTCCCCAGCTAAAGTTAATCGTTAGCCAGTCAAGGTTGCGGCGCCACGAGTTTTTAGCTGGGTATAAGCGAAAGCACTTAGTTTTTTTGAGAACTGGCCCAGTCAAAAGACCTGTCGGCTGGTTTAGCTATACTTTTAAAAAAATATTAAATATATATTAACAACCAGCTAAATCGAAATAGCTTGTCTGAGTACTAAGCTTCCAGGCACGTAAAGTGATGTTAATCGCTGTTCCAGCCGTTTCTGTCCAGCATAAATTTCTGCTTTCCCTATAACTTGACTATCGTTTATCCTATCTTTACCATTTCTTCGGCGGATCAATAAATAATCATGATTACTAAATATAATATGTTCAGAAGATGCGAACCTTCTAACTATGAATCTGTCGGAGATGTGATATTTATTCCAAATTGCGGGGGCGAAAGGGGGCGTGCAAAAATTAAAAATAAACTTGATCTGGTTGCAAGTATAAAAAGCATATGTCCCATACATGCCAAACCTCTATCTATGACATATGTGTGTTCATACAGACGAATAGAAAGACAGACAGGCAGGATATGGCTATATTGACTCGGCTGTTGATGCTGATCAAGAATATATTTACTTTATGGGGTCTCAGATGCTTCCGGTTTCTGGCTGTTATATACTTTTCCACAAACTTAATATACTCTGTGTACCTTTGTTATAAAGTATACAAATCATTTCCTGATATATTATATTAAGATTATATGTAGAAATAGTGTAAAAAAGGATCGTTTAATTAGATTTTGAGTTATGATGTAAAGCAGCCTCTACATTTGTCATATATTTCTTCTTTGATGAAAGAGAACAGTCTAAGACAGGAAAAAAGTTTCATTGCAGATAAACCAGCCCCAAAAAAAAAACGCTTTCTTAAGGTCTGCATGAAGCCCGACCTATACCATTCAAAGACCTCCATTCCATTGGTCCCAGTGTGATGCAGTTGTCGTTCAACAACATTTTATGATTAAATCTCAAGTTTTCCTAAGTTTGAGCCCCTTCAGTATCAATCTCCTTCGCATCCCAATTGTCTATGTATTTTCTTGGCATTCGACCCGCTGTCTGCCTTAGCTCGAAATGCGTCATCACGTTTTGACACTGATGCGAAGGGTGGAGGCACGTGATATATTATAACGACGACGAGTCTGAAGTGTCGCCTTGGGCCAACAAAGACGAGTTATGTGCCCAACTCCAAGGAAATTATGAAAAAAAAAAAAAACAAAAAAATGAGAAGCGGATACCATAAAGTATGGCTGATGATGAGCCTAGGTGAAAGAATGCGCACAATGCAAAAATCCTTGTCGATTAATTGGCCCGCCAAAAGCGGTTTAAAAACAATTCGAGAACGAAACTTTTGAGCCTAGTCGGGGATTATTAAATTCGCTTTGTTTCAATGGCTGGCTCCTCGGATTGCTCACTTCCACTTCCGGCATGGCCATGAGGGAAAAACGCGTGCCTGCCAATGAAGCATCTGCCCTGGTTGGTGTTGGTGTGGTTGTGTCGCCAGCCAGCCAGCCAGACGATAACGACAAAGGCAGACGCCACTACTGCCTCCACCGCACAATGGAACATGTAATAAAAAAAAGCAAAAGGCTGTATTGTTGGTGGATGGCCGGCCGGCCAGCTAACTGTGCGAGGGGAGGAATCTCTATGGGCTGCTCTATTCGCAATTTCCCTTGCCAACATTGATGATGATGACTATGATGTTGTCGTTGTTTGATGACCCAGTTATGGGTGGCTGTGTAGAACATGAGAATTATTATTTATGCGTTAATTAAATAGTTTTTGTTTGTATAATTTTGTTTTTACACCCACTGGAGGTGGAGGGAGCGCAGGATGGTAATCAACAGTATCCCAGGGGTTTATGTGTGACCCCTTAAACACTTTGGAGCTTGGCTGGGAAGCATATGGATCAATGCCAGTTTTGAGTTTGTAGTTTTAGAAGTGTTCAACTTGAGCAGGAAGATGAGGGAAGGACCTCCATGATTCCTTCCTTTCCAATTCTTCTAACCAACTTGTCCTGGCTTCTTTTACAGAGTTTCAATCACCTGGCCATGATGGAGCTGGAGCCTCGTGTGGCCATTTTGCAAGATCTGCGATTACAGACCTTCGATTCCATACGCTTTGCCTCATATCGAACGGCATCCAAGCTGCGTTACATACAAAAGTCCACAAATTTACATTTGGTGGACATCTGGAATGTGATCGAGGCGTTCCGTGAGAATGGACTCAACACTCTGGAGCCGCAGAGTGAGGTTAGTGTGGCCCGGCTGGAGACACTCGTTTCCTCGCTGTATCACAATCTAAACAAACGTCTTCCGACGGCTCAGCAAGTTCCAGTGGACTCCAAGGCGGGTCTGTTGCTCAATTGGCTGCTGGCCGCTTACACAAGGTAAATTTGTTCATTAATCTTTCAGAACTGAGTAATAATTTATCCCTTTCCAGTGATAACTCGGGCAAGATACGCGTATTCTCCATTAAGGTGGCTCTGGCCACCATGTGCTCTGGCAAGCTGGTGGACAAGCTCAGATGTAAGTGGATGGGGGAACCAAGTGAATTTTCTTTAACTAACAAATTTGTACGGCGTTCCTCTCCTAGACATCTTCTCACAGATTTCCGATGGCGCTGGCCAGCTGGTGGCCTGGAAACTGAGCGAATTTCTGCGTGAGGTGTTGGCTTTGCCGGCCGCCGTCTATGAGTCACCCACATTCCATTACAAGGAGGGTCTCGAGGAGGAGATCTTTCCGGCTGAGAATAAGGTCACGGTCAATGATTTCATGGCAACACTTATGTCCGAACCGGGTCCCTCGTGTCTAGTATGGCTGCCGCTGCTTCATCGGCTCGCCACTGTGGAGACCATTGTGCATCCGACGATCTGCTCTGTTTGCCACAAGGAAAACTTCACCGGATTTCGTTATCGTTGTCAGCGGTGCCACGCCTACCAATTGTGCCAGGAGTGCTTTTGGCATGGCAAGACATCGCTGAACCACCAAAACGATCACGAGGTCAAGGAGTACTCGAGCTACAAGTCGCCCAGCAAACAGATTGGTCACTCGCTGCGCAAAAGCTTCCGCTGTGTGCCCGAGAAGACGACGCAAGTGTTGCCACGATTCCCGGACCAGCCCGAAAAGACCCTCAATCTGTCGCACATTGTGCCGCCCTCGCCCTTGCCCTCGCACAATGGTTTCTCGGATCCGTCCGGCTTGGTGGGCCATCATGGGCTACCGCCTGGGATCTTTGATCGGTCGAGCACGCTGGACTCGCGGGCCACCGGGCGTAGCTTGGATAGCGCCACAGGCACTGGCACCATGTCACGGGTGGCTGCCGCTTCGGCCAATGATGAGGAGCATCGTCTGATTGCCCGCTATGCCGCCCGCCTGGCCCAAGAGAATCGCGCAGTGAGTGGGATCTATTTGGAATGCAATGATTTCCCTTCTAATGAATCTCTTTCAGCCCTCGAACATGCCCGAGAATGCCACGCCCATTGGCACAGATAATTCGCGGGCCCAGCGGGAGCTGATTGCCCAGCTGGAGTCCAAAAATAAGGAGATCATGCGCGAAATAGCACGCCTACGTCGACAACAGGAGACTGAACAGATGGCACCCGAGAATCCGGCACTCATCAATGAGTTGCGTGCGCTGCGCCAGCGCAAGGGTGAGCTGGAGGGTCATTTGGGTGCACTGCAGGATTCGCGACGCCAACTGATGGAGCAGCTGGAGGGATTGATGCGTATGCTGAAGAATCAACAGACTGCCTCGCCTCGATCAACGCCCAATTCGAGCCCTAGATCCGGCAAATCGCCACCCATGCCAGGCGGCGGCGGAGGTGGAGGAGGAATGGGAGTGTTGGGCACTTCGCCAATGAGTGCTCTGCATGCCCAACAACTGCAGCAAATGCAACATCCCATGCTGGCAGGGGGCGCCGGCGGCGGCATTGGAGGAGGAGGAGGGTCGATGCGCCCCACACAACAGCAACTGCTACAGGCTCAGCAGGGTCAAGGCCCGTTTAGCCAAAGTCAGTTGGAGCAATTGAATCAGATTAGCAGCGATATGCGCAGCGCCTTTGCCGCCAATGGCAGTGCAAGTAAGTGTGAGAAAGGAGGGGGTTAGGAAAGGGTAGAGCTGAGAGGTGTGCGCACGAAATGGTACTCTTATGATGCTCAAATCTCCGAAAGTCATGCCAAAGTTGAAGAGAAAACGTGCAGTTTGGACTAGAGATGGGCGCTTGGTGTGAATTGAAATTAACAGTTCGTCCGCCCTGTTCCGAATTCCGTGTAATGCGATTTCGTGTTGATGCACGCACGTGAGTTCGTGCTTAATCGTGCTTGCTAGTTTCACAAAATCCACATCACTCGTCCAACTCCAGTTCAAACATTCACTGATCAGCCTGCGCGCACCTTTCACAGGGGAATTTGGGTTACAAATCGTTCGGTTAGGTGGCGTTAACTCCAAATTGTTTGTGTTTTCCATGAAATTGATTGGCCCACGCGACAGGATTAGACTTAACTCTGGTTGTCAGACAGAAAACTAATTTATTCTCCACTCTAAAATGAAATGAACTTGTCAATTGCCCACCGCCATACACCCACCACACTCTCTCACTTGTCCACCCACACCCACACCAACACACACTATCTTCTCTTTTACACATCTCTTGATCGCTTCGCCTTCGCAGCTCCGCCGCCTATGCGCAATTCCAACACTAATCCCAATGCTGATGCCGAGCTAAACGAAGCCGCCGATAACATAACGTCGGCCATTTCGAATATGGTCAGCGATTTGAATGCAGGTAAATCGTTGGATTCATCCATCGATCGCTCGCTATTCTTCCTCTGTCTCTAACTCGCTCCACTATTGCTGCTGCTGCTGCTGCCGCTGCTGCTGTTGCCGATCTCTCCTGTCCCACAAAGCTTTGATTGCCACTGCACCCCGCACTGAGATAGCACCAATTAGTAGTAGTAGCACCGCTTTTAGAGCCACCATCCCACTGACCCACCCACCTCTCCAAATGGAATGGTTTCTCTGTGCTTATCGATGTTTCTGTGTGTGCGTATGGTTTTCTGTTTTCTTTTTTGTTTCTTTCGTTGGGTCTGCTTTTCCAGGACCGTTGCCGTCCAGCTCCTTGGCTCAGGCTCGTTTCATTATGCCATTGGGTAAGTTGGCGTCGTCGTCGTCGGCGTCTTTCCATCCCCTCCCCCCAGCACCCTTCAGAGTTCGGCGAAGAGTGACCTTTTGATTTTGGATTTCGTTTCTCGACTTTTTGATTTTAGATTATTATCCCAATAGGCGGCATAAGAAAAAATGCTGCAAATGTTGAGTTTTGTTTATAATTTTACTCATTTCTTGTATCCCCCGCCCCCCGCCCACCAACTCCAACCTCCGACACCCCATCCCCCAAACTAATTAAGAATACCGTCACATCGAGGGCGAGTCTGCGGGCTCCGATTGCGAATGCGATTGCGATTGTCAGGTGTATGAGGAGGTCTTTCGCACCGACGAGGAGTACGAGTGCGAGGGTGCCGCCGCTCCCGCTCCTGTGGAGGATAATGAGGATGATTTCGATTACACATTCGGTCAGAGCGACGAACAGTCGCAGGTGAATCGCATACTGGGCTATCGCTATCATCCTGAACTGTTTATTGATGATGATCAGGCTGGATTTCCGGCTCTGCACGAGATTGGTGAGACAATCGATGAACTGCAGTTGATAATGCACGCTTATATCATGAAGTATAGTTTGAATATATAAAAGTTCTAGGTTTATACTCGACTCGTTCAGGTAAACTATATTGTTGTATACTTGCTCTCTCGCTCTCGCTCTCTATCTCTCTCTCGTTCATCTCGCCACTCGCCACTTGCAGATAGTTCTCTTAGCTAGCCACATCTTTGGATGCACTCGATTTCCACACTAATCTCACTAAGGACGAACTGTTGACCATCTACGGCCATTTTCTGTCCACTGTCCCCATCAGTCTGTGTCTCATGGCCCTCATTCTAGTTCGAATTAATTGTACTGGCATTGGAATTTGTGTAGCAAATCATCTGAAAACTTATATATGTTTATATGCCACTTGATACAATTTCAGATTTTGATGAATCTCAATCATATAATCCAGAGTGGAATGAAAAGGTAAAGGGTTTCGTCACAGAGATCCGAATAGCAATTGATTGATGTTGTTGTTGTTGTTGTTTATTTTCCTATACATGCACCCCTATATACACTACTCAATAAATCTAGTAGCTTGTGTAGAGTTACCCACAAGTATATACACCTGAATATAATATTTTTGATTTTTATCCCCCTTTTTGCATGCCAGAGTTTGACATTATAGCTGCACCTGAGTACACAACACTAATTCCCTCTCGCCGCCCTCTTTTCTTCTTCACAGGCAAATGCGAATAGCCAATGGCAGGAGCAGTTTGCACAATGGAGTCTTAATTCACAAAAGAACTAAACGGACGGATGGATGGAACTCGCTTAGCTTTTTACCTTAACTCTTATGTTGATTTAGAGCAATTTATTTATTGACTATCTTAAAAGTTTATTATTTATGGTTATTTCTTTGCCCTAGCAGCCTCCTCTAATCTCTTGAATCTCCTTGGTTAAATGAAGGTCTTAATTTAATCAGCTCCTATCCATAGATTTCGTTTTAAGCTCTGTCGCCCCCGGGCGCATATTTATTGAAAATCAAACACATAATACAAAATATGGTATAGACATTTAACTTATGTACTTAATAAAATAGCAACTTGTTGAACGGAAAAACAAAATCAAATTCTAAACTCAAAATTATTCAAGGTAAATAACTATTTGAAATGAATATGGAAAGAAAAAACAATAACAAAATATATACATTAAAAAAAAAAAAAACAAGAAAAGGAAACTCATGTTAAAACTCAACTTGAACTGCATCAATATGATGCGAAATTTATATTATTATCAATTTATATAATATGCATTCATCAAAATGTTATACAAATTATAATCATAAAATGCATAAAGCACGAAAACAAAATTCAAACATTTATAGAACTTATATACCTAAACCCCAACTACTGAAAACAGAGAAAAACGCAAATAAACAATAATACAATTTTACTGTCTCAATTTCATTACTGATGAGGAAGAGGTGGCCACCATTTGGCAATCATTTTTAAAAGGAAGCGGCTAAAAATGTGTAAAAGCAAATCTTAACTTGAATGGGTTGGAAAGAAAAGGTTATGATAAGCGGAAAATGTACTAAAGGGTGAACTATTAGCCACTTTCTTTTTGGCAAACACTGTTTTTGTGAGCTCAGCTGTTTTTCTGCCACATGTTACTGTCAAACATGTTCTGTTTGGTCTATAATTTTGACAGTAAAAATTTAAAAAAATAGAGAAAAGTTAACTTCGTCTAGGCAGAAGTTTGTTATACTCCTGCAGCAAGTTTTTCTAACTAAGACGTTACTTTTCTATGTAAGCTATACTATATAGATGTCTGATTTCGACTAAACTTAGTAAAATCATGAGAAAGCATAGTCAACTAAGAAATACAAAGTTAATAAGCGTTTCCATTGAAAATAAAAAAGTTTTTCTCACTAAAACTAGATTTTTGGCCGATCTTTCCTACGACAGCTATATGCTATAGTCATCCGATCCGGTCGAATCCGACAAATGGGCAGCGTATTTGTACCAGAAGACTTCGTGCAAAATTTGGTTACCATAGCTTTAAAACTAACGGAGGAATTAGCATAGAAACAGATGAACGGACAGACGGACAGGGCTATGGAGAATATATACACAGCTTTCTTTGAGTTACAAACATCTGGACAAATTAAATGAATATGTCTTTAACATACCTTAAATGATCCAACGGAGGTAAAAGTCATCCAAATGATGATAATTTTTCATATCCTTTGGATGATTTTAAACTGCAATGGATGATTTAAGAGATCGTTAAGACATATCCAGTCCAATCGAATTCGAGAAATCAAACAATGTATTATATATTTTTTGAATATCCTTTTATTTTCTTTTTTGTAGGTATACATAAAATGTAAGCCCAAGTGCTGTAATATGGCACAAAGTCTGTCACTAAACTCGCAGTATTTCTTAATAACAAATGTTCTCTTTCTGTTCCAGCTAGCAATTTTGAGATATTAAATTGTTCTTCTGTATGTAATTAAATACATTAATTTCTTACTTCAGACTCGCAAATTTATTTGTCTGTTCGTATGAACAATCACTTCACAAACGTGCATTTCACCACTTCTTTCACCACTGTTGTTTTCAAATCTGGCGCCACAATTTGTGCATATTGCACTTACGTCCCATTACTACGCTAACGTGTACTGCTACGTTATACTTCATTCACGTTTGGTCTACGTTCTACGTTTTAGCTACGTCACAGTGCGCGACCGCGCAACCTTTTAACGCAACGTTCGAGCCAAATTCAATTTCAAATAACATTCGTTGCGCGACATTCAAAGAGTGCAGACGTCTTTCCGTTACTCGCGAGTGTGTGGATATTCTCTTAAATACTCGTAATTAATAAACTCGGCTTACACACACACATATACACAGCAGCAGTAAGAGTCTTGGAAACCAGCTTTTAGAACGAGTCGACGAGAGTGACTTGGAAAACAGCATCCGAGCTAGCGTGTGTAACGGAAAGAGTCGGAGCTACCTGTGAGTGTAGAGTGCAGTGTGTTCTCATTTGGAGACGTCTGGCGCGCCAGTTGTTCGCTAACTGCTCTTCAGTCAAAAGTCAAGTCCGCTCTCAAGTCGATCGCTGGTTTTGTTTGCTCCGCAGCGCGTTTATTAAGTAGCCTTAGCTGTTGGGTGTGGTGCTGTGGTGCGAAAAGAAAAACAAATTCCACAAACTCAACAAATTCAGTCCAAGAATCAAAATGTGGCGCCCCATAGCCAGCTCGCTGTTGCTGCTCATCGCCCTCGCCACGCAAGCAGATGCCCAGAGGACGCCCACGATCTCGTACATCACACAGGAGCAGATCAAGGACATAGGTGGCACTGTGGAATTCGACTGCTCCGTCCAGTATGCCAAAGAGTATAATGTTCTCTTCCTCAAGACCGACTCGGATCCCGTCTTCCTCTCCACGGGTTCCACGCTCGTGATCAAAGACTCGCGCTTTTCTCTGCGCTACGATCCCAACTCTTCCACCTATAAGCTACAGATCAAGGATATACAGGAGACCGATGCTGGCACTTACACTTGCCAAGTGGTGATCTCGACGGTGCACAAAGTTAGCGCCAATGTAAAGCTGTCGGTGCGCCGCCCGCCCGTCATCTCGGACAATTCGACGCAATCGATAGTGGCCAGCGAGGGAAGCGAAGTCCAGATGGAGTGCTATGCCAGTGGCTATCCCACACCCACCATCACATGGCGTCGAGAGAATAATGCCATACTGCCAACGGGTGAGTAGGGGGGAAAGTTATGAAATATTTATCCATAGATACATTTACATGCCGCCATCCATACATTGAATGGGGCGCAGTTCTTGAGTCGCTCTCTGGCTCTCTCTCTCGCTCTCTGTGGGTCTGGCATTGTGGGGCTTTGGGAGTGTAAGTGACCATGACTCACTCAGGCGTCAACATGGGCTTCGCTACTTTGGCTTTGCATGTTTTTGTTCATTTTTTTAGTTCCCACCTGTTTGTGGGTGCCAAGTTTTGCCATGCCACCCCCTCACATCACCCTCCTGCTGCTCACGCAGGTAGCCTCTCCCTCGCATTCTCTTGCGTACGATTTCGGTGGAAATACCGTTGCGGCTGCCTACAAGTGCAAATGTTATTAACTTGTTGTGTTTTCCAACGCATTTCTTTTGAAAAGCTAATAAAACAATTTGTACTTGTGCAGGTAGCATAGATCATTTGCACCAAGGTTAATCCCAGATAGGTGTCTGCATTTTACCTGAATTTCTTAACAAGATTGCAGCGTCAGGCTAGAAAGCAATTAGGGTAACTAATCCCATCTACCGACAGGTATACAAATAGCACAAAATGGACTCGGGAGAGAAAAGAATGGATTGATTCGTTCCTTTTATTTTTGGGGAAATGTGATTAGGGAACCAAAACAGACAACGAGATGATGTTTATTTAAATGGACTCTCTACTTTTTGGAACATTCAGGGGGAGAGATTCGAAATAAAGGGTAATTAAATTGTAGGTAGGTTAGAGTAAGATTGCTTGGAATAATTTAGAATGAAGTGAAATTAACGTTTTAGGTTATAAGTTTAATGATTCTTTTTCTGGTTTCTGCTTTCACATCTTTCACTTAGAGCTATCTGTCACATAAACTAGCCAGTAATAGAGTAAATTATAAGTTTATCTCTCACATAGCAGCTATCTAGATTCTAGAAGATGAGAAATCGGCCTATCCCATCGATTCAGTTTTAAAGCTATCTTGACCAAACTTTACACGAAGTCTTCTGGTACATCTACGCTGCACATTTGTCGGAACCGGCAGGATCGCATGACTATAGCAAATAGCTGTCATTGAAACCAACGGTCTAAAAACTATTTATAGTGTGAAAAACTTCTTGGTTTTCGATGAAAACGTCTTCAAACTTCGTATTTATTTGTTTGCTTTGCTATTCCATGATTCGACTACGTTTGATCTAAATCGGAAAACTATATAGTATAGCTCTCATAGAGAAAATGGGTCTGAAAAATAGTCATAGTAAGTAAAACTTTTTTGTTTCCATTGTTAGCGTCTACGATTTCGGCATTTATTTATGTTAAATGCTTTCACACAATTCTACAAATTTTTGTCAAAATTGGATGACCATGGCTTATAGCTGCCATAGGAACAATGGGTTAAAAAACTAGTTTTAGTGAAATAAACTTATTATTTTAAATTTTAGGCGTCTTTACACTTGACAATTATCAATATAATTTACTTCTGCACAGTATGGATCGGATTAATACAACCCAAAGCTGTTATACAATAAACACAAGCCAGTAGTAGAGGCGCATTTATTGGACTGTGTTTAAAATCACAAAATTCAAAATCACAGGGAAATCATTCAACAAGCGTTTTAACTTATTTTTTGAATGAAAAAAACCTTTATATAAATCCATTATACGAACCCCAAGGGAAAACTTCGGTGGAGCCAAAGTTAACTATCTATTTCATAGATTCATGGCTTTTCTTTAGGGACATTCCGTGTTTTACTTAAATTATTCGTATTTGACAAAATTGTTGTCTTTCCCAGGATTTCTTGTCTTCGTTTCAGAGATTTTGATTTCAGAGATTTCAACTAATTTTTCATTCCATTCCTTTCTGTTTAAATGACAAAATAAGGTATACTTTGCTTTGCATTTTCATTAATTATATCTCCCAATATTATGATGTGACGACTTTTGTACTAACATCTTGTACAAACATAATTTCTGCTGTCTCTTAAACCGGTTTTTGGACCTGTTTTGCTCCCTAAATTGTTCACAAATTGAATATGTAAGCATATTTAGTTAAGATTTAGAGTTGGTAGATATTAATATGTGTCCGGGTGTGTGGTACAGCGGGTAGGGCATGAGCCTGCTTTGGGTTAGAGGTCGTGGGTTCGATCCCGCCTCGGGACATCTAATAAAAAAGATTTTTTAGCTTTTGGCGGCAGCTTTGGGCGTAACTAGTCATAAAACAGCTTCTCAAACATGGAATATAGCATTTTAAATTACAATAAATTGAAAAACATTTGACAATTTTTGTAACAATTAAGAAAATAAAAAGAGCGACAATATGAAAAGAGTGTCCACGCAGGGTTACACCACCTGACTAAGCAGCTCATCACCAGATACAAAAGATCCTTCCCCTCCTCCCCTATGGATGGTCAATTCACTACTTTCTCTCACAAATATTCGACTAAATTAGTGCTCCTATAGTTGATAATTTTTTAAATATATGCTGCCAGAATTGGCGAACCTTCTACTGCACTTCTGTTTAGGAGCGCCTTTGACTTGATCAGAATAAGATGTCGGTCCCCAATACCCATGCTACATATTTCGCACAATCGTCTGTCTCTTAATTACTTTCCTCTCAGCCACAGATCATCTGCCCACGCATTTAAATTATATGTTATGATGCTTCTGGGCGTGTCTGCATTTTAGTAAGTAGAACCGATTTGGTGATCCAATAGAATTGGTGCAGCTGATCAATTACTTCAAAAGCAAGTAAAACCCAGTAATAATATGCATATACTTTTAAATTTGAGCTCATCCTTGTTGAACAAATTGGACCACGTTACGTTTGGTCCCTTGTTATTTCATCTGTTCATCAACGAGATTCCTCAAGTACTTTCTTTATCAACTTACCCTTATGTAAGCTGACGATCTTGAGTTATGAGTCTCATTCGATCAACACATTTCTAGACTTCTACTACAAAGTGACCCAGTGTAATACTATGTCCTTCTTCTAGGGATTCGTTAAATCGTATATACCTATAGAAACACATTGATTCGGGTATATTATTTGAGCCCAATTTGAACTTTAACATACTACACCTGGTCTTTACACCTCACTTGTCTGACCAAATCTTGATATCAATTCCGTCTGTCTCTGGTCTCAGAATATTGCCCTCAACAAGCATCTACCTTCCTAGGAACATGGATAACCTCTGATTGATCTTCCCGATAATTTGTCATGCGGTCATTCTTATACACAAGATTTTGGCGGTTGAGATTGATTTCATGGGTCTCTTAAGCCTCATCAACTTGACAGAGTACTGCAATCTACCTCATCGAGACCCTCTCCATTGCCAGTATCTGGCTAATGAGTTCTATCACCAGTTTATATAGATTCAAAAGTTTCCTATTTCTATGCATTTCTTTAATTTTACAACAAACAATGGTAAAATTCTTGCAGATTTCGTCAAAAAGTCGGTCTTATAAAGAATGAATTGAATCTAATCAAAACAATCTTCATTCATTTGCCATGTATACAGCGAACACACCCTGTTATTCTCTTGAGCAATCTTTTAATTACTTTGACATTGGCCGTCTGCCTTTTTAGGGATTGAGATCCATATCCAATGATTTTATCCACATGGGTGTGTTTGGCTTGAAGAAGGCTACTTAAAATTGGCCAAGGGGAAGCTATTAAAAAAGTAAACCACAATAACTTGGATACGCTTCATGGATTTACTTTAATGTCACGAAAATGAAAAAAAAATGGCCCAACTCCATCCAACATCTGGTTGGGGGTTCAAAGCGCTTTCACACTTTTATTTTATGCGCTCTAATTTAAAGAGCTTAAGCAAACAAAATTGTCCAGCTTTGAAATGCGCCAGCCAGGCGAGGAGAGTGCACTGAAGAGTTGCCTTTTGTGCCTGGCTGCAGCATTCCCATTTCCCATTCGAGTTTCGAGGCATTCGACAACTTCAGCACGCGCAATTGCTTCCGCAACTTGAGAACGTTTCGCATAAGGCAAAAAAACAACAACAACAACATCCAGCCGGGAGGAGGGTGTTCACGTACATATATATATATATATATCAGACACGGTCTAGGCTTTATAAAACACCAACTGGGTGGGTACAGTAAACAACACACAAAGCGAACCCCGGCGAATGGGCTGATCCCCGGCTGTGCCCTTTCCCCCTGGTTGGCTACATAATTTTTATTTTGATAGCCGGCAAATACAAAATACAAAATATATATAAATTACAAGCTAAAAAGGTAACCCGAACAAAAGGACGCAAAACGTGTTGTAAAATGCAAACAAACAAACAAGCGGCGGTTCCTTCCATCTAAGCAACCCTAGCCCCGGGATAAGGTCCCGCCCAGGGTCGACTCGGCCAGGAACCCCTAATCAAACATTTCCGCTGCAAGCTGTTTTTTTTTTTTGTTCTTTTGAGGAGGGAGTGGGGGAAGGGGAATCGAATGCATAGTCCCTCCTGCCAATTTGTACGTTGCCATGCAAATCAATTGGTAGTCATCAAACATCAGTTCATTGAGATAGTAAACAACAGAAGACAGCAGCACCTGGCTGACTGATGGTTACCCTTGCCTAGCCAAGCATATTTCATAATGCATACAACAAACTCACCTTGGACTGAATCACGTGAGCTGTTTCTTTTTATGTTTTTTTTTTTGCCGACGACAGCGAAATTTGATTTTCATTTTCACCAACAGCTGTCCACATTTGGAGTGGTGTCAGAGTATTGTCATAACAGGAAGCTCATATGGATGTTTACTCCAATTGATATAAATTGGTCAATTATGCGGAAACAGCCATTCTGTGATCTGCCGCCACCCTAGTCCTAGCTACTTAAGCGTGAAAACGTTTATGCAAATTACAAAATCAAGAGCATTTCAAGTATTCCAATTTGGTAAATGCAATTTGACCAAACCCTTCCCTGCCAGCCAACTCTCTCTCTCTCACTGAGGGTGAAACATGCAGAATTTCATTAAACAATATTTACGCTAAAAAATTTCGATGCGTAATTGATGCCTATCACTTCAAATCTCAATTGGGCGTAGAGCAAATTAGTTGCAGCACGAAATTTATTAAATGAAACATTTTGAGATACTTGCAAAAAGGGGGATGTTCGGCTAAGCAAAACCTAATCCATACAAGAGATAGACAGACCCTAAGGCCGAGATTTTGAAACATTTTCACATCATTCCAAGCAATAATCTTTTGATTATAATTGAACCATTTTTGTCAATCCAATGAAGACTTCTCAAAGGAAAGGTTTTCTTACGGCTGGTCGTAGGAGATGAAGTTGGATCCACTTCTTAATTCACATAAAAACCAAATTCTTCCTCTATCTTTAACTTTAATCTCACAGAGACTCCAAACTCTGACATATTTCGGTATTCAGCTAGATCGCAGAATGTATACTAGACATACATATAAGCTTGGAGGAATGGGAATATATCTTAGAGATTTGTATCAGCATTGATGACAATATACATATATGGATATATTTTACTGACACCTAATCCTTTTAAATTAACTTAAAGATCAATCGGAGGGGTCCAAACTTATAAAGCCGAATCAGTTCTCTGATTTTGATTCAGTTAATTCTGAGAAACTAAACCAAATCAGTTCTCTGATTTTTTATTGGTTAAGTTTCCGCCATCCTAGGAACAACATCTGAAAAACTAAACGGAATTAGTTAACTGATTTTGGTTCGGTTGAGTTTTTCTCAATTTTAGATACAACACTGAAAAAACTGAGATCCTAGGTGACCGTTTGATGGTTCCTCCGCGCTTTAAATACCATTTGACTCGTTTGGTGGCATTGCAATCGGTTTAAAACTAGTTGAAAAGACCTCAAAACCATTAAAATTGATAATTAGCTTAGAAATATTTTTTTTAGACATTTTGCTTGACCGTTTGAAACCAATTTTAAAATGGTTCAGGGCCATATCTTAGAGATAAATAGGGCTATGAACTTAACATGTTGTGTTCGTAATACAGTTTCTGAACCACTTTTAGATAGTGGTTCGGAACCATATTTCAAAGACTACAACATTGGAAGGCGGTTGGATCATAAGGATCATAAGCATTTTACTGCTCCAAGTCCGTTTCAGTACCAGATTGAATCGAATTTTAAAAATAGAGCAAAATAAACCTTATATTCGGAGTGTAGGACCAGGATTAGAACCCGAATTAGATGGTACCCGTTTTCAAAAGTGGTTCAGATCCATTTCTGTATATGATTTAAGATATCGATACTTAGAAACTGAGATATATACTTTATAATATAAAGATATATCTAGTTATCTAGTTAGTTAGTTAGATATATCTAGTTATGTTTCTCTTATATATGTAGTTTTGTGTCAAAACAGCTTCCAAACCAATTTGAGCAGGTTCAAAAGTGATACTGTAATAAAAAGTATGACTCCTTTCGGTTCGAAAACAGTTTTGAATAATTTCTAAGAATTTAACTTAGATTTGAAGTGAAAATTTTGTACCAGTTCGACATTTTGCTCGTCTAAAAACTGTTTTCGAACTAGATTAAACCATTTCAAGTGTGAAAAGGGATTCCCAGTTGGTTCAAACTTTTATATATTTTTTCTAGAAACTTATTACAATTACACTAGGCAACAAACTGCAGTATTTTGAATGGTTGCTGGTGATTCATAATGGCATATCTTTGCTATAAAAAATCGTAAAATTGTTTGGGATAGTGATGTGAATGTGAATTTTTAACAACTTTAAGCTCAAATTTCCAAAAAAATCTAGACTTGATGGATAATTTCCGATAACAGATTCGTGTTTTAAGATGCTAAAAATAAGTCTGTTACTTTGAGTAACAGAAGTTAATTTAGAATACCAATCCTAACCCCTAACACAAGATGTTCCGGCATCATCAGGTAATATTTAACTTCAATCTGTAATCGAAATCAAAAACTGCTTAGGTTTAATGAAAACGGTTGAAAAGTAGGTTTTCAGGTGTGACAGGAACTATTTCACCCATATTTGTTGCGATCTTTCCAAGGGGTATACAATAGTTCGATACATTTAGTTATGAACTCGCCATTTTGGGGTCAAATGTGCATGAAAAGAGTACAAAATATTTGCAAATAATTAGGTTTTGCTGAGCGAACACACAACAAAAACAACAACAGCAACAATATATACAATAAGCCAGGCAGGCTGCTCCCGTTCCGGTTTCCTGTTCGTTCCCTGTGCCGCCCTCCTTCCCTGTTCCTGTTTGTGGCAAAGTTAAAAGAAGAATCAGCCCGAGACGATGACGATGACGATGATGATGATGATGATGATGACGTACTGAAAAACTTGTTTTATGAATGTTGGTTGCTAGGGCAACGACCAATGAGTGTACAAAGCAAACTGGGCAACTGACCGACCGACCAACGCTTCCTCCCCCTTCCCCCCCTCGATTTGGCGTAATAACTTGTTAGTTGTTGTTACAATTTCTCTACAATTTGTGACGCCATTTTGCCATGATACCTTTTTTCCCTTGCAGCACAGCTTATCTCAAACGGAAAATTCAAATTCTCGTATTTACTTAGCACTTTTAGTGAGAAGGACGGCTATCGGCTTTTTAATCCTTATCACAAAAGGACACTTTTTTGGGTATTCGTTTATTTACGGGCTTTGCCAATATTTATTTAGGCTCGCTTCGTGTCGGATTAGTTGTGTTCAGGGTGGCATTTTGTGTCAACCTTCGTTTGGCATAATTGCTATTTTAATAGTTGGCTCTTCCTGCGATCTATGAGTGTGTCACAATATCGTGGGTGCAGACGACCAAGTACAGTTTTGCAATTGACTTGCCCATTGTCTGGGTGTAATTGTAATCCAATAAATGGCATGCCGGGTAGCTATAATGTACTACTCGAAGAAAATCACTTTTCAAAAGTCAACAATGTCGCCGTCGTCGTCGTCGTCGCCGTCGTTGTCTTCAGGGACTTGGTGGTGGGTGTTTCTATGTACCACACAGAGGGGTGTGTGTCTCATTCGTTCGTTGTGCGGTTTTTTGAAGGCGAAGGCATCCACCAAAGTGGGTGCATTCACATGTCTCAAGAGCTTGTTATATGCTCGATATGTGTGCAGCCACACAGGAACAACAACAAGAGCACAGAGCACTCACATAATGTTGATGTTACTTGATGAGTTTGGGTGACAAAAACAGGAAGAGGCGACAAATTTGCACAGGCATGCAATTTTTACAAGAACAACAGCAGGAAAGCAGAGCCGGAGAAGAGAGATGAGGCTGGGTGATGGGGCTTTTGGCTGAAGTTGCATTTCGCCAGGTGTTATTGGGTAATCAATTTCGAGGAGAGACCAGATGTTGTAGAATTGAGTACAATGGATTCCTGAATCTACAAAGTGTACATATTTAAAGTGAATCATTCTTGTAGTTGTCACAATTGATGGACCAGTGCAAAAGCTGCACAAAAATTACACACACAGTTAAGCTGATGGAATGATGCTCTTAATTCAGCTCTTGTTTTGTTATTGAAAGCGAAGACTTAATAGAAAAATTGTCTGACAGAGTTAATGCTGAGAGCGCTAGAGATTTTAAAGTGCGTGGTTCCCTTGGTTCGCAATAAGCACGCTAGCTAGACTGCTCAGATTGACAGCAGATGGAGTAGGGACTCTTAAATATTATAGAAGAAATTCGAAAATTTCTCCAACTCGGAGATATGCTGGCAGACTTTCACATCGACAGTTAGTAAGACAGAATTTCACTACAAGAATCACATAAAATTGATGCACACACAATTCAGTAGCATACAGATGGGATTTTATGCCTTCGTAGGAGCTGGACTTAGGATAAATGGACCCCAAACAAAATGGTTCGAATGTATAGCAGAATTTACAATCATGTACCAAGTCTAAGAAAGAGTAAAAACTACTTTAAGTGAGACAGAGCCATCCTCTGGGATAGCCAAGACGAGCTTAAAGCGCTCAGTAGCCAAAAGATCACCTACAAGTTGGTCTTGAAGACTAAGAATAAACCAAGTTTGCATAACAAACCAAAGCGAAACGCTAGTTCCAGCTGATAAATCGAACCGCAGACCGAACCAGTGTTCTTTCGGCAATACAAAACTAAACGGAAAACCACAAAACTTATCAGTTCACACGCCTAAATAGACTCTAAAGCCGAAAAGCCGGGTGATACCTACTCGGGGCAACTCTACCGAACTCAATTAATGCAATTGGGCCAATCATCTGAGCAAAGGCACAGCAAGGTCATTTTGCAACATAATCACGATCAGTTCCATGTTGCGCGGCTGGTCAAAACATACTTTGAAACGCTGAAATGGGGAATCCTGCCCCATTCGACGTATAGCCGAGACTCTGACCTTTCCTTTGACCTATTTGTTTTCGTCGATAGCGCATTTCTTTGGGGATCATCTAAATAGCTGCGAAATTACTTAGCATAACATAGCATGCATAGCATTTTTTCAAGATGGAGCCCGAAAATAATCAGAAAGATGTTTAAAAGTAGAGGCTAGCCATGGGCCATACTTTAAAAAATGAGTTTGTAACAAAATTTTTAACCGTTCAGGTCTGTAGCCTGCTGGCTACATAATAACCTGGAGTTATTATTTCTTCACAGTTTTTTATATCATTAGAAATACTAACGAACAGTTCATGATCATCAAAACCAATCCAAAGTATTTTCATTTATATAAAGCATTGTGAGGAAATCCAAATTCCGTTGTGCTTGACACTTATTTTAAAGCGTCAAACTTGAAGAACCATTCTTTAAAACTTATTTGTGTAGGAAACAAGTTTTACCGATAGACCCTTCTGAAGGCAGAGGCATCGGGCCTTTCATAGATTGACATAATCCTAAGTGATTGCATTTTAAGACTAGTGATTCCACGCGATAAGCCGCCGAACACTTGATATACATCCCTGTCATAAGCTAGGAAGTATCTTATTCAATCTCTGCCACCACAGGCACACACTACCCGCTGCACCACACTCGGCCATGAGGGTACATGCCTAACTAAATAATGCACTGTTTTATGGACAAAGTCTAAGTATCCAGCTGCAAAAATTTCTAACATTTGAATAAGGATTTAAGATCACTTCAAATGTTTCTGGGAATTCAATTTCTGAAGGTTGCTAAAAATCACATATTTCTCATATACATAAGCCGTTGCTCGAAAACGTATTTCCTAAACCGAACCGGCGATTCAAAAACTGTGTGAACCACTGAACCGAACCAGTTTATATTTGCGTGCGTGAGGCACACCTTAAAAGTGCTCCTTAGAAAAGAAGAAAATACGTTGAGACTAGCAAATGCAATAATATTGAACCTCAAAACCTTCCAAGAACTAGAGTAATAGGTAATTAGGTTCTGAGCTGAGTTTCCTGTAGTGGTTCGTTCGTGAACTCTCAAAACTGACTCTCAAACGTTTGTCAGCCCAGCACCGACATTTAAAAAGAACAAACTGATCTCAGTAGCGGACAACTTAAACAAGCAACCATTTGTTTGCCTGGAGCAACAAATTTTTTAGGGCCATTTTCATGTAGTAATTTGAACTGATGCATTCAGGCCAAGTGAAACCATTTAGACCAATCCCATTGTAGCTGCTCATCCGAAAAAAAAGTGAAAATCGTATTAGAAGCAAACATCATGTACGCTTTTTTAATTGGATTTCGCCAGAGAGAGAAAAACATGACCCATCTGTGCCATCCGCCTGGAGCTACGCTGGGTGATTGGGTTGGGTTTGGGTATGGGTATGGGTTCGGGTTTGGGCTGTTCTGCGTGGAAGTGTGCAGCAGGCGCAAATAATATGAAGCGTCATTAAATGCGCACCCGTTTGCCAGAGTTGCCGTTGCCACGCTTTGATTATGATGAGTCACACGTGGTTTGGCTGTGCTGTGCTGTACCCGGTGGATGCATTAACATTCATAATTTCCACATGGCAACGCCTTGGTTCATAGAACTGCCTGCCGACAGAATTTGTTGACACTTGAAGAGTTTTTCTTCGAGACGCTTTCCACCGGCAAACGGCAACGGTTTTGCCAAATTGCAGGAAATTGAAAAGGAACAACAAATATGGCCGCAGGGCAGACGCTCAGCGGACGCAGGGGAGAGTTTTGGTGTTTCTTTTTTGGCGACGGCTCGTCTAGCCGGCTCTGATTGGTGCGGATATTTTGTGTTTTGCATGCCGTTTAATTTCCATTTCCCATCAAGGGCCAGAAGTTAAATGTCGCTGGTTTCCTGGTGGTGGTTTTCCCCGTGCACAAAATGGCGGCGACGTCGGCAGCGACGGCTGCCTTGCTGTTGAAATAGTTTATCAAATTGGTGAGCCAAAAAACCAACGAACCTGAAAGAAGCAAGATGCACCCACACCAGTGTCAGAGTCATAGCCGGTGCCGTTTTCACCTGTCAACGTTTCCTCCGCGTCGCCGGCACAAAAGAGCTCTTGTTATTACTCGAATCCTTTCAAAAGGTTGCGAGGCCTAGTCTTTTTCCCTCTACCTGTGTTCTCACTTTGCACAATTTTCGTTTTTCTTTGCCTTTAACTGACAATTTATCTCGGCCTGTGTTTGCCCAAGGGATCGAGGGACTGGAGTCGTTGTTTTCATTCTGTTTGATGGCAGGCAGACGCGCAGACAGGTTTCCCCATCTAAAACAAATGGCCTCTGTCTAAATTTTTCATTACTTGCACCTCGAGACGCTGTGTTTTTCTTTCATTAGTCGCCGAGTTGCATTATCCACGTTGCAGAGTCATCCTCCTGGCTCGGGCAGGGCCAAAGTGTTTTTAATTCTCTCATTAGTAACTGAAATTACACCTCAACGTGTTTAGATGTGGCAGGGTCAGTGATTTCCGGTTCTCTCTGTCTCTCTCTCTGAATGGTTTCCATTATAAATGATTGAGCACCCGGCTGGCTGATCCATGTACATCATTTGTCAGCATCCTGTACCATTTACACTCAAAAGTTGTTTCCAATTTCCTCTGGTTAGGGCATATGATATATGAGTAGATTGTAATTGAATGCCATTGCTTTTAGAGTTATGCCTCATTAGAGAAGTGTTCCATTACATTGAGAAAAGAATTTCAACCAAAAAGTTGACTTTAATTAAGAAAACATGGCAGACAAAGAGAGAAATGGGAAGGCACAACCCAGCATCATGTTCCCGGCTGGCAATTAAATATTTGCTAGTTTGAAGACACGCCCCAATTAACCCCCCCACACACACACATAAACGATTCCATGTGACCAACTAGATAAGTACACCCAGAAAAAAGCAGAACAAATACAAATAACTTAAAAACGAAAGCCTTTAAAAAAGTGATTCGTTCTTGAATTTTCAAGAATTTCGCTTTCGAAATCGAGCTAAATTCGTTCTCAGCTTGGTGCTTTTAGGCGAGGGGAGTGAGGTAAAAAAAACTGAGAGAGGGGCGCAAGCAAATTTGAGAGAATAGCGCTGAGTCTGCTCTTACAGTTCTGTTTTTTATGGAAGAGGGGAGTATGGGGAAGCTATCAACTGATTTTGGCACTCATGTTGCTTTGAAATTCCCAACCAGATATGGCATTGCTGGCTTGGAGAGACGGCTGCTCGATTGACAGTTGACAGACAAAAACTGATGCTGCTTTGAGGTGTTTTGTATTCCTCGAGCCGTCTCAAACTTGCTACATGGCGTAACACTCCATTTTATATGACATATAATTTTTAAAAAAATGGAAAAACAACTGATTTTAAATTGTTGCACTATTGTAATCTGTGAAGCTCTTGAATTAAGAGTAAATGATGTGACTCTTGAAACTGGTGAGCTCTTAATAATAGAAAGATTGATTCTTCATTCAAGAATGTGCAATCTTGAATTTGAGTATGTTTAGCACTTGATTCAAGAACTATACTGCTTGAATTGAGAATGATTCGTACTTGAATCAAGCATTAAAGCTCTTGGATCAAGAAAAACAGGATCAAAAATTCATACTTGGATCTTGGATTTTGACAATGCTGTATGATCTTGATTCAAGCATAGCCAATCTTGAATTTGAGTATGTTTAGCACTTGATTCAAGAACTATACTGCTTGATTTAAGACTGATTCGTATTTGGATCAAGTTTTAAAGCTCTTGGATCAAGCAAAACGGGATCACAAATGCATACTTGAATCTTGGATTTTGACAATGCTGTATACTCTGGATTCAAGCATAAGCAATCTTGAATTTGAGTATGATTAGCACTTGATTCAAGAACTATTCTGCTTGAATTGAGTATGAGTCGTCCTATGATCAAGTATTAAAGCTCTTTTATCAAGAAAAACAGTATCAAAAATTCATACTGGGAGCAAGAATATTCATTCTTATCGAACATTTTTGATCCAAGTATTACAACTCTCCTTATAATTTCTCTGAGTGTAGGGACAGTAATTTTGGAAATTATTCACAAACAGAAATGGCCATAACTAGGACGCCCACCTGACTTGCATCTAATTTCATGGTAGAGTTAACTGCGGGGGCCAAAACAAAAAAAAAAAGGTAGAGTTTAACACTTTTCCAAACTTCCATTTGTCATTCGAAATTGCAGCCGCTGCGTGAGAGTGGAGTACGTTTAAGGGATTCATCGGGGCCAGTCACGGTGCTGCACTTAAACCTTAAAGCGCTGCGAGGCAGAAAAACACAGAGAACTGAACCAAAAACCTGTTTGGGCCTTTGCAAGTTACAGTAAATGCTCGCAAATTATAAACAATTTCTTGATACAAGCTTTCCATTGGCTAATTAAACCATTCCCCAGTTTCCTCCGACTTATTGAAATGAATTTGTGGCCCGCATCATCACAAACCCGGGCGCACACACACATGCTGTCAATCCAATTGTAATCAAATGTTTTACTTCGATTCCCAGACGCAATTAATTTGAAATGTTTCAGCCCCCTGCTGCCCGGGCCCTCCCCGGCCGCCCGCATTTGCATGCATTTTGCATATAAAAACATAAGTAAATTTCAGGGAATTCCAGAGTGCTTGGTCATTGCACTGGCTTTTCATTTGGCTGGCAGTTTGTGTCAATTGTTTGGGCTTGAATTGTTTTGGGCCCTACACACACACACACACACACATCCCTATCCCTGGGCACATTGCACTCGTTTCTGAGCCTCAGAGCCAACTTCCGGTTATGAACTCTCAATGCTGAGCACCTTTTTTTTCTCTTTTTTTTTTGCATTTCGCATTCAGGTTTATACGCTTCAGTTGAGGCGCGCATCCCCTTCCCTTCTACTTCTACTTCTACTGCTGGTTGCACTTGGGCCTAAGTGCAGACCCATACATGCACCCACCCACCCGCTGCACTCCCTTTTGGGCGAAATTAGTTGGTAGCGTAAAATACTTTGCTTGTTAGAGGTCATTAACGCTACCATTGTTCATGGACCATCAAAAGGTCACCCGTTGCCACCACTACCAACACCACCACTACCACTACTGTTTGTGCCTAAGTGCTTGCGGATGTGCCCCGGGTTGGCTCATTAAAATCTGATTTAAATCGCTCCAACTGTATCTGTGCCCGCTGCACAAACACAAAGACCACACCGTTTAAGCATGCTCCATTGATAGCCTGTGACATTTCACACTTGAACGCGCTTCGCGAATACAACAAAAACGAAACGCTTAGGGTCAGCTACATAATAAATCCACAAAAGAGATGTATTAACCATTGAAACAGCCATGATCCACAATGTTTTTGTGTATAAATCACACATTTTTGACTTATAAACGCGCACTAAAGGTTTCATTTTAATGGACGCTGATGTATTCTTGCTCATACGATCAATGGTATAACTTTTACACAACCGGTCACCTTTAAAAGCTGACCTGGCTATTGGCCTCAGCTTTAAAGTATCTCTTCAGTATGCTGCATTAGTATATGGGTGCTGAGTTCGGTGCTTACTAGTAACCAGAAGTACTCACAGCCCAACCCACCAGCAATGCATTTCAGTGCTTACTTTTTTTAGGGGTAACCAATCGTTTCTTAAACTTTGTCCTTCGAATTCGGCTTGAGGTTCTTTTTTTTTGTGCGAAAACTAAAAAGCACAGAAGCCATAAGTCTGAGAGAAGCTGGGCTAGTCGCTTTTTGATTATGATTTATGGTAGAGATGCCAGCTATTTGAAATTAAGTACTGTTTTGGTTCTGTGGTTCGCACAGTTTCTGAACCGGCGCGCCGGTTCGGTTAACAGAACTGCAGTTTCGGTTCGGTTCAGCGGTTCGTAAAGGCCTACTTTGATTTTTTTTTTGCACTCTGTGAAAAATGAGACAATAAACTAACTGAATATCTTTAAAATCCTTAGAAGTATGTCTAAAATTTATCATGTCGGCTTTGCAGGATTAGTCTATAAGTTCCTTAAGGAATACCCTTCGAAATCAGAGAAAGAATTAGTAACATGCATCTTACACACCCTATTTATAAAATTTTATGAGAAAAAAAACTCTTCTGGCTAAGATTGTAGGTAACAAAGTACTACAGAAAATGGAAAATATTGTACACTGGAAGAAAACAAATGAGCTATCATCTTTCAAGAAAAGAATGCAGATTGATGACAGGTATATTAAAAGATCGGCGGGATATTTTGGAAGACTTACAAGATTACATGTTGTTACATTTATGTCAAGTCATCCTCAAAGGTTACATCGATCCGGCATCATTAGAACCGGTTTGCTTCTCTGACTAAATATGTCCATTTGTCTATGAAACTGTGGGAGATATTACTTCTTTCTGATTGCCGAGTCGAGAGGAGGCATTGAAAAAATGGGAAATAAACTTGATCTGGCTGCAGGTATAAGAAGTTTTTGTCTCATACATATCGAAGTTCTATCTCGTATCATCTCTATGATCTGTAAGTTCATACGGAAGGACAAACACATGGACATGACTATATCGACTCGGTTGTTAATGCTGATCAAGAATATATACACTTTAAAAGGGTGGAGGTACTTCCTTCTGACTGTTACATCCCCTAGCACAAATCTAATATACTCTGTGAACCTTTGGTACAGAACATTGGTGAAAGGATCACCTTCTTCGGCTTATACAGCAACCAATATTCAGGAGTATGTCATAAGCCTGTGTGGACTTTATATCTTAACATATAACTTGTCAACTCCCATGTAATCTCTGCCTGACCTTTAGCATAAACAGGACTAGAACTATAATAGGAGTCATAACGCGGCACTGCACCATAGTTCAAATGGCCAACAGGATGCGCGTGCACCACCATGACTTCTGTCGTAATTGTGGTAATACGGAGAATATAGAAAGCATTCAACACCTTCTGCCTGCCCTGTACTTTTTTGGAAAACTATTCCTACCTATCCCTTGGGTAAAGACCAAGGGAGTCCCGCAAATGTACAATTAGAGAGAGATTGAATCGACCCTGACCACTCACCCACTAGCCTAACCAAAATTCTACCTAATAACAATCAAACTAATATTTCTTTCGTTTCTCCAATTTGCTTTACAGACAGCGCCACCTACGTGGGCAACATAATGCGCATCAAATCCGTTAAGAAGGAGGATCGTGGCACCTACTACTGTGTGGCGGACAATGGTGTCAGCAAAGGTGATCGTCGCAATATCAATGTGGAAGTGGAATTTTCTCCAGTCATTACAGTGCCGCGTCCTCGCCTGGGTCAGGCTCTGCAGTATGACATGGATTTGGAGTGCCATATTGAGGCATATCCTCCGCCAGCCATTGTCTGGACCAAGGATGACATCCAGTTGGCCAACAATCAGCATTACAGTGTCTCCCATTTCGCCACCGCCGACGAGTATACCGATTCAACGTTGCGTGTGATCACCATCGAGAAGCGTCAGTACGGAGATTATGTGTGCAAGGCCACCAATCGCTTTGGCGAGGCTGAGGCTCGCGTCAATCTGTTCGAGACGATCATTCCGGTGTGCCCGCCAGCCTGTGGGCAGGCTTATTTCGGTGGGGCCGAGCATATTGCGGCTACCTCTTTTGCCCTGGTGGGCATTCTGTTGGCTCTGCTCTTTACCAGATAAGCGCCACCAATCTACAAATGCTCCATATCCAGGTCCCCATCAATTAGCCCTCGAATACATACACACATCTACTAGGAACTTACGTACAGAATAGGCATATAATTACACTACACACCCAGAACATTCCAAAAAATGTGTCGCAAAAAGAGTTTCCTTTTGTTTTGTAGTCTCATCAGTTCCGCCTTCTCCAAGCTTCAAACGTCCAATATTTTGTCTTAAGTTAATTATGTTAAGTGAAGGGCTGGAGATCTGACTTGATCTGAACAATTGATATAATTTATAAGCAGCTAAAAAACAAACAGAACCGAACCCGAAACCCGAAACCCACCCGTCCGTTTATAATTTCTCAACTCATTCGTTTTCTCTGTACATTTATCAACAATTACTAACTTTATGGCCTATACATCACAGCGCTTGACATTCCACTTCACATTTGCGAGTAATGGAAATATTTTATGTTTATTAAATAAATAATAAAGTATTTTCTCACCCACTGCTGCTAAATAAACTGACAACTCGATTGGTTTTCGATGCCAATGAATGCAATCCAAAATTAAAAAATGAATCGAGGCATATTTTCCCTACTTTCCACTCTCTCACTCCTTCCCACTCTCTTTCTATATCCTTCTTTCTCTCCACGAATGCGAAACGAAGACAACACGTTGTGTACATCATTTAGATCTTAAGTAAAATTCGAAATACTTTTGAATAACAAATCATTTTTTACCCAATTTTTTATGTGGGTGTAAATATTAAACAACTTCGATTTTGTAATACAACAACAACAACAACAAATATATGACAAAAAATCAATAAAAAAAATATACAAAAATTAAAAACAAGTATAATTTGTTAAGTTTTTTCTTTTTATAAGCTTTAAAAAGTTATCCAGAGGTTTTAAAAAACTGTAGCTATAGTTTCTTTATGTGAAAAGCTTGCCACAGATATATAGAAGGTGTACTGACACACATTCAGGAAGGACATTCCTCAATTCATTGATTTTGGCTTGACTATTCGTGGGAGCTTCTAATGGAATTGCTTCCACATTGTACGAAAGATGCCTCACACAACTGATTCAGTGTGAAAATTGGCGTAAAACCTGCCATTTATTGAGCAACGGACTAGTCATCATATGGGACGAATGCACAATGGCGCAGAAATGCACATTGGAGGCACTTAACCGAACATTACAAGATCTGAGCAATGACTCAACATGTTTTGAAGGCTTAATGTAATGACTATTGGCCGATTTCCGTCAAACTCTGCCACACATTCCAAGATCGACTGCTGCCAATGAACCAAACGCTTGCCTCAAATCATTCAATTTGTGGAAAACTGCATGCGGAACAAACCAACTGCTCGAAATTACTCCTAGCAATAGCTGACAATTGGTAATGGCCCTCTTTCTGTCGATAAATCGAGTGGATTGCTCTAATTTCCATGGAATTTTTTGCAATTTTGACAAGCTCCTCAACAAAGTATGGTCAAACATTATTGCTAATTACAACAAGAAAGAAAGTCGGTCAAGCCCAACTATAACATACTCTGAACTAAGGAAATTATACGCTCAGCATACATTTTGATGCTGCAGTAGCTGCTACTACGCTCAAGCAGAGAACAGTCTTTTGATCATAACTCGAGAACCGTTCATCCGATTCTTAGCATTTCTTTGGCGGATCGGTAAGTTATCCTGATTACTGAATATGTCTAAAATAAACGAACCATTTATCTTTAAAACTGTGGGAGATAGACGTTTTTTTGCAAATTGCGGGGGCGGGAGGGGGCATGGTCAAAATAGAAATTAACTTGATCTGCCTGCAGACATAAGAAGCATATGTCCCATACATGTCAAACCTCTATCTCTTACCATCTCTTAGATCTATGCGTTCATACGGACAGACAGACA
This sequence comes from Lordiphosa andalusiaca, assembly GCA_035044965.1. Lineage (NCBI taxonomy): Eukaryota > Metazoa > Arthropoda > Insecta > Diptera > Drosophilidae > Lordiphosa > Lordiphosa andalusiaca. The sequence continues at coordinate 6,127,988 of JAWNNM010000227.1, forward strand.
GACGGACATGGCTATATCGCCACGGCTGTTGATGCTGATCAAGAATATATATACTTTATGGGATCGGAGATGCTTCCTTCTGGGTGTTACACACTTTTGCACTTACTTATAATACTATGGGCCGTTTTCTCATAGATAGATAGATAGATAGATTTTGTTCTATTATTTGTAGGTTTATGTGACAGATAGCTCTATGTAGGAGATTAGAAATTGGCCCTATATGTTGGCAGTTAGTTAACTTTAAAGTTATATTCGGCTCGGCCAAAGTTTGCATACCCTTGCAGCACGATTTTCTAACTATTTTAAAGGACATTTCCACTGAAAACCAATAAGTTTTTTTAATACGACTCTACTTTTGTATGACAGCTATACTATATAGATATCCGATTTCGACCAAACTTAGTGGAATCTTGAGAAAGCATAGCAAACTAAGAAATGCAAAGTTTTAAGGCGTTTTCTTTGAAAACAAAATAGTTTTTCTCACTAAAACTAGTTTCTCTACCGATTATTCATATGGCAGCCATTACCTATAGTCAACCGATTTTGACAAAACATTGAAGAATTGTGTGAAAGCTTATTAAATAAATGTATGCCAATTTTTAAAGAGGTTAACATTGAAAACAACAAAGTTTTTCTTCCAAAGACTATTTTTTAACCTTACTTTACTATGGCAGCTATACTATATAGATGTCCGATTTCGATCAAACTTGGCAGAATTATGGAGAAGCATTGAAAACTAGTAAATACAAAGTTTGGAGACGTTTGCCTAAAAAACCAAAAAAGTTTTTCTCTCTAGAACTAGTTTTTCGACAGATTGTTCCTATGGCAGCTATTTGTTATAGTCATCCAATCCGGCCGGTTCCGACAAATGTGCAGCGTGTTTGTACCAGAAGACTTCGTAAAAAGTTTGGTAGCGATAGCTTTAAAACAGACGGAGGAGAGGCGTAGAAACAGACAGACGAACATGGCTATATCGACTCAGCTCGTCATGCTGATCAAGAATATATATATACTATGTGGTCGGAAATGCTTCCTTCTATGCGTTACAAACATCTGGACAATTTCAATATACCCTCTGCAAAGGTATAATAATAAGAGAACTCTTTAGTTCTCTTTAAAGAGAACTTCAACTTTATGATATAGAATCATACCATTGCAGTCATTTAAATCTATTGACTGTGTAGCAATCAAAGACAAAGCGAAGCGACAATCATTGGATTATGTTTAAACCTCAAGATAACCCCAAATATTTATAGAATTTAGCTTTTTGTATATAGCAACCGAAATATGTTTGTACTAATGCCAAGATTAGCATCAGCCTTTTTCTTAATTTAGAGACGTCAAACAAGACTAAGGGCCGATTTCTTATCTTCCAAATAGCTGCTATGTGTCAGATAAACTAAGATTTTGCTCTGTTATTTGTAGGATTATGTGACAGATAGCTCTATGTGGTAGATCAGAAAACGGCCCTATCATCTTAACTACCAAAAAGTTCAAGTTTCCTGCATAATTTTCCATTCAATATTTAATATCTAAAACTAAACAATCAAAAATTACTTTCGAATTGAATGCCCATGGGTGACCATGCGCAGATACAAATTAAATTCGGATTCATAATCCGCATAGGTGCCATTATTGAACACCTTGGTGGGCGGCACAAACTTGCGCAGAGGATTCTCAAGTATAAATTGATAGACGCGCTCGGCCTTTTGCAATTGGAGTTGGGTCTTAACGCCAATGGTCTCGATGCTGTCCAATAGTTGACCAATTTCTTCATTCTGCCGTCGCACCTTCAGTTTCAAATCATGCGGATCGACTGGAAGGTGGGTGTCATGGGGGGTTGATGCGGAAATGAAACAAAATGTCGAGTTTGAGCTTACCAATTATGGGCTCCAAATTCAATTTCAATTCGCTGGAGTGTGCGGCTATGGTCGACGCCCACAAAATGCGTTTGCGAACTTCCTGCAGGGCACCAAAGGGTGTCAGCAAATAGCCGGGAGCCAGTTGAACGGTGGAGGCCAACTCCTGGCCCTTAATCAAAAGCGGATTGGCCGAAAGCAAAAATGAGCTGGAAAAATATATGTTGACAGAGTTTTTTTTAACACCAGCCTATGTTTTTTCAGTACTCACCATACTTTGGGCACGCAGCTAAGCTTGTCTAGCGGCATTTCCGCGAACGCATTCAGTTCCATCAGGTGGCAAGGCATGGTGGCAGGCGGAGAAGCTGCACCACCCGGCATCAGAGTGGCATTGTCGAAACTGCGACGCAACGTGGAGTTATTGCCATCAAATTCCAACTTGGTGCTGGAGAACACACTGTCATTGGCCAGATAGAAGCTCTCCGCGCCCAACAGCGACATGTTATTCACCTTCAGCTTGGTGCTGATCAATTGCGATTTGGCAGTCTGATTATAGTTGGTCGCCTGCATGTCAGCCAGTAGATTTGTCATCATATTTTTTGAGTACAGTATTTTCTCCTTGATCTGGGAAAGCTGTAACATTTCGTGCTGAATGCGATTGACCGAGCTATTTATATCGCCGTACACCTGTTTAATGGAATCCAGCATCAGCTCATGGTTTTCCAACTGCTTGGCACCCGCCAGCAACTCCTGGCTGAGCTGTTTGATCTGCTCGGTGAGATACTCATTGTAGGCACAATTGAAGTTCCGCATATTGAACTGCACCAAAAAATCCGAGATGATCTCCTCGGAGCTGTCCACATCATCGGCTTCTATGGCATTAAAGCTATTCACTTTTTGCTGCAGTTCAACCGCAAACGAGCTATAGTTGTGCGAGAAGCGTTCCTCCAACTGGACCACCTCCTGGGTGGCACTCAAATACTTGGCCACCAGACCCAGTAAATCCGCCTTGGTCTTCAGCAGTTTCACATCAAAGCTGCTTAGTTGCGGCCTGACCTGCTTCCCAGTGATCGAAGTGTCAGCCCTCTGTGTGGACTTGTTCAATTGCATTATATGCTGCAGTTGATCTTCCTTGATTTTCATGATGGCACTGAAGAGCAGCACATTGGGAGTGTCGGCAAAGATGCTGCGCATCTGGCTCCACAAACGATTCTTGGCCTGGGCCATTAAATGACCTTTGTTCTCATTGGCTTGACAAATGCCATAGAACTGCTCCAACTCCTTGAGGGCCTGTTCCACGGCCGTCATAGCCAACTTCTCGCTGGCATTCTTGGGATTCAACCGGATGGGCATTGTGGCCACAATTTGCGACTTGGTTTTCAGCTCTTGGTCGTAAGTTTTCTGCAAGGACTCCAGCTTGAGTTGCAGCAAATTACATTTGGACTCGAGTAGTCGATTCTTGTGCTTGGCACTGATGGTCTGCATGTCTGTGGAGATGGCAGGGATTAGTAATGTCCGCCATTACTGGTCTGACCCACTTACTCTTGGTTTTGATGCTTGACGCTAGGGTTTCAAAGTCTTTTCTGGCCTCGTCCAGTCTTTGTTGGGCCTTTACCTTCTCCTGCTGAAGCTCCTGCATGCGCAGATGGATCTGAAGTTCGACTGGCAGCTGGCTACGTGAGGCCAGGGCAACCACTTTGTTCTTGTGCTGTTCCAGTTTGGAAATGAGCAGATTTTTATGCACTTGCTGTACATGCTGAACCGGCTGGATGCGAGACTGGAGATGGGCAAAGAGTTGGTTCTGTCCCGTCTTGAAAATGCTAACAAAGACATTTCAATGAAAGAGGAACTGTGGGGTACAGAGCACCAAAACTTACTCTTTGAGGGCTGCTTCATTGGGCAGGCAATCGGGCTTACAACCCAAACTGCTGGCCCAGGCGCGGAAAGAGTCTATCTTTTCATTAAGCGACATTTTTTAACAATTAATAAACAATATTACTGTTCAAAGAGCGCGCACACGCACACGTACAGACACAGACACACTAACCAGTGCTGCCAGACCGTTGCTGTAGTACAATCGATAGGCGTGACGGGTAATCGAATTTAAACTATTTATTGAGCACCTAAGCCGCATTGAGTAACAAAAGTCTTAGCTAAAGCACAGTCTGCATTCTGAGTCCAGCGATGGGCGGGACAATTTTTAAAGTATTCCATGTAGGTGCAACCCAGTAAAATGGCCGAAAAAGGACTGCATTGATGTTTCGCTTGAGGTAGAGCTGCCAGTCTGCGTTGAGCCTGCGGTTCACATAAGGTATAAGCCGATGTCAGCGCATCCACATACAGAGTGTCGTTGGAGAATTTGTTGGTCAGATCGTTGCGTATGTTGGCCAAATTGAGTTTCTGTTTACCTTCCATGTAATGAGAAGAGCTCAGGATGCACTCAGCCAGACACTGTTGAGATTTCGAATTGTAATGAGATTTTCAGCTTTAGACGAACTACTTACCGCAGCCGTTTCCAACGAGGGCTGCTGTCCATTAATTGCAGTTCCCACAATACGCTGCGCACATTTCTCTGTCACCTGATCACGACCGCCATCGCGACAACAAAGGGCTGGATCCTGGACATTTGTTTGAGGTATTTATTATTTTCTTGAAGAGTATTTTAGCTATTCTCCAACTTACCACAAGTTGCGGTGGCCGTTGACAATCTATAGTTTGAGTGAACACATTTGCGGAACCTAAAACTACTCCAAGCACCAAGCAGTATACAAAATTCCGACTAGCTGGCATGATTAGGGTTAACTGAATGATTCGATTTGAGGCAAATACCCACGTTTTATAAATACGACACGCCAAAGACCAATGACCACTTAATAGAGCCATCCACGCATGACTCTGGAAAACCCAACCGAGCCAAGGCAGGTTGGGGTCATTGTTGCAATCGGATGATACTTTGGGGCCAATGCCATTTCTAATACCACACATCATATGGTAATATGACATTTTCGGGCCGTTGACATTGCATTAAGGCTACATAAGTCGGGTTATATAAGAGCAGAATGTTATTAGCCCAACGCTCAATTTAACATTAATTGCCTGATTTGTATGAGTTGACCGAATTTAAATGTGGATTCAGCGGTTTCAAGGTAACTAGCTCAACTAAGCGGATCATTAAGCTAGTTTTAGTACAAATTTAACTCTGGAAGTGTTCTTCATATACCAAAATTTAGATAACAAGTCAACAAAAGCTTCCTTATCTGAGGAGTTAATGTAATACACTGAGTTTAAGAAGGCAAAGAATATCATTTAAGTAAAGCTAGCATCTAATTAAACTACTTGCTTTTGGTTTAGTTTAACATACTGCAAAATCTGCAAGTATAGCAATTTTGACATGTATTCTTTAAAATGTGCAAATTATTGACCTATGGGTCCTTAGCTAAGCTCACAATATTAAATAAATATATTTTTAAATAGTTGTTTCAAACCTAACGGAACCACAGCCGATAAGCAATGCCTATCGGTTTTGGCCCACATTACCAGCTGTGGGCAAAGCGGCCACTCTAAGCAAAAGGGTTCGCGCTTTTTTGCTGGCAAAAAAGAGTTGACGGCGAAATGGACACCACAACAAAAATGTGAGAACTATTTGTGTACAATTTATAAATATAAAATTCTAACCCAGTCACCCTTCGTACTCAGTTTAGTTGTGGGCGATGTTCGAGGTCGGTTTAAGCAGTTGTTCCAGCGTGTCGAGCAGGTCAACAAGAAAGCCGGACCCTTTGAGATTCTCTGCTGTGTTGGTGACTTTTTTGGCGAGGCGGCACAAAACGATGAGCTGATTGCCTATAAGAATGGATTCAAGCACAGTAAGCGCTTTTGATTGCCACTGTCCCTCTCTATTTAATTCAAATGCCTTCATAGTCACCGTGCCCACCTATGTACTGGGCCCCAATCGAAAGGAACACGAGACTCACTTTGAAAAGCTGGAGGATGGCGAAATATGCTCCAACCTTACCTACCTGGGCAAGCGTGGTGTATATACCCTAAGCAGTGGTGTTAAGATAGCCTATTTAAGCGGTGTGGAGGCGGCAGGTACTGCGCCCTCCGCTCATCAGTTCACCAAAGATGACATTGGAGCCGTGCGCAACTCGTGCCTGGTGTCCAAGAACTGTTCGACAGAGTATCGAGGCGTGGATGTTTTGCTTACATCCCAATATCCCTACGGCCTGCAGGAGCAGGAGAATGTGAGTAGAGTCGTTTTAATAGTACAGCTTACTTTTACCTTTGCCAATTTCCAGGCCAAGGCCTCCAAGTTGATATCGTTCCTGTGCCGAGAGATAAAACCACGCTATCATTTTTGCGCTGGCAGCTACTTTGAATGCCCACCCTTTCGCATGCCCAAGGATGAGACTACACAATTTGAACTCTGCACACGTTTCATCTCGTTGGCTGAGGTGGGCAACAAGGAGAAGGCAAAGTATATCTATGCACTCAGTCTCAAACCGGTGGATAAGTCGCGTCTAATGGATCTCGTACAAAAGACAACCAATGAGATAGATTGTCCTTTCATAGGGTTGGATTTGGGTGGAGCCATCAACAAAAATGAGACAGTGGGTAAACCGGCAAATCGCAAATTAACTTGACATTTATGAAAGAAAACCCTTCATTACAGTCGGAAAATCGTCAATACTTTTATGACATGGACTCAAGTGGGAATCGGACACGTCAGCAGGGTGCCAAGCGTCCCAGAATACAACAAATTGACCAAGGTGAGTTTGGAGGCGTATGGACAAGTTCTTATGTTAAAGCTTTAAATTTTAGAGAAATGCTGGTTTTGTTTGTCTTCGCCGGATGTGGAAAAGCATTTGATTATAACAGTAGGCGATCATTTCTATTTGGCTCTGGCCAAGGGACCCATTAACAGTCATCATGTCATGATTATGTCCACCAAGCATATACCCTGTGCGGCCCAATTGAGCGCTGAAGATTGGCTTGAGTTGGACAAATTTAAAAATGCACTACGAAAGCTATTCAAGACACTCGGCCAAGTGGTGTGCTTTACAGAGCGACATTACAAGTCGGTACATTTGCAGATAAATGTGTTGGCCTTCGAGGAGGGCTATGCCTGGAAGATTAAGCATAGTTTTGAGGTAAGGGTTTGATTACAAACATATTTTGGTTTAATTTCTCAATAACCCATTTGTTGCTTTAGGACAAAGCAGAGGAATTTAATCTGGAATTTGAAACTCTGCCCGCCTTGACTTCTGCCAAAATGCTACCCGAAATGGGACCCTATTTTCTAGCTGAGCTGCCCGATGAAAGCACTTTGATTACCAGACAGATGAAGCATTTCCCTTTGCATTTTGCTAGGTGAGTAACAGGTGGTCCACTGATATTATTTGTTTTTGTTTATCCACCCACTTTTCCAGGGATGTTTTCTGCTCCGAGAACTTGCTGAATTGTGACGAGAAAGTCAATTGGAAAGAATGTCTGCTGGAAAAGGAAGAGGAGGTGGCACATGTAGAAGCCTTTCGCAAGGCATTCGCTCCATTTGATTTCACAGATGATTAAAGAAAAGTTCCTTCTATTGTGTTGTAAAAATGCTTAAATTACACTATAAAATTTTAAATGTATAAAATATCGCGTCGTCCTAGGAATCCCGTTGATAGATTTTGTTGAGAATTTGCAAGAAAGTCTGATGTGGTACACCGCGTGAAGTCTGTTGAATGTGCGTTTTGATCATATTGTAAGATTCCTCCTCAAAGGTGGCATAGGTGGTAGGTAGGCTCAGCTCTTTGTACAACTCCTTGACTCGCTCCACCTTGTCGGGATCTACAAAGAGTATAGTTTAAGGGAAAGTTGCACCTCCTTGAGTCTCCACTCACCATTGTGTCCATAGCAGTCTACCATAATTTGCTTTTGCTCGGCATTGGCCCGCTGCATGGCCACCACAGCCAGCCAAGAGCATTTGTTGTCCTGTATATCTGTGCCTATTTTACCCGTGATCTCTGGATTGCCAAAACAATCAAGGAAATCATCCTGCACTTGGAAAAAGTGTCCCATTTCCAATAAAATCGTCTTTGATTGGCGGAAGGCCTCTGCGTCTTTATATCTAAAGGTTCAAATTATGAGTGACAATTTATATGTGTACGATTCTCTGGACACTTACCCAGCTAAATGCATGGCCAGTGCAAAAGGCAAATAGAATGAATAGTAGGCAGTCTTATTGTCCACAATTGCTTTGTAATTGTCCATGGTAAAGTCGGAGACCTTGCGATTGGCATTGAGCTGATCCAGTGACTGGCCACAGGTGGTGATGTAGGTGATCTCATGGAAAAGCTCCATCAAGGCCACATAGCAATCCAGATGACTGAAATGCTGCTTCAGTATGGCATACATGCCGTTCTCTATCATCAAAGCATCATTGATGGCCGTCAGACCCACAGTTTCCACCTTATGCCAACACGGCTGACCACGTCGTGTGGTGCTGTTGTCCATCACATCGTCCGAGATGATGAAAAAACTCTGAAGCTGCAAGCCCACACATTAGAATGATGCAGACAAATTGGCTGAAAATTACCAACCATTTCCACACACCAGCCTAAGTACTGAGCCAGCTTAATGTTTTCCGGTGTCAGTTGCTCGGCCGGCACCAGATTCTTGTAGGTCAGAACTGTTAGAATGCCGCGATTCTTCTTACCCCGCGGTACATTGTACTGCAGCGATTGGGCAAACCATTTGGCAGCATCGTTGCAATTGTAGGACTTCATCACACCGGTGAGATCACGCACCAAATCTGAGATGAGATGATTGTCTATTGTTATGCTAATTGAAGGGCGGGGGGGCTCTCACCTGGAAATACGGCCATAAAGTCGCGGCTTTCATCTTTGGAGACTGTGACGCGAGCAGCTAGGGGCACCGAATGATTCTGTAGCGTCGATAAGGTTCTGAACAAAAGAATGTCATACATATGTATACACGCACACGCACACACAATGTAGTTTCGCTGGGCTACGTGACTGCCCAACTTTCTCCCACGGGCCCGCCCCCCACCCACAGCAAAAGAACAAATGTAAACAAAATCCAGTTGCAAAACCGGTAGAGCTTACTTACCTGCTAGTTTTTTTTAGCTTCTGCTCGTTGACCAGGTCAGTGGACAGGCCACCAATGGTGTTTACTTCGTCACTGGTGGATATCCACCTGGGAAGGCGCAAAGCCGTGCGTAGGATACTCTGCGGGGGCAGGAAATTTCGAGCGAGTTTATACATCATCCGTCTTGAGAATCAGAAAGCACTCATACGCAGAAGTTAAATACAAGCTAGTTAGTGGGCCCGTATTTAGTGTGGCCAGCTGTTGATTTCTAAAATTGGATTAAATTAGCTTAAAAGCTAAACTAAATTATTAAACATATTTCGTGCTTTTATAAATGTTTATTGCCATGAATTTATTAAAATAAATAGTTGTTCAGTTGTCCATTATTGACCCAAACCAACCTCAACTGGCTTGAAAATAGCTAAATCTTAAGAATGTGTGTAATACGGGCACACTGGCAGCATCGCGAAATTTTAATAATAAAAGAAAATGATGGACGAACAGCTAATTGATGAAGTATCCCACCATGGGGTCATCTACAATAGGCAGAAGTATTACCTGAATGGCAGTGCCAGTGGGGGCAAGTACGAGACAAAGGATGAAGCTTGGCAGCTGATTGCCATGAAGTTGAGAACGGATGGTGAGTCTCGTCCCTCTAGTTCCAGTTGTAGCAGAGATTTAATTCGACTTTTCCCCTTATAGTGGAGACCTGCAAGAAACGTTGGAAGTACTTGCGGGAGCGGTATGTCTCGCAGCGTAAGCAGGGCGATCCGCCCGTCTACGAGCACCTGTCCCGTCCATATCTGGAGAAAATGAAATTCCTGGACCAGCACATCCAACCGCGCAAGTCGTACCGCAATGTGCCCAACTTTCTCACATCGCCGCATTCGGCCAACAGCTCGAACTACAGTGAATACAATGTGGACTCCAAGTCCAATAGCTCGACAAAAAATATGTCACACTTTGGTCAGGGTCAAGGGAGTGGTCATCATTACCATCAGCCAGAGCAACAGCAGCCGCCGCACTCCATGAATGCCTTGAGCACGGCTGCTGCCTCGGCTCTGGAGAGTGTCAATGGTCAGGTGAAAATTGAGGCGGAGATTTTTCGTGATTTTGCCGCGGCGGTGGCCTCACAGCAGTTGCAGCAAATCTCCCAGTCCCAGATCCAGCAACAACAGGCAGCAGCTGTGGCTGCCGTTATGGCTGATTCTTCGCAGGGTTATCAGGAGCAGCAGTACAGGGATAACTCAGTTGGCGTAGTGGGGGCACAGACAAGTGCCGGAAGTCTTACCTCGACATCGTCCTCAATGAAATCGCCACTGTCATCGCCATTGCTGGCCATGGCCCCCCAGCAGCAGCAGCAACAACAACAACAACAACAGCAGCAACAGTCTTCGCCTGCTTCGGGTCAGCAGCCAGGAGCCGTGGTACATTCCTCTTCCAGTGCTAACATACAAATGCCCAGCCATGGTTATAACCATAAGAGCAGTGATGAGTTGGACTCATCAACGAGCGGTAATTATCACATGAAGAAGCCACGCGTTCAACTCAATTCCAATGGCAGTAGCCATGTCCCCCAGTTATCCTCGAACGGTGGATCGCACTTTGTGCAAGATTCAGAAGATGATTCCGATGACAATAGTCATGATCTCATGGAACCGCAGACCATGATGCAGCATGACAATCACTACAATAACAATAGCAACAACAACAACAACAACAACATGTCACGCTCAACTGGCAATGGCAATTCCAACAACAATAATAACAACAACAACGGCAACAACTCTAATCAACAGCAGCAACAGCATCAGAACATGTTCCCATCAAATACGGATTTTCTGTTCCAGCTATACCAGCAACTACCACAGCAATCAGCCAGCACGTCACATCCCACAAACTTTGGCAAATTCCAAGCTCCCCCAAATCCACCGCCAAGTGTACAACGTTCCTCAGAGCATCTGTTGGGTGAATTGGTCACCACCGAGCTGCTAAAAATGAATAAGGATCGGAGGAAAAATGTACAAAAACGGATACTGGAAATACTCTTCTTCGACGATTGAAGCGTTTGGAAGGAGCTGGACCGGCTTTTGTGTGTAAATACTGTGAAACAATAATTTATATTCTCGATGTTAGGCATATGCGCGATTGTGTTAGGGTTGGTCCCCAATCCCACCTAGAAGGCATTTGCAAAGCTGTCGTCGTCTGCACGTCTACACTTTCCATCTGTGCTAGTCACGACCAACTCGAACACTCTCCTGGTTTGGCTTTCCATTGCTAATTTAGGCATTTCTTTTATTCATTCTGTAGGCGTTAAGTTCAAAATGGGATTCCGTATCGAAAGTTTGGTGTACATTAGAGAGCTGCACGAGTAAGGTGAAAAGTAATATGTTACTACTTGTAGAGTAGGATTATAAATGAGTATGATTACTTTTAGTATAATGGGTTATCGATCTAATATCATTAAGATTAGGTTAGACCAAGATAACTAGGGACAATAATAATTTTAGTAGAGACGTAATCTCTATTTTGTATACTTCCAAGAGGTTGATGAGAAAGGGGTGTCCAAGTGTTTGGAGTCTCCATCTACTAAGCTAAGAGCTTGACAGCGGCTAAGTAGATGCAGTAATGTCTTCTCCCCTTACTCACACTTGCCGCTTTCAAAGAAGTCCTTAAAATTATGTCTCGAGATAATCGGAAATAATCGTAATCATACTCAAAAACGAGAAAGCCAAGCTAACTTCGTTTTTAACAAATTTTTTATACTCTTGCAAGAGTTTCCGACCGATCGTTCGTATGGGATTTATATGATATAGTCATCCGATTTGGATAATAATTTTTAGAGTAATGCGAAAGCATGTGAAAAAGTCAAATACCAAACTGTAGGATGCTACCATTGAAAACATACAAGTTTTTCTGACTAAGACTGTTTTCTAGACCTATCTTTTGTATGGCAGCTATACCATATAGTTATCCGATTTTCATCAAACTTGGCAGAATTATAAAAGAGCATAGAAAACCTATAAATACAAAGTTTGGAAACGTTTCTATTGAAAAGAAAAAAGTTTTTCTAACTAAAACTAGTTTTCCGACCGTTTGTTTCTATGGGAGCTATGATATATAGTCATCCGATCCGGTCAGTTTCGACATACTAGTAGCAAAGACAGGAAGAAGACTCTGTGCAAAATTTCAGCTCGATAGCTTTAAAACTGAGGGACTAGTTTGCGTAGAAACAGACAGACAGACGAACGGACAAAGCTCAGTCGACTCAGCTCGTCACCCTGATCCAGAATATATATGGTTTATTGGGTCGTAAATGTATATTTCAATGTGTTTCAAACTTCTGGGCAAAATTATAATACCCTTTGTAAGGGTATAATGATTACCATTTACCTGTAATCGTACGATGCCGAACTCCCTCGTGCAGCTCTCTATACTGCAGCTATGTATACTTTATAGGTACACCTAGTCTACTTCTGTACTCGTATGTTAAGCAAAAAGATCAATGGTTTTAATTTATTAAATTATGTAAAGTCTATAATTAAAGTTTTTAAATATGTGATTTTTGATTCCAATGAAAAATTGGGGTTCACACTGGGGTTTATACATTGTGAGCACAGCATAATCTTGAGTAGAGACGGAACCCTTTAAGTTCTAAGCCGCTTAGAGCTTGAGAAAGTTGAGCAGCTGTTCCTGAGGGTGACTCCCCAAATCCAATGCAGCATTTGGCCGGTAGTCGGTGTGCGTTGGTCCTACCTGTACATAAATCTTGAATCTTTGCTCCTTCAGATCTTACCCGGTAATCCATTTAAGTTGAAATGGTAAAAATTCTCTTAAAATGCTTCTCGACTTTTTTTATGCTGAACTTGGATTGCCCTTTCTTTGAGAAATTGCCTGTTGGTAGTAGTCCTGCTGTTTGATTCATGTATCGGCTACTGGCTGCTGACCCTGACCTTATTTTCTGGTTTATGTTAATAGCCTGGGAAATGCCAAGCTGTCTAGCAGCTCCAGCAGCGAAGTTCCAGCTACTGTCTGTACTAGCCACACCACACCAGGCCTGACTGCAACTTGGTCTGGCGGCTCGTTAACCCAATGCCAAAAGGAAGTCGTTAAGCTGCTTAACGGCCAAGAGCGATATTCAATTTGCCAGCCACTTTGGCCACTTAACTGTGAGTCATTCGTCTAAGGATAAGTTTAGGCTTTATTGCATTTCATTTCTTAGTATAGAGAATATTTTGTTTGTATGTTAAGCTAGGTTAAATTTTGCATAAGATCATGATAGATTTTTATGCTGTGCGATTCTTAGGCTTAACGCATTCGGCTAGCGTATAAATATTGGGTGCTTACAAGTATGTATGTATGTTTGTTTTTCTTTTAGATCTGGGAGATTAGGCTGCTTTTGAACTGTTAGCTTATATACAACTACTAATCACAAGAAGACGAGCATCAGATTTCTTGTGCATAGATTTTTAGACCTCTTGATTATCTTCCGACTCGGCGACCATGGTCAGACTTCGCAGCGATCTGTGGAGGGGATTATGAAATAGAAATATTAAATTTCGAAACGAAATGACGTACAGAGGCGACGCCTTATCAAGCTTGCCGGAGCTTTAGTACACATTCGACACTCAAGATTGTCGCATCTCGAAATGAAATACTTGAGCTGCAGTTGGGTTATATGGTTAATCTGGTTAGCCAGTGTCTCCGCCTGTGAGTGCTAATCAGGGCAATCAATTTAAAGTGACTTAAAGTGATGGTTAATTTGTTTTTTATTGTTTAGTTAATGACGAATTGCCCACTTTTAAGGATGTGTGCCAGTTAAAGGGCGACTGGTGCACGACCAGATGCCAAATAGCCGGCGGACGAGATGGGATTTGTAACAAGGCGGCTCTCTGCATATGCAGACCTTTGTAGTGAATGTTATTGGAATTAAAAATGGAGATTCTTGAGATATTTACAATTAAGCATAGTTTTGGCTGGCAGATACGCTGAGGGATTTCTAGAGAATGTCAAAGATGAGGGAGGGAATGTGGAAACCAGACATTTTTCAAATCAACTCTACCTGGAACGTTCAAAGAGCGACGGATCGGTGTAAATGGGTTCACTGGGATCCTCAAATTGATGGTTGCTCTGCCCTGATGTGCGCATGGGATTTATGACAGGCAGTTGGCACATGCGCGCCAGGTTGCTATAAAGACATAAACACCTTATAAGTGAACCGGTTGTCTTGTGCAGAGATCTCTCTCTCTAACTCATGTTACCCCGTGGCAAAAGTCTTGTGTAATGAGCCGCCGAACATGGACATGTTGGTGCGAAAAGCGTTCGAGGCGCGATTCGATGCGCTCTGATTGGTCCCGCCTCCGACACCCGCACCTCCTCCGCCTGCTCCTCCTGCAGCGTTGGGCATATGCCCAATTTCGGTGAAGCGTTCGTGTGTGCGTATGGAAGAGTGGGAGTGGCCCAGTGAATGTATGGGCGAGTGACGATCTAAAAGCCGATTCTTTGAGATGGATTTCCAGTAGCGTCTGAAAAAAAAAACATAAAAAATATTTTCAAGGATTTCGCATTAGGACTTATATCTTAAGGTCTTACCTATAGCCCAGACCGGCCACCAGGGTGATGCTAAACAGCAGGATCATTAGCAGTATAATGGCTGTAATCAGGCCATGATACTCGGCTGGAGTCATGCACACCGTTTCCACAGGAGCCACCAGTTTGCGTGGATAGGATTCCTTTTCAATTTCTTCGCGTGTCTCAAAGACCTTTAAGGGATTCATTAGAATCGGAAATACATTGATTGACTACCCAACTCACCTCAATCATTTCACGAACTTGTTCAGGTTCCTCGGACTCCTTGGACTTCTCTCCAGCATGGGTATTATTAAACGGTACCTGTCCCAATGTAGCACTCACCGTGGTACCATTGAGCACTGTTATATCTTCCGGGTTGGCTGCCTCCAGCTGATTGGTTGCTTCCAGAGCCTGGGAATCTTCAGTATCCGGCGGCTCGGTCATTTCAAGGGAACGACGTCGGCGTCCAAATGAAGGCTCTTGCCGTCCAGCGGGACCGGGACAATAAGCTGGCTGACAACCCTCGCGACAAGAGCGTACTGTGGCCTCAAAGACCAGGAAATTCGATTCGGGTATTTTGAAGGCATTGAAACGGGCTTCCAGGGTATCACCATCTCGTAACTTGTCCAGTTCAGGGAACACAAATGGATCCACGGGACAGCTGTAAGTCAGTAAATTAGCTAAAAAGTACACCCATTAGTTCCAAAAAACCTACCCAAATCTATCGATTAGTTGTATGCTCCGTCCAGAGTAAGGATCTCGAGCCACCACATTGGTGGCAAAGATATCGGTGACATGATTATAACCATCCTGGGCTTCCAGGCGGAAGGTGAGAGGATCACCCACAGCTATGGTGGTCGTAGGTCGACCCTGATATAAAATGCTCAAGCGCACCTTCGAACTGAGAGTGTTCTCGGCGGGCAGATACTCAATGGGTATGGGACTGCCCGATCCGGCTCCAATATAACCAGAGCTTACCACAGCCTCACCCGGTCCACGAAAGATGCAGGTAAGATTGTAGCGTTTATCGCGACTTGTTTGCACGTTATCCGAGAACTGAACCACCACAATATTGGTCAAAGTGTCTCCATACTGCAAAAAACAATTGAAGCTGCAGATGGATGGTTACAACTCGGCGAGGGTTTACTTACACGCTGAGTGCCACAGTCGGGATAACCCTGGGGTCCACTGATTCTCAAAACGTTGACAGTTCCCCCATTACCACGGAAGAAACAACGATCATAGAAGCCATAAGTATAGATCCGGCCTAGAAAACCCTCCGGTGTGCGTATGGTAAACTCCATGCCCTCCTCGTTGCAGGTTTGTGTTACTGGAAAAGCCAATCGGTGATTAGTTCCAGAGCTTTGAAGCAATATTGCCATTTTAGCTACTTTTTGAACTCATATTGTAGGTCTAATTCTAAATTCTACTCTAGGATGTCCATTTTGAAATCAGTTGCTTTCAGTTTTAATTACTGAGTTCGGTTTCCTTTTACTGAAATTATTGTTTCCTTTCAATTTGAAGTTTCGGTATCGAATGAGGCAGGTAATAAATACAGCTATTTTAATTCAAATTTCCCGCCTAACGAAACTGTACAGCACTGAATTAAGTACCTTCTCTGCCCATCTGGCCACTCTGTCAAAAACTTATAAGTGCCAGTATACGGTTAGCTTCTGGCCAGAGAAATTATTTAAGAAAATAGAGGAAAGTTAACTTCGGCTCTGCCGATGTTTGTGTACCCTTGCAGCACGTTTTTAAACTAATTTGACGGACATATCCACCGAAAACAAACAAGTTTTTTTCAATAAGACTAATTTTTTGACTGTACTTTTGTTTGACAGCTTATTATATTACTATACAGATGTCAGATTTCGGCCAAACGTATTATTATACTACTAGAAAAGCATACCAAACTAAGATATACAAAGTTTGGAGGCGTTTTCTTAGAAAACAAAAAAGATTTTCTCACTAAAACTAGTTTCTCGACCGATCATTCATATGACAGCTATAACCTATAGTCATCCGATTTTGACAAAACTTTAAAGGATTGTGTGAAAGCTTACAAAATAAATATATGCAAATTTTAAAGAGATTTACATTGAAAACCAAAAAGTTTTTCCTACAAATACTATTTTTCTGACTCTACTTTTCTATGGCAGCTATACTATTTCGACCTAATTTAGCAAAATCATGGAGCAACACTAAGAACTAGTAAATACGGAGTTTGTAGACGTTTGCTTTGAAAACAAAAAAGTTTTTCTAACTAGGACTAGTTTTTCGACCGATCGTTCCT
The DNA here is from genome assembly GCA_035044965.1 of Lordiphosa andalusiaca. Taxonomy (NCBI): domain Eukaryota; kingdom Metazoa; phylum Arthropoda; class Insecta; order Diptera; family Drosophilidae; genus Lordiphosa; species Lordiphosa andalusiaca. Next base: position 6,144,800 of record JAWNNM010000227.1, read on the forward strand.
ATGGCAGCTATATGTTATATTTATCTGTTTCAGCCGGTTCCAGAAGACTTAGTGCAAAGTTTGGTGGCGATAGCTTTAAAACTGACGGAGGAGATAGCATAAAAAAAGTCGGACAGACGGACGAACAGACGGACATGGCATACTCAGCTCGTCAAGCTGATCAAGAATATATAATATATACACTTTGTGTGGTTGAAAATGTTTCCTTCTATGCGTTACAAACATCTGGACAACTTCAATATACCCTCTGCAAGGGTATAAAAACGATCCTAAAGTGAAGGAAATTTATGAGATTAACCCAGAGCGAGTTAAGGAAATAGTATATATTGAAAACTTCAATTCGAAATTAGAATTCTTAGAAATTCAAAGAATTTTAGACAATTTGCTACTTGTCTATTTGCCTGATTTAGCTTTAATGGACTATTGAAAAGCTCGCTCGTTTCTGAACCGCCTTCTGGCCTGGCTCTGCTCTTTACCATCCATGCACTCGCCATCGCTGCGTCCGATGCTCCGCTCATAGAAATCATAGTTGGAGGCGTCAAACGAGCCCGGATCATGTATGTCCAGTTCGCGCGAGTCTCGGTCACTTAGCTCACAGTTGGGCGACTCACGATCGCGATCGCGATCCTCATAGCTGGCAGCGGCCGTGTCTCTGCAAATTGAATTGGCAATTGGATTTGTAGCCGAACTTGTTGGATCAACCATTTATCTTCCATCTTTGTTTAGTTTACCTGTAGTTGAAGCTGCGGCACACAAAATCTCGGCTCTCGATGCACTCGCGTTCGCATTGTATCAGACTGGGCACGATCAGAGCTCGTCGCACAAAGTGGCGGCGCATCTTGTGCCTGGCTGCAATCTGCTTAAAGTTGTCGCTCTCCTCGCAGCGGGTGATGGGCGGCCGCGGCGGACCAGCACCCACGCCCACTCCCACGCCTATATGGCCGGCATTGCCATATGGTGTGGGTGGATGGCCCAGACCCAGGCCAGGCAGTGGTAGGGGACGATCATCGAGGCCCCCGCCGGATCCATAGGGACGATTGAAGGGGGTATCATAGCGTCCATAGGGTCCGCCAGGTGGTGGTCTTCTGCCGGGGGGACCATCGTATTCCCGATCGTAGGGTCGATCGCCATACCGATCGCCATATCGCTCCTCATAATCGTAGTCGTAGAAGGAAGGTGGACGGTCTAGACCTAAGCAGGGGGCACATTATTAGGATTCAATTTGTTTTTTTGTTGACAGGAATCGGGTTCTTTGTATGTCTCAAGCTGGTAGTGTGTTAGTTTTGTACTTACCGGGACGTCTTCCAAGATCACTGGGACCCAAGCGGTTACCATACTTGTAGATGTCAACTGGGTAGCGCTCGTTACCTACCGGAAAACGATTTGGCGTGGAGGCATACTTGCTGGCACTGCCTGTGGGCACCAGTGGAGCGGGTGGATATCGTTTGGCTGATTCCGGCTCTGGACGTCGTGCACCATGCACTATATCATCATACCGTCCTGGTGGTCCTCTCGAATCCGGCGTATACGGGTATCGTGGCGAATCCATGGACGAGGGACGATAGCGTCTATCCGGAAAGATGCTGTCCGGGGCATCACGACCCGTATACCCTCCAATTGGATCGCGACTGGGCGGATACCGAGGTGGTGGGTAACGACTGTCGTACCGATTGTCGCCATAGCGACCCCCACCATATCCGTAGGGCCGGAAGGGTGCATCATCATCAGTGGGATAGGGTCGAGTGTGTGGCAAGTCGCTGGGCAGAGTATTGTCATTGATACCAGGATACGGTAGCGGTCGATAGGGCAGCCTATCACGGTCTCGTTCCCGTTCCGGATAACGCCTGTCGCCATAACGATCGGGTGGATATCGTTCAGGATATCGATCACGATCACGATCTCGATCACGGTCGACAGGATAGCGGTCCCGATCGCGATCTCGATCTCGATCACCACTGGCACCCATTGGGTACCGATCTGACGTGGGGTGGTTAGTAAATTAGTTGTCAGTATGCGTCAGTGATTGAGGGTTATCTTCTTGCGGGTGGCATTAATGATTTTAGAGATTGCAACAAGCCGTGGACTCACCATAATCCTCTGGATAGCGATCATAGGGTCGGCCATAGCCCATGCCATCGCTGCCGCTGGGAAAGCGTGATCCGCCGCCCGAACCATATCTATCGGGTGGATAACGATCACGATCTCGATCACGATCGCGATCCCGATCCCGTTCCCCATACGGATAGCGATCTGTAAAACAGTTCACTGCCTAAACAGTTTCAGACTAGACTAGACTAGACTCACCATACTCATTGGCCGCAAAATCTGGATAGCGATCGTAGGGCCTGCCATAGTCAATTCCCTCACCTGGCGGCAATCTAGAGCTGCCCGTTCCCCCATTGGCTCCACCTCCAGCTGCAGTGGATCCGCCTGTGCCGTAGCGATCGTCATGCTTATTAGGCTGTCGCCAGTTGCTGCCCGTTTGATCTCCAGGTCGCTTGACATCGCTACCACCGTGACCAGCATCGCCATCGGCTCCTCCGCCCACAACATTCACTGTGAAACAACAGACAGCGAGATTACAAGCCCACACCATTAGCACCTCCCTCTGGCCACTTACACATTAGATTCTCGTAGTAATCATAATCAGCATCGTATATAATGCGCATGCCATCCTTTTGATTGTACCGACTCAGGCGACAAGTACGAAAACGATCGCTGTACACCGCAGACCTGCAATTTGTTGGATTATGATCATTGTGTGAGTGAGTGGGGATGGGGGCAGTCAACAACAGCAACAACAACAAAACCAGAAAGACTTGACACACCTGCACTGGAAGCTCGTCTGGCGCAGACACTCGTCCAGGCACTCGCTCAGCGAACGGCCCGTGATCTCTGAGTGAAACTCGCCGCCCAGTCGCGAATTGCGGTAACGCTGGAATGCCGTATCTGGCCGCCGGCCGCTCGAGAAGAGGTGCGAGGTGACTGAGTTATCTGGATAATCGGTGGCTCGTTCTGCAACGGGAATAAAACACATAAAATGGTCGTAGACAGCGAAGATGGGAGCTGGAACCGTTGGTGCACAGTCGGTTCGAGTGCAATCTTGTTGTCGCTATGTTGGACATTCGTCGGCATCGTCTCAGAGTGGTCAGTGTTTAATGGTGCAGTTAGCGCTGTCGCTGCGCCGCTCTGGACGGTAGCCACTTACGATTATCGAGGCACACCAGATCATAAAAATGATGTGTGGGGCTGGAGCTGATGCTGATGTCATCCTTCTGCGAGATGGAGTCCTCCTCCGAGAGTATGCACTGTTTGCTTTGGTCGTCAAACTCCACGGAGCGGCAGAAATACCTGCAATTTGAATAATTAGCCCGAATGGCCACTCAAATAAAGTGATTAGACTACTTCTCGGCACGCAAGCACATCGTCTGGCACTCCTCCAGCGTCATGTTGTTGAATATATCCACCTCGAAGGGACCACCCAGGCGCTTGTTCTCCTCCTTGACAAAAACGGCCAGACCATCGCAGCGGCGCTCGGCTGTGTGGGTTGATTTGTGGTTAACTAAATGAGAGTCATTTGGTTTCATCGGTGGCTTACCATTGAGGCACGTATTCTCCAGATAGTCTGAGTTCGGGTCGTCTTCCATGAGCTCGGGATGTGTGCGGCGCGTAAATCTGCTGAGTGTGCAGGAACGCATGGTGGAGTCAAAGTTGGCCGAGCGACACACAAACGAGAACTCATTGAGGCACTTGTCCTCGCAGTCCGATCGATTGGCGGCCGTTATCTCTTTGATGTCGCTAATGGGCAGTTTTAGCTTCTTGCGCGGATGTCGCTCGAAAACGTACCGTCGGCTGGGACATTCGCGCTCCGGCCGACTGGCTGCAGTTGGAGGAGCAATTTAAGAACTATTCGCATTCAATGTCAGCACCCGCACTCACATGTCAGACAGATTTCGTTGAAGTGGACACTATTGGGTACCAGCATCAGGCTGCCTATGCCCTCGGGTCCGGCCTGTTCGGATGTCAAATAGCACAGCGACTCCTCGTACTCAGAGTTGCCGCCAAAGGAAGTAATGCGGCTGCCCGGTTGAAAGTCAAAGCTGGTGCAGGTGCGCACCAAGTTATTGGTACCCATTCTATCGCGCAGGCACAGATCCTGGCACTTTTCCAGCACCCGAAAGGGTGGAGCGGTGTCCCGCACCACATCATCATCGTAGCCCTGTAGCTGCTGATTGGGCAGACGTTCGTAGAGTACACGACCTAGGCCGTTCTTGCAGGTGGTTTGGGCTGTAGGGTAACACAATCTTAGGTGGTTCAATTCGCAGGAATTTGAGGATAGAACTTACCAAAACTCAAGCTGAACAGACAAACTGTCAGCAGTAGGTAAAGTAAACGCTTGGCTCTCATTTTGTCAAACCATTATTAAGTGGAGAGCTCCGATGGATGGTGGCGTGTTCTGTCTGAAGTTGGAACAAATAATTGTGATCTAATTAGTTGATTGGCCAGCAAAATGACATGAAATATGCCAGCGACCTCAATCGTACCAAATTTCACCACAGCCCACCCGCCCCACATCCCTCCGCCCCCCACAATGCAAATGAAAAATGGGAAAATCAACTGAATAGTTAAATATTTTGTATGCTGCGACCAACAACTCCAGCGCCATAATGTGCACAATGCGTAACGTGAATTTGGATCATTAAACCAAAAAAAATTAAAAAAAAAAAAACAAACAGCAAAAGATACCAACAATGACAACGTGTTGCTCTCTGCTCAAAATCGATCCACAACTCCGGATGTCGTTTCCGGCTTATTGTCCACCACTGGATCTATTTATGTATGCCTAGAATAAGCACAACATTTGGAAAAGCCAACTAAGCGCTGTCGCATTGACCTCCGAGTTGGTGACGATGATGATGATGAGAGGTTTTGGAGGGACCGCATGGTTGAAGGTACTTTCACACTCTTGTGAAATTCATTAATTTGAAATGTTATACTGCTTTTATGGAAAAAGTAACTAAAGATCCTTAACACTTAATGAGCAGAATTGGGTGAAATCACTTTGTCCATTCACTTTTTTACCAAACTTCGATCCATCATTTTATAAGATTAGTCTTGGCTGGTCTTAATCATGCTCTATGTTGAAAACGATTAAGGCTTCTTCTCAGGCTAAAGCTTTTTACCTTGTTGGACCATGGATTTATGGATATTATTTACGATATTATTTATCTAGAAATGAAGTTACTTGCTTAACATAAGAGGCGTTAGCTGAATTTTTTATATCCAATTAATTCAATGTATTATTTCGGTGAATCTGCTACATATTACTCAAATTGTTATTTATTTTTATATATTATATATTTAATATTATATATTATTCAAACCCCAAAAACGCAGCTCAGTCTAGTTGTTGGTCTGGTTGAGCTGAGATCTATATGAAGCGGCTCGTGGGTTCATCTACAAATGGTACACCATTTCGAGGTTTTTTTGCCTCTGGACTACCATCTTATGGGTACAGGCAAAAGCCTATTCTACCATCATAAAGTTCCATTTTTATACCCTTGCAAAGGGTATTAGAATTATGCCCAGAAATTTGCAACGCATAGAAATATTCACACCCGACCCCATAAACTATATATATATTCTTGATCAGGGTGACGAGCTGAGTCGATTGAGCTTTGCCCGTCCGTCCGTCTGTCCGTCTGTCTGTCTGTTTCTACGCGAAATGGTCTCTCAGTCTTGAAGCTTTCGAGCTGAAATTTTGCACAGAGTCCGGATCGGATGACTATATCTTAAAGCTCGGTCGGAAAACTAGTTTTAGGATAAAAAACTTTTTTCTTTTCAATGATTACGTCTCCAAACTTTGTATTCGTAGATGTTCTATGTTTTTATATAATTCTACCAATTTTTTTTTAAAATCGGGCAACTATATGGTATAGCTGCCATACAAAAGATAGGTCTGAAAAACAGTCTTAGTTAGAAAAACTTTTTTGTTTTTAATGGTAGCATCCTGCAATTTTATATTTGCTTGTTTCACGTGCTTTCACAAAATTTTAGAAATTTTTGGCCAAATCGGATGTCTATATCGTATAGCTCCCATACGAGCGATCGGTCGGAAAATGGGAAAAAAGGTATTTATTGAAAATATTTAAGCGAGCATTTGCAAGGGTATAAAAACTTCGGCACAGCCAAAGTTAGCTTAGCTTTCTCGTTTTTTTTAAAGTAATTCCTGGAACTAGATCTATGTACCATTTATCGAAAATAGTCCCACAAAGTATTGACTAGTTTAGTTTCAAGCAAGGCTGAACCGCGCAAATCCTGAACGCCAAATTCAAAATTAATCTACCGACCCAGGAAACCCACAACCGAGCTTTCTTTTAAGTATTCAGCAAGCTCGAGATCTAGCTGAAAGCTTATCACTTTAAACGCTCTATTATAAGAGTGCAGGGTAATGTTTTAGAATTGTTTTTACGAAGCTGGGTTTTCTATGCAAAAGTCCACTTATTAAGAACGAATATTTAGAAATTTGTTTAATGGAGCACAATAATTTTGCTGCTTAGGCTTGTTTTTGAGCTCCTTTAAGAAAACCTAGCGAATGTTTAAAAAAAGACAATAACCACAATTGTGTAATTGATTGTTTGACTTGGTAATTTTGGCGGAATTGCTTAAATTCATCAACAAATTATTTAAACCATTTAGCTTAGGGTACAAGTTACGTTTTTTGAACAGAAACATTGACTTTAAGCCCCCAGACCGAATCTTTAGCAGATCTTTAGAGATTTAACACAGTTGCCGGGCTATTTGTTTCATTTTCCTCAAGTTTTACAATATTTTAGGTTTATTATCGGCTTTTTTTTCAGTAGAGACATTGCTAGAACCATTCCGCTCTGCCTGGTAACAACGATCGGCTCAAAGGCAAATCCGTACCTTGGGTCATCATGGGATGAAATATGAGACAATATTTTAGTGGCGTTTACTTACAATTTAATACAGTAACCCAGCCTTCAAAACCTTGGTAAAAGATAAGGGTTTGTTTTTAAAAGTATAAGATATTATTTCAGTACAATACTTTGGCTTTTCATTCAGCTTTTCAAAATAATTGTATAATTTTTCAAGTATTGAGCCGTAAATAAATTCTAAAAAAGGTCTTTATGTCGAAAACACATCCGAAAACGTAGGATTTGTTTCAGTTAATGCTAAGGAAATTGTTGAAATATATAGATTTGATTTGATTTCGACATTTAGCGCACTTCTATTTGAAGTTGTGACTGTTTAGTCTGGAGGAAGATTGAAGAGGATGCTTCTTTTTAGGAATGTTTTGCTCACATTTGGTGTTTGATTAATAAATTTTCTGCCGTTAGTCAAGTCGTTTACCACAAAAGAAGTTTAAATTTCAGTTTTTACCAAAATATTGTAAGCAAAATGTTAACTTTTATCCGACCCGACAACAAAGGACAACGCTGTTTTCCGGCTTTAGTCCGTCACTCACTTATAAATAACCGACTGAAGGTCCTGTGAATTGCCGATTCCCTTGTTAAGATTATAAATCAATTGTAATTGGCACTTTATTTAAATGGTTACCGTTGACTGAAGCAAGGATCACAATTATTCAATTAAACGCCTGGTTAAATCCGGGACCAGACTCGACCGATCGTTAGAATTATTTGCGACAAACTGAATGCGCTGCCGGCCAACAGACACCCAAATCCAAACTTCACAGTTCCGACCATTACCAGTACCATTACCATTAGCGCGGTCAACAGTTCGAATCACAATCATCATGGCAAACTCCATGGCAACACACAATGGACAAAAAGAGGAATTAATTAGATGTGGAGACAACAACAATGGGCGAACACTGAGTTCTAAATACGTGAATTCCAATTCAAATGTTAATCAGTGCGGCTGGCAGACCAGAGTTGACAATACTTCATCCCCGGATTGGGTGTGTCGGGGGGAGGCGTAGGCATCGAGTGCGTGTTCTGCCCCAATGTACACGCTAAGCATAATGACACCTAGGGGGCGGTTCAGGGACAGGCCGAAGTACTTTCCCAGTTGTGAAGGGCATAGGAAGAGTGTTCCCCGTCTGGTTAAACGATCGCCGCTCCTCACATGACAATGCATTTCACGTCTGAATGAGTTCGAGGCTGGCTCCAATTCAGCAGCAGCCCACCACTCCACTCTTGGAGGTTGCACCTGTCGCCGTTGGGTGTGCGTGGGTCGATCCCGCTGCCCATGGCCCATTGTTGAGTGTTATTTAGGCGCGGCTCAACCTTAACGAGCCGCATCATAGTCATGGATATGCAAATGCGAAGCTAACTTTTATTTTCAAAGCATTACAATAAGAACAACTACATGGACTCGCGCAGCAAAGCCAGAATGCGATAACATTGCTTGAGTATCTGCAATAGGAAAGAAAAGAGTCATTGCTAAACCAAACTCCCGACAAATCTTACAAACGTATAAGTGCCCAAGGTGAAGGGTAGAAATGGTTTGGCCACATATTCCAGAGGCTTCTGGGAGCGCATCATGACAAACAGAATGTCGCGTTGTATGTAAACAGGTCGAGTATGCCAATCGTTGATATTAAAGGCAGCCTGTGACACTTCCATGGACTGCCAAGTGAACGAGGAGAGACAGAGAGTATTATTACAATTCTTATTTTGACAAAACCCACCTGACTGTAGACCAAAGTACCGGCCAGACACCAATAGGAGAGCTGTATAAAAGTGAGTACCATGAAGATCATAAACTTGGCGGCAACCTTGGGATCAGCAGCAGCCATGGTCTCAAACGTGGACATGGAAACCAATGCAAAGCTGGCTATCATTTGAGTCACAAAAGAGCCATAGAACACGCGATTGTTCTTTTGCACATTGCTGGAAGAGGGGGATTTACAGAAGTAGTTGGAAGAATGTTTGCTTTCGACCTCTTAATTCGTTCCAATTGTCCAAAATACCTGTTCTTAAACTTCTTCTGAACACAAACAGGCAAATAATTTGCTTAACTTCTTCGGCACACCTAAAAGTTTGCACACAAACATTAGCCAAGTAGCCTTTGTCTCTGTTTGTGCACCAAATATTTGCCCAGTGGAAGCAACTTTGTTTGCAAGTTTGCTCCTTTGCTCCTAACATTTGTTTGTGTTTTCCCCTACCTTATTATATGCTGATGAAACTTCACAATTCTGCAGAACTCCTCATGGAATTGACCATCGCTGACCTGCAACTTGCCCAACTTCCTCATTTCAATGCAAAGTATCTTCAGATTGAGCGCTGTCTGCATAAAAGTGTGTATACCCAGGAGATCAATTTGCATTATACTCATCAGATTGTGATGCGAGGTAATGCACTGCCATATATAGAAGAACCAGTGAGCTCGGGGATATTCATCTGCCCGATGCACATTATACGGATAGTTCACATGAAACGGCAAGTCGGTGTTACCCACCAGGGGTTGCATACATATCGCCACATTAAACAGGGACATCAGTACCAGTATATTAATGAAAACGCTGGATTCGGCCAGGTAGCAGAGACGCTGCCAACCCAAGATCTCTGCATCATTATTGTCCGGCCTCACCACCACTTGATAGTAGTCGAAATCCTTGATGACTTCATCGATTTCGTTGGAGCGCAGATGAATGTAGACAATTTTAGTATAAATTAGGGTGATCTTTGGGGACAGAAAGTGTAAGTGTAAGTGGGGTAATGTGTGTAGAGCAAGTTACTCCAATTATCCAAACCATATCGTCACCCATATCAACAACATTCTTGGACTCATGCACCGCACTGATGACCGCAATGAGAAAGAACGTTAAATTGCCGACGATAAAGAAATGACACTGGCGATACAGTGGATTGGCCGACAACTTTGCGTTGGGATAGAGAAAAAGTAGACTGCAAATAAATAGTCGGAGATAGACATAGTTGGTTAGTTGCTGGTGTTATGCAACATACATCAAGATCGCACGATGGTAATGCAGAACAAGACGAGGCGGACGCGATTTCTGTCTAAGCACAGACAGAAACTCATCAAAGAAGCCGCGCACTAGGCGAAGATTTGATTTATAATCGGTGTTAGACATGGAACTGGGTACACTGCAATGCGGTGGGCTGAGGTCTGTTGCTTTTATATACGCACGGGAAACACTGACAATGCAGAGTTCTAATTATTATTATTATTATTTGCATTGGATGGCAAATCGTTTTAAAAACGGGGAAACGCCCCATGAATTACCTGCCCAGGCTATGTTTTTTTTATTAAATTGCACTCATCGATTGCTAGGGATAACAATGACTCACTCCCAGTTTTTCTGTCAGTCAGATATATTATATATATTAAATATTTATGTATGTGGTAGGCAGCTATCAAAGGGCTTATCTAGTTTCTCTTTAGGGTGAGGATAGAGTGTTGATGCTATTGCAACATTCAAAAATACCAATATTCATTTTATAAACTTGTTTAATTTGGAATTCTTTTTTGAAACTGAGTATTCAGAGCTGTTTTACTAATTCCAGAATGTACATATATGGGTTTTAGCGACCTGGTTTGATATTATTCAAAGAGGATGCTGGCTGGCTCAAGGTCAACCGGAAATCAACAAACGTGTAACATTTCTGTTCAACACACAAATCATCTTGCACTATCAGCAATACTTCAACATAGTGGACCTTAATGTGCCTTGATTGCGACGTAGTGTGATAAGTTATCACTGATAACACTAGGCAACAAGTTCTAACATAATGAAGGATTTGTTGTGTGTCTCAAAGATGTTCCTGTGCTGAACATAGCCCTGTTCTCGGAAATGATGCCTCTGGAATTTTGGTAATTTAAGCTAGATCTTAAGGTGCAAATTGTGGCGAAACTACAAGTATGTTTTCATTTTCTATGATATTATATTATCGTAAAGTTCTTTCTTTTTTAACTTCAAGAAACACTCTTAGAACAATTTCAAGAAGCGAGCTAGGCAATTTGTAATACTTATGGTAGAAATTACCTAATTTTTGCAGCCCAAAGGGTTCAATGCAACAACATAACAGTAGGATAGTCATTTGCATAGAGTTCCAATGCACATTTTTAAAAACCTCCATTATGGCCATTTTAAAACTTAGTAGATACACGCTCAAATATTCCAAATGGTATATCCTTGCTTAAAAAAAATCGTTAAATTGCTAGGGATAGTTTATTTCAAAGTGAAGACGGAGTTCTCTCTGAAAATGTCAAGGAGAGTCAAAGCAAAAGAAAGGATTTCCTATAAAACGTGCCTTAATAGGGTCAAAACTGTTATTTTAAGTTACCTTAAGTCTAGACATAATGAACTATGTCCGAAAACACATACGTGTTGGTGTTCTATAAAATGAAAAAGAAATTGCAATAAAATAAGATTGTCTAATTCTGCTTTTGTTTCAAGAATTTCTTGCATGGATTTTGGATGTTTTGTTACCCTGTAAACCTGCGTTACCCAAACTAGTGGCCCGGAAGGCGGACGGAAATAAGTCAATAGACAGCACCAGCCACTTAAAGATCTTAGGGAAGGTAGAAACAACGTTAAGTGGACATTATTTTTGATCTTGTCCCTTACACACTTCCCTCATAGTGGTGCGCATTCGGGAGGCCACCTTTCTATCCACAGTTTTAAATCCAGAAGCTTTAAGCAATTGTTAAAATCATTTCCTTTACTTCCCTGTTTTTGGATGGACAACAAAAGCAACATCTCAGCGGTTGTTTTTATAGTTCAAATGGCAAATTCTGCTTTGTATCCCAGTGGCTGCTCCACCCCCCAGCACTGATCATATCTACCGTTCAATGAACCCATCCACCCGCCAGTTTTTCGCGTGACTCTGATGCCCATTAGATCATCGGCATCATTAAGAACAATGAATAATATGATGTTTAAATTCTGTTTATTCACAATTTTTGAAGCGTATAGGAAAAACATGGCCCGGGGTTCAATCAACTGGCCCCACCATCGCCTGTAACTGCCTGTAAGTTCGCACTTATTTGTCATTTGCATGAAATTACTATAAGCCTGTGATGAGTTATGTCTTAATCAGGCATCTTGGTGGCTGCAGGCGCAGAGGCGACAACTCCTAAATACACACATAAATTGCAGACATAAAACACGCTTCACATCCGTACGGTATTCAAATTTACCCCAACACACTTTCGGGATCGCGATCCGGTTCTGGGGAACAAGTTGCAGGCGTGTAACGGCGCTTAGATTGCCAACTTAACATCCGTGGGCATGTCGATTGGTGTTGCTGTTTAGCAAGGCCGTTGGAATCAATCTTCGATGAGGTGGTATCAATGTCGGAGGCCAGTTCACGTAACACGAGCCATCGCATCACAATTGTGGGCTGTTGACTCCGCTGGGGCGTAATAAAGTGCTGTTTTATGCCAAACCATATAATGGCCCCATAATGACATGGCCATTAAAACAAATTGATATCAATTTAGCAACAATATATGCACAAGTGGCGGTCGGCGGTCGGCGGCGATTGCCTTGCATTGAACTCCCCACTCCACTCCCCGGCGATCGAAGACGCCTTGCAGCGCTCAGCGCTTAGCTCTCAGCTCGCATCTGTTTCTATTTCGATGGCCAATAACAGTATAGACCAGTTCCCAGTTGGCAAAGCGCCGTTTGATGCTCTAATTTATACAGCATACTGATGAGTTGACCGCTGCGACTGCGAATTGTTCTCCAAAGGCGGAGTGTGGTCACGAAAAAGTGGCTCCGCAACCGGCGAGCACACCTGACCAGATGCACACACGCGCACACACACAGATGGAAATATTCGTAGCGGTTAGCGTTTAATTGAAATGCATTTGGCTTGTTGCCTGTCAATCAGGCGACGTCTTGCCCAGACCCGGCCAGAGGCCAGGAGTTATTGTCCGCATGACTCACGCGACCCTATCGCTGCACGCAGCGCCCCGACCGTTATGGCCGGGACCGTGCCGGCTCCCTGCGGTTCCACTGATCAAATAATTAAACCTGCCCTGAATCCTCGCCAGCCACATGCCCGGGACCGGTACTGAGCACATTTTCATGTTTATTGCCGGCAATTGATAATAAGTACGCGACCGCAGAGCAACACAAGCATTTCTCAATCGTTATTTATGAATACAATTGCCAGTTTGTTTAGCCAGAGCGAGCACACGTATCAATAACTAGCTCCTGCTACATTCATACCCAGTCAGCGACATGAACTGGTTTCTTCGCTCAATGTCCATGGAGATCAGACAGGCACCGGCTCCAGGCCGGGACGTGTGCCGAAATCTTTGCATAAGTTCTAAGCTGCTGGACATAAGGCCTGGACGTGGAACTGCGACCGACTGCTGGCTTCTTTTTACAGTTAAAGATTTATGGATCATGTAGGAGAAAATGCCAACAGATACGCGGGTAATTGTGTGTGTAGGTAACGCAGCGCGAACGCGGTCCACAGCCAGCGGCGGACATCATCTACAATGTAGATTCTACATAGATTTAGAGTTTGATTTCAAATCGGAACCGTTACACAAAATACACAAGCAAAACTAATTCGTAAAATTTAAATATCATCTCCGCCTCTCAATGGGCCATAAAAATCGAAGGGGACATTTGCAGTTAGAATCATTTATGGTTCGATAATGTGAGATAAAAACCCAAAACTTTCTAAATGACTAAAACTTCGACAGCAACAACAGCGACTGCGACTGCGACTGCAACTGTAAATGCTGCTTTAGCTAATAGTAAATAGTTATATGCATTTGAAACGGCGTCTCCAACTAAAGCATAATTATTGCCTTAGCCAAGATTGGGAATGGAGAGACTAAGACCGCAACGAGCACGTTCACAGCCATCGCCAGCCAAAGGAGATGCCAATATTTCGATACTCTGGCTAAAGAGGGCATATGAGTTCTGTTGGCACACGCTAAATTTAGCAATAAGTTGTCAGAACTATACTCACCTATGGTGCGATGGTCTGGAAAGGAAAGAACTACTGTTTAGACGATCAGAAATGTTAACTTATTTACGGAGAGAGAGGAATTGTAGCTAAAAACTCACATTAGGTGGTTCGAGAACTGGTAAAAATTCGTTATAAATCGACCGGAATCACGCAATTTCTTTGACAAATCTAGCGTAATGCCGTTTGTTCTTTCACCGAGAACACTGTTGTTTTTCATGGGTAGAATTGAAAGCCCGCTTTTTTCATTATATACAAATAGGGACTAACTTTTGTATCGCTGAACTTAAACCAATAGTCCGGTTTTCCCCCTGCACTTCTGATTAAAGAGATATTTAAGCAAACGAGTTTTGAACTAGCTCATAGTTATAGGCACAGGACGAACCTAGTCAAACCAAATTGCTTGTTCTTCTAAAATAATTTTAACAAACGTCTTAAGACCTATTTGGGCTCTTATTCTTTCGCCACTATAAAGGACCACCAGTCATTTCTGTTTTGGATAGACGGGTGATACAAACTTCATTACATTTTTTCAGATATCGTGGTGCTGCTTGGTCCCCTATTCCTTATCTAAGTCAGGATTTACAGGAATTATTATTTATTGAAGCCAGCTTCAGCTTCAATAAGTGTTTGAGAAATCTTTTCTTTGTGGGAAAGAGGTTCAGTGGTGATGCTTGGATCTCTATATGTCTTTTTCTCAGAACCGGAATGATAAACGACTTATATAGCTTTGGGTTTATATTTTTCGAGAGAGGAATCTACCCTTGATCACCCTACTAAGCCCGTATTTACACCATTTTGCAACAGTAGGACGTTTTCGGATTTTAAGACTCATGTAGTCGCTGGTAAGACCCAGAAAAAAGATTTTCTATAAGATTTTCATGCAAATGCTTAAGTTGTGATAGCTTAGACGTTTACCCATAGACTTATTTTGGGAGACTTTGCCGAAAAATTCATACGAGCAGCTTAACTCACCAGAAATAACAATATACATCTGCACCACCGGAGTTTTTTCTATGCTGAGATCTTGATATACGAGTTTAATTTGCACCACTCTTACACGCATATATTAGAGAATTTCATTCTTGGATCAAGAATGTTTAATGTCCAAAGTTCAAGAAGAAGGAAAGTACTTCGTCCAAAAGCAAAATTTTTGATCCAAGTATACATTTTTAATACAATTTTTCTTGCTTTAACACTTGAACCAATTACAAAACATTCTCAAATTATGTAGAAATATTCTATAATCAAGCGGCAAACGTACCAAAGTCCAAGGTTGCTCATTCATGAATCAATAGCATAGTGCATTATCATAAACCATGTATGTGCCATCTTGTATAAAGAGCTCATCAGGTTCAATAGTAAGATCATTCACTTTTGAATCACGAGCTACACAGATTCAAAAGTATATAGGTAAGAAGCATATGTCCCATATTTATATATTTCTTACTATCTCTGAGATACGTTTGTTCTCACGGACAGACGGAAATGGATATATTAAATCGGCTGTCAGAAATGATTCTTTCTGACTCTTACATACTTTTGTAAAAACTCCATAGACTCAGTGTACCTTTTGATACAGAGTATAATAAAATGTAAGCTTCCTGTTCAGAGAGACAGTGTTGAAATATAACATTGACTAGTCACTATTTTGTCATCACATTACAACAGCAAGGGTATCTAGGCTTCAGTGCGTCAAAGCTAGCTTTCCTCTCTGTTTTTCTGGTAGTGCGTTTTCATTGCCCACGACTTGCAACTGCTTAACTGTTTTTAATTGAAACCAGTTTGTTGTTATTTTAGTGTTACAAAAAAAAAAGTAGAGAAAAAGAAACAATCCACTGCCTTATATGTTATAACTCGCTTATGTCAAACAACAGATTGTGTGTGTAATTTGAACAAACGGTCACCATAACTCAACTCCAGCTCCAGCTCCAGCTCCGCCTGGGCGACACACGCACCGACGATGTCGCTGCTGCCTTTTCGAAAGTTTTCACTTGTTCTAGTTTAATTTTCACCGCGACTGCAGCCGCTGCACTCGAGTGTGACTAAAACGAGTAAATTGTTATAAATTAAGCTGAACAAATGACAAATGAAGATCTTCAAATCGCAGGTTAAGCTCTTATCAAATTGGAGCGAAGACAATGAGCCGTAAATCTGGCAGACGACACGCGCCCCACGACCGAGTGTCCAGCGCAGAAATGGTACTTCTCTCTCTCCGGCGTTAATTAGCCAGAGCATTTTCTTATACAATTTGTCAAAACAAACTTATACTTTCGAGATATAAGAGCGTTAAGCTAGAGAAATAGAAAAACTCGTTTGAGAGCCACCAAAAGTTTTCGCTAGCTTCCTCAAGCTTCAGCTCCATCGCTGCCAGTGGCAGTCGCTTCAACGACGGCGACCTTGATAGACGTGTCTAGCGGTTGGGAATCGAAACGCCGTTTGAGTCTTGGGAAGAACGGAGAAAGAGTCGCACCGAACCGCCGCAGTCGTCGCCTTGAGCTTTCTAATGAACAATTACAATAAATAATAATTAAAATGCAGTTGTTTTGTGTGGCACGAAGTGTTTCAAAAATGTGGCCAGAAATTATGGAAAATGTGCAAAATGTGTAGAGAAAAAGAAAAATGTGTGAAAAGTGGCAGCGAATGCAAAAACAAGTTAACAAGTGAGTGAGTGTGAAAAATCATCCTTCAAGAAGAAAAACAAACAAACAAAAAAAAACCAAAGCACACAATACAAAACCCAACTTGGCGTCGCTGGTGTTAATTTAATTCAACGTTTTTCACTTGAGCCGTAAGTAAGAGTCCCTGTCCCTTCTGCCCTCTGGGGCTTATCAGAGCATTGCCAGTTAGAGTTTAGGTCACTGGGCACTGGCCAAAATGTAAGTCTTAGTGTTTTTTTTTTGGTTTTTGGTTTTTTTTTTTTTTTGGAGGGGAGAAAGTAATTTGCTCTGGTTCAAAAACTGAAAACTCCCGTCCAAGGCATGTCTCATGCAAACAACCGGCCATTGCCCAGTCTCCAGTCTCTCAGAGATCTGCGTTCAGTGCACTGTCGTAAATTAGTTTTAACAACTATCCAAAAACCGTTGGCTTGGCCAGCCAGTCAGCCCTACACAACAATAAGCTGGCTAAAAGCATAAGCATAAGTACATATTAAAGCACATTAAGGCGGCGAGCAAATGATGCGCTCCTCTGGCCACACAATGGACATGAAGCGGCGCCGCAGAAAAAAATGAGTAGAAAAAATGTAAAGCGGAATAAATTTGAAATTTGTTATTATGTTGGGATGGGTGGGATGGGTTGGCGTGTTCTAAGTGTTAAGAGTACACCGAGTGTGACGTCGACTGCACTCGGAAGTGTAGCCCGCAAACTGTGCTCCCAGCACCGCCACAGACAATAGAGCTGGAGCCAGTCAGCGGTAGAAGCTGCGTGCCGCTTGTGATTGCCCAGGTTACAATGCGTTCTGGTGCATTTTTTTGCATACCCTTGGGGGGGGAAAATCAAAAGCATATTGGGCGTTTTCATGAATTAGTTCTGAAAATTTGTTCCATTAGTTGCAGTATGTAATAATAAGTTGGGAAGGCGGGCTGAGAATCTGAGTAGTTTCGATTCGAACGAATTCTTAGAACTACTGAATACAAATTTTATTTCAAGTGA
Organism: Lordiphosa andalusiaca; assembly: GCA_035044965.1. Classification (NCBI taxonomy): domain Eukaryota; kingdom Metazoa; phylum Arthropoda; class Insecta; order Diptera; family Drosophilidae; genus Lordiphosa; species Lordiphosa andalusiaca. Next base: position 6,162,397 of record JAWNNM010000227.1, read on the forward strand.
GCTTCTCCATCCTTTGCTTAAAAAATCGTTCAACTTAGCTTTTGCCAAGAACTTTGCGAGTTCAAGACCATCAAAGGAAAGCGCAGGCTGAGACGGGTTTCAAGGCAATCGACCATATAAAGATAAGAATTTATATTTTACAAAAATAAACTAAATATTTTTCCATAAAAATCACTTTTCTCCTTATACATTTATAAAGGCAGCAAACCGGTACAGAATCGAACCCTTCAGAACCGGTTCAGTTCAGAATTATTGAACCCGAGCCTTGCAAATCCATGGTCTCTTAATACTGAACCCGATCCGGACTATTTCGTACTTTTTCGTGCAGAAAATCATTTCATTTGATTCTTTTTGAAAAAGTTGTTCTAAGAGATTCTTGGAAATTCATTAATATTTCGATTTATATCTTGCTTGACTGCTTCTAATCGAGATACGGCTTAAAGTGTTAGTGTTCCTTTCGAAAATTGGAAAAAAAAAATCATTTATTAAAGATGATTTGATAAAAAAAACGTTGGATATTGATTTTGAGCTTAGCATTTCAAGCTATACAAAAAATGATTTTGTAGAAATAAATCCTTTTGGCTGAAAAATAGTGAAAGTGGAGCTAAGGGTGACTTTTTGGGTAGAATCCCTATTATGTTTTAAACTATATATCTTTATCGCCAAGAATTTTTTAATTGTCACCTTCAAAACAACTTTAACTTAGTCTTTCGGTAAATCCTTTAGCTAAGATTATATAACGACTTTTGTGAAGTGTCAGTTTTAAGCATCAAAAGTAATGTTGAAATAATCAGTTTTAGCTCCACTTTATCTGCAACTCACCTTAAATAAAGGGTCGAAATATTTTAAAAATACAATCATTTCTGAACCAAGACTTGATCCAAAACTATGGGTGGTTCGCTGTTTTTCAAAATCGGTACACAAGTTTCACTAGTTTGTAAACGATCCTTCTTTACAATACTGGCGGTTTGCAGCCTTTATTTATATTGCACTAAGATTGTGAACAGAAGCAAATTGGAGAATTTACCATAAGTACTTTTAGCTTTCCGAACAATATCGGCTTTTGTTTATCTTAAAGAAAAGCAAACTACTCTCTAAGCTTGGATTATCATGCTGTCCTTAAATTTAAATCAAATTTTATGACTTAAGCCCCGATTATACACAAAAAATATCATGATAAATGCCCCTAATAGTATGCTAACTCTATTTCCTTAAATAAATTACCATTTTAAATAAGTAATTAAGAGTAAGTCAGCTGAAAAATATAATACACTCTGTTCAATCAGTCACACTTTTAGAACAGTTGAAGGTACTCAAAATGAATTAGTGGTAAGCCAAATATAAGCAAAATATCTTGCCAATATACACATGCCTTAGCTAACTTCTACGGATTAAACTAAAGCTGGTCCAATTAAAATTGAATAAATTAAAGCTCGGAATCTCACAGTAATAGGAAGTATAATTAAGCAGCAGAAGGATATAGATCGCCTAAAGGTTTATATTTCTCTTATACCTAAAGTTGGTGAAAAATGTTCGCCTCCAGTTCCATCAAATGAACGCTTAAGAGAAAGCCTTTGAAATGATTGACTTTCGCTAAAGTCTCTTATATTTTTTGTTTGTTTTTTTTTTAGTGTAGATCCATTCCACTTGCCAGGGTATCAAGGCTTCGTCGCCCATCCACCCTTCTCCACTTTTTTTTTTTTTTGTTTTAATGCTGAATAATTTTATGCACAGACTTAGAACAATGTGCACACACGCTCTTGCTTCGTGTTGCTTAATAATTAATGGCTGTATGGAATATGGATGGAACATGGATAATATATGCAGTCCGAGTTCAATTACCTGTTAATTGAGTTTAGCTGAATGCACAAAAGTCAAGACCTCCCGAGCTCTCCGGAGCTGGAGCCGGAGCCAGCATAGTCAGCAAAAGACTTTTTCCCAGCATCGTCATCAAAATCGCATCACCTTGTGCGCTGCTCGGATGATGCTGCAGTTGGTTATGGATTGGTCTGAAAACCAGGTCATTACTGCCATTAAATTCGTTTCGAAAATGCATGAGGCAAACCGAGTCAAAGCCATAAACAAATCAACAAAATAATATTGTTATATTTAAATGCCATAACTGTACAGCGGGCTGAGTGATAGATGGAGACTGGTCAATCAAAGCCCCCCCGAAAACAAAAATAAAAACACAAAAACAAAACGGCAGGCAAAACGAAATTTTACTTTCAAATTAGGCCGCAACTGTTGCTTTTTATCGCGCTTTCTTCTCATTCAGCGGCAGTCGCTCTCGCACATTATGATTGTTTTTCTTTTGTGTTCTTCTTTTGAAAAGCCCAAGCACAGAACTGGCGGGCAGAAACAGTTAGGAGTCCCCAATAATTTTGTTGTTGTGTTTTTGTGTGAAGTATTTATGTAAATTGGCCCGGCCGAAAGCAGCTGCTAAAGTGCAACTGATTAGCGGTATAAACGGGGTTCCGCCGTCGCCGACATCGGCGAGTGCAGAGCGCATGTGTAACGGTACCCCGTTCAACCGACACGCAGCGTTTTCCCATTGCCGCGACGCACTTGCTCCACTGCAGCATAATTCCACTTCGTACACCGCGTTTTATAAGTATACACCACGTAGAACGAGTTTTAATTGCAACATTTGTTTAAATGTTGTCCGTTAGTTGGCGCTGCTTAACGACACCGACACCGACACCAACTGGACGCGGCTGCTCCATTTACGAAGCCAAACAATTTTTGCCTCATTATGGTGTGTCGCCCAAAGAATGTCAACCGGCTTGGGGGGGAAATGTGGTCTTGGTTTATTTGTTTAAATTAATTGACGGTCTCTTTACCGGCAGTTGAAACCCAGTGGAGCTATGTTGCTGCTAAGATGTGGCCCCAATCCTTGCCGCTGCTACTGCTACTACTCCACTGCCGAGCCACGCCCATGGGGGCAGGCGCCACCACCTCCGACAATGACAATGCCCATCCAGTTGACGATTTAATGCCAGCCAATTTACTGTTAGAGGATTTGCAACAGCCTAGCGGGCAGCTAATCAATCTGACAAGGCATCACGATGGCGATATCTTCCATACGAACGGTAAGTACTCCAGGTGGTTTTCTCCTCAGCGTTGACAGGCCACCTTATTAGCCGTCAATCCTCACGATGAGCCCGACCAGTTTTTGGGGATTCTATGTGTCCGTGTGTGCGTGTGTGTTGTGACGGCTTAAGTCAATCCATCTTCCTCTGTCTAGGCATCTCCAGTGCCTGCAATGCGGACACCTGCATCGGGCTTTCGAGCGGCACGGCGGGTCTGGTGCGTTTGCCCAGTGATGGCCAAGGCAACGGTAACTACAAGATTACCATGGAAAGTTTTTGCCATTTTTTGTCATAATCCATGTGCTTCCATAGATGGACTGGGTCAGGCCTCGGCCTCGCTGGCTGGCGGTCAGTTGGAATTGCTCACGCGACGCCTGAAGCTACAGCAGAAAGCAGGAGGAGGAGTGGGAACCGGAGCCGGGCAAGAGGATGTGGGCTGCACTTGCCGCTGCCTGCCTTATTTGCGGGCCTACCGCGAGGATCTGGGCATTTGTGTGGACGACATACACGGTGAGTCGGCAATTGAGTATCGCGGAAGCGAATAATTAGACAGCGACAGCCAATTCATATCACAAAAATAGTGTGCTCCATTTTGTGGCATGTCTCCTGGGAGTCGTTCCCAGCCATTGTTTTGTCATATGCCATCCCGCACACAATGGAGCCAACGAAATGCCGTAATAACAGCAGCAACAAAATTGTGATTGTTCAGGGCGCACAGAATGAAAACGAATCGTGACGCAAACCCCCAAAGGGGGAAGCCAAGGCGAAAAAAAAAGGTTGTTATTATTGAACAAATCGTTTCTGCTGATGAAAGGAAACTTTCGCCGGCGATTCCGATTCCGACTGAAAGTAAAAACAGCCACCGAAATAGTTTCAATTGTTCGCCGCGGTGTTGTTTTGGACGCGGCTTATCAATAAGCGTCGATGTTATCTTAGTCGCCCATTGAAACTTTCCCACCATTTGCAGAGTGCTCCCTGTCGCCCTTCGTCAGCGGCTCATCGTCGGAGAAAATTCCGTTTGTGTTTTTGCCCCTGCGTGGACAGATAATTTACCCCAGTCGAGAGATCAGCTTTCCCAGTAAGTAAATTGGTTATGGTTAAGGCCAACAGATATTTTGGTCATTTGTGATTTATTTTGCAGTATTTTTGTTGGATTTGAAGAGTTGAGTGAATTTCGTTGGAGTTACGTTACCAGCAGAGACTACTTAAAAAATAAATAGATTCAGATTAGCCAAATAACTTAAAGTTAACCGAAAAATTACGATTTTATTTTAAATTAAAATTTTTAATATGTCGCACAGTGGTGCGAAAATGACAAAATCGCGGCATAATTCAGCGGAGTCCTGTAGCAAAGTATTACAAAAAAACATAAAAGCTACAAACATTTAGTGGACATTTTTTTTTAGAATTAAAAAATAAATTATTTGATCTGTTTTTGCCAAATAAATTTTTTTTTTTCGAAACATTGGAAATAAACAGTTAGCCAACACGATTCTTTGGTAAAATTCTTAACTTAAACAATTTAGTTTACAATCGGAAAAGAATATCTTATAGTTTCCGTAGGAAAATTCAGGCCAAATTTTCAAAACTTTTTAGATTTCAGAGGTAATTATAAAAAAAAATCACTTAATAAAATTTTATTTTAATATATTATTTTATAATTTGTTTTTACTTATAGTTAGTTTAAAAAAAAAATTGCCAATTCTTTTTGTCCAACAATAACTAAAAAAAAAACTAGTTTTTTGAGACCTATTTTAAAAAATTAAAAAATTATATAAAAAATATTATTATGAAAACTTTATTTATGCTAATGAACTAAGAAAAGTCAAAACTTACACTTTCAATTGCCACATATCTGCAGAAATGATTTATGACATTAAAATTCCCTATTCTGTCAATTCCTTAAAATCGAGTTCGAAAGGTGAACTTTAAATGCGTGTTCTGGGAGAACCAAGCGTCCTAGACTATTTTTCTTTCGGATTATATATGCATCATATTATCATCTTTAAAGTTACATTTAAACCTTCTTCAATATCTAAAAAAACAAAAACTTTGCCGCGACATTTGCCTTAGTCGCCCCAACGTGAGTCGGTGCTTGCTTGCGACTTTGATAGTAATTCTGATTTTTCTAGGCTTACTAACTGTCGATTTGAGGAGCGAAAAACCAAACAATGAACAAAAAAGATGTTGCTAGGAAATAGTTAAAATTTTAGAACCGAACCGAAACAGATTAAAATGTATTTTCGCAAGAGGTTCGGTTCAAAACCGGCCGGAACACGAATCAATTCTACTTTCACAAACCATTTGGGTATGGTTAAGAGGTAAATCATCAATTTACCTAAGAATAAAAGCAATTGGTACTTCAAATGCTAATTTCCAACTTCCTCCGATCTTTTTCCAAACACAGCTCAGAATTCCACTGATTCCTGAATTAAAGTTTAATTTCGACTAAAAACCAAGTCATCAAATGAATATTTGACCAAAAATGCATAAATTATAATTATTTCTACATTTAACCATTGCCAACACCTGAATTATCTTTTAAGTATTTATTTGTGGGCTTAGCCGCTCCGTTGGCAGTGCTCTGCCAGATTTTGATGTTTGTTTTTACAACCCAATTCGCAAATGGTTTATTGCCACAGAAGCAGTCTACAATAAAAGTTGCATGCATATAAAACTTCTTGGCAAGTCCTTTATGTTTAAAATGTCATTTAACTCAACAATCTTAATGATGCTACCATCGCGCTCTTCATTTTCTTAATGCTCCAACCATAAAAAGCGAGAACGGACTCACAAACACATATATGTATATGGCTCAGAGTTACAATGTCTTTTACGATCCGTTCACGGATTGTTTTTTGTAGAATGAGAATGAATAGAATGAATACTAGAATTTTGCATATCTATTGTATAGAGTAGCACTGTAGTGCTGTCATTACTAATGCTTAGGAAAAGCAACCTTATACTAAAGCTGAATTTTCACTTGTCGAGATCTCTTATCAGATGGGTGAAAAATCCCTCAATTTAGTGTGAGTTGGCTGTACTTATAAGAGAACTTAAATAGCCTTTTTCTCCTGCAGCTTCTCATAAAAAAATGTATCTTGATTAGTAGAACTTATCAAATTGTCTATTTATCAAACTTAACTTGAACCGTACCGCTGGCTGAACCTTCTCTCTGAATTCTCAAGGTGTGCGGTGCGAGTTAAGAAAGGAAAGTAAAGAATTCAATGCTTAAAAATTCACAAAATGATGGTAGAACCTCTTAAAATCCCAAAATACTGCTAGTCAGATCGTAGACAAACCGAAACTAAAATAGTTTTGGTTTATTTTTTAGCGAACCAAAATGTTTGTTGGCCAGTGTAAGCTTAGGCCTAGAAATTAAATGACTAAAACTTTGCCCCACAGACATCCATACGCCCGTGTGTGCGGTTACAGGTGCCCAGTATTTGGGCTCCAATGGTTGGTCAGATCTGCGGAATCCCATTGACACAGACTATCCATTTCGCATGTTTCGCGATGAGGGACGTAGCTTTCTGCAGTGGCTGGGCGAAACGGATTTGCGTCAGAAGATGCAGGGTCGTCTCATAGTGGTGCATTTGGTGTGTCGAGACATGACGGTGTCTTTGAATGCCACCAAGAAGGGGGGTGATCACATAATGCCGCCCAAGAACGTGTACTCCCCCTGTGTGGCATTTCGCGTTAACGGCAGTCCGGTGAAGTATGCCCACAGTAAGTGTGCCCTAGCTTGAGATGTTCCTTCCTGACCAAGGCCTAACTTAACACCCATTCTTAGATGTGCCGGAGGTGTTTTTCCAGCCGGCCAACTCCACCACACTGGCCTCCACTTCCGATGGCATGACCATGCGAGAGTATGTGGTAATTGGCATTTGCAGCCTGCTGCTGGGTCTCATCTATGTGGCTTCCGTCTTTCTGTATCTGTACATGAAGAAGCGCAAGAGTCGACGTCATAATTCGCGCAACTCTTTGGACAACCTGGCGCATGACATCAATTACCCAAAGAACGATCAGGTCACCTATGGAGCACCCTTCAGTCGGGTGGGCAGCATTTACTCAGCGAATAGCATGGGTCTGGGCAATGGCAATGATGCCAACACTCGCACCAGTCTGAGCAGTTTGAAAGAAGATCTCGGCATTGTGAAGAATAATCCGCTGCTGCAGCATTTCCCCCAGCTGGGCGAGAGGGAGCACAACTCTGGCTTTGCGAGCGACATATCCAACTCGAACTCGGAGTGCGAAATGGAGGAGAAGATCAAGGTGATTATTTTTTTTAAGTGTGAAGCCCCTGAAGCTTAGCCTTAGTTTGGTCTCCTTTCACTGCAGACTTCTGTCCTGGTACATCCACAGCTTAACAAATCACCCAAGCCCGGCGGAAGTGGATCGGAGAATATCTCTTTGGAGTCGGATGACTTTCTGCAGGAAAATGAGTGTCTACCCATTGAGAATGTGGCCGTCATAGAGGATCTTATGAGTGAGGAGAAACTGGAAAGCCTTCGTGCCATGGTTAGTGGTAATGTGAGGAAAAAACTGTACTTTAATCCGGCCTATTTTGAGCCACACCTTTTGGCGGTAAGTCACCTCATTCCTTAGTATCCTGGCAGCGGTTTTACAGCTATTCCAACTCTCTTTTACAGGAGCCGCCCCAGGCAGCCATTGAGTTCTTGCAGAAGATTCGCGAGGTCATTGCTATAGCCAAATATAAAATGGCCGCCAAACGCTATCAGCCTTCGCTCAACATCATACCTGAAGAGGCTCCTTTGGACACCAAAAGTTCTCCCACCATGTACAATATTCCACTCCAAGAAAATCTGTCCACCAAGGGATTGGGTGATAAGCGAAACAGCATCGAGCAATGGCTACAGAGTGTGCCCAACACAGAGTCATCCACGCCACAAAAGACACTCGATCGACCTGGACCAGCGGCAACCAAAAAGAATAGCAACTCACCCACCCACAAGGGCTCTTTGCGTAGGGAAATCTCTGCACCCAAGGAACGACCTCCACCTCCACCCCAGCAAAAGTCTAAGACGGAGGAGCAATCACCTGTGAACCCCAAGTCTCCGCTGGGCCATTCCTTTGACAGCTATTCGGCTTACTCGGTGTCGGCCAATGTGTATGGTTTTGCCGAAACAGGCGGTGAGATCTACAACAATCCCAAGTTCATGTTGGCTGACTCACCCGCTGCCTCACTGCGCAGTACCTCCAGCCGTTCCAAGTCACTGCGCAAGCGGGGCGAGGTGCTGGATCAGTTTGCCGCTGCCAACTCCACGCCCACCTCGCTCAACTCCTTCGATCGCCAGCACTATAACATGCTGCGTAATATGAAGCCCACGGAGATCATTTACGACTCCCTGAAGCGGGAGTATGCGGCTCATATTCCTACTCCGGACTACGACAGCACCATGGAGAAGAAGATCAAGGAAATCTACAGTAGCACTCAGAGCAGCATACCCTCAGTGCCGACGCCGGACTACAGCTCGCTGAGTCGCAAGTCACTCAAGCAGTTCCAACCGGACTCGCCCATCTATAGGCGCAAGTCGCCGCAGTACTTGATAGTGGACTACGAGACGGACAGCCTGGAACGTCTGGAGCCTAGCAAGCGCAAAAGCTCGCACTCCTCCAGCTCGCCCTCGTCCGATGTCAGCTCCCAGTTGAGCCCCAGCCTGAGCACAGCTCTACCCTTGGAGGAGGAGATGGAGATTAGCCACACAGTCTACGATCGGTTGGGTGGATTTCGCAAGGAGGGCGAGATGAAGAAGCGACTGGCGGGCAAGCAACCGCATCAAACGCAGCAGAGACATAAAGAGGCCGCTGCCCGCATCAAATACGACACGCCCTTTCGGGGCAGCATGACCATTGAGGTGGAGCACGAACCGCCCTCCGATCTAGAGCGTACGGATAGCGATCAGTTTGAGCCGGACACTCTGGATCGCAAGCCGAAGAAGCAGAGCTTTTGTGACATCAATGCCTGGGATAGTCCTGGACGGCAGCAGCAGGTGGACTCGGACTACAATCAGATAAATTCTCTGCCCGATTTGAGTCGCCAATTGAGTTCTACGCCACAGCAGAATGGCAAACCCCGCACAGCCTCGTTTATACTGAAAGCGAGTAACTCCTTCCGAAATCTGCGAGAGATTTATGAATCTCCCTTAGCCGTGCAGGAGAGCTGCAAGTGCGAGAAGCGTGAGACAGTAACGGCAGAGGATGAAGGTCGCATTCTGACCCTGGAAGCAAAGCATTCGAGACGTCAGCGAGGTCTGCAGACTTCACCCACTTTGTCTATGGTGGATGTGGCCAGGGTTAATAAGACTACCATAACCATATCCTCGCCCAAGCCTGTCGAGAAACAGCAGCAGCTAAGCGAGCCTAAACGGGCCAAGAGTTCGGTGGTGGTGGGTCATAGAAATCAACACTACTGTCCACCCCTAGTGCAAAGCAAGCGTCCCCTGCCACCGCCCCCACCCACCACGGAGTCTCAGACGCAAGAAGAGGATTCCTTTAGCCTGCACAGCGGCACCACCGAGGTGACGGGTGTGTCGGAATTCGAGAACTCCTGCAATAATACGCTCTCCAGCGCAATTTCTGCCACAACTGAGGAGCGTATCCCTGCCAAGCAATCGAAGGAGATCGCTCTCAAGGAAGCCGACTACGACAGCATGTATCACAAGAAGATCAACAGCCTGCGTAATGACTACAGTCTCACCAAGTATCTCAACCGGCGGAAGACGCACCAGCGGGAGGAGGAAAACGATCATCAGGATCAGAAACGAATAGTGGATAAGCCCGAGGCAGAGCTGAATAGCAGCAACAACGCCAAGAATCTCAAGGAAGTTGATCTCAATCAGTTCGATGCTCTTTCGATCAGTTCACGCTCGAATCGAAGTAGCAGCCACCTCTCGGAGCGCACCAAGGAGATGTATCGCAATGCCGGCGTCCCGGTGGGCATCGCCTATCCCCAAAGAGCTGCGAATAGTGCCAATCCGAATGCCAGTGGCAATGTGCAAACCGTCTATCGTTGTGAAATCGAACCGGCTCAGCTAACGGCTGGCATGCAGATAGCCATTGGGCTGAAGGATCGCGCCAAGAAGGCCAAGGATCTGAAGAATGCGTGGCGCAAATTCGTTACCATGGCGGCCAACAAATTTAGCCCCAGCCAAAGTCCGGCTCCCACCTACGGCAGCAAGACTCCGGCTGGTTTTCTCGAAGCACTCGATCGGGATGAGGGCATTGCCTCCATTATAGAGTCCGGTGGTGTGGTGGGCGGACAGCCCGTTAATCAGAACTACTATGAGCAGCGCTTTGGCCAGCCGGACAGTGGCTACATGAGCACCGACTCCACCGAGCTGTACAAGCGCCAAGTCTATGACCGTTACAACTTTAAGATGATGACCGGTCGGGGTCAGATCATACGCGTGGACACCATCGAGGACAATGAGGAGGAGACCGGCCCCAATGACAGTCGCTTTGAGGACTTGGAGCACATGGTCTCACCCAGCCAGAGTCTCAATAACAGCCGATCTTTGACCAATACTGGCGAGGATCTAAATCTCAGTGATGCCGAGTCGGACAAGACTCTAACACGCTCCCACTCACAAACCAATTCGCATGAACGGAATGTGCGTGGCAGCACCACCACCATGTCCTCCTACTCCTCGGAGGATGAGCATGAGCGAGGACACAGCACCTGCTGTGGCTCTTCGGAGACAGATGAAGAAACGAATGCGGAGGATATGTGGGAATCGGGTGCGGAGAGCATAGAGACTCACTCGGTGCTCTATAAGATGATTAGAAAGAGTTAGGTTAGGTATTAAGGGATGTGCAATATCGATAACAGACGAAAGACTTCCACTCTAGGCTAAGGTAACTCGAAAGCAAATCAGTGCAATAACTAGACGATTCTTGCCAAACCACATGGTGCAATTTTGTTTACTCATAAGTTAATTTATACGAAAATCATACCCCAAATCCAAACTGTAATCATCAGATAATGTCGCATCGAGTGTCCGTGTGGCAACAGGCGGATAATCGATGCGAATTGTGATACGTAATGTCAGCAGTCTTGGGCCGGAAATGTGCAATCTTAGTGTGTAGACTAGTTGTAATTGGTTAGTCTGTAAGTTAGGCTTAATGGAAACTATATATATATTTTATATAAATATATGTAATATTTTCGTAGAGCTATCAAAAATAAAAACTCAAATTCGAAAATCTGACAAGGAACAAAGACACGGGGAAACGGAATGGAATTTCAGAGGATTGAGTCAACCTTATTTCGAAAAAGAGAAAGATAAATCTGATACCTTCGATGTTATTTAAGAGGATGGTAAAACCTTGAGCTTTACAATGGGTACGAACCTCCCGAAAATTCTGCAGAACTTGAGAGGCTTTCAGCCTTGAAATGGAGAGGTTTATCACTATTCACCTGAATTTGCCTAGATATAAAAATAGCTGCCCTGGATAGAGAATTATTACAAAGGAGCTGGTAATCTCGAAAACAAATACCAACTTTCAAAAAAATATATATTTTATATATATATATTGCATAGCAAACTAAGGATTACAAAGTTTGGAGGCGTTTTCTTTGAAAAAAAAAGTTTTTCTTGCTAAAACTAGTTTCTCGACCGATCATTCATATGGCAGCTATAACCTATAGTCGTCCGATTTTGACAAAACTTTGAAGAATTGTGTGAAATATTATAAAATAAATAAATGCCAATTTTAAAGCGGTTTACATTGAAATCAAAAAAGTTTTTCTAACTAAGACTATTTTCTTAATCTTACTTTTCTATGGCAGCTATACTATAAAGATGTCCGATTTCGACCAAATTTGGAAGAATTATGGAGAAGCATTGGAAACTAGTAAACACGGAGTTTGGAGACGTTTGCTTTAAAAACAAAAAAGTTTTTCTGACCAGAGCTAGTTTTTCGACCGATCGTTCCTATGGCAGCTATATGTTATAGTCATCCGATGCGGCCGGCTACGACAAATGTGCAGCGTATTTGCACCAGAAGACTTCGTGCAAAGTTTGGTCGCGATAGCTTTAACTGACGGAGGAGATAGCATAGAAACAGACGGACATGGCTATATCGACTCAGCTATGCGTTACAAACATCTGTACAATTTGAATATACCCTCTGCCAGGGTATAAAAACTCAGATCTGCTATTTCTCAAATTACCAAAACATTTTTTGAGCTTCTCAGAATGATATTTCTTGCTGCACCAGTTACAAAAGCAAGCTTAGGCTAGCGAAGGTGACCGGTTGTTTAAAAGTATTTAAAGAAACTCTATTTTAGATACTTTGGGTATCGACCCCAGGTAATATTGCATTATAAGCACACATAACTGGGCGAGTATGTAGCGGAATACCGATATAATAGCTAAGCTTACAATAAGGAAATGAATATCAAATTGAACTAGATAACTGCCTATGTGAATCAGAAACGACACCGAAATTCTATTCGCATTGATCTCTAGTCTTGTTTCAGTTTATGGACTGATATTGGAAGCTCATGGCTGTCATTCATAGTGAATTTGATGTATTTGTACAGCATTTCTCATTCTACATATATCCAAAGATAGAAGTCATCTTCTGGACAACAGAAAAATTGCAAAATACAGCAAATAATGCAAATAGTTCCACAATTGATATGTACATTTATATACATTTACTTGACCAAGTGTATGCCCCTGATCTATTCCATAAATGACAAGAAAATACTTTGCATAATAAACATAAGGCCTAAAAGTGGGCCGCACTGATGACTATTTTAACGTAGAAAATGTAAAGCCCAAAAGTAGGCAAAATTTGAACCACAAATAAACAGTTCACGAGTTGCGGCTATATATTGAAATAGGAACCAGGGAATGTCGGGCTACCAGCAGAAATATATTGTGAGTAACTCATCTTAATGAATGCTGCTGCCTTTTAGACAATTTCTTGAATTTTGGGGGGTGGGCTACACCGCTTTAGCCTTATTTACTTAAAAAAACATTAAAATTTCGCGGAATTATTCTTCCCGAATAATAAAATAAAAATTTATGATGACGTTAATTGAACGTTGATGTTATGCAAAACATCTCTCAAATATGTAAGTACTGTCAGCAAATGTTATTGCGCGACTGTTCACTCATCCCTTAGGCCCTGTCCAGGAGTGCTGTCAATTAGTTGGACCACCTCAGCAAAATCCCACTTTTGACAAATTCGCCATTGATTGCTCTGCCTCTTCACTTATTTCCATTCAACATATCTTCTAGCTACTTAGCACATTGAGTGCCGTCGACTAGTTGGCAATTACTACACACAATATTTAATATTTGTTGACTCTCACAAGTCCATCTGACTCCGAGGAGCCCTGCCTCACGTACGCGTGTGCGCTGCTGATCAAGCCATTGAAAGCATTTGGCCGGGTGTGTGTGTGTGTGCAAGCACTGAGCTTAACGTTAAATCGGACTCTTTGGTTATAAATAGACGCCGCCCTGTTTGAGATGCACCATTTGAAGTTCAACTGTCGGCCGGTGTAAATGGAGATTAATCGCTGACTGAAGCTAACAACCTAATTGAATATATACCGCGGTGCAAGGACTCTCCTCCCCTCTCTGCTCGACAGCAGAGCACAAAGAACTGCAGCAAGTGAAAGTGATTTGACAGTGAAAAAGTGCTTAAAATGTTTGTGGAAAAAGTGGTGAGTGCCGAAAACGGAAGTAAAGCTTCGAGACTCGATTAAGAAATCCCCCTGATGGCTAACTGATTGGGCCATAGCACGTAGGCTCCGTTGCACCAGCCATGCCTTGGGGCCTGGTTGTGGCTTCCAACAAGACGATTGAATGTGAATTTATGAAATTAGTGAGAAATAATCAGGTACTTTTATTAGTGGCCAAGTGCCAATTGTTATACAAATAAGCGACTGGGCTTCGAATTCTGTTGGATATGCTAGATGAGAAGAGCGGAAGCATCCCCATTTGGATACTGGCTTAACGCTTCAATGGCCATTGGCCAAATATTAAACACACACACACGTTTCGGGGGTATTGGCGTGTGTGGCTGTTCCCTTGAAAGTTCCTAATTGCAAAATACTTGCCAGACGATTCTCAGCAGGCGTGGGTGTCGAACTCATCCGGTTCCCTCAGTATTTACTTACAATCCCAATCTGGCCCCCGTACAGCGGAGAACAAATTTCAAATAAACAAATAATCAATCATGTCGGAAATCTGGAAACAAATGCGCCTGGGACTGGGGCCGCTCTCGAAGGCGGCCAAGCGCAGGCACAATTCGAATTTGTGGAAACGTTTGACTTTTCTGTTGGCCACACCAGTTGTTTGCCTCTGCATGATCAATGCCTATGCCGGCAGGAAGATTGAACCCATGCGTGAGCCGTTCGTTAAGTATGAGCATCTGCGTCGCCGCACCAAACGTTTTCCTTGGGGCGATGGGGAGCGCAGCTTGTTCCACAATCGGGATACCAATGCCCTGCCCGATGGCTATGAGGAGGAGACTTAGGCTTAGGATGTAAATTGTAGCAGAATATGGATGTTAAAATGAGCCAAGACACTTATATACACGACGAATACCAGAATACTGACACAAACCCGAAATCTGTTATGTCAAATGGGCAGCAAGTTGACTTAGTTCCCGATCCCATTAAATTGAAGGTATGTTTAGATGATATTGGTTGGATTCAAGTTTGGACCTCATATATTGTTCCCCAACATTTTATAGCAAAACTGTTACGAATACAGAAGTGTACACCTGCAGACAAATACGAGAGTGATTCATTTGAAATTAGTTGAAAATTAAAATAAAAACCAAATCTAGGTTAGAGCTCTAAGTAACAGTCTTAAGTTATTTCGAGTGAATCAGTAACTTCGAGGAGTTATATTATTTTGGAATTTTTAAGGATTTTAGAGAGCAGAATTATCGAGAATCTAAGATTGAAAATGAGTTATTGGGTTGAAGAAAGATTGAGAAGCAAATAGTTCCCATAAAACTGATTCTCAAAGTTTCTTAATATCCAATTTGTATAAATTACCAATCCTATTTTAGTTTAATAGTTGGTCTAAAGATTTTTGTATAATTATCTTGAATCGGGTATTATTATTCTGTTTACATATTTGGCATAATTTAAAGAAAGCTTCATCGATATTTGATTAGTCTATAGATATATCTGAATTTTATAGAATTGAGCGGTTTTTAAAATGCCGAACCGAATCTAGAGTCGCAAATGTAACCGGTTCGGCTTAAGTCAACGACAAGTAAAATAATCTGAAGGCTTGGGAAATTGATTAACTAAGCTTTCCCTAAAAAACTCTTAGTGATTTTCCTATATTCGCTTGTATTTCGAATGGAAACCGCTTGCATTTATATGCAAAGTTACAGAAAATTGCTTGGTTAATATAAAAATCGAGATAAGTTAAGCGATTTGAAGCCGACTGTTCAAAGCCAAATAGATTTAGGTAGTATAACTCAAATCGCCTAACAATCACCATCTGTTCTAGCAGCCGTAGATTTACTTATCACTTTACATATAAAGATAAACAATTCAAAATTGAATTGCAAACGTTTATATACGAATATCACTAGAGATTCCTGTGTCACCCCCGTATACTTGAATCATTCTAGCGTTGTAGATTTAGTCTAACTACGTCTTAAAGAGCAGCAGTCTGTCTGTCTGATTACATTTTGTATCCATTGTTTCAACAACACCTGATTTTGTGCATCTTTTGCTATTTCCGACTTTCTTTTTGTGTTAACATTCTGCATTCTTAATTTAAAATTGCAGATTATTTTGCTTAGGTATTGAACATTCTTCGGTTGGTGGCGTTTCTTCAACTTGTACTTATTTGTTTATTAATTGGCAAGCTACTACTTTGCATATGCATGCTGCGTATTTATTGAGATTTTTAATTTAATTTTATATTGCATTGAATACAGTTCTGCATACCCAAAAAGGTTACGCGTGGAAAATTTAAGGATCAAGGCTTTTGCGCATAGGTTTTGTTTCGAGCTTTGGTTCAGTCAATAATTTACACAATATAAAGCAAATAAAATCGAGAAAGCTAAGCTAACTTCGTCTGTGCCGAAGTTTTTATACCCTTGCAAGTGATCGCTTAAATTCTTTCAAATCGTTCGTATGGGAGCTATATGATATAGTTATCCGATTTGGCCAAAAAATTTCTAAAATTTTCCGAAAGCGTGTAAAACAATCAAATTCAAAATTGCAGTATGCTACCATAACAAAAAAGTTTTTCTAACTAAGACTGTTTTTCAGGCCTATCTTTTGTATGGCAGCTATACCACATAGTTGTCCGATTTTAATAAAACTTGGTAGAATTATAAAAAATCATAGAAAACATACGATTACAAAGTTTGGAGACGTTTCCATTGAAAAGAAACAAGTTTTTCTCACTAGAACTAGTTTTCCGACCGATTTTTCCTATGGGAGCTATGAGATATAGTCATCCGATCCGGTCGGTTCCGACATATTAGTAGTGTGCAGCAAAAAAAAGACTCTGTGCAAAATTTCAGCTCGATAGCTTTAAAACTGAGGGACTAGTTCGCGTAGAAATAGACAGACAGACGGACGGACAGACGGACAAAGCTCAATCGACTCAGCTCGTCACTTTGATCAAGAATATATAGTTTATAGGGACGGAAATGAATATTTCTATGCGTTGCAAACTTTCGGGCAAAATTATAATACCCTTTGCAAGAGTATACAAGAAAGGCCCGTTTCTAATCCACAACTTAGAGCTACAATTAAAAGAGCAAAATACAAGTTTGTCTGTAACTTGGCAGCTATTTAGAAGATGTGAAGTAAGCCATAAATCTATTTAATATAATAATTAATTTAATCCCTTGTGTTATATACATCGGCTTTGACATAAAAAGGTCAGAACTGGGGGTTGGATCGTTTTTGAACACGTGAGAATATTCAAAATTGAGAGTTTTCAATTGAGCATACTTAGAACTAATTTCTCACAAACAACAGTGCAAAATCCAAGTTTATCTACCAAATAGCAGCTATGTAGAAGATGAGAAGTCGGCCCTTAGTCTATGAAAAAAATCAACAGAGTAATACTATTCTCATCAACTGTAAAGTCTGTAATATCTAGATCAAGTTGTCTCTTTTTAAAGCAGTGTATCATCTGATCTATAGGTAGTAACCGTTGCTGTTGCTTTTCACCTTCCATATTCCATTGGCTTATCTAAACTCCACATGCAAATATCCACACAAAATACATACCGACTCAGAGTTCGGAAGAGCTCGGAATGTACCCTTCAAAATAGTCCCCCCCCCGATATAATACATTTATGCCAATCCGTCAAAGGAGATAAGCTAGAGGTCAGTCCATCAGGAAGAAAGATTGCTACTGAGGCCTGTATTTCCACTAAAGTGAAAAAGTTAAATTAATTTGTTGTATAATCGAGGGACTGTTGCCAGGATGCTCAGTTCTGGTGGGGCCCTCAAGATAAGTTTTACCAGAATGATTGTTGCACTCATAGGAAATAGCTCTGTATTTTCACTTGTCATAAAAGTTTCTCAACTAAGATATCAGACTAGTGTTAATGGACAATCTGAGCAGCACAATAACATATGAGAAACTGCAAGAAAAGTAGGCTATTTGAGTTTTCCTATGAGCTTTTTGATAGCCAACTCACATCTCATATGAGATATCGCACTCGCTTAGCTGTTACCCCATTTTCCCCAGTGATCATCAAATCTGTGGTATTTAATCATCTAATTGGCATGCCCGGGTTTGATTTCAATCTCTAATTTTGTTTTTGGACTAATAATTTTCAAAACTGTGTACTAAAACTTGGCAAAAACAAAAATACACACTTCATTTACCGTGCGTGAATCTTTTCACTTTTTACGACTCGAATGTGCAATTGACCCTGAATTTGATCGTTATGTTTGTATGTGACTCGAAATTTGGTTAAATTTTTGGGTTATTTGTTTATGACAGGCGGCCGGGGGCCGGGGGGGGGCGACAAGTGCTACGGATATGCCATTGTCTGGGGGCGGTTTTTACTCTGGGTCAGAATTCGAACAATAAGTTAGTCCATAGCCATCATCATTTGTCATTGTTTTGTTTGTGTTTTGGTGGGATTCCTGCGCAAAGCCTGTTGCATCATGGAAACACGTACACAGAAAGATGGAATTGATGACATTCAGGCGTACTTACATACACCGGCTGTGTGTGGGTTTGATCGGCCATAAAACATTTTATGTATTTACACTGATACTAGAGATCGCTCATACGACATGTTGGCCCAAGCAATTCACACTTTCCATGCAAATGCCAATGGGAATGGGTCTGGTCTTGGGCTTGGGCCTAAGGTGAGTGTTTGACAATAACTTATGACACAACCAGCGACAAATTGATGTTTATACTCCTCACACTTTAGCCACAAGTGACGCAGCCAGTTAATGAGATTCGAAAAATGTGGATTCAATAGATACATTCCAAGATTCGCAGTGCGTTTGTTTGATGACGCTCCTCCAGCGTAATTGATATGAAGTGCATTTTAGGGGCCAATTGAGAGTCTGTGGGGGGTTAGGCAAACAAGGAGCCAAACTGTTGACAGCGTTTTCCAATTAAACACTTGGGCTGCTGCCCTCCCCCTTCCTCTGCTCCCCGTCCATTGCAGCTTGAACGCGCCACCAAATCGGAGCTATGTTCAGCACTGGCCCTGGTCCTGCTCAGCCTGAGTATCTACACATTCTACGCACATCTGGATACGTACTTGAGATCTGTGGTTTTATCACTACGCCTTTCGGGACCGCCAACGTTGCCTTTTTTGGGTAATTGTCTGCTGATTAAGGAGAAGGATTGTAAGTGGTTTTTTAGTTGTTGATGCATTTGTGCTGTTTAATCAGAATCCCTTCCTCTGCAGTAATGCGCAAGCGTGCCGCCAAGGCCTTCGATCTGTATGGTTCCTTGGTGCGTATTTGGGTAATGGTATTTCCCTTTTTCGTGGTGCTGCAGCCTGAGGATCTGCAGGTCATATTGTCCTCCAAGAAGCACACCAACAAGGTGTTCTTCTATAGATTGATGCATAATTTCTTGGGTGAAGGCCTCATCACCAGCAATGGCCTAAAGTGGAGCACACACCGTAAGCTAATTCAGCCAGCCTTTCATCTCAGTTTGCTGGACAAGTTCATTGACACCTTTGTGGATGCCTCGCAATCGTTAAATGAGATTCTCGATGGCTGGGTGGGCAGTGAGATCAACATAGCCAAATATGTCAACGGATGTGTGGTGAATGTACTAAATGGTAAGCCACAGAGGGAATTGGAGAAGCTTTTAGTCAGCGTAGACTGAAGGTATCTCTCTTACTCCTGCATTCCTCATTCCGTCTTAACATTATTACAGAGGCCGTATTGGGTGTACCCATTCGCAAAAAGGGTCTGGATCTGGTGGATATGGAGGATTCACCATTTCGTCAGGGTAAACTCATGATACCCACCCGTTTAGCAGCGCCCTGGCTACTATGGGATGGCATCTATCACTGGACCAAGCTGGCCAGCGATGAGTTGAACCAGAAGAAACGTCTCAACGACTTCACCCGACAGATGATCAAACGGCGTCGCGAGATTCTGGCTAATAACAACAACCCCAACGAACGCAAGTGCCTACTGGACCATATGATTGAAATCTCTGAAACTAATCCGGACTTCACCGAGGAGGACATTATAAATGAGGCCTGCACTTTTATGCTGGCCGGTCAGGATTCCGTGGGTGCCGCCATGGCATTTACCATTTTCCTGCTGGCTCAGAACCCCGACTGTCAGGAGCAGTGCCATGAGGAGCTGAATCGCATCTTTGACTACAGCAACCGGGCACCGACCATGAGCGACCTGAGAGAGATGCGGTATTTGGAAATGTGCATCAAGGAGGCACTGCGTCTGTATCCAAGTGTACCGCTGATAGCCCGCAAGCTGGGCGAGGAAGTGCAACTGGGTGGCTACACCTTGCCGGCTGGCAGCAACATATTCGTGTGTCCCTATGCCACACACCGGCTGGCCCACATCTATCCCGAGCCGGAGAAGTTCAACCCGGAACGTTTTGCTCCCGAGAATGCCGAGCATCGTCATCCGTATGCGTTTCTGCCGTTCAGCGCCGGACCACGTTACTGCATCGGCAATAGGTTTGCCATTATGGAAATCAAGACCATAGTGTCGCGCCTGCTGCGCAGCTATCAACTGATGCCGGTGCCGGGCAAGACCACCTTCGAGGCCACCTTTCGCATCACTCTGCGCGCGTCGGGGGGACTGTGGGTGCGGCTAAAGGCGCGGGAATAGTTCGTTACATTTAACTTTAATTAGTATGGTAAAATATTTTTATGCATAGAAATCGATACAATAATTTAAGTAATATAGCTTCAGATCCTAGCCTAGGTGCGTGCCCGTGCCTGGGTGCGTCATCTGATCAGATTGATGTTTCTGTGTGTGTGCATCCGTATTCGAGTGTTTCGTACAGTTTCCCTTGGTTTTGCAAATAATAAAGTTAAGTGACATAAAAACTAGGACGTGATATGTTTCGTTTCGTTGAATCTATTGATGAGACGCCGCGCACGTGACTCGTGGACATTCCTACTGCCGTTCCCGTCGTGCCGCTGAGCACTGGCCTCAGTGTGCTGTTGGGCAAGCCGCTCGGTAGCCTCGCGGACTCGTTGGCTCATCAGCCGTGTTGGCGTTGCGGATCGCTGGGGCAACGGGGAGCTGGGCATGGAGCGAGTTTGAGCGCCGGAGCTGTAGAGCTTTGCTGCTGCTGCCGCCGACGCTGGTTCCGCTGCAGGAAAATGCAATTAGATAAAGGGGTTACACTCCTAGGTAAAGTTACTTGAATGTAGGCGACCCACGCTCGCGACCTTGGCGATTTTGTGGGGCTCAAAAGCAAGCTGAGAAGCAGGAGCTAGACTTGACTGAAATCGATCCTTAAGCTGCCAGACCTTCAACTTGGACTCACACAAGGGTTTGGCCTGCGGCTTGGTTTTCTCTCGCGTGCAGCTGTCCTCCAGGGACTTTTTACGCATCTTGATAGTGTTGGTGAAATCGGAACGCATGATGGCCTCGCTGCCCTTGACGGGCAGCTCCAAGGTGACCGTGACGGCGCTCTCCTCCCCACTCGAGCTGTTTGCCTGGGCAATCTGCTCTAGCTTGGACTTGGCCAGTGAGAGAAGCAGCGTTTCCTGTGCTCCTCCCAGCCCACTGCAATTGGAGCACTCGCTGTAACCGGAATCGCTGCGTTCACTGCACTGAGACTTGTCGCGCAGCTTGAGAGTGCCAGGCGCATAGCGCTTCTCCACTAGTGGCATCTCCCCACTGAAATCATCCTCCTCCTCGTGCAATGAGGCCATTTGCGAGCTGGTGGCAATGGCAGCCGTATGCGCAGTTATCATGCCCAGACCAGAGAGGGAGGGTCGTGGACTATTCAAGGCTCCCATGGCAATGGCGGAGTTTCTACGCGAGGCGGATAGGTTAGCCATGCGACCCAAAGCTCGTATAGCGTTGCCGGTTTTCTGGATAAAGCGATAAGCAGCACAGGGGGAAAGCAGGTTAGGCAGGGTACTAACTAAACGAAGCAGCAGCAGCTCAGCGGTGCCTTGTTTGGTGCAACATTCAACTAACCTGCCATTTGCGTCGTATGATAAACTTCTTCAATTTGTCGGTGCATATTTTGTTTTTACTCAAATTGTCACCGTGTCGTTGTCCCAGCCACTTGGATTCCAGGCACTGCTGGGCAGTCAGGCGTGCCTCCTTGCGATGTACCAGCAGTTGAGAGATAAAGTCCTTGGCCTCCTGCGAACTGTACACGGGATTAGGTCAAAGGAAAAGAAGGCTTCATGGGCACACTTACACACAGTCGAAGGCCTCATCATCGTAGTCATAGTCCGCTCGTGTTATATTCGAAAAGGTTTCCACATCGGTGTCACCCATGAAGGGCGAGAGACCAGACAGCCTGCCAAATAAATGAGAGTTAAAATAGAGACTTACAATTGGTGGATTTCCCACTTACAGAACATAGCAGACGACACCCACACTCCACATGTCGGACTTAAAGTCTATGGGCTCGTAGCTAATTATTTCCGGCGGTATAAACTCGGGCGTACCGAAGAGAACACGCACCGGTGCCTTCGTATCCAATCGTTGGGCCAGACCAAAGTCAATGATCTTAATTTGATGACTCGTTCGAGTGTGGCACATAATATTCTCCGGCTTAAGGTCCAAGTGGACCACACTCTGACTGTGCATGTAGGCTACGCCCTCGCACACTTGTCGCAAAAACAAAATGCAGTCCATTTCGGTCAGGGTAAAGTCATCGGCCACCACACGCTCAAAGAGCTCACCGCCCGTGATGCTAAGGGAGAGATAAGTCGTATAAAATGGAACGATTCCAGAGATATACTCACTATTCCATCACCATCACTATTTCGCGTGGACTCTCAAAGGAGGCGGCCAATTGGAGTAGCTTGGGATGCTGCAGCGAACGCATTATGGAGATCTCTTCGAGCACTTTCTGACGATCACGAGACTTGATGCATTTGATTACTTTGGCGGCCAACAGCTGGTCTGGCTGCTCACGCTCCTGCACCTTGTAGACGGTGCCGAAGCGCCCCTTGCCCAGCTCCTCGATAATTTCGAAGCGCGACTTGAAATCCCCGCCAGACTGCACACTGGGCACTAAGCTATCTCTTGCACCCTCGGTTAGCTGTACCAACTCACTGGCCTGGCTGGGTGCACTAAGGCCGTGTATGTTCTCCGCACGAACACGAAACCTGTATTGGACCTGCGGCTGTAGATTCTTCACCGTATAGGCCAGGGTGTCCACCACGCTGGCCACCTGTTGCCATTTGGCAGGTTCCTTGTTATCACAGCACTCCTGCATCTCAATTCTGTGGGGACATATGAGATTAGACTTAGGTTTTGGAACTGTTAGGCAGACACCTACATGAATCCCGTAATCATGCAGCCACCATCGTACGGCGGGCCACACCAGGCCACTGCCACTCGATCCGGTCCCAGCGATACACTGGGCTGTCCACTGGGTGGCTCTGGTGGTCCTTCCACAGCCACCGAGGCGACCGCTGCTTCCGCGCCGTAGTCATTCATCACCTCCACGGTGTACTTGCCGCTGTCATCGGCCGAGATGTCCGTTATGTAGAGCGTCGATTGCTGCGCAGTCGTTCGAATGGACACATTCGAGCCCTCCACTATGGCACGACACTGTGAAAAGAGGTTGGCCAGACAGATGAGTTGGTGGCTTAACCTTCGTTCGTTCGTCGATCGCATTTGCGGTTTGCCACCCATTACGTCAATACCGCAAGCTGATCGTGACACAGTCACAGACCTAAACGTCTCTTGCCCATGCCCATAACCAGCCATGCGACCAGATAGGCGTCTGTGGGCTTATGGAGATAAAGAATGATATGGGATTCCATAATCCCCGACAAGAGTGCGCCCTGCTATTGCCTAATTTGGGAGATCAGCGCGTTGCGCAACCCAGCCCAATACTTACCGCCTTGTACCAGACGACCTTGGTGCCGGGGAACGGCTCGTAGCGCACGCTCAGCCGCACATGTCCACCGATCAGAGCTGTGCAATCTTCGGGTCGTGTTAAAATGCTACTTCTGGCCGCCAGTGATGATGAGCTGCTGCTGTGGCTATTGATGGGCAACACCAGAAGACTGGTGTAGGTGCGTGAGGAGGGTGTGCGTTTTCGTTCCGTCAGTGGATGTTTCACTTGCAGGCGTATTTCCCCACTTTGAGTGGGCTGCAGGTTACGCAGACGCAACAAACGGATACCGTTCTCTGGATACGACTCCAACTGTAATAAAAAGGGAGAGAGGTGAATTGAATACAGTTAATTTTGGTGTTACCCTGTAGCACAGGTTCAAAGGGTATCATGAATAATTGCAGGTGAACAGAATAGATCCAAAAAAAGATCAATTTGGAATGGATATTTTTTAATAACCATTCAAATATTCATTTTCCATATCCTTTGGATGAATTTCAGCTCCTTTGGATGAAAATCTAAGTTCCATTTAACATTAAATGGATATTAAACAAATGTCCATTCCAGATGGACACCGAAATAATCCAATGGATATTTTGTAATTTCTTTATTTTTGCTCAGAGCAGTTAGAAGGATCTGTGAGATTATAATCACACGAGACATGCGACCGCACATATCCTGGAGAAGGTAGAACTAGGATTTGATTTGGTATGCAGAAAGGTGAAGGCTATTCTCAATTTATGGCTTCTCCGCTATTCATGATTGCTGACATCTGTATCCATCCAATAATTGTTCTGTGGGCCATTTGCATCGACCAGCCAGCGAGGCCCAGGGTAAATTCCAGTCGGGATTGACCGACTTTCTTACTTGTTGTATATGTATGTATGCACAAGTGTCTTGGACGAAGGTTGCTCTAGAACTAACTGCGGACGCTTAACGCACCAATTAATCGAGAGTCGCGAGAATTGCGGGAATGGCACGAGCCGACGTCGTCGTCGTCGACTGTGTTGTTGTTGTTGTTGTTGCCTTAACGATCATGACAATGACACTTTCACGCTCGCTCTCATTTTCACTGGAGCACAATGGCAACAATTGTTTTACATGCGAATGCGACCCTCCCCCCCCTGCCGTTTCTTATCACGGGGTTGAGGTATTTTATCTATGCTTGGTGTAAACGATATCGACGCTCCTCGTTCGCCTTACCTGTGACATTTTGTCACGCCCTAAGGAATTTGTGGGATTCTGTTGTGAGCCGCTTGAACGCCACTGAGCGAGTGTTGTTTTAGTCAAATTATTGACTCTCCATTGGCCGCAGCGACCGCATCCGATTGGAAACGCTGCGCGTCGACGGCGGCGTCACTAACATCGTTTGCATGCAGCTCACATGCGATGGTATTTCAATCTTTTGGGTCTCTGTTTTCAATTTCTTACACACATGCATACATACATACATACATATATCGAGCCATACAGACAGACAGAGCATTACAATTGTTATTGTTTTCACCATCGAGGTGTGAACCCAGACAGCGCACTCCCAGCCTGCGGCAAGGTAAAAACGGGGCCAAAACGATCTTAATTTGTTAATGGGTTTTGTTTTGTTCAGCTCTCTTACGCACCGTCATGTTAAGTGAGTCATCCTCAACGAGTTTTCCATTGAGATACCATTCGGCTGTTGCTTCGCAGGGAAATACACGCGCATAGTAAATCGCCTCTGCTCCGGGTCCACAGATAACGGGCAGCGGAGATTTTAGAATTTGTATGCTCTCCTCGGCATCATGCTGGGAGAGATCACGCTCCAGAACGCATAGTTCGCCGCTGCTGCTGCAGTCGCAGTCATTGCTATCGGAGGTGTACACCTGACAGCTGTAGATGCCCGAGTCAATGTCGAAGGCATCGTTGATACGAAGGGCGAGCAAGCCATTGCCGTGATCGATGTAGCTGGAAAAAACGTTGTGAACAATTTTAGTATATATTTTTTATATAAACGCAGCCACATATAAGTATAATCCCAGCCAACATTTGAAAATAAACTTGATCTGCCTGCAAGTAAAAGAAGTATTTGTCGGAGATCGGACAGAGGGACATGACTGTATCGAATCGGCTGTTGATGCTGATCAAGAATATATATATGTACTTTATGGGGTCGGAGATGCTTCCTTCTGGCTGTTACTTTTGCACAAAATTATTATACTCTGTGTACCTTTGGTACAGAATATAAAAATCACCATGATGATGAAAGAAGACTCGAGAATGACTCATAAAAGTGTTTAAAATGTGATGTATTCAAATACGACTCGGAAAAGCCCCGCAAACGACTCAAACATGAGTCGATACTGTTGAGAAGAGCTGGTTACAAACGACTCTTCAAGTAGAGCTTCGGCTGGGGTACCATTTTCACCAGAAATATAAATCTTTGAATTGGATATTTATAAAGCTTTTTGAGTGTCTCGACTCGAACTTCATGAAAAGTTTGTTGTGTTATTGGGGAGTGTCCCAGAAATCTCTAGAGTTTTTCGTATAAACGTTCGGACTTTATAGGTATGTAAAGTGGCAAAAATAATGTAATAATAATGAATAATCTGTGATCTACTTGGCATTGAACCGTCAGTTTTTTAAGCTCTCAACTTTCGTCTACTAATCTGGAAACCTAGAATTTTGTTGACACTTCATCCACAAAGTCAACTAGTTTTAGTTTAAATTATATCAATTATACGAAAATGTCTAGAAATTTCTAGGATACCCCCCATAGTATTTCTCACTAAAACTAGTTTCTCGACCGATCATTCCTAAGGCAGCTACAACCTATAATCATCCGATTTTGACATAACTTGGAAGAATTGTGTGAAAGGTTATAAGTATATACAAATTTTAAAGAGGTTTGCATTGAAAACAAAAAAGATTTTCTTACTAAGACTATTTTTCTAACCCTATTTTCCTATGGCAGCTGTACGATATAGATGTTCGATTTCGACTAAACTTGGCAGAGTCGTGAAAAAGAAAACTAGTAAATATGGATTTTACAGACGGTTTCATTGAAAGTTTTTCTCTCTGGAGCTAGTTTTTTGAACGATCGTTTCTTAAGCAGCTATATGTTATATTTCTACTATCATTCCAGTTCCGACAAATGTGCAGCGTATTTGTACCAGAAGACTTCATGCAAAATTTGGTCGCGATAGCTTTAAAACTGACGGAGGAGATAGTATAGAAACAGCCGGACGGACAGACGGACATGGCTAAATCAACTCAGCTCATCATGCTGATAAAGAATATATATACACTTTATGTGGTCGGAAATGCTACCTTCTATGCGTTACAAACATCTGGACAATTTCAATATACCGTCTGCAAGGGTATAAAAACATAGAATCAATTCGAATTTTTGGATTTCTTTAAAACTGTAAACTAATTTCTAATTAAACTCACTTGAACTCCTCGCCGTCGGGCAGAATCTCTCCATTGCGAAGCCACACATAGGAGTACGGTTGGCTGCAGTCTATGGCACAACAGAGATCGATCACCTCACCCTCCACCGATTTGGTCAGCTCTGGCAAGGGTTCAGCCAGAACTGCACGACGATCCAATATCTCAGTGTTTGGGTCATGGAACGTGACATATGTAGAGCTAATCAGCGGATCATGATCGACGCCACTTATAATGCAGGTGTAAATGCCCTCATCCGCTTGAGTCACTTTGTCCACAAACAGCACGGCCTCATCCTCATGCACCACAATGTTAACACGATCCGAGGGTTCCAGCTCCAAATGATTGTGGTAGAAGCGTACCGATGGCACCGAAGAGCCACGATAGCCGCTGGCCAATGCCATGCGGCCGCCTATGGCTGTGGATGGTCCCATTATGCGCCTATACAGATAAGCATTGCGTCGCGACGAAGAGGCACGTACACTTCGCACCGATGGCGATTTGGAATACCGGGAACTGCGTATCACATCCAAGCGGGCGGTGGCCTCTATGCGACCGAAATCATTTTCCAGGGTAACACGGTACAAACCCGCGTCATCGAAGCCCACCTCATCGATCTCAATGAATCGCAAGTCGTCCACCTCCTTGACAGATATGCGTGGGGTGGGCGTAACAATGAGCCCATCCTTGTCCCAGGTGGCCCAAGGCGTGGGATGGCCCGCAATGGCGCACTGGAAGCGCACACTTTCGCCCTCCTCGACGACGCGATTATAGGGAATAGCCAGGAATTTGGGAGCTGTGATGGCACTGCGGGCATCGCTGCGTCGGCGCTCTACCACTCCACTAAGATCGATGTCGATGCTGCTATTGCGATACGACAGCCGCCTCATGGGTGAGAAGCTGCGATTGGGTGTGGATCGAGGAGTGGAGCGTGGGGTGGAATGGGCGGAGAGTAAGCCACTTGGCCGGCTCAGTTGGCGACTCAGCATATTCTCCTTCTCCTCGGGCACATCCACTATGATGCAGGCCGAGCTGAGGTTGCGTCCCACCGAGTTTTTGGCCACACAAGTGTATTCACCCTCATCCTCTGGATAAACACGCGGGATGCTGAGAGTGGCTTTGGTACCATCGAAGGACATCACATAGTCCCGGTCATTGGGCACGACCCGGCCGTCCTTCTCCCAAATTATAAACGGCTCTGGCATGGCTTCAACATGACACTCCAATGAAATGGCGTCTCCGTCGCAGCAGCGTAAATTACGCAAGTTGCGCACAAAACGCGGGAGAGTTTCAATGTTGCTGCAATGTTGTGAAATGTTAAAAAGTAAGTCATCTTGGTATGGAGAAATATTACTTACCCATGCCGGGTGTGGACCTTGTCCATGCGGTTATCTGTGAGTATGTCTGCAAAGGGGGAAGAATATTAATTGAAAATGCCGCCAATAATTTAAGGGTTTAGTCTGCAGCCCTGACCTATCGATAGTTATCGATAGACCATTGAGGCCATCATATGTTATTTTTAGTTTTTGGCTAAGCACATTGCAAAATGAAGGGAATGATAATTGTGCCAATGGACTTCTTGGATCCTGGTTACCGCAAGGCGGACATACACAATCTCCCCCTACTCAACAGTGGCATGGTCTTTAATTTCTGTCTGGCTGCCGGCAAGCAAATGTAAGTGTGTATTGCTATCTCGCTCTATCGCTATGTTAAGTTCCCTACATATTCTTAGGACCACGGATAAAAACGATTTGTTAACCGATTATGTTCAAATACGCCGGCAAGGAGATGTTTGTGACCTGAAGGGTCTGGTATTCTCTGCCTCCGACTTTGCCAATACCGAGACACATGCCAATGTGAGCCTCAAAGTTTTGGAAGGAACGCGGGTCATCGCAGAGGGTCAGTGTAGTCTCTGCTTGGGAACTGGTGAGTTAGTTAATGGTATTAATCCAAATGACCAGCACCTAACAGAAGTATTTTTCTTAGAAACTTGTCCCCATATTGTGGCCTTCACCTTTTGGCTGCTTAACAAGAGCTCAGAAAAAAAACCGACGGCCATAGTGGAATTCTGGGGCCACGAGCTGGAAACTCTGGTGCAGCCTGAATCCTCTAAAGCCGTGCGCATTTGTGATATGATACCCAAAGACGAGGTTCGTCTGGAGGTTGGTTTGAATACCCAGGAAGTGAGTTCCAGCGAGGGACAGGCTTTTATGGAGTCAGTACTGGACGAATTGGCCATTTGTGGTCGAGACTCGGCCTTGTATCGTCAGTGTGTGGAGAGTAGCGATGAGTTCGAGTCTCTGTTTGTACACCATGCGCTCCTAAGGGCCTCGGAGCTTCAGATATTCGACATTCAGAGTTTTGCGCAGCATATGGAGCTGCAGGCCCAGGCTGGTCTCTTCGATAGTCTCAATGAGGTGACCAAGAATCAGTACAAATCCAGACTGTGGGTGGAGGTTCAGTATATGCGCATTCGATGCTCCATGATGCACTTGATAGTGACAAGGAAGACGCCCGAAGAGGATGAGGCAATCTTTAATATGCTGTTCTGCAGGGGACGTGATAAAAAAACTGAGGAACGTGTACAACAGAAGCAGCACAAACGCTTCATACTAAAGCAGACGGAGAAGCTGGAAAATAAGGAGTATGTGGAATGTGGCTTGCTGCTACACGAAAACTATCCATTTCTGTGTGCAGCTCCGGATGGCATTACCGATGATCACATTGTGGAAATCAAATCACCAAAGACTGAAGAGGATTTCGAGAAATATTTAGAAGCCCGTGAGTCGATAGCGCCCAAGTACATGGCCCAGATACAAATACAAATGTTTTTGGCCAACGTGAAGAAGGCGCTCTATTGCGTGCTGAGTCCCACCTTTGAGACAAATGGAGCGTTGCATTATGTGTGGGTGCAGGCGGATCCGGAATTCGTGGCAAGTTTACTGGCCATGGCTGAGGACTTTTGGAAAGAAGTAGTTTACCCACGCCTCATCAATATCTATCCGCAATTCACTCCCCAATAAAATATTACATATCACTTACCTTTGGCAAATATTTGCAACGAAATTACAGCCTTGGCCTCGCCATGGCAGTTGCTGGCTATTATAGAATAAGTTCCGGTAAAGTCCAATTTGGCACTGGGGATTTCCAGACGATATTCGGGACCCTCACCAATGCGGCGGAAGTGTGGAGCGTCTTTATAATATTCCGGCTGCAAAGAAGCAGAACAGGTGAGTTACTACCAAAGCCATAGGATTAAAGCGTCAGTCGAATGGCATGATTCACGTCTGCCGTCTGTAGACACATCTACTGGTTGTGTCAAGCTTATGGCCATATAAGCACAAAATTCAATTTCGCGACTGTCAATAGGAAAACTGGTTGCCCACCCTGACCTCCTGCTTCCTTGGTGCACGCGGAGAGCGCGCACGACTGTGGCTAATAATTTTCGTTTTTACATTTTTTGTTTTGCCTTTTTGGCTCGTAATTGTTGTTGCAATAACAAGCCTGTTATATGATATGGGTTGAACTTGAATTAGCGTTTGACAGCAGATCGGCTTTTGTCAGATCTGCTGCTGGTGTGTCCACTTCTCGTTGGCATTGTGTAACACGCAATGTTTCGGTGTGACGCACTTGCTGGTAATCGGAGCTGTTCCAATTGTTACCGTTTAAAAAATCCTCCTCAATCTTGATATATTCGTGGCACACTTTGTTCGTCTTGTGAGCGGATCAATTAAATAACTCTATCCGCGCGAGCAACTGTTGTAATTTACACAATTCACTCAAACTAAACTAATTAACCCACTGGGAGTTCACTTTTTATACAAAAATTCTCCACGGAAATGAAATGTAAATTGTATTTCCTGATGCTGCTGGCTGATATGAGGGCCCACATTGGTGGTCCACCTGTACTACAATGAGAACGAGACTGCGACCCACGGCGCCGTAAATGCAACTGACTAACTGGCTTGGACTTGAGCTGACACTGCAGTTGCTGGTGCTGCTACTGCCAATGTTTCGGTTGCCACTTCGCCTGACGTCACAATAGTTTTTGAGCTCGTAAATACTTACATTAAGAAAATCACGCAGCCAGACCACTTCGGGCTTAGGATCGCCAACGACTTCGCAAAATATGATGACATTTTCACCCTCATATGCCTCACTGGAACGCGGCTTAACCACAAACAAGGGCTCTTTGGAGTAACTGCAACGAAATAAATGAAGTCAATACGATAACAATATACACTTTTCGGCATTTCAAATGACGATTTACAAAAACTAGATTAAGTAGCTTGAAGGAAAGCCAAGATAAGAGTCGTATTCTTGTTTTAGGAACAGGATTACAAATCTGTGTTGATTTGTAAATTTCATTAAGGGTCTGTCGGTGTCACAGAACTTACAAAAGTATCTGTCGTGCCTTACGTTCTCCATTGGACAATTTTAAGTTAAGATTGTTCTTCAATCTTAAACAAGTGAATATAAATCATTAATTATAGCTATAATATTTGAGATTTAGAATATAAATTTTGTTGATTTGCTTCGGTTTTGGAGAAAATTCAACATTTGTATGACCTTTCACTTTTTAGTTAGACAAGTAGAGAATTTCTCACCTAACCCATGTGGATGAAATTGTTCAGGATTATCGCATTGGACTTTACAAAATTTCGTGCATGGAAGTTACTCATTTGAAAAGTAATATAAAATTAGCTATATGTTTAATAAGCTGTGTTGAATTGCCAAATTTCACGCCCTTTCGATAGTCAGCTTAAACACAATGAGAATAAATTGTTTTTTTGTCTGACGGTATATCGCTTTATATTATGAGGATATATATATATATTAGGGTGGATCAAAAAAAACGTAGAGAGTATAAAAGGAAGCATCTCGGAATACATAAAGTATATATATTCTGGATCAGCACGACGAGCTGAGTTGATTAAGCCGATCCATCCACTAAGTTTGATCAAAATCGGACATCCATGGCTGCCTTAGAAAAGTCGAGTCTGAAAAGTAGTCTTACTGAGAAAAACTTTTTTGTTTTCAGTGGAAATGTCCTAAAAATTGGCAATTATTGATTTGATATGCTTTTACACAGTTCTACAAAGTCTTGTCAAAATCAAATGACTATAGCATATAGCTGCAGTACGAATCATCGGTCGAAAAAGAAGCTCTATTGAGAAAAACTTTTTTGTTTCAAATGGAATCGAATCCAAATTTCTTCAATATTCGTTTGTAAGGCTTTTTTATGAGTCCACTAAGTTTGGTCAAAGTCGTAGCTCTATGTAGATGCAAGCTCGACGAATCGTTTTTCGTGATGGTATCCGAAAACTGTCAGAAAGATGCGAAAAGTGGTGGCCAACGAGAAATATTACTCAAAGAATCGTCAAACGAAGCAAATAATTACGTCTAATTGAATCCCATAGGGATTAACAAATAGAGACATCTACTTGGCTTCCTCAAGCTAAAGCTTGTCAATCCATTTCTCATGTTTCAACTTACGGCATATCGCTGGTCTTGATGCTGGGTATATCCAAAGCACGTGGAACCGCTGATTCGTCTATTTCGTTCTCTTCGATGGCCACACGACAAATGGTCTCCACCTTGCCAACCACATTGGAGGCAACACACACATAAATGCCAGCATCTCGTACAGTTGCCTCGGCAATGATTAGCTCCACAAAGCCATTGGAGTCCAGCGTAACGGTTAATCGTCGACTTGGACGCAAACGCATTCCATTGCGATGCCAGGTGACACCCACAGCAGGATATGCCTCCACTTTAGTGGACAAACGAATCTCGGAGCCCTCACGGAACATATAAAACGGATCGAGAGGGACATAAAAGTCTGGAGAGATATAGGCGCGAATTCCCTTGTCAACTACGAGAGTGCAGTGACAGGATACAGAGCCTAGCTCGTTCTTAGCCAGGCAAGTGTATATGCCACTATCATCCAGTGTGGTTGCCGATATTTCCAAGGTAAAGAATTGACCATCCGCTGTAATGAGATGTCGCCGACCGACATTGATGGGCTGTTCGTCCTTGCACCAGAGAATTTCCGGTACCGGATAACCCACAATTTGACAGGTGAGCCGCACTGGATAGGTGACTTGAACGCGGCGGTCCCGCAGACGCATAGTAAAGATGGGCAATGAGTCTCCCACCTCGGCCAAGTTTCGCCCATGTGCTATTTCCTTTAAGCGTGAGTCCGCCTCATAAAGTCTTGGATCAGAGACCACCTGTAGGCGTGCAAAGGTGGATACACGTCCCTTGGCATTGGTTGCCTCGCAAGTATAGCGGCCCGCATCCAGCTCGCTGACCGTCGCTATGGTCAGGGCACAAGTAGAGCCAATCTGTCGGATTCTCACACGCTCTGAACTGCTGCTCAGTTGTATGCCATCCTTGTACCAGGTTATTTTTGGCCTAGGCGCACCGCGCATATTGCACTGCAGCGTGAATGAAGAACCCAGAAGTGCCTTCACCTGACCCGGTAGGATTTTGACAAACTCGGGCAGGCACTCAACGCCGCCCACCTGCAAAGCGGAGCTTGTCTGCACTGCAGGACCCCAACCATAGCGGTTTTTGGGTGTCACACGGAAATGATATTCCACATTTGGTTTCAGATTGAAAGCATCAAAGGAGTTAATGGGCGTTAGTCCCAATTCGCGCCAGTAGGCACCACCCTCATGGCCCAGAATCCAGGCTTCCACTCTGTAGGCAATGACGGGAGCGGAGTTGGCACTAACTGGTTTGCCCCATGACAGTGAGATGTGACTGGGTCCGGAATCGACCACCAGCGGTTCGGTGGATATGCAACCCGGTGGATCTAAAGTGGACAAAGATGAAACCAATAAATATAATCGAAAAAGTGATGGGGAAAAGTTAAGAGGGTGATTCACTTAAAGGCACTTTTAAAGACTTTCCATTCTTTATTTCAATTTTACCCAAAGGAAAAAGTAAAAAATGGAGTCATAAAATGAACTAATCGATCGATTCAATTGTCCGAAGAGTCGGGGATTTATTCTAGACATCAGATCCAGAAAGCTTAAAGAAGCCATTCAACAGTTCCAAGACGTTAAGGCAATCTTTGGGTTTGAGCTAGATTTGATCGGACTAAAGCCCAGAACGGGTATGATACTACTCTGCGCTTAACCGAACCGGAATCGCGGTTCGATAATCTCGATAAACCCCTGAACCGAACCATTTGCGCTCTCCAACACCCAATCGGTTAGCATTACTCTGCGAATTACGTGTCACGTGCCAAAAAAAGGTACCTCCAGGTGAATCACCCCAATGGGATCAGCTCATAAATCAAACACAATACGCCCCGGAGAAATGTTTTTTATTGTTTTCTTGTTTCCACTACGTAAATGTATAAGCTGGATTGCTGTGCTTTATATAATACATTATTCATTTATATGATAATAAAAGTAAATAATAAGTCAATCGTTCAGGAATACTAACAAAAGATAAATACACGAATTGATTGGATTTCTCACAGGAAATTTCATTCGTTCGTTTCGAAACCGAAAGTTGGACGACCGATCTGCAAAGAATACATGTGCAAAACTGAAGTGGGATCTGAACGGAACATTTAACGGAAACGGACGACGACGACGACGACGCAAAACGAGATCTACACAGATTGACATGGCGAAACAACCCCACAAAAAAAAAACGAGCACTCACCTCTGAAATACGAAGTATCGCTGTAACTGTCCAGGGGTAGGCCCCAGCGTGGCTGCGTTGGAGTTTCGGAACGTGCGCGTGGGTTTACCTATAAGTTTTGTAGTCAGAACGATATTATTTGCATGAACACATAGAGTCAGGAAGTAGACTGAGAACTAAAGCAATTAATTGTGTTTGTAATTGGTGCAAGGATTAAGGCGGCAAAAAAAGAGGTTTAATTATTAAGCTTTATTCTTTCTTTTTGGGCATTTTAATCTAGAAGAAGAATAAGAAGAAGAGAAGCAGAGGGTTAGTAAGCAAAAGCTGTGGTTCAAGCGCAA
The DNA here is from genome assembly GCA_035044965.1 of Lordiphosa andalusiaca. NCBI lineage: Eukaryota > Metazoa > Arthropoda > Insecta > Diptera > Drosophilidae > Lordiphosa > Lordiphosa andalusiaca. Next base: position 6,197,452 of record JAWNNM010000227.1, read on the forward strand.
CAAACACAACACACACACAAATCCTTCAGCTACTAGGCTGCCTACCGTGACAGTGACGAATATCCTGTCCGTGCCAAAGTTGTTGCGTGCCACCACGAAATATGTACCCGAATCGGGAACTTGCGCTTGCTGCACTGTGAATCTGGTGTAGTCGTCGGATACCTCTTTGCTTACTCTGTCCGATTGGGTAATATCCTTGGTGCCCTTCATGAAGGTGACTGCAATCAAACCAATGTTATCAATTCAATGCCAAAGTGTGCTGTGATCGGGCACTTACGCTTGGGTTTCGGATCGCCCGCAATGCGGAAAGATAGCGAGAAGGGATCACCCACTGCAATCTTCATTTCGGTTTCTGGCCTGGACAGGAATAGCGGTGGACGTTCGTCCTTGGAAGCGCCAACAGAAACATCAATATTGGCATGCGATTCGATGCGTCCAAATGCGTTCCACGCGCGGCAAGTGTAGGTGCCCTCGACCTCGGGGGTAGCGTTCATTATGGTCAGAGTGTAGACACCACGATCGGCCAGTGCCTTGACATTAGGTCCCTCCACAGCCTGGCGGTCGCGTAACCATTTCACCTCGAGGGGCGTGCTGGTCTGCATAAACTCAGCGGAAATGGCCACTGTACCTCCATTGCAGACGGTCTGGTTGCCCAGCGGCATCAAGAAGTGCGGCTTGTTCGGGTCGCGATGGAAGAAACCATGGGTCTTCTCACGGGTGTAGTGCTCACGTCCCTTGAAGTCCACGTGATGGGTCATCTTGTTCTCGGCGCCTTCGTTGCGCGCCACGCAGGCATAGATGCCCGAGTCCTTTTCGGTGGGGTTGCGTATGAGCAGTTTAGAGTAGCCATCGGCCTGATCGGTCTGCTGATACTTCTGATCATTCATGATCAGATCGTTGCCCTTCATCCATGTAATGTCGGGCCGTGGCTGGCCTCGCACGCGACAATCCAGAACCAACTCATTCTCATTCAGAGAATATGTGTCTGCAATTGAAGTGAAAAAGAATTAGCTAGGGCATACAAACTGAAAGGGAAACATAAGCGGTTAGAACAGCAAAGATGTAGGTGAAGGCGCAGTCGGAGTCCATCGCAGCTTACTCCCTGGTGCAATACCTCGAATCGGCTGCGTAAATGTACTGGGCATCGAGGCTTCCTTAAAGTGTTTGTACACTCTCAGCTGGGCGTGGGTGAGACTCTCGCCAAAGTCATTGGTGGCACAGCAAGTGTAGTTGCCGCTATCGTCCGCCACGGCGGCGTATATTTCCAAGGAGGCTTCGCCATTTTGATAGACCGTCTGATAGCGCGTGTCCCTGGGCAGTGGCTTGTGGTTCTTGAGCCATTCGATGTGTGTGTTTTCATCGCCGGAAACGGTGCACATAAGTCGCAGTGTCGCCCCTTCCGAAACAGTTCGATCGTGGAGCAGTGTATGGATTAGTGGTTTGACTTGACCTACGCTGCGTAGAACACGACTTCCATGACCATTGACCTGGCCGGACGAGTTCAGTTGCGGCGTTGGCTCGTGGTACTCGCTAACGCTTTCGTCTCTAACGGTGATCAGTCGCTTGAGATCGGCGGCTCTAATGGAGGTACTAATTGAATCAATGTAATCCTCATGCTCTGCATAGCAAGCAAAGATGCCGCAGTCCGAGGAAATGGGATTTCGTATAATCAACTTGCGTACACCACCCGGCTCTTCCATGGTTTTGTAGCGATTATTGCAAATCGTATGATCATCACGCATCCAACTGACATTGGGTCGTCCATGTACCTGACAGCTCAGTATGATCTCATGACGCTGTGCATCGTAGGATTCTGCAGATTAGAGCAAATTTAGTGGGTTAGTAGACACCTAGGGAAGAGTTGTGGTCAATATCTTACCTGTAATTGCACTCGAAAAGCTTTTTGGCAACTGACCCTTTGCCTCGTCTAGCACACTCAGATGTCCTGCACTCTCCACAGTCTGCTTGCTGTTTTTAACCACACATCGGTAGTGACCGCTATCCTCCACCCTCGCATCGTAGATTTCCAAACTAATAGCACCATTGATATTGTAAATCTTATGACGGGCATCCTTGGTAATGCGCTCGTCGTCCCTCAACCAGTGCACATCCTCAATGAAACCAGTCACATAGCATATAAGCTGGGCCTTATTGCCACTTCCTATGGTCATCGTTTTCAAACTGGTCTCCAGGTTAAGCCTTAGCTTCGCTTCGCGTGCCTTTGCCTTGATTAAGGCACTTTCATTCAAAGCAGGCGAAGACTCATCCCGTTTGACCTCCTGTATAACCTTATCAGTCGGTTTCTTTTCAACAGCTCGCCCTCTCACATAATCGGAAGCCTGTACAAATTTGCTTATCTTCATCTGACCATTTTCGCTCTCAGCATAGCAGGTATACAGTCCAGAGTCCTCATTGTCAAAGTTATTAATGGTCAACTGCTTGACTCCATCTGTTTGTTCCGCATAGTGGTACTTAGCGCCTTCCAGCGGTAGCAGCGTATTGTCCCTTTGCCAAGAAATGTTGGGCTTAGGACTGCCAGATACTTTGCACTCCAAGGTGAGCTGATTGTCATGGGATTGATATGAATCTGGAAAGTGGAGAAATGAAGAAAAGACACGACACAAACATATAAGACGATATACACTCATTTGGGGCATGGGAAGTTAGTACATTTTAGCTACCCAGTGGGCATACACCCCATGGGTGCATACACATGGGACTACACAGCTCACTATCACCTGTACACTCTCTTGGACGCAATTGTGCTTGGTAGGATGATTCACAAATTTGAAAATATGTCCCTACCTTTGATACCCACCACGAATGTGGGCGAAATGATCTCAACTTTACCCGTACTATAAACAAACAGGTTGCAAGTGCTCACAATTTCATTCTCAGACCCTCTCACTCTCAGCGTATATTCGCCAGCATCCTCGTCCGTCACTCCCACCAAATTGAGCCAGGCAATACCGTCCTGCATGGACATCTTGCTCTTGGGTCCGAAGGCAATCGGTTGATCGCCATGGAACCATTTGGCACTTGGTTCCGGCCCATCGATATTAACCATCCATTTGACATTGCTGCCCTCAAGCACCGTTCGGTTGGACAAGAAGTTGCGGAAGTACAGTCGTTTCTTTAGATCCGGTGGCGGTGGCACTTCTCTCCTGGAGCTGGTCTGCTCCTCTTCGTCTGGCTTGGGTCTTCGGCGCTTCTTTTCGCCACCCTCACCTTCTTCACCGCCGGCGCCGTCTTCGCCCTCTGCGGCCTCTTCACCTTCTACAACCGGGCGTGGTGGTCTACCCTCCCTAGGTGGCGAAATACGCGGAGCTCTTACCCGCGGCTCTACAGTCACCATATGCACAATTTCCGTCTTGCCCTCGCGATTTTCAGCTTGGCAAACGTACTTTCCGCTGTCAGAGGGCTTGGGATGACTAATAAACAGCTCACAGGTGCCATCATCGTGATCCACCTGCTGATATTTGTCGCTGTTCTCGATTTTAACACCATCCTTTACCCAGGTGACCGACGGTGTGGGCAGACCTCGGACATGTACGTCCAACTGCAGTTCGTTAATTTTTCCATGCAGCGTGTCCTTGATGTTGCGTGTAAAAGTGGGCGGAACATCGCCAGTGCCGGGGTCTTCGAAGACCTCCAGTGTGCAGGATGTAGATGCCTCGCCGGTTTCGTCGCGACCCCAGCATTTGTACTCGCCATTGTCCTCGGCTGTGGCGCTCGTAATCTCAAGCAGGCACAGGCCTTCACTGTATCGTCCTCGTATCTTGGGACTATTTTGAATCTGCTCTCCATCCTTGAACCATTTCACCTGAGGCTCCTTTGCTTCCAGGAAGCAAGAAATCTTCACCTTCGATCCTTCGGCCACCACACGATCCCTCATGGAGGTACTAAAGTGAATACCAATGTTTTTCTCGCGTCGCTTGCTGGACAAACTGGCCGAGTCCGATGCGTAGTCCGATGCATAGGCCGAGGAGGCGCCCTCCTCTTCATCTGGCTTGCGTCCGCGACGTTTCGGCTGGCCGTCCTCAGCTTCGCTCTCGTCGGCAGCCTTAGCAGCGGCGACTGGTTTCTTTTCGACCGGCTTCTCAACCTCCTTGGGACGCAACAGACTCTTGTCAGCGTGGAAGACACCATGAATGTTATCTGCTATGTGGGAGGCTTGACCCTCAAACAGCACATAATGCGATATCTCCATTTTTCCCGCACGACTCTCGGCCTTCACCACATATTTTCCCGAGTCCTTGTTGTCGGGGCGATCAATGATGAGCTCGCAAGTGCCGTCCTGATGTTCGATTAGCTGAAAGCGACCTCCGCTTTGAATCTCTATGCTGTCCTTAAACCATTGCACCTCCGGAGTGGGTTGACCGCGTACGGCAGTCTCCAGGATCAGTTCATTGGTATTCAGATGATAAGTCTCTGGTGGAGAAGATTGAGACACAGGTTACATGTTGAATGACAAACACAGAATTACATAATACACAATCAGTGGCATTGCACAACTGGCTCTAATTTTAGGTCCCACAAGTGGGTGCGTCGTCTCCTCTTACCTTTCAAGGAGCGTATAAAGACGGGCTGCACATCCGAGTTGACCTTCGGCTGGTAAACGTGCAGCACGGCGGAGGTGGTGATCTTGCAGAACTCGTTCTGCGCAAGGATCGAATACGTGCCCGAGTCCTCCGACTGGGCATTGACAAACTCCAGCACTGCCAGGCCGTCTCGGTTCATATTTCGTATATTCGGACCGTACGTCACATTTTGGTCATCCTTCTGCCACTTGATGATGGGCTCAGGGCCGCCAATGACCGCTTGCAGCTTGACCTTGGAGCCTTCGGCCACATACCGATTGGATAGATTGACCGTGAAGTACAGCATTTGCTTGGGAGAGGGATCGGGCATACGGCTGCGACGCTCATAACCTCCCTCTGCTTCACCCTCAGTCTCGTCGCCCTTCTTCTTCTTCTTGCCCTTGGCCTTGCCGCCGTCGGCTTCGCCACCTTCCTGCATGGATGAGAGTACGCTTGAGCGGCGCGAGGTGTGCGTGGTGTCGACAACAACCGTGTGGGTGGTCGACTGACTGCCGAGTTTGTTCTTCGCCGTGCAGACATAGATGCCGTTGTCATTTATCGTCGGCTTGTTGATGATCAGCTCACAGATGCCGTCCAAGTGCTCGATCTGTACGACGCGATCGTCGAGCACCATGGGTATTTGATCTTTGGTCCACAAGATGGAGGGGCGCGGATTGCCGCGCACCTTCGTATCGAGAATCAAATCGTTTTGCGAAGCATGATACACATCTAGGGAGAAAGCAATCGATCAGTTCAGCTATTTTCGTACACGGACGACCTCAATCGCCAACAAAAGACAATGCGTGCTTCTTCTTTCGTGTTGGCGTTGTAACAAAGACACTTGACCGACAAACGCAGAGACACTTATGTAGAGACAACGACTGACACATAGAAATACCTCGCAGGGGCAGGGCGAAAATTGGCTCCGACTCGTCGCCATCGGCCTGCGCTGAATACACCTTGAAGTAGCAAGACGTTTCGATTTCGCTGAGATCGTTCTTGGCCACACACTTGTAGACGCCCGAATCGGCAGGGGTGACTTCGCTAATTTCGAGAATGGCTTTGCCCTCCTCCGACAGGTTCTTCAGGTTGCCGCCGACCACCACCCACTTGTCATCCTTCATCCAGCGCGTGTTGGGCGACGGTCCAATGACCGTGGCCACAAACTTAATGGTCGATCCCTCAAGCGACATGCGATCGCGCAGCTGAGTGGCGAATGATAGCTTCTGCTTGGCCGGCACCAGTGGCTCTGGCGAAGCACGCACCGGCCTCAGGCGCTGCTGTTCAGCCTCTGCGTCGGCGCGTTTTTGATCCGACTCCGCCATTGACTTGAGGGCTTCATCCATGGCCTTTTTAGCTTGTTTCAAGCTGTCCAGCTGAATTCGGTCGCGCGCGTGGAAGATGCCAGGCACGTGGTAGTGCAGATTTTTGGCCACCTCAACAGTATGATTAATCTGGGCCTCGCCGTACGAGTTGAAGGCCTTAAGGGTGTAGATGCCTCCATCCTTGTTGCCCGGCTTGTAGATAAGCAGCTTACAAACGCCGTGCGCCTCCTCGAGCATGGTGAACTTGTAGCTGGCCTTCACCTGGAAGGCACCGCGCCACCAAGTGATGACGGGTCTCGGCACACCATGCACATGGCACTCAATGGTCAGCTCATCATCGCGCATGTGATAGTACTCTGAAAGAGGCAAACAAAAGCTCTAAGGGAATCTGGAGCCTACAAGCGACAAACGAGTTGTACCTTTAATATACTGAATAGAAGGAGGTTTGGGTTCGTCCTTAAAGACCTCATAAATTGTAACTATGCACGACGAAGTGACTTCGTCGTTCTGGTTCGCAATCACACAGGAATATTCGCCGGAGTCCAATATGGTTGTATTGATGACCTCCAGCACTAAGATGTTGTTGTTGTTGCTGATGCGGTGAGTGCCATCCCGTTCCAGCTGCCTGCGGTCCTTGAACCACTTGGCCGATAGTTCGGGCCCATCGACAGCGCAAGCCAAGCGAACGCTCTGGCCAGCCTCGGCGGTCCGATCGGAAAGGAAGTTAATGAACTTGGGATTGCGTGCCTGTTCACGGCGACGCTGCCAGTCAGCGTCGCGCTCCTTTTCGCTGACGCGCTTGGCCATACTGTACTTACGCATCTGCAGCATGAACTCTTCACCCTCGACGGCAGCGATACGCTGCCAGCGCTCCTCTTCGTAGGGATCTGGACGCACAAAGTCGTCGGATGAGTCGCTGCCCCGACGTTTTTCAGGGAGGGCTGCCACCTCGTCTTCCTCCTCGAGCTCCGCGCCATCTTCGCCATAATCGACGGCACTTTGTTCATCATCGCCATAGCCGGTGCCAACCTCAGTGCCAATCTCGGTACCTTCGTCGCCCTCATCGCCCACAGCAGATGGTTCCTCCTCCTCCTCTGCTTCTTCCAGGGCACGTTGCTCCGCCTCCAGTCTTTCCTGCTCCTCCTTTTCGGCTTGCAGGCGCTTCTGCCGCTCCTCGAAGGTCTCGCCCTTGGGCTTGGCACGCGCCGCTTCTTCTTCTGCAGCTTTGGCAGCTGCCCGTGCTTGTTCCTCCATTTGGAGCACCATTTTACTCTTCTTTGGTGGTGGCTTGGGGGCGGCGGCTTGCTGCTCAAACATCTTCTTGCTGGCTTTTTGGCCGCCACCCATCTCCAGTTTCAAGGTCAATTTGGGGCTGGGGGATTTTTCCTTCTTTTCCTTCTTCTTGGGAGGGGCCTTCTTTTTGCCCTTCTTGACAGGCTCGTCCGCTTCATCCAGGTCAACACTATCCTCCCTATCGTCAGCAAAGTCGGCATCATCGCCATCTAGTGGACTCTGCTCCTTGTCAATGGACTTGCGTTGAACGCGTGGCTTTCTAGCTTTCTTTTCCTTTTTCTTTGGCTTCACCTCCTCAATGATTTCGTCCTCATCCACCTCTTCGTACTCTTCGACAACGTATATAACCTCAACGTTGGACACGTCCATTACGGCAGCGCGATCGATTACTGACAAGTCGGAGGTTATGTAACGCACGGGCTTCTGCACGTCCACCGGCTCGGAGATATCCATGATGAGGGCACGATCGAAGACGGCGATGTTGCAAGTTGTCTGGCTCTTAATGTCCCGGCCGAGCTCGAAGGGAGTTTTCTCTTTCTCCTCCCGCTTCAAGAATGGAGTGATGCTCCGCCAAGTTGAGGGGGTGGCACTGCGCCGGGTCATGTACAACGTAAATGGAGTCTGACTGCGGCCATGAATGGGCGTGGCACTGCGTCCGCGTAAGCTTCCCGGAGTGGGTGACTTAAGCTTGCGCTTCTTCTGCGTTGGCACCTGTAGGGTATCCTGCGCTGGCGCCGCCTCCGGCTCGGCGGAGGCACGCGGTTCGATATCACCATCCGTCTCTCCCATCGCGCTTTGTTCTCGCTCTTGTTAAAGGATAACGTGGGAATGAAATTCGTAAATGAAAACCGATAAAAATAATATCCGTTCGAGTCGTATATAAGTATCAATGCGCTATATATATATATCCCGTAACGGTTCGATCGATAGTTTTTAGGACGTGAGACGTCCGTTCGATGCAAAAGAAGAATCACGACTGACACCGAACGTGGTGGACAATTCGAAAATGCATACCTTCTCGAACCAATCCCAATTGCCAATCGATTGTTACGAATTCTGTTTTGATCGTCGGCGACTTCACACAAATGCACGGGCAGGCAACAGCAGGGGTTGCCAAAAACCATGTCTATTTAAACACTGGCTACTGCCTCAATGAATGCAATTAATTTCTTATATAAATTACAGCGCGGCTGTCATTTGCATTCGACTAACTATTTATAGCCACGTCTATTTAAATGCAATGATAAAGCGCAGCGTTTACCTTCAACTTTGAACACATGCCATATTCGCGATCCGAAAGTGCGAAACGATTGCTAATCGAGCGACGAAAGTACAGACACACACACACACAAAATGAAAAATGCAAGAACTTATTCTAAGAGCTTAACATACTTGACTTCCTATATACTAGTTTGGGGTACACAATTATCGAAATATTCGCATGTGCAATTGGTCGTTAATTAGCTTTGAAATTTTGGCCATTGGATCGCTAGGTAGCCCAAGCACGGACGGCACTTACCTCGAATGTTGCGTGTAAATATTGGCGGCGTGCCAAATTTGCTTGAAGGTGCTTCGTATACAGTCACAAGGCAGCTAGTTTCGACTTCTCCATTCCGATTGGACGCTACGCAGCGATAGAGGCCAGCATCATTTAGCTCTGCCGATTTGATTTCAAGGCACGAGAGTCCGTCGTTCAATGTTTTTCTGTACTTGGCATCGTTTTCGATGAGTGTGTTTTGTTTGAACCACTGCACGTTTATATCGTGTCCTGATATGCCGCATGTCAGCTTCAAGTCGCTGCCGCTGGCCGAGTTTCGGTTGGTTAACAATATGTCTACCGTGGGTTTGCGCTTAGCGCTACGCGACTCTTTCTTATCCTTATACTCATAGTCCATGGACTTATAGGATTTACTTTGTAGGCTATTAGAGTCAGGTTCTACGTCAATATTAATATCGTCTCCCTTCTGAACCTTCTTATTGGCACCCATCTGTTTTTCTGCTGCATTTTTAGTATCTGCCTCTGCAGTCTCGAGCTCAGGCTTCCTTCTTTGGTTGACACTTCTTTCCAATGTTTTCTCGGCTGCAACCAAACATTCAGCATCTTTCTCCGCCTGCCTCTGCTTGTCGTCCTCGAGCTTGTGTTCCTCAATAGATTGCTGTTCCAAGATCTTGGCTTTCTTAGCTACGGCTTCCGAGTCCTTGATCTCAGGAGTCTTGCTTGCATCGAGTTTCTCTTCAGAAATCTTCTCAGCAGTAACTTTGGATACTTCTCCCTTCTGGGGTTGCTTTTGACCATCTTTCTCTGCCTGCCTCTGCCTGTCGACCTCGAGCTTGTGTTCCTCAATAGATTGTTGTTCCAGGATCTTGGCTTTCTTAACTACGGCTTCCGAGTCCTTGATCTCAGGAGTCTTGCTTGCATCGAGTTTCTCTTCAGAAATCTTCTCGGCAGTAACTTTGGATACTTCTCCTTTCTGTGGCTGCTTTTCACCGTCTTTCTCCGCCTGCCTCTGCCTGTCGACCTCGAGCTTGTGTTCCTCAATAGATTGTTGTTCCAAGATCTTGGCTTTCTTAGCTACGGCTTCCGAGTCCTTGACCTCAGGAGTCTTGCTTGCATCGAGTTTCTCTTCAGAAATCTTCTCAGCAGTAACTTTGGATACTTCTCCCTTCTGGGGCTGCTTTTGACCATCTTTCTCTGCCTGCCTCTGCTTATCGACCTCGAGCTTGTGTTCCTCAATAGATTGTTGTTCCAAGACCTTGGCTTTCTTAGCTACGGCTTCCGAGTCCTTGACCTCAGGAGTCTTGCTTGCATCGAGTTTCTCTTCAGAAATCTTCTCAGCAGTAACTTTGGATACTTCTCCCTTCTGGGGCTGCTTTTGACCATCTTTCTCGCCTGCTCTGCTTTCGCCTCGAGCTTGTGTTCCTCAATAGATTGTGTTCCAAGATCTTGGCTTTCTTAGCTACGGCTTCCGAGTCCTTATCTCAGGAGTCTTGCTGCATCGGTTTCTCTTCAGAATCTTCTCGGCAGTAACTTTGGATCTTCTCCCTTCTGGGCTGCTTTTCACCTCTTTCTCCGCCTGCCCGTTGTTCCAAGATGTGCCGTCTGGCTTTCTTAGCTACGGCTTCCGAGTCCTTGATCTCAGGAGTCTTGCTTGCATCGAGTTTCTCTTCAGAAATCTTCTCAGCAGTAACTTTGGATACTTCTCCCTTCTGGGGCTGCTTTTCACCATCTTTCTCCGCCTGCCTCTGCTTGTCGTCCTCGAGCTTGTGTTCCTCAATAGATTGTTGTTCCAAGATCTTGGCTTTCTTAGCTACGGCTTCCGAGTCCTTGATCTCAGGAGTCTTGCTTGCATCGAGTTTCTCTTCAGAAATCTTCTCAGCAGTAACTTTGGATACTTCTCCCTTCTGGGGCTGCTTTTGACCATCTTTCTCTGCCTGCCTCTGCTTGTCGTCCTCGAGCTTGTGTTCCTCAATGGATTGTTGTTCCAAGACCTTGGCTTTCTAGCTACGGCTTCCGAGTCCTTGATCTCAGGAGTCTTGCTGCATCGGTTTCTCTTCAGAATCTTCTCGCAGTAACTTTGGATACTTCTCCCTTCTGGGAGGCCTTGGCTTTCAGTTCGAGCTACGGCTTCCGAGTCCTTGATCTCAGGAGTCTTGCTTGCATCGAGTTTCTCTTCAGAAATCTTCTCAGCAGTAACTTTGGATACTTCTCCCTTCTGGGGCTGCTTTTCACCATCTTTCTCCGCCTGCCTCTGCTTGTCGTCCTCGAGCTTGTGTTCCTCAATGGATTGTTGTTCCAAGACCTTGGCTTTCTTAGCTACGGCTTCCGAGTCCTTGATCTCAGGAGTCTTGCTTGCATCGAGTTTCTCTTCAGAAATCTTCTCGGCAGTAACTTTGGATACTTCTCCCTTCTGGGGCTGCTTTTGACCATCTTTCTCTGCCTGCCTCTGCTTGTCGTCCTCGAGCTTGTGTTCCTCAAGATTGTTGTTCCAAGACTTGGCTTTCTAGCTACGGCTTCCGAGTCCTTACTCAGGAGTCTTGCTTGCTCGAGTTTCTCTTCAGAATCTTCTCAGCAGCTTCGGACTTCCCCTTCTGGGGCTGCTTTTGACCATCTTTCTCTGCCTGCCTTTTTTGTCGTTCTCGAGCTTGTGTTCCTCAATGATTGTTGTTCCAAGATCTTGGCTTTCTTAGCTACGGCTTCCGAGTCCTTGATCTCAGGAGTCTTGCTTGCATCGAGTTTCTCTTCAGAAATCTTCTCAGCAGTAACTTCGGATACTTCTCCCTTCTGGGGCTGCTTTTGACCATCTTTCTCTGCCTGCCTCTGCTTATCGTCCTCGAGCTTGTGTTCCTCAATAGATTGTTGTTCCAAGATCTTGGCTTTCTTAGCTACGGCTTGCGAGTCCTTGTCTCAGGAGTCTTGCTTGCATCGAGTTTCTCTTCAGAAATCTTCTCAGCAGTAACTTCGGATACTTCTCCCTTCTGGGGCTGCTTTTCACCATCTTTCTCCGTCTGCCTCTGTTTGTTGTCATCGAGCTTGTGTTCCTCAATAGATTGTTGTTCCAAGATCTTGGCTCTAGCTGCTTAGACTACTTGGCTTCTCTTCAGAAATCTTTTCAGCAGTAACTTTGGATACTTCTCCTTTCTGGGGCTGCTTTTCACCATCTTTCTCCGCCTGCCCCTGCTTATCGTCCTCGAGCTTGTGTTCCTCAATAGATTGTTGTTCCAAGACTTGGCTTCTTAGCTACGGCTTCCGAGTCCTTGATCTCAGAGTCTTGCGCATCGAGTTTCTCTTCAGAAATCTTCTCAGCAGTAACTTCGGATACTTCTCCCTTCTGGGGCTGCTTTTCACCATCTTTCTCCGCCTGCCTCTGCTTATCGTCCTCGAGCTTGTGTTCCTCAATAGATTGTTGTTCCAAGACCTTGGCTTTCTTAGCTACGGCTTCCGAGTCCTTGATCTCAGGAGTCTTGCTTGCATCGAGTTTCTCTTCAGAAATCTTCTCAGCAGTAACTTCGGATACTTCTCCCTTCTGGGGCTGCTTTTGACCATCTTTCTCTGCCTGCCTCTGCTTATCGTCCTCGAGCTTGTGTTCCTCAATAGATTGTTGTTCCAAGATCTTGGCTTTCTTAGCTACGGCTTCCGAGTCCTTCGTCTCAGGAGTCTTGCTTGCATCGAGTTTCTCTTCAGAAATCTTCTCAGCCGTAACTTCGGATACTTCTCCCTTCTGGGGCTGCTTTTCACCATCTTTCTCCGTCTGCCTCTGTTTGTCGTCCTCGAGCTTGTGTTCCTCAATAGATTGTTGTTCCAAGATCTTGGCTTTCTTAGCTACGGCTTTCGAGTCCTTGATCTCAGGAGTCTTGCTTGCATCGAGTTTCTCTTCAGAAATCTTCTCAGCAGTAACTTCGGATACTTCTCCCTTCTTGGGCTGCTTTTGACCATCTTTCTCTGCCTGCCTCTGCTTATCGTCCTCGAGCTTGTGTTCCTCAATAGATTGTTGTTCCAAGATCTTGGCTTTCTTAGCTACGGCTTCCGAGTCCTTGATCTCAGGAGTCTTGCTTGCATCGAGTTTCTCTTCAGAAATCTTCTCAGCAGTAACTTCGGATACTTCTCCCTTCTGGGGCTGCTTTTGACCATCTTTCTCTGCCTGCCTCTGCTTATCGTCCTCGAGCTTGTGTTCCTCAATAGATTGTTGTTCCAAGATCTTGGCTTTCTTAGCTACGGCTTCCGAGTCCTTCGTCTCAGGAGTCTTGCTTGCATCGAGTTTCTCTTCAGAAATCTTTTCAGCAGTAACTTCGGAAACTTCTCCCTTCTGGGGCTGCTTTTGACCATCTTTCTCTGCCTGCCTCTGCTTATCGTCCTCGAGCTTGTGTTCCTCAATAGATTGTTGTTCCAAGATCTTGGCTTTCTTAGCTACGGCTTCCGAGTCCTTCGTCTCAGGAGTCTTGCTTGCATCGAGTTTCTCTTCAGAAATCTTCTCAGCCGTAACTTCGTATACTTCTCCCTTCTGGGGCTGCTTTTCACCATCTTTCTCCGTCTGCCTCTGTTTGTCGTCCTCGAGCTTGTGTTCCTCAATAGATTGTTGTTCCAAGATCTTGGCTTTCTTAGCTACGGCTTTCGAGTCCTTGATCTCAGGAGTCTTGCTTGCATCGAGTTTCTCTTCAGAAATCTTCTCAGCAGTAACTTCGGATACTTCTCCCTTCTTGGGCTGCTTTTGACCATCTTTCTCTGCTTGCCTCTGCTTATCGTCCTCGAGCTTGTGTTCCTCAATAGATTGTTGTTCCAAGATCTTGGCTTTCTTAGCTACGGCTTCCGAGTCCTTGATCTCAGGAGTCTTGCTTGCATCGAGTTTCTCTTCAGAAATCTTCTCAGCAGTAACTTCGGATACTTCTCCCTTCTGGGGCTGCTTTTGACCATCTTTCTCTGCCTGCCTCTGCTTATCGTCCTCGAGCTTGTGTTCCTCAATAGATTGTTGTTCCAAGATCTTGGCTTTCTTAGCTACGGCTTCCGAGTCCTTGATCTCAGGAGTCTTGCCTGCATCGAGTTTCTCTTCAGAAATCTTCTCAGCAGTAACTTCGGATACTCCTCCCTTCTGGGGCTGCTTTTGACCATCTTTCTCTGCCTGCCTCTGCTTATCGTCCTCGAGCTTGTGTTCCTCAATAGATTGTTGTTCCAAGATCTTGGCTTTCTTAGCTACGGCTTCCGAGTCCTTCGTCTCAGGAGTCTTGCTTGCATCGAGTTTCTCTTCAGAAATCTTCTCAGCCGTAACTTCGGATACTTCTCCCTTCTGGGGCTGCTTTTCACCATCTTTCTCTGCCTGCCTCTGTTTGTCGTCCTCGAGCTTGTGTTCCTCAATAGATTGTTGTTCCAAGATCTTGGCTTTCTTAGCTAGGGCTTCCGAGTCCTTGATCTCAGGAGTCTTGCTTGCATTGAGTTTCTCTTCAGAAATCTTCTCAGCAGTAATTTTGGATACTTCTCCCTTCTGGGGCTGCTTTTCACCATCTTTCTCCGTCTGCCTCTGTTTGTCGTCCTCGAGCTTGTGTTCCTCAATAGATTGTTGTTCAAAAATCTTGGCTTTCTTAGCTTCGGCTTCTGAGTCCTTGATCTCTGATTTCTGGGTTCTGTCGACATCTGATTCAGATATTTTTTGTGCTGCCACAGCTTTGTCTACTTCTGCCTTATCTTCATCCTTTATGCCCAGTTGTGGTTCCTCAGTCGGCTGCTTTTCCAGAATGTCGGTTGCAGCATTATCTACGACATCCTGTGTTTCAGCGAGTTTGCCTTCATCTCTTAATTGGCTTGCAATCAATTCTTGCAATGACTCGCAGAAATGTAACATTCTTTGCGTTATATTGTGTACTTTTTCCTGTATTATTGCAGAATGTAGTTGTTCCTGCTTCTTCTCAATGTAGTCGTACTCGCCGAGTAATATGGTTTTAAGATCCTCAATCTGTGGTCTTAGAACTTCAGTTTTTTCGTCCAGTAAGTCGTCGAGTATAATAAAAATATCCATCAAATTCTGTTGCAGGTTAATCATTTTCTCAGATGACTTGTCCAGATGCAACTGCGATTGAATTTTATCGGAAATATGTTCCAAATTCTTAAGTTTCGGCACCAGCAGCGATGGCTTCGTAAACATTTCGTTATCGTCGATTAGTTGGATTGCGGCTTTCGTAAGAATGACATTCGTCTTTATTTCCTTCGAATAGTTGCGTATAACAAGTTCCGCTGCATTTGGACAGCATTCGAACAGTGATTCAATAAATGCTTCAACAACTTCTTTGTCTGTTTGGTCTTCGAGGAGTTTGCCATCATATGTATGGACTATGTGTTCTCTTAGTTTAAAGATAGATTTCGCTACTCGTTCTCCATCTTCCAGGTTGGCCAATATATCCTTACTTTCTGTTATAATGGATTCACTTACATTGGAATCCAGGGTTTTCGCAAGAGCTTTAAATTTATCATATAATATCTGCTGTGCCAGCTCAGACTCTTTCCTCAATTCTTCTAAGTTATCTTGTGACTCTGCCTTGTCCTTTATATCTGTTGATTTCTCAGATGAGATTTGTATATCTGCCTGAGCTATATCTGTTGAACTTGCAATTTCCAATTCCCTTATTTCAATTTCTTGGCCTTCCTCGTGCCTTTCTTCAAAAACAATTTTAAAAGCGTCTGATTCTTCTCCCTCTTGGACCTTCTTTTCAGCCATTTTCTTAGCCGGCTTTTTGTCTTCTAGTTGCTGTTCCTCAGCTTCGGAATCCATGACCTTGGATATCGTACTTTCGTCGGCCTTCTCTTTAGCCTGCTTCTTATCTTTTTCATCGATCAACTGTTGTTCCATAACCTTAGCTTTCTTAGCTTGAGGTTCAGAATGTTTTTGATCTTCAACGGATTGCTTCTCCAGTTCAATTATTTCCGAACTTGTTTGAAGGATTCCTGATTCCGATAGTTGCTTGAGCTTTTCTTGAAGGATGTTCAATTGAACTTGCACAATTTCAATGAGTTCAAACTGTTCTGCTGATATTTCAGTTAGTTTTGGCTGCGAAAGAATGTCATTCTCTATCTGTATTAGTGTTGCTTCCAGTTGAGCAATTTCCTCAGTATTTTCTTCTAGAAGTAGAACACTTAGGGGGTTGTCGACTTGCAGTCCTTCTTCAATTTCAGTTAAAAACGCCTTGCCCGACCTTACATTTTCGATTACCCTGCTGATATCAATGGGCACAGTGGGCTCTGTTGATGGCAAGGAGATCGCCCTCAGTTCGGCGGTTATGCCGTCTATTTCCTGAAGAAGTTCGATTATGCGAATTGAACCTTCATTATTCTCGATAAAGTCAAAGACGGCCACCAGACTGCTCTGGGTTCTGAGAAGGCCTCCCAGCAGTTCGTTATCTGCCGCTTCGCTCAACTCGTTGAGGGCTCTGAATGCGGCCATCAGACTTGTTTGCAGTTGCACTATGACGGCGGAGGATTTGTCCACATCGACACTAGGTTGGGCGGCCACTGAAGCAATGGAGTGTACCAGTTTATCGAAAGGTATCTTGAGATTTCCCAGCTGCTGCTCGAGTACAAAGTCGTTGAAAGACTTTTCAATTTTGGCAAACATCTCGTGGGCTAACTGCGATTCGAGCACAGGCAGCGAAAGCAATATATCCTCGAAGGCACTTTCCACATTCTCCAGCGAATCAACCAGACCAGACTCATAAGTATGCACAAGGCACTCCTTCAGCTTGAACATGGTTCGAGCTATATTCGCCTGTGCCAAAACGGTTTCCTGTTGATGGCTGTCTGTGACAAGGGCTAACTGTATATTCTCCAGATCCGATTTCAGTTGCTGCATTATTTGACCCACTTGTTGAAGTTCCTGACTATCTTCAGTCTGAGTCACCTCCAGACACAACTCCAGCTGTTTAATGCCGCTGGCCACGCCTTGTTGAATATCAAATACTTCTACTTGTGGAACTGATTCAACAGCAGCCTCCTCATGGACACCCTCCTGGGTTGTGGCCTGATGGCCACTTGTCTTAAGGTCTGATATATCTTCCTGTGTGGATATATCGTGGATCTGCTCCAACACTTGGACATCTATCTGTTCACAATACTGCCGCACATCACGCAACGGTGTGGCCAAGGTCTTCAGTTTAGACAGCTCCAGCTCACTGATTTCCTCCAAACCGCTGTGCGCAATGCACTCCTCTACCTGCAAAACGCAGCGTTCCAGACTGCAAAGAGCTTCGGCAAAAGTACCCTGCTGGCTACCTTCCGACAAGGAGTGGGCAGCTTCAATCATGTGAGTTTCCTGCACCAGAGCAATTCTGCTCTGTAGCTCCTGCATCTTGACCATGGCAGCTTGTACCTGCTGTCCGGCCTGGTCTGCCAAAGAAGTCACATCCAGATCTTCGCAATGCGAGAGAACAGAGCCTATGCCATGATTTAGATCGGCTAGTAAAACAGCCGCATGAGAGGGTTTGTCGGAGCTAAGTGGCTCTGGCTCAGAGTCAGCAATTGATTTAAGCACTGAAATGTCATCCAAGGTGGACAGATCTTCCACAGAAGTGGCGGTGACCTTTGACAATTGCACGTTGTCCAGTGCCTGAATCAGTTGAGAAAGTGGACCGGCCACGGACAGTTTATCATCTGTGTTTTGCTTGTGTTGGCCTACAATTTCGCTGAACTGGCCTAGGACTTGATTGAATTCCAGATGGCCTGTTGGGTTATCCAGGCTTTTGGCCAGATCCGCAAAACTTTTGCCACACTCAAACAATATTCTAGAAGTGTTGGCTTCATGAGTATTCAGAGTGGTCTCTGATTCACTGAAAGTGGCCAAGCCCTTGGCAATCTGCAGGATACGCAACAGGGACACTTGAGCTTCCTTGGCCTTGGGGTTTTCGCTGAGCTTATTCAATGCCAATTGCAGCGTTTCCATATTCCCAATGGTCTCTTCCAACGAGACCTTGGTCTCGAGCACCTTTCTCAAGGCGCTAAACGATTTGTCCTGCTGCTGCTGGGAGGCCAGCTCTTCATCCTGCCGTATCTCCTGCTGTAGGATTTTAAACTCGTGCTCTTCAATGTCAATCACCGCATTGCGAATGATGCTACGGATGTTGTCCAGCGTTTGCAAAGCCTGCTGGTCGGGCTCCCGAGCGGTCAGCAGTAGTCCATGCCCCAGCTGGGTATGGTCCTGCAGCAAACTTAAAGGTTCTATAAGATCCGCCAGTGAACCAGACACGGACTTAACCTCCGTTTGGCGTATGCAATAGTTCAGCTCGTCGATGGGACGCTTCAGTTTGTCCAACAGCTCCACATGATGCCTGGTTATTTCTTTATCCAGAATAGTGCCAATCAGTGCCGACAACTCGTCCTTCAGGTTCTGTAGACGTATCTTAACGTTGGACGAGAGACGCGGTGAAATGCGCTCAATGTTGGTTTCGAAATGCAAAACAGCTTGGGCAATGGACTGCAGTAGTTTTTGCGTGTCTGTCACATCCAAGGTAGCTTCCTCATTAGCGGCGGTGGCGTGGCCACTTTCCAAATCCTGCCCCAACTGAGCCAGTCCATTTTGTATCTCTTGCAGTGGCGGCACCATTGATTCCACAGTGCTAACCGTCAGCATACCTCCCTCCACACTGTTGGACTTCTCGTTCAGGATCATTTCCAGTCCCTTGTTAAGCTCGAATAATGGAGGCGTTACTATGTCTAAAATTGCCATGTTAATTTTCTGCTCCATGGACTCCGAACCAGCCAGAGATTCCGTCTTGTCTTCAATGGACTGTAGGGTGTTTTGTAGCTCTTTGATGGGCTCAACTATGCTGTCAAGTACCTTTTGGTGTACTTTCTTATATATTTGCTCCTCTGACTCTTCCAGCGATAGCTCCATCTCCACACGTTCCAGAGCCTCTTGTATCTTGGCCACTGGCTGACAAATCTCTTTCAGAGCTTTCGCTTCGCTGGGCAAATTGGCTTCTGATATAGTGGCAAAGGATATGGATTCGGGCACATCCTGCATTTTCTCCACAGTGGCTGAGAAATGCTGCGCAGCCTCAAGGTCTTGTGCCTCCTGCAGAAGGGACTGCGATTTGATGGTGCCTTGGGTGATATCCAGACCCTGTTGTATATCGTCAGCCGTGAGCTCAATCTGAGCTCTTAAACTCTCCGATTGGAAGCGCCTGCTTACTACCTTGAGCTCTTCCAGAGCCCTCTTCATCTGCTCGCCCACGGTGTCTATGATGCAGACGCTGGTACGCTGTATGAGCGTGGCTCCCGTTTCGTCAATCTCCACACACTTCTCAATCACCTGCAGGCCCATGTGTAGCTTGCGTATGTCGTCATCCATGGATTGAATGAGTGCATCAATCTGAGTCTCACCGGAATATACACGCAGCTTGGACTCGATTTGCTTGATGGGATCGACTATATTTCGTATAATGGCTATGCTCTGATCTGCTGCAGCTGGAGTCATCATCATAGTCGACTGTTCTAGCACCTCCGTCTCAACCACTGTCAAGTGGTTCTCAATAACCTTCAGCAGTTTGGCCAGTGGGACCAAGGCAATGAGATTTTGATTGATCTCTGCTTCATCGGTGACTGCCTTGAGGTGTGAGGCTGGGGTCATCAGCAGGCCATCGCCTACAGCGCCGGAAATATCCTGCAAACGGGCATCATCTTCAGTGGTCTTTGAGGAATCGGTGTCAGAGGGTTTCTTGGACTTTTTGCGCTTGGGTGCTGCCATAGACTCTTGGTTTGAGTCGGCCATCTTCTGCGAGGTGGACATTTGTGCACTGGCAAAGGTCTGCAGGTCTGAGGTCTCTTCCTCGCCTGAACCCGAGGCCTTTGACAGGCTAAAGAACTCCTCGGTCTCCGTGGGGCGCGACTTCTTGCGCTTGCGGGCAGCCATTGGTGCTGAAAGCGACAGCTCTTCCTCCATTTTTTCAAAAGATTCCTGCACATATTGTTGAGTTTCCCTGTCGTTTACACCCTCTCTGTCCGATTCACCGTGCACAGTAATCTCGTTGATAGATATGTCATCCATATCGGCCTCCGTACGCAAGTCTTCCTCGTGTGAGAAATACTCGGGTGCTATGTCTATGACCACTGCCTCCATTAGTAGTTTGCCCGACTGGGAGGTCTCCTTGACAAATCGAAGTGGTGGCAGCTCCACTATATTATGCTCCGTCACATGCTCCGATATTTGGTCGGCGTACATTTCCACAATCTTCAAGGCTTCCTCTTCCGTCAAATCAGGAGTTTCGTATAGGGAAACGGAGACCTCTTTGCCATCAAAAGAGAACGAGACATCACCCTTGTCGTCAATGGTAATGTCGCCCACCGGCGTTTCGTAAAGCTGAGAAGTGCGCTCTTCCTGAATGGTGGACAGCGAGTAATTCCGCTGCAGCTCGTTCTCGTGCAGTTGCTCGCTCTTCTGACTCTGACTCCTCTGGGCATCCTCAAAGCCCAGGAGTGATGCCGAACTGGCCACAACTCCCATGCAATTTCTGGCTTCACAGGTATAGGTCCCGAGGCAGCAGGTGCCGTCCTGGCCAGAGATAATACGATGAATATCGCCGGGTTTTAGCTCCACTCCGTCCTTGTACCACTTGAGCACCGGTTGCGGAACGCCAATGACCTTGCACTCGAGATTAACTGCCCCCTCGTCTGTGAGGACGGCTCGCAGACACTCCAGAAAGCGGGGCTTCTTATAGTGCCTGGGTATTTGCAGTTTCAAGAAGCATGACGTGATGCTCGTACCAAAATCATTGACGGCCACACACTTCCACTCGGCCTGATCCACAAACTCCACGGATTTGATGTCCATTAGCCAATCTTCGTTCTCGCCGCGATAATGATTATATCGTTCGTTGGGATCGATGGGCAGTTCATCGCGAAACCAGGTTAACATGGGATCTGGAGTGGCCTTAACCACTACCTTAAACTGGAAAGGTTCATTGATCTTGGCATCTGTACTCTTCAGGCCCGTAACAAATCGGGGTGCCTGGTTCTGGTGCGTGAACACAAGACGCTCCTCGTCAGTCAGTTGATTCTGTATATCCTCGACGGTCAGAACGGCTGTGCTACTTGTCTCGCCCATACAGTTACGCGCAATGCAGCAGTACGTGCCCAAAGAGTTGGTTCCCGTTAGCTGATACACATCGCCGGGCTTTAGCTCGTGTCCATCCTTGAACCACTTGAGCACTGGGGTGGGAAAGCCCACTACCTTGCACTCAAACGAGACCAGACCCTCTTCCGTCAAAACGGCACGTAGGCTCTCCATGAATCTGGGCTTGCGATAGTTTTTAGGAACTGCAAGGACAATGGGTTAGGTTTATGTTTGAAGTAAATTAGGACAACGACAACCACTTACTGTCCATGTTGACCGCACACGTTGAAATGCCAACACAGCCTTCAAATCCGGTGACCACACACTTCCAGTCTCCTGCATCGCAGGATTCCGATGGCTTGATCTCAATCATGTATACGCCCAGGCCATCCTCAATAAGTTTGTAACGCTCCGCAGTCTCCACACGTCCATCTGTGTTGTACCAAGTGACGCTTTTAGGCCAGGGCGGCACCACCACTGTGGGGAGGGCAGGGGGAAAGTATAAACAATTAGACAACGATCCGCAAGAGAAATTCACACTCCCTCTCTCACGCAAAGCGCCTCGGCATTTTTGTCAATTATCAGCTTCTGTTTTGATTCGCCCGATTCGCCACTCTCGCCGTGATGTTGTTGACCTACCTCAACATTCTCGAGTTCAAGTTTCTAGAGCACCAGCACACAGACCAAAAACAAACAAGCGCCGGCCAGATTTGAATATATAGAAACCATCTACAAATGTAGACCACAAGTGTCCGTGTCCGTGTCCGAGTGCGCGCGAGTAAAATAAACAAAAATGCTTTGGCGCTCTGCCAGAGGAGGATGCTCGTCTCACCGCTCACCGCTCACCTTGACAGCCGAGAATGATTGTCTCGCCGATGCGGACGCTCTGGTCCCTCAGTTCGTTCGTGAATATCGGGGGCGGCGCATTATTGGAGACACTAAAGAGAAATACAAATCAAATCAACTGAAAATGCCAAAGAGTAACTCACTTGTCAGCTGGCTTAAGGGAACCCTCGCGGCTGCCTCGTCCCACGACATGAACCTTTGAACTGGAGTAAGTAACGCCCATGCAGTTCCGTGCCTCGCACGTGTACGTGCCCAATGAGGTGGGATCATCTGCATTGGCCGTCAGGGCAAAGATATCTCCGGCCTTGATCTCCTTGGAGTCCTTGAACCAGCGCAGATGTGGCGTTGGTACACCCACCACTTTGCATTCCAATGAGACGGTGCCCTGTTCGGTTAACACCGCACGCAATTCCTCCACAAACTCGGGCGTCTTGTAAGCTTTTGGTACTAGCACATTGAGCGTGCCAATGCAAGAGTTGCGTCCACCCAAATTCTCGGCCATTAACATCCACTGACCACCATCCTCCAATGTAACCGGACTCACCTCCAGATAATGAAATGTGCCCTCATTGATTTCGTTAATGCGATCATTCTCACAGACCCTTCTATCGTTTCTATACCAAGTAAGCTGTGAAGATGATTGAAGAGCATATGTTTAAGTCTAGCATGATCGATCTTTATCTATTTACTAACATTTCTTAGGCTTTAAGGACCTACATTTGGTTGGGGTTTACACAAATCAGATCAAAGAATCGAAAGTCCTTTGAGTTAATGCTATTAATCGATAAGACTGTACTCCTTTGAGCTCCTGTTAAAGCAATTCCTTATGTCTTTCGTTTTACATGATCGTGATTATCTGTGGATTGATAATCTCCGCCAGGAAATATTCGATTTAGCCTAGTGTCACGTGTGACTAGTGCTGGCGGAAGGCTGTTTTTTCCGCAACTGTATCTAAATGACGTGAGTTCACAGCTGAGTTTTCCACTGAATTGGTGTAAACAACTTGTAAACATTCGTCTGAGAACATACCTGACTGCTCAGGTGAGCGATCAGATGAAATATAGCCGGTCTTATTTGACCTGCTCATGTGTTATTTCATTGGGCTGCCTAATTGAAGAGTGCTGGCATTATCACTTACTAGATTTCAGTATATATTTTAAACGATATTTAATTTGGGTCTGTAAACCGGCTCGGAGTCGTAGTCGGTTACTCTTGTCGCACACAAATTCTAAAGCCTTCTGCGAAAAACAATAATACCTCATTAAAGTGCTGAGAAAAAGTTCTCATAACATAAGAAACACCATGCAGAAAATATAAACCCATCAAAATGAAGAAATGAATGAAAGCATAAATGATTCTTTACCATTTTAAGAAGATAAATTGGAATCTTCAAATAATGAAAAAGTGACAAATATTATTACGTGAACGACATCCTTTTGAAAGAACTCATAGACTGTCACAAAATTATAATATTTTGATGTATTGGGACTACGATCACTGTAAGGGACTTAAATAATATATATTGTTTATGGGGTGTTAAATGTTCGGAGGCATGGCTAAATATTAAACTGTGTAATACAGTTGATACAATTGAAATCTTAGCTAGGAACTAGCTGGGACTAGATGTAAGAGCAGCATATGATTTAATGAATATTTTGTGGTTTTAGCTTTGAATGTCTAATGTAGTAGGATCTGATTTCTTCTATTCATTACAAACATTAGAGCGGAACTTAATTGTAACAGCGGAGTTGCCCTGAGTTTAACTAATGCTGTCTTCACACGGTTCGACGGTTGAGAAAGTTTAAGTAACTCCTCAAAGCTACCTTGTGAAATGTAGGACAACTAGATTATCATGTCTTATGTGTCGATCAGTGTGAAGGCTGCCTTAACTCTAGTTTTGAAAAATTGGGCCTTAAGGTAGAACATATATGTATAATTATTGGAAACTAAGGTGCTTCTCTCTGTCTCAAAGGTGTATGCTAAGTATATATTCTTTTGCTCAAAACTTGACTAACTTTTTAACAATCTTTACTACACTTTTGGAGGATTGAAAATTAATCCTGTTTACCAAATATGTCCAGAAGGTACGAACCTTTTATCTATAAAACTGTGGGAGACATGAGGTTTTGTCTAATTTGAAAATAAACTTAATCTGCCTGCAAATATAAGAAACATTTGTCCCACATATATCTAAGCTCTATCACTTACCATTTCTGGGATCTGTTTGTTGAAACAGACGAACGAGGCTATATATCGAAGACCTAGAACTGAACAAGTGAACGTTGAAGGGTAATTTGCAATGTGAACCTACAATTTTACACATTATAAAATCAAAGATCTACATTAATAATTCCTCTTGTAATAGCTTTGAGAGTTATAATCCTTTGGCTATATCAACTCGGCCTCAGATGCTGATCAAGAATGTATTTGGTTTATAGTTTATGTTGCATACTTTTGCACTACCCTTATATATTCTGTCCACCCTTGGTGCAGAGTTCAAACAAACCCAATTCAATATTTGCAAAAAAAAAAACCTGCTTCCAAATCCCCTTTCAAAATTTGTAAAGCTATTTATAATATCTCTTCACGCTTGCCTACCTTCAAATCTGTTGAGCTGCGTATTTCGGTCAATAGGCGTGTTCGTGTGCCCACTTTCACGGACAGATCGACCAGTCGACGCACAAACACCGGCGGATCCTCACCCATCGATCTGTCCTCGACAATCAGTTCGACATGTCGTCGCACCATATCGTTGCTTTTCGTACGAGCGAAAAGCGTATAATGGCCTGCATCCTCGCGCTGTACATGCTCCACGGCCAATTGGACCGCATTGCTGGTTTGTGTAATACGAAAGCGATCGGAGTTTTCGATGGGTATCTCGCCACGGCTCCTGCAAAGTTAAGTATGTCATTAAGGACCAACGGAGGGGTAACGGGAGGGTAAAATGACTAAAAGGACAGCACCAGCACCTTTTCCTATACACCGACGAGGCGGAGGAGAGAGCGCCGTGAAGTTGCTTGTGTTCGTTGCACTGACAGCATTTTGAACATCCGTTGCCCATGGTGTTCGATTCAAGTGATTTACTTAACGTTGATTGATGGAAATGCGCGCACGCGAAACCAATACGTCATCTATTTATTATGGCATTATTATTACCCAATAAACGGGGGCAGAGAATGAAAACATTAAAACTTTGTACAATGAAAAATGACGAAAATATTTCAAACTAAACAAGAATGTTTATAAATAAATGCTGAAACTTGCCGAGGCGAACCGCAATAATTTACACGAGAGCTAGACAACGCGGTGTTTTTTTTTTTGTGTTTTTTGCCAATTTATTTTTGGGATGCGTGTTTCATTTTGAAACGCTAATAACTTTGGGTGTTTTTCTGTGCAGCGAGCGAGAATTTTCGAATGTTTGTGTGCCTTTCTTTTGTTGTTTTGTTGGATTTGTATTTTATTTATTTATGTGTAGAATCGCGTTTGTATCGCACGGGATATTGCTAAATTGCCACAGCGTCTGTCTATTATTATGTAATTTCGAAATGTTGTTTGAAAGCTATTTTCAACACTTTTAAGGCATAAAAACTAAAATGTATTCGAGGCGCACACTGAAAACATTTTCATTCTCAAACGGACGACGACGACACGTTGCTCGGCGATTTGTTAATGCTGCTAAATTTAGCAGATGGCCCACACACACACACACACACACACACACACACAAATGTGGTACGAATACACCAAATACTAGGGATACTCCACCAGGAGTTCTCGAGAAATTGATTGATTTCTGTGTAATTGTGATTTATTAAGTATACGCAGCGTGCACACCCCTAAAATTTGACGCGCTGCTTTATATATTATATATACACAATGTGTGTGGCTATATATGTATAGAACACAGAACACGAAATGCTGGGCAACGGATATGTTAATGCGCCGATCGTCGAAGTGAAACTGGCCTCTGGGCAGCCCGCAGACCCAGAGAAACCATCTCATCTGCTCAGCAGCAGCAGCCCCACCACCACCAGCAGCAGAAGGCGCAGTCGCCGCCAGCTAGTGCTCTCCTCTCCTCTCCTGCACTCAATTGAGCGCTAACGCTTGCTAACAAGCGTGAAGGAGAAATCATATGTTAATGCGCAAATTTTGGCATTATGCAGACCCTCGAGCCGGTGATTCACTCAATGCACGGACAGGTATGTCATACACACAAATATGACTTACCATTCAAATTTGAAGGGCAGCAATTCCGATTCGTCCTCCTCATCGCAGTCGATTTTCACAAAGAATGTGGCCCGCTCGTTGGGTATGCAACGGATAAGGGAGCTGGAGTTTTCACTGAAGGTAAAACGGGGTGCTGGCCTATGTGTTGGTTCGAGGACCTGGCCAGGAGGTTCTGCAAAAAAACAAAAAAGATCAAACGGAAATCAATTTCAAACTGTCTGTTTGTGCCATAAACAACTTCGATCGACATAAATATTTGCTAAAAATTTGAAATATTCATGTGACTACCGCTAAACATACTCGGGCAATAGACAAACAAGGCGGCAATGATGCTAGACTAGCGGATACCCATCGTATATAATTAAAGAAAGATGACAGAATTGCTGGACAAAAAATGGACCTTCATTTTGTACTTCTAAGTTATTTAGTAGCATACTTATGGGATGTGAAGGCAGTGGCGGCCAAATAAAATATATATAATAACAATTACATACTTAAGTACAGCCTGAAAGGAATCCTAAATAGCTTTGCTATCATTTCTTTGAAATACTAGAAAATTTAATTAAAGATCGGACTCTAAGGCATACGGCAATGTTATTTCAATTCGGTGTAGCTAAGGGCGATCCCATGAATGGAGGGCTGCTTGTAAGGGATATATACAGAAAACGAAACCAACTGATCGATTTCATTGCAGTTCAGTGGAATCCGAACCCACCTCAACACATCTAGTGTAGCACTTCTTCTTGTGCTGTAGGTCCCTTCCTCTTGTAGTAGCACACAAGCCAAGAAAAAGTGAGAAGAGCTTCTTGGATTGGCTCCTTGAGTTGAATTATTAAGATTATTAAGAGTTGAAGACATTCAATTCGGCTCGGTTCAACAAATGTTCACCCTATTCCGGAACTAGATGTCACTTACAACCCGAAAACCAACCAAATGCTAAGAAATAAGGAAATAAAACAATTTGTAAGAAACGAGTAGAACAAATAATTTTACAGCGAACTTACTTGATAAAAAAAAAACGCTAGATCTTCTATTTAATCAAACTTTGAGCTAAATTCGATCTCGGTTTGGCTTTTATAGGTGAGGAGGGAGCAAATAATTCAGCGAATAAAAGAAAGCTAAATTTTTTGATCAAACAAAATCCGGAAAGGCTCTAAGCCAGCCTTGATCCGAGTCGGTTGATAACACAAGGCGGGAAAATTAAACTATTTTTTTCGTACTGATGGGTTGATTGTGATTCTAAATGATCTCCGTGTACGAATCTTTTTCGGAAATGGTGAATCACGTCTAGATTTATAATTATTTGGACCTAAAGTTTCTTAAAAGGCCTATTTTCACCATTTGTATACCCTTGCAAAGGGTACTATTATTTTGCCCAGCAGTTTGCAACGCATAGAAATATTCATTTTCGACCCCATAAAGTTTTCATGACTCCAAGGGTGACTCTGAGTAGACAAATCAAGCACTTATTCGTAATCGTAAAGCCCAATATTGATTTTTTTACTTAGGTCATTAAATTGCACCTTTTGGCTTTCTCAATTTCATTTTAAAAATTCGGAATAAATATAAGGCTCCAAGGTTAAGAGTGTTGCTAGGATAGTCGTCCAGCGCAGTTTGAGACACTTAACACTATTCTCTGGTTGTTTGATTAACTGAATTTTAATAAACCAGGCCTAAGTGGAATTTGTGATAGAACCGATATCTAATTTCCGATATCTAGCATACCGAATACCCTCTTTATTATGAAACATGCATAATTCCTTTCGAAAATCTTCCGTCCTGTTCTTAAAACTATTTTGGTAATTTGGCGACCCAAATACAGCCGAAAAGTAATGGAAATTTCGCTTAGCCAAATCATGTGCAATTAAATTGGATTTTTACACCAAGAAAATAAATATTTAGATGGACGTTGTTTATTTTAGCAGGAATTGCCCGGACTCTTTTCTTTTTTTTATGATGATTGCGTCAGTTCAGATTCTCTATCTATATATATATAATAAATAAAAAGAATTGTATTTTTCCCCCATTTTTTTTATGGCAAACCTAGGCCAAACCCAACATATCCCTTGGCTTGCTGGGTATTCGAGATTTGCACTAAAAATAGTTTTCAAAAATATTATTCATAAACGCAGACATAAACTGTTCCCCCGACCATGTCAAAGCTTTCTGCTTGAGAAACTATAATCAAATGTGAAGCGAAAACCTGGCCGTACTAATTCGAGTATTCGCTTGATCGCTCGATCCTGGCTGGGCAAACACACAATGATGACATTAAATGCCAGCGCATTTTCCAACGCACAATTATATGAAAATTTCCCATAGACAATTTGAAAATTACGTAACCGCACAGGGGCCGGATAGACACACGGAGTGAACGGAGCCCGAGCAATGGCCATAAAAATACACACATCAAATACGCACACTTCAAGTGTCTATTGTCTGTTCGAGGAGAGAAGAATATAAAGGAGAAATCGCTTTCCCGGCACTGGGTGTTGGTGCTTACCTACTGCGACGTCACTCCCGGCGGCTGGCGTAGTTTCCATATTTCCGAGCAGGCCTCCTCGCTGTATATAATTAGCCAAAACAGGGCCAGCTTAACATGGGACTGGGAGAGTTGGGGTGACACTTTTGCAGGGCTTTGACACAATATCGAGCACTTTTGTGAAATGTGTGTTTGAACCGATTTTTTATATATTTAGAACTTGCAATTTATCCGCTTGCTAAGAATTTCACTCTAAATTATCAATTTATGGCCAGAGGGTGTTAGAACTGTAAGTAATTAATATATACAACAATATATTTAAAACAAAACTTGGAAAATGCACTAGATACACACACACGCGCGCACACAGCCAGTTTTCTTCTTTCTATATATAAATAATATGTACAATACACAGCAGCGATTCGAATGCGCACCACGTCCAGCAGACACCTCCTGGATCTCCGATCGTTTTTCTCAGACTGAATTATAGAAATAGAGTCTGGTCGATTTTTCGCCACAAGAGCGGCAGGGCAGCGAGAGCGACAGCTGCTAGGGATCTCTCCGCTCAAGTGAAGCTGCGCATGCTTCGGGTTTCCACAATTTTATTTCACATAATTTCAAACATTGTTCTTTAAGTAGTTTAAAATAAATACAATAGTTTAGGGTAAGCAACCTAAGGGTTGCACAAACTCACGGACACACACTACAAAATTGCACGCCCTCTGCAGGGATCAACAAGTGGCGGCTACTTGTTGATCTCCATGTCTTCGAAATTGTACGTTAAATTTATTGTTCGATTAAGCTATAAATCAAGGGAATACCCTTTTAGACCGAATAGAAATGTGAACTAAATTTTGTGCGACATGAGGGTTCCGTAAAGGGCGAGAACCAGGCCAATGAGAAGCGTCCAAAGACCGATTGTATACTCTTGAGTCGTGATTTTTTGGCCCACCGGGCCTCCTCCTTCTTGAGCTGTTCAATTCCCGTTTGATCATTGAAAATGGCCGATAGTTGAGTGGCCAGCATAATGATTGTGAAAATGCCAAACATTAAGCCCTCAAACGTGAGAAAGAGCAACAGGAATATAGTGGCCGGTGGCGAGTAATGTGAGCAGGTGCGCCAGTCGTTCTGCACACACTCCGCAAACTTTGACAAGACCAGAAAGAGCGTGTGAATCGAAATGGAGGCAATGTAGAACTGCAAAGAGAGATCGCATGAGCCGGGAAATCGGAATTCTGGTATTTGGACTTACCGTAAACAGTACAAAGTACTTTTGATTATTCTCGCCCACACAATTGTTTACCCAGGGACAGTGGTGATCCATTTTGCGAATGCATCGCTGGCAAACCGAACAGTGATGTGCCCTCTCTGGTTTAATGCTGCAGCACTTGGGGCATTTGTAGAACATTTGACCCTCCCGATAGCCCATTTGTTCGATCATTTCCTTGGTGGCATTACCTCTTGGAACCGCCCCCTGGCAAACAGATTTCATTAATACAATTCTCTTGAGTTAGCCGTCTGCATGCTGTTTTCTTACGGGATCCGATAGCATGCAACGTATATGAGAGGCAAATGCTAGAAAGGCCAGAGCTTGGAATACAATCGTATTGATGGTACTGAACACCGTATAATTGCCGGGCATCAAAATCAGACGCATCACCACGAATTCCGCAAACAGTATAAGAAACCAAGTGAGGATTACACAAAATATTCCACAAATGTCCTTCACACACCAGGCTCTACTGCCGCAGCATCGGTTGTGCTGGTCGGCCCCAGTGGCCAGAGCGGTGTAGGTGTAGTTCATGTTGAATAATTAATGACACATCGGCGGGGGTTCTTCTGATAAGCGCCAATTACCAGAAATCAATCACACACTGCCAAGTTATTTGGTCAAATTTGAGAGACATCAGCTGTTCCAAACAACAATCCATGAAGTAGCAGTTACTTTGGAAAATCACAGTTACGCGACTGTGTCACGAATTTCCGTAGAGTGAAATTAGAAATGAGATTCTTGAAAGTGATTTGCTATCTGTGATTTTGTGAATAAGTTGGAAAGTGATTTCCTTTCTTTGGATGAATTCTGTAAGATATTATTTGTAAGTATTTGTAATTTTAAAATGTATTTTTGTTGATGACAACTTATACATTCCTAAAAAATTATTAATATTGTGAGTGACTTAGAAATTAGAGCTCCTTCCTACTGTGACTCTTTTAGGGTGACCGTTTTCGCTGCCCATTAAAATATCGGCCGAGTATTAGGAAAGCTGAATTTGGACAAAATTCGAATTTTTTAAAAACGTTTCTTTATTATTTTGTTGTACACTTTTACATCTTAATTAGTAGACATTCAAAAACAAGTTCCCATACATACATATCAGGTACATAATATCCTTAGGATGGTGTCAATTTAGCCGATGGCTCCAGCAGCGCCCAAAGACCAGCCACCGATGAAATTGCTCCGAGCAGGCCAATCGTCCTGGGTGTTAGACTTGTATAGCCCAAAGCCGTCAACGGGATAAAGAAATCGCACACATTTTTGATTGTGTCCACTGCTATATCCTTGTGTCCTTGCACCAACACATACGACTGCAATGCCAGGCGCCTAAAGTCAGCTGCTGAATTGATAGTTGTGGGGATTGGGCAGCGGGAAATGCCTCCCTTGCAACCAGCCCGATGCAGGTCCAGAGCCCGCACTATCTCATAGAAATCGCGACATAGATTCATGATTATAGAGAATAGCCAATATTTGTTGGCCATGGTGGTCCAGCGTTTGGCATTAACTGTGGTCAGGCCAGTCCTGGCCAACCACAGGAAATGGTCGGCCAATAGAAACAGCGACTGGGACAGCTTGCCCAGAGTCAGCGTCACTCGAATGGTCAGATCCGAGTAGTGGATTGAGCGCAGTGAGCCATAAAAAACATCCAGGCACTTGCCAAAGCGAAGCACTAGGGATTAGATAAGATTATTATAATGTCGATGCTATATATGGCTTATCCACTCACACTTGCGGAATGTGCTCAATATGTACTCAATGGTCTTAAAGTTATCCACCAAGGCTGGCATTGAGTTGGACATTTCCAAGGAAGACCCCAGACCCCGCGAAGCATATTGAATGAGCCTGGACAAGGGAGATACGGTTAACAAGAGGGGCCTTCTTAAGTACGATCCTGGCTTGCTTACCTGGCCAATTTGTCACGACCTGCAGCTTGGTTATTTAACTGCACCCACTTGTCCATGTTTATCTATTGAAATGACCAAAATAAAGTTGAAAGTCCATCTCGGCTGGTTATTTGTAATCAACTTTTGCAGCACTGGCTTTTTTAATAACACTGAGAGGCAGTGATGCCGAAATACCATTTTATTGCTAAAGCTGGTAATTTGTGCCTGCAGCGAAATTCGGGCGTATTAATGTATTAATAATTGATTTGATATCACTAAGCTAAATGTTCTGTTAGAAAATGTTATTAATATTTCCAAATTTGAAGAGCAGTCTGCCAAATTTAGTTTGCACACACAATTTGAATCTATCGATATTCGCTTGCACTGATAAGGGGAATAGCTGTTCCACACCAATATTGTTCATCTCTATTTGCAGTGCTTGACAACGATTCTCAAGCCACGTAAATACTTGACTTTTGATTAAATTATTGAAATTGTTAACGAACAACTTGTATAAAAACCATGGCTGTAAGTGGTTAAATAGTAAGAATGCTTTGACAAACATATTCAACTCACATTTCCTTCCATTGCCAGCCAGCACAGAAGGGCAAGCAGGCCACCAAGGGCGCGAAGCAAATTGTGGAAGAGAACACAAGCACATTAGCATTTTATAGGAACATGGCCATCGGCTGTGCTGCCCCAGCTCTTCTAGTCAGCTATTTGGCCTTTGAAATCTCCAAAGTTACAGTGGTATGTCGAACAAATCCCCACTTTACTTCTATACCTGACAATCGCACTAATCTCTTGTCCAGTTCATGCACATTGTGTCACTGCTGATCCTGGGCGCTGCTTACCAATTCATGGCCTTCATGTCCCGGCCGAAGTACTCGGAAACGGGTGCCCTAGTGGATTCCGGCAATGATTTGAATATGGAGGGCGGCATAGCGGAGTGAGTTTGTGGCTTAGTGGCCATTGAATCCCTGACTGAACCTTTCTTAATTACTAGAAATGTGAAGGATTTGGTTATACTTACCTCGGGCACAGTACTGCTGGCCCTCATATCCAATTATTTCTGGCTGGTCTTGCTTTTGGTACCGGTACGTGCCGGGTGGATGCTCTGGGGTACAATTATTCAGCCATGGCTAGCGCAGCGCAATGCCGGCGAGGAGCAGCCCGAGGTGGACGAGAAGAAGCAACGTAAAATGGAGCGCAAAATGCGACGCATGAGATAACAGTACGGCTTGCCGCGTTTTCCTCGCCAGTCGAAATGAGATTAGTTTTTATAGAAGATTTGTATGTGGTGGGTGTTCCTTTTCCAAATTGTTGATGTAGCAAATTAAACATTTTCCTCCCTCTCGGGGAAAAAGAAACGACAATTTCTGAGGGTGATCTATGTATGTGCAATTTAATATCCTGTGCAATAGCTTTAACACACATTTTTAACGGATTTTTTGGAAACGCATTTTGTTTTAAGATTATAAATATAATGCTTTTTCAGGACTCTACGGTGCAGGTCATAGATTTTCAGTATTCCACAGTTTTGGTGCAAATATCAAGACTGCATAACTCACAAACATTAAAAAAAAATGCTTTCATTCATGTTTCCAACTGTCAATACGTGTAGGGAGTAGTAGACTCATGTTTTTGGGTTCGATTTGATATGTATGTGGCTTATCTTGGCATTGTAAAGGTCAGACTTGGTCATATTTTATTTCCCTCAATGAATATAAATTCAATGAATATAAATATAAATTGCCATGGAGTGAGCCTGATTCAATAACAGTCCCGTCAAATCTCAAAAATGCTTCTACCCAAACAGCATTCGTGCATCTTTTCAATTGGCCATATAATTGTGGACTTTAATTTGATTAGCAATGCAAATCATATCAAATTATGAGCAATCGAATAGCCATTAATTGGAAAGTTAGACTCAAGTATTTAATAGACTTGTTCCACTAGAACTAGTTTTTCGATTGATCGTTCGAATGCTATAGTCATCCGATACGTCCGGTTCGGACAAGTGTGCAAAGTTGTATAAATATAGCTTCCAAACTGAGGGAGATAGCATAGGATCGGGGAGAACGACAGCCGGACCAGCATTGTTTTGGCAAAATGGGCTGCAATGGATAATCTTAGCACTTTGTCATTGGAGCGACTATTAGTTGATATAAGACACAATTCACATAGGCGCGCTTTAACTTTTCTATCTCTTTGATTAACGAACCGAAACGTTTTCATTGGCGGGTTTTTGGTTCGGTTTAGCGATTTATGGCATACGCTAAGATCATTGCGAATCGGTGGGGTATGGATTGGTTCGGTTCAGAGCCGGCTTACAACCCTGGTGTTTCTAAACATTTTGTCAAACGAGATGAATGTCAATTCAAGTGAACATGCGTATCGAGTAACCCAAGCTTAAGCTTCTGTGTCAAGCGCGTTGCCAAGGGGAAAAGAGGATTTGAGCACAGATGGGTTAGTCTATACTTTCTTTATTAAAACTTGATAATAAAGCTGCACACTGATTCTTGACTGAACCCCAAAGAACCAGTTCGGTACGAACTTTCAAATATTTCCCGAATACAATTTCCTAAGAAAAAAATATTTCTTGGTACAGAATCGCTGGAATTGGTAATTAAAGCTGTGGTTTTAGAAATCCATATTGCTATTTCGAAAGGGATGTAAAGGGGGAAACAAATCTCATTTATGACCCATAAATTAAAGGACCTTACAATTTTGGAAGCCTTTGTGGAATTATAACAATAGAGAATGTTATCTATTTGACAACTGATTGAGGACTTACACAGATTGGTTAGATAGTCGCGTTCTCCTAATCAAAAATATGTCTAAATTAATAGAGAAAGTAGCTAAGAAACAAATCCGAACTTTTTCACCAAAATGTGAGATGTTTGCAGCCTTGTTTGATACGCCCATGGATGGATTTTAATCAAGGTAAACTCCTAGTTTTCCTCTTTATAGATTGTTTAAGATTTCTTTTCCATGAATACCCGCAACTGGCTATATTGCTTATTTGGTGGAGAAACTATGATTTATCAGCTGTTCTTCGTTTACGTTTAAAATTTGCAGTGGAACAAGGGTATAAGATTCCTTACTTTCTGTTTTCTACGAATTTTTCAATGTTCCTTCAAAGGGCCTCGACATGTCAGAATATATATATATAAATATGTATCATAGATCAACTAAGTATATAACATGAGTGCGTGTGCAGAAACTGGTGCAGTTCTAATAAGTGCGATTGCCCAAGTGTTTATCGTAAGAAGAGGGAAAGCTGTCTGGAGTTCTGTTAAACAAACTAAAATATTAATTAAAAAACTAAACAAAAAACTGAATTTTCAAGTATTAAGAGTTCAATCCACAGGTTTGCGTATCAAATAACTCTCTTCCTCACTGTTATATTGAAACAAAAACGATTTGAAAACGATTTGAAACAACAGTTTGTCACATAAAACATACAAATAACAGAGCAAAATCTTGGTTTATCTGACACATAACAGCTATGTAGAAGATGAGAAATCGGCCCTAAGTAAATGCCAGCTTAATGGAGCTAAAATCTGCACAAAGTAAACTGAAAATCGAAATTGAAGTAACGAAATCCGATACCAAAATATAGATCTAACAAATAAATATCACTTAAACGAGGATGTTTCGAAACGGAACACTTATGGCCGGTGAATAGATATTGACTCTCTGGCAATGCTTCTTTCTTGGTGTCTGCGAAACAATTAGTAATTTCTCTGGTCGATTTCCTTGGCACACAATCATAACGAAATCATAAAAAGCAATTATATTTTTGATACAATTTATTCAGTTTGTTTGACTGGCAATTGTATGCATCCAAAAAGCCTAAAGTATAAAAATATCAAATAATATTATTATGATAAAATGTAGCATTGTTGTGATCTAATTGTGTCAGTGATTGCGAGTGTTTTTTTTGTGTGCTGAAGCTTCCCACTTCATTCACTAAATTACCACAAATAAAATCAAACCCAGCTAAGGGGGAGAGCTTCGAGATACATTCAAATAAAAAAAAAAGAGACAGAATAATGGTAACTTAATAACTTTTTTAAATGCAGGCAAAAAGTTTACATTAAATTGTTAATTAACTAAAAAGAAGGCTGAGAAAGATACGAGAGATTAACACCGCTAATGGAGTGTATGTGTGTGTGTGTGTGTGTGAGTGGGTGTGATCATGGTGGAACAGGGCCATGCTCGAGCAATTGTTTAACATCTGTGCTTAACTACAAACAACATCCATTATAATCTTTATGTATATATATATATATATATATGTATAAGTATGTGTGTAAGTATATATCAACATCAATGCTCTTAGTTGTATTGCTCGGGTATGACATAAGAGATGTCGTCCCAGGGATGACGATAGAGTCCCTGCTTGAGTCGCTTCTGGTCCATGTAGTGGCCAATGAAGCCTATGCTGCGTCCCAGCACGAACAGCGAATTGATAGCACCCACATTGATGTACTCCTGCGCCTCCTCACTGGAAATGGGAACACAGACATCAACTTTAGCAATTGCAATTCAAATATTCTCCCCCTTTTCACTCACTTTGTAAACGATCCACTGTTGCGCAGCATATCCACAAAGGCGGTGGCTATCACACCATCCACATTTAAAATCAAATTTGGTTTCTTATTCGTGGTAATCTTTTCCACCTCTAAGGCGTATTTGAGCAGCGGACAGGCCGGGAAATGTTGAAGAACAAACTCTTTGATGATCTTCACACGCACATCCGGGTTGTTGATGGACTTGACGCGATGTCCAATGCCCAGAATGAGTTTACCCTCCTTACGCATTTTGTTCACAAACTCCATGGGATGCAAATTGGTGTCGTATGCTTCGGAGAACTGTCTGGCCGAACCATCGAGAGCACCGCCAAAGCGATCGCCAATGGTCAGCAAGCCGCTGACCACGGACGACACCAGATCCTTGCCGGCACGGGCACACACAATGGTGTTGTGAGCTCCGGACACGGCGGGTCCATGATCGGCTGTCACCATGAGGCACATTTCGAAGAATTTGCACACATACGAGGGCAGACAGCGCTGGAACCAGAGCAGGGAAATCACACCGCCAATACCCACGTCCTTGCTGAGCACCTCACTAATTGGCATGCCCGCATAGATCAGCTCCTGGCCGCGCTCATCACAAATGGAGGTCATGAACGAGGCGGGCTTGCGGATGAGGCCCAGTTCACGGGCCCACGAGTAATCCATGGGCACGGTGGGTGGCGGCACCTCTTCCTTCGGCACAATACGTCCGGTCTTGACCAGTTCGCTGTACACCTGATGGATGAGCTCGCCCAGCGTGTCAAAGGAGTCTGGGACATAGGCTCCCGCCTCGCGCAGACCTTTGTTCTTGGCCGTGGCAGTTTCGCGGTCCGAGTTTGCACAGGAACCGGCATGTCCAAACTGCACCTCTGAGGTAAACATGCTGGCACAGGTGCCAATGCACCAGGCCACCAGAGGCTTATTGATGCGCCCATCCTTAAGGGCGGCGCACACATCATATTCCTCCGTTCCTCCCACCTCACCCAGCAGCACAATCAACTTGGTATCGGGATCGGCCTGGTAGCGCAGGATGTGATCCATGAACGTGGAACCGGGATATCTGTCACCTCCAATGGCTATTCCCTCGATCACGCCATCTGTGGCCTTTGAGATAATGTTGTTAAGCTCATTGGACATGCCGCCGGAGCGAGAGACATAGGCCACGCTGCCCGGACGATACAGTTTGGAGTGCAGAATGTTGTCCAGCATGCCGCCTGTGTTGCCAATCTTAAAGCAGCCAGGCTTTACGCCACCCACTGTGGCGGGTCCAATGATGGCCACACCCTTCTTGTCCGCCTCAATGATCATTTTGCGTGTCATATTCTCCGGAATGCCCTCCGCAATGATGGCCACAGTGCGTATCTGTGGGAACTCCAGCACCTCCAACGTTGACTCATACGCACTGCGCATAGAGGCAAAGTTCACCATCACATCGACATCCTTGTGCTTGTGTATGGCATCGGACATTTTCTTATAGACGGGAATGAGAATCTCCTTGTGACCCCAGTAGTATTTCTGCTTGTGATCACCGGTGAAGGGATAGACCATGGCAACCACAGAGGGTTCATCGCGTCTGTAGAGGATCAAAGCTTAGATTAATCTCTGGCACCGAGCCTAAGTGGAAACCACTTGCCTGCAAATGAAATCAAAGTCCAGCATCGATTGCACCGCACGCGTTTGCATGCCCCAGACAATTGCCTTGGTCGTGTTGGAGAAGAACTTTCTGTTCAAGCTCGCTGCTCCGTTGCGGTGGCTGCCGCCGGTCGAGTTGCTGTTGCTGCCATCGCTCTCATCTGCTGAGATAGGTGGTAGTTTAATCGATTGTGCGGCTGTCGAGCGCAAGGCTTGGGATTTTTTGTTCCAAATGAAGTCGAGGATTTCGAATTATGATGATGAGAGTCGAGAGAGAGTCGAGATCAAGAGCATAGAAGTTTGACATACACATACAAAATACACAACACAACGGATACAAACACGGGGATGGTGCGATGTGTGGGAGTCGGATCGGTGGTGGCCAAACGAGCATTTCAAATTTGTGTTTTGGTTGGGGGGGAGCGAATGCAAAATACATACGAAAATTCGGAGAGAAAAGAGAGAGAGAAAGAGATTGAGATCAGATCAATGCACACGAGGAGCAAGGTATACAAATGGATTAGTGAAAGCCTTACATTGGTTAGGATTAGGACCACAGAGACTACTTCCTTGCTAGCTACTTACCGGCACCTAATCCTTCTCCAGTTGCTTCGCTGGCTGCCTTAAGATCGGCCTGTGCCTGCTGGCCGCCAGGTAGCAAAAAGTTGGCCGTTGAAAACTCAACGCTGGCCACCTTCGGTATGGGACGCTTGCCCAGGGCCATGCCGCAAATGGCAGTCATGTGTGTCTCGGGCCCAAAGACATGCAGAGGAACACCCAGGCTGGAGCCAAAGTCACGCATACGTCGCAGTCCCTCCTGGTAATTGGGGCCGGCACGGCGCACAAAGATCGACACGTTGTGCTCGACCAGCTTGGGCTGGAACTCACGCAGGGCGGTGATGATGCCTATCATTAGAGGTAGCAGAAATTAGTTTTTATGGCCTCAGCTGATAAGGCACGAGACTCACCTTGGAAGGTCGCTGCTACATTGGTAAAGTTTGCAATGCCTCCACCTGTAATCAGCACCTTGCCATCGGGATGCTTGGGCGACGAGGTCATCAGGGTCAGAATGGTTTTGGCATACTCGTAGGTCTGTTGTTCGGAGGGAGCACCGCTATATTCGCCATAGTTGGCCAGCTCTGTGGCTCCGCCCAAATCACAAATGGTGTCCGAGTAGATGACACTCGCCCCACCGCCCGCCACCATGGTCCAGATGCGACCATTTCGATTGAGTATGGTCAACTTGAGTGAGGCTCCACTCTTGGCATCCAAATCCGCTATGTAGGCCTCCTCCGGATAGGCATCTCGTCCAAAGGGCGGCGGATAATCAATCTCTCCCCACTTGGGACGGCATATGAAGTCAGCAGTCGAGTCCAGCTTAGCTGCCAAATCCAATATATACAGATTGTCGGCTGTGACGACCAGGGGATTGATTTCCAGGTAAGTGAAGTACAAATCCACAAAGGTGGCATACAAGGCGCTGACGAATTTGGCAATGCGTTCCTTCTTCGCGGAGTCTTTGATCTCCCGCAGAAGCTGTGACTTGACATCGGCCAGAGATAGTGTGCTGTTGACGGGAACCTCCAATTTGACGGCCTTTGCATCCACATCGCCAATATCCACACCGCCCTGATGATAGAACAATATGGTATCCGCTGCGCGATGCGAATAGATGCACACATACATCTCCTCGGCCTGGAATTGAAAGGAATGGTGAATGAAGTTTTCAGGCCTGGCCTGGGAACCGGTGGCAACTTACATCCGTGTGTGGCACAAATGGTTCAATGATGAAGTTCCGCAGCTTGCCCACCGCATTGCCAATTTTCTGATCCTTATTCAAACGTTCGCCAATCCATTGTTTTACCTCCTCAAAGTTCTTTTTTACACCAATTAGACCCAATTTACCACGACGCTTGATCAGTTGATCGGGCTTGACCACCAGCGG
Source organism: Lordiphosa andalusiaca (assembly GCA_035044965.1). NCBI lineage: Eukaryota > Metazoa > Arthropoda > Insecta > Diptera > Drosophilidae > Lordiphosa > Lordiphosa andalusiaca. The sequence continues at coordinate 6,237,107 of JAWNNM010000227.1, forward strand.
CTAAAAAAAAATGAAACAAAAAAGTACATTTAATACAAATCACCAAACATTGAACTCCCGCCCATCAAAAGCCGGTTTCAGGTATCCCAAAGCAAGATCAGGCGATAACAAAGCAAGCAAAGCGAGTCAAGCGACGTCGTCGACGACAATCACCAAGGGTCAGCGAAGCTGCGTCATTGACAATGACAATGTGGATGTATGTACGAGTAGACACAAACGAATCTTGAGCTGCTTATTAGAAGATCATACGAGTGTAAATTGAACAAACAAAAAATAAAACGAACGATCTTGTCAGGCGATCGCCTGGCCCAAACATTGTAACGTAATTATCGTGTCGAAAGGAACATATATTTTATTGATCCATGATTTGTTGTGTATCATTTTTGGAGAGTATTTAGAATCGCCCTCTTCTCTCTTGAGCAATCATCCAAACTCCTAGGCCTACGACAACGATTTAGACTAAGTCTGATGCGCACTGATCTCTACTCTAACTTATTTGACATTTCGGTTTAAAACCGGTTTAAATTATGCAAAATTAATGAGGAAGTGAAAATTGTTAAAATATATATGGGTAGATACTTTGTCTCTGTATCATTATGACCTCTAAAGGTACAACCTGCCTTCCCCGCAATTTGGAAAATACTTCATATATAATATATCAAAACGCATATTTAGTAATTAGCAGTATTATTCCGAACCGCACCGGTTCGAGCCCGGAATCCACACTTTTTTTAACTGTGAGCCGAACCTCTTTTAAAAAAAACTGAACCCGAACCTTAAATTTCGTTTCGGTTCAGTACAAAATGGTAGACATCAGAAAATTTAACCTTCTTTTGACTTCATCATGTTATCTGGTTCGCTTAATATGGTCAGGAAAGTGTGTTAAAATATCTAGAAAACCGTTGAATAGGCTCTGTTTGTATACTTTGCATATTTCCACGTGTTCTGCAAACCGCTTCCGACACAAGACCGACCCGATTCCTATACGGCTTGCTCGAGCTTTAAGATCGAATGAGATTTTTAGAATAGAATGAAATTCAATTTCTTAATAAATGTATTGCTTTTCTTATTACTATTGCATAAAGCATGGATTGATCCTAGGTTCGAACCAAAACCTTTGGCCAAAAATCTCGCACCTAGTATTATGGAACCGTAACCACGGCGAATCGGAGATCCGACAATTTTTTGAGGGGTTTGCAGCCTTGATATTAATCGATATGCGATAAAAGGAAATTCAAACATATATGCTGGGCAGAACTGGCTGAAGCAGCGATGGGCAGCACTTACAATCTTTGGGTGGTATGTTATAGTCGGGCTTGACCGAATGCGCCTCAAAAACAAGCAAGAGAGATCAGTGACATGAGCTCAGGAGACTGCAACAGGTAAGCCACCAATTGTTTTGCAGGCTCAGAATTGGAAACAGAAGCTTGGAGACAGGCTGTTGCGAAAAGAGGACAGCACTAGAGATGGGCGCGTGTCGAATATTTTATACACGACACGGCTCTAACACGAATGTCAATATAGAACTATCATGAAGACGGATCATATATGTGTATATGTTATGAATTTGAAGAAGATTAAATAGACGACAACTGAAGACGAGTTAATGGGAGGCATATATTTTTTTGTGGTTCAGAATACTTGGAACTCAAATTGAATCGTGTTTATATAATATTATCAGGAAGATTTACTAGATGGCAATTTTAAAATTAGCTTCGCCTCTTCGTTTTTAAGTTGTTAATGCTTAAGGTTAGTATCCAGCACTCCGGAATTTATATTTAGTCACACATATTTATACAAATAGAAACACACTTGGCTCATTAGTCTCACTTACAAATGGAACTAATTAGTTCCCAATTTTTTTTACAAAAGCTGTTAAAAATATCGCCCTAACTATCCTAAAGTGGCATTTAGACATTAATAGCAGTCAGACCAGCCCGACTATATTATACTCTGTACTCTCTGGCCGATGCAAAATGAAACTTTGGGAGGTAGTTGAACTCGCAAAGATACGAGTATCAATAGGATCCGCATCTACACGAAATATCGGGCATAAAATCCATCGCTGAAAGTGGACCGTATGCAGGAAAGCATTAGTGCTTCAGAGCGTTGGTTTTGATTGGCACATGATCAGCAGTTAGGTAAGAATTGAATGAAGCAGTAGATAATCACGGAACTTCAAAGTCAAATGGATCAAAGCGGTGATGCCGATTTAGCTAGATTCTCCACCAGGTCTAGCTAATTTGTAAGATCGAAAAAAGTGTTTGCTATTTAATTCTGATAATGAAACAAGGCCTTGATTTTAACATACTCTGTACCTCTACGACTACCAAATACTAAATATGTCCACAAAGTACATACCTTCTATCCATAAAGTTGTGGGAGATATGACGTGACGGGGGCTTGATAAGAATTGGCAATAAACTTGATCTGCCTGCAGCTATAAGAAGATTCTCTCTACTTCTTACCACCTTCGATATCTGTTTATTCAGACGAACATGGCTATATAAGCATGGTACTCAGACAAACTAATTGTTTTCGCTCATACCTATTTAAAAAAAGGGTAGCTAAAGGGTTGCTAAAACTGACAAGTGCCAAGTGGTTCCCATACAAATGAAATGCTTTCGCTCATTCCCTGCTAAAAAAAAAAACTCGTGGCGCCGCAACCTTGACTAGCTTAACAGCTGTTTGAGTTTAGCGGGGTAGAAGCTGATAACATATTTAACAATATTTCCGCCTACCTACCCTAGCTAATTGGTCATACTTTAGACATATTAATTCAGGAAAACAAATATTCTACGCTATTTTAGACAGCTGGAATAGCAAGAAGAACTTCTGATAGGTCCTAAAACTCTAGACAATTTGTACTCCTCCATTTAAGAACATCATATTTGCCAACTACTTTGATCCAAGAACTTTTCTACTTAGAGGCTGGCATGATATAGGAGTAGACTATATTATCAACAATTTATACAAGTTGCGGTTTATGTTCTTTTCCGTCTATTGCTATCTTTTTAAACCGTTTTATGTAACAGTTTAGATGTGTTTAATATATATAGTTTTGAAAAAATATGCTCCAAGGTGAAGCATATGGTGAAGTGAAGCGCTTTTCTCAACAAACAGCAGAGACCCGTTGATCTGAAATATCACCCTCGATGGAAACTCTGTTAAGGAATAAATTGAAAATTTTGCATAAGAATATTTGAAAAATCAATTGGTTTTGGTTAATATCTTCTTGGAAACTACATCTGCTAAAGAGTAATAGTTACTTGAAAGATTTCTACAACTTAAATTTGCAAAATAAAAGCAAAAAGTCAAAAGAGTAATATGAAAAAAGTTCCAAATCAGCCTGAATAAGGAGAAGTGGTGTCTCAAGTTACATTTAGTTGCTGATCTATCTGGGTAAGTGTGCATGCTTCTTGTAAAGTGAACATACCCTAAGTGAGAGCCAGGGTATAGCCAAACTTTAGCACGCGACGCTCGCAAACATTCCAGCTGCTGCTGCTGCTGCCAAGGATTGATAATGCTAATATTTATAAATATGTATATAAGGTGAGGTGTTCAGACACTAGTCTCAAATACCCTATCGATGGCGTGGTCAAAATCGCGCGACTCCCCAGCCGATAAAAAGGCGCGCGCAATCACCTTGATTTCCTACATTCACCCCTTATTAATCGGAATCATTCGCTCGAACGATGCTTATCAGGGCATCGATGGCTTAGTCATCAGAGCAAGGCGTGCTGCCGGTTCGTTCGCCAGTCTTTGACGAGGTCAAGTTCAATGACAACATTGTTTTTGTTGTTATTGTTGCTGTGCTGGCTGGCCTACTTATTGTTTTATTTCGCGATTGTTGTTGCTTGATTAGCTGCTTGGTTGTTACTAGCACTTACCGTGGTCAGCAACCAGGGCTCGCTAACACTCAATTTGGACCAGTTGGTGTCGGCGTTGACTGTGGCAAAGCGGCAGGTGGCTGCGCCGGCGCCATGATCATTTAGATGACGATTGAGAATGTCCTTGCCAGTGGCTTCCGTGATGGCTTTAGCAGACATGATGGCTGAAAGAAAGAGTGGGAAGAGGGGGGGAAGCGGTTAGCATATGCTTAAGCGTATTCAAAGGCCCCCCGCTCTGCGTACCGTTTGACTTCTGGCCGTACTTTCAAACTTTGATTCTATTTACGCTTAGAATTGATTAGAGACGAGTGCAATTTGCGTGTGTATGTGTCTGTGTGTGTGTGTGTGTGTGTGGGGACTGGGTGCGTTTTGTTTATTTCTCGTTGTTGACTTTGAAGCCAACCTGCACGCTTTCGAGTCTGAAGTAAACTGAAATCGAATATGGGAAGGCACCAGCGATGAAAAGGGAACAGCGCAGCAAGCAACAAGTCGTTTGTCGGATCTGATAGCGTCGTCGCCTCTACGTACGAGGTTCGCGCGTCGCCGTTTCGAGTAAATCAAGCACACATACATATGCATGTGAGGGAAGCACACATGTGTAGGTGCAAATGTTTGAATTTTCGGGAATGGGAATTCTTGATTTACGCGCTGCGGTCGACAACAAGTGCCGCTAACCGAAAGAATTTCGGGGAAACTCCTCACCCAAAAACTGGTCTAACCATCTCTCTCCCTCTCTCTATCTCTCAATCTTTGGCAAAGGTTCAACTTTCTCCCAAAGCTGCAGAGTGGCTCAGTTCACAATACATTTTAAGCATTGACTGACATTGCTCCCTAGTAGCTATGACTTTGCAATATATTAGCGCCTAATTTACATCAACAGAAACAAAGTTCGCTTAGACGAGGGGCTCTCCGTTTCCACACACACATTTCTATGTTCGACGTGTAACCGAAATTGAAGCTTCACATAATAGCAGTAAGTCGGTGAAAGTGGGTAAAATCAATAATGATGCAATGGGCAGTGAGCCTTGGCTTTATGCTAATCTCAGTTCAGTCAGGTTTTCTTTATAAATATGCGTCTCTTTTCTCTCTGTTTGCGTGTGTGAGCATGTTTGTATGTGTGTGGAGGGCCCTATGCCGATCAATTGCAATTTACAGACTCCTAATTTCCATAACAAGTAATAGTTAATTTCTTGGCCCACTTTAGTTACAACGATTGCTTTAGCTAATCGAATAGGTATTTTAACTAGACACTGTATTTTTCTCACTTTATTTATAAACAGCTACACGTACACGTTTGTAACAATAATTTATTTTTTTTTTTGGATTTAGTGGTGGAACATTGAAGTTTATAGTTCAGGGCTGGGGAAATTCTGATGAATTTGCTTGCAGCTCTCACCGTGACTCGTGAAGAGATTTCTTAAGGTGCAATAACGCGTTGTGAAAGGTCGTGTATGCGCGGGAATATGTTTGGATTTTTATTTGTACCTATTTAAGGAAACTATAATACTGCACATCAAGTGGTGCAAAATATCAGAGCATGTAGATTCAATATATTATAATTTTTATATCGTGTCTAAAAGATGATGCCACTATTCTTTTGGTAAGTTACTTACAGTCAGGTGATGATTTTTCAAACCATCTTCAGATAAGACTTTTATATTTATTCATGTTATTTTAAAATGTTTTATTTTTATTCTCTTTTTACAACACTGCATTTTTATTGAGAATTGGGCCTGATAATTGAGAATTGCGGTTTGTTTCACAATGACTAACCTGCCTCACCTTGTTATTTCATATTGGATTGTTTGACCCATCAACACTTTCCCTCCCATCACGATCATTTTAGTATCGATAACCGCAAAAAATAGTCACGACACGCGCCCAACTCCAATCCCTAAAACAAAAAGGCGACAGCTGACAGCGATAATCAGAATTGAATAATATAAATAATCGCAAAAAGGCAAAAGGACTCTAAGATAAGGCGTGCCAGACAGGAGTAACTAACCGCACGACATCCACGTGAGCAGTGCCAACTGCCAAAGCAACCACAAACAGGGCACAGAAAGCAGAACAAAATGTATACAACACATTTTGCCCTGCTGACGATATCCATCCTGGCCAATGCGTGCTCCGGAACTCAACAAACAGAAATAGGCCAGGATAAGGTGGGTCTGGAGGAGAGCTTCATGGGACTCCCGGAGCCCCATACGCGGGAACAGAGCGAATTGTTGCGCGATTTGCATTTCGTGCCGTCTCACCTTGACTTTGGTCTTTGGTCGGTGGGTCAGGCGCGTACTCAGACAGTTACGCTGTTCAATCAGCACTCCAATCGAACAGTCCAGCTGAACTCAGTCGCCGGGCCGATACCGGTCTTCTACAGCAGTTTCTTTGGAACGCGGGAAGTGCCGCCCGCAGGGAATACCACATTCAATGTGGTCTTTCTGCCGCGGCAATTAGGTGCCATATCAACGGATCTGCTTATACACACCTCCTTTGGTAGGGCGGAGTTCGCAGTTCGCGGAGAGGGTAGTGAGTGCCCGTATCGTCTGAAGCCGCTTGTGGGGATCAAGGCGCCCATGAATGCCACTCTAACGCCGGAGATACACATGTACAATCCGCACGAGCGTCCGCTGCAGATATTGGAGGTGAAGGAGAGATAGAGATTTGATTGGCAGAAATACTTAATTGGTCTTCTTTTCAATAGGTCTACAGCAGCGGCGGCGAGTTCCAGCTTCAGCTGCCCAGCGGCGGCTCTGAGGGGCCTCAAAATCTTTGGGAAATTCCACCGCACACGCTTAAGCCAGTCATACGCATTTCCTTTCACGGACGCACGGCCGGCAATCACAGCGCATACATACGCATCAAGATAGCCGAACAGGAGCTGGAACTGGAGCAGGTTCTCGTAATACCCGTTGAATTCGAAATCCTACCCAGGCATGCGGCCTATGCTCGCAACCCGTTGGCCGACTTTGGACGTCTGGCCACCCAGAACGCACCGGATGCCTTGCTTTTCAAACTGGATATGCAGAACGAGCCAGAGGATCCCCTAAGGCGTCAGCTGATAGGGAGCTATTTAAGGGATATACCCGGACTGTCGTTCGATGCGAATGAGAGTAGCATAAGGCTGGATCCCAAACTCTTCGAGCAGAGCGAGACGATCAACGATTTGTTGGTCGTACAAGGAGAGGAGCAATTTACCATTTTGGTAAGAGCGGAGATCTTCAAGGGCGGCCTGACCTTTGATGGCAATGTCACCAAGTTTGTGACCAGCAGCAGTACCGAAGAAGGAGGGGTTCAATTGGAAAAGAAACGCTCACTTTTGGTAACCAATAGCTTTGCCCATCCCTTGATCCTGTACAATGTGAGCCTTACAAAGGAAATAGATGCCAACCTGCTGGAGATGGATATAATGCGAGACACCTGGCTGCCACTGATACTGCAGCCGGGTGACTCTGTGGAGCTAGTCAAGCTGAATCTAATCAATGAAGACCAGGGCTTCAATTCATCCCTAAGAATAGAGACCAATGTGACCAGTCTCGAGCTGCCACTGATGTCCTGCAGTGGACGATTGCACGTCTCCACGCAACCATTTGAGCTGCAGGTCTACAAAGAGCCGGAGCAGCCGTTTGTTGAGCTAGACCTGGGCACTGTGCCCTTTGGCGAGATGTCTCGGAATGGGTACATTATTTTGCGAAATGACAATCCACTGCCCATCAAGATTACCAATTGGTTCTTCAAGAAACCCAAGAATGTGTACTTCCACAGCACCCTTATGGGTTGTGTGCATGCCCAGCCCGAGTGGGAGCCCGTGGAGGAGATAGTGCATGTCTATGTGGAGAGTGAACGGAATGAGAGCACGCGTTTCCATTTCTGTGGTGAGCTGGGCCCCGGCGACCGAGCCGTCTTCAAACTGGGCATACAAACCTATGTGGCCGAGCCCAGTGTGTGTACCCTAAAGGTATGGACTCCCTACGAACTGATACGAGTGCCGGTCAAATTTAAGGCCTCGGTGGGTCAGCTGGATATTGAACAGGATCAGTTGAACTTCAAGAATTGCTTTCCGGGCAAGATTTGCAGCGCTGTGCTGAGCATACGCTCTAGCTTTAATCAACCGGTGCATGTGAAGAGCATCAGCTTCACCCAACTGGGTTTGCGCTTCAAGGACTTCAATGCCAAGGGCTCCACCATCGCTGCCCAGACGCTGACCAAGGTGGGCCGCATCTACTTTGAGCCGGCGGCCTTATGTGGCAATATGTGCTACATACGGAAGGTCAAAAACGATCAAGTCGTCTTTCCCGCCAAACCAGGCGGCGGATTGCTCAACGACAATCTGCTCTACGACGGCGCGGAGTTGCGTCAACGCACTGAACTCTATCGCCAGTTTAGGCGTCAGCTACAGGCCATGTCGCTGACCCTGCACAGCGAGGAACTACCTCCTTTAGAGTTGGACTTTAGCATTAGTCTGGAGTGGCCCAAGTTGGTGCAGTTCCAGCCAATTCCACCGACACCGGCCATTGAGGTGTCACAAGTGCAACGACAATGGATCACCATCACCAATCCCACACAGCAGCCTCTGCTCCTGGACTATTTTCTCGCCGATCCCGCCAAGGCGCGACGCACCCAACTCTCCCTACCACTTGAAGTGATCGATGTTAGCTCTACCAGTTGCTATCTTACCGATCGCGATGTCTTCTCACTGCCCGAGGCGACTTTTGGTGATCCCCTATTGCTGGCCGGCGGCGCCAGCTTGACCATACCCATACAGTTTAGTTCCCTGCAGGCAGAGAAGTATTGCACGCTGCTGCATGTGAGGAATAATCTAACGCTCTACGAGGCTGTTTGGCTGCAGGCCCGTGCCGTGCAGTCGCAGTTCCGTTTTGGCAACCGTCGTCCAGGCTCCACCACTCCGCTGCTCTTTGAACTGACTCGAGAACAACTTGAGGACTGTTCCCCGTCGAGTGGGGTAGCCACCCGCAGTTTCACAGCACGCAATTCTGGCGTCATACCCCTACGGGTAGAAGGATTCTTAATTGGCTCACACAGCTGCGAGGACTTTGGCTTCAAGGTCTTGGATTGTGCTGGCTTTGAGCTGGGCGAGAACGAGACGCGTAAAATTGAGATAGCCTTCAGCACGGACTATACTGCCTCGCGGGTACAGCGCAGTCTGAGGCTGCTAACAAATCTCACCTACGACATCAACTATGTGCTACTGGCCCAACTCCCAGCGGAGAGTGTGGAGCATTGTGCGGGGCGCCTTGCGCGTCCCCCCTGGGAGACCACGCTGAGGAACACAGCGCTGGTGGTGCTAATGGTCAGCTTTTGCTTGGTTCTAATCTCGGCCGTCTTTGATGCACGAGCCATAATGGCCCAGCAGAATGCCTACGATGCAGCCCGATATAAGGGACCCGTGCAGCCCACCTTTAACCTAAGGAATATAGTGAAACAGCAGGCAGAGGAGGCAGCATTAAAGGCGGAAGCTGTCCACCAGCAACAAAAAATCAGAAATAATGGTCAGCTGAAAGAGCTGCGCAAGCGAACTAACCTGGCTGCAGCCGCAGCACCTCGCAAATTCAAGCCCTCCTCCTGGACAGCCTGGAGCATGGACATAAATGTACTGAAATCGAAACCAAAGCAAACACCCACCACCAACCAGAGTTCACCCCCTCCGCCACAGGAGGCCAGAGTCGTCCTTAAGAAATCTTCTACGCCATCTCCGCCCCAGGCTGCTAGCCAGCTAAGGCAACCAAAGAAAGCCAAGGTGGTAGCCAAACCCAAGGCAGATCCTTCACCACCCACGGACATCCAAGAAAAACCTTCAATCAAGCCCCTAAATGTATCCCCCAGACCGAATAAGACCACCAATGAACGTGTGCTCAAGGAACAAAATGGTGGTTCCACCAAGAAACTAGGCAAGACGCCGGGTCGAGAGAGAGAAAAGGAACGACGCAAGGAGCAAAGGATAGCGGGAGCTGCGGCCAAGAAAACGGAACGCAAGCAACGCCAGAAACAGCTAAACTTTGGCCAGGCGGAGGCTACCACCAACTCACCGCCCGCCTCGCCAGACTCGCTCAAGTGCATCACTTCCCCCTGGGAGACCAGCAGTCGGGTGTCATTTCGCGATGTACTGCAGACCAACCAATTTCCACTCATCTTGGACACTACCAGCCAATGGAACCCAGCGAATGAGGCGACAGTGGCCAGTCCTCAATTGGGACCGATTGGAGGTAGCCGCAAGCTGTCCTCGCTGTGGGAACCCATAGCGGCCTCGTCTAGTAATTCGCTATTTGCCAGTGTGGACATGGAGCTGCCAGCGGTGAATGGTAAGACATGAAAACTATAACCGGAATCGAGTTAAAAATGCGTTTCCTTCTAACAGATCTGTACGAGCGTCAGGAGCGGGAGCGAGAGCAGCATGCCCAATGGGAGCGCAGCGAGCTAGTCATGAAGCAACAATTACTACTGCAGCAGGCCCAACAATTGGAGCTGCAACAAAGACAGCAGCAGCAGCATCAGGAGAAACTCTTGCTGTTGGCCAACATGGAGCAGAACAGTTGGAATACAGCGTCCTGGTCGCCGTTGGGCTATGGTGCCTGGCCAACTGGTATGGGTCCCATACGGCCACCGCCAGGACTGGAATCGAATTACAACAGCAATGGATTGAACGCCACAGCGCACAATTTAGCACAAGAACAAGGATCAGATGGTACCGGGGAGACCCACAGTCACTTGCCCACCCAATATGATCCGTTTACCTCGCCCAGCTCTATTTGGTCAGACAATTGGCGTCAGTCTTCGCAGCGCAACAACAACAATCACATGAACTAAACCGGATGCTGGAGGAAGGAGAGAAGCTCACAGATCAAATTCTTAACTTTTCCAATTTGACTTTTGACTAAATAAACACAAACCATAAAATGACTTTTCATATTCAAATGCATTTGTTCTGTATTCCCTTACTTCCATTAGTAACTATTTGTCCTTGTAGCTGATGATGCCCTTCTCGATAAGATCGGGTATTTCTACGGCTAGCCAAGGCGCCAGCTGAAAAAGAGAGAGCCCCAATTAGTGTCCCCATTCAAAAGTGTTTCCCTCTACTCACCCCCAGAGCCATGGCATGAGCTATGCCAAATTTGGGCACATTACGTGCCCACAGCGGCTTGAAGTGATCCGTTAGACATATCTTGCCACCACGATACATTTTCGCCGTCTTGCCGTCCAGTTCCGGCAGCGCTATCTCCGGCGCGGTTGTGGGATAGGTCACAGGTATATCGAACTCCACTTCAAATTCGTATTTCAGCAGATTATGCATGTACCAGCATTTGCCAAACCACTTGGTGCCCTCTTTATTGGACTCCAGGCGAAACCAGTCGCTCCCCGATTGCTTATTGTTTTCGACATACTTGAGGGGGACACGGGTAGGAAATTAAGAGAGGTGTGTGTGATTGTTGTTGCTGCGATTTCTTACCTTAATAAGTGCCTGATATTCCTCTTTCAATCTCTGTACCCAAATATCTTTTTCCCTGGGACCAGCTCGTATTTGTAGCAAAGGAATATTGCTAAGCGATTTTCTAGTGCTATCGTCCACCATTATATCCAATCTTGGCCAGAAATTGTGCTAAACAACAAATGAAAGCAACTGCCAGCTGGAAATTTGTGATGACGTTTTTTTTTAGTGTGACCGCAGGCTGATTTGGCAAAATCAGGAACAACTTACGAGTCACGAGTCACTCTCAACTAAAAGTTGGCATCACTCTGGATTTGGTTTCGTGACTATTGCGATTTGGTTTTAAAATTTTCGATGAAGCTTTGAACATTTCGTTTTGGTTTAAAGAATAATTTAATTTCGTTTTGGTTTAAAGAATAATTTAAGTCAAAAACTTAAAAACTTCTTAAATTTCTCAAAACTATAATCGGAAAATCACTGTAAAATTTCCCCGTTTTGTTTAGGCTCTAGTTTAGGTCTAGCCGGTGCTCCATTGTCCCAAATCCTACATCAATGTCTAATACAAGCAGTTTTCCAACGATTAATAAAATGATGAATTGTATTTGCCAGTTTGAATTATATCAAAGGTTTCGTTTTGCGCTACTCCAAGCCAGAGGAAACAACTTCATTCTTCTCATCCTGCCGAGACTCGGTGGTCTTTCTCACGCTAACTGCTATAATAGTGTCGGTTTTTCGATTTTTGGCCTGTAGACGATACTCATCCCATTCCTTGCGATGCATTTTTTTGCGATGGGCATGCATATTTGCATTGGAGTTAAAAGTCTGGGTGCAGTGCGGACAGGTGTACAGAACCTCACCCGTATGGGTGGTCATGTGTTCCTAAAAGAGAAGCCAAATTATGCTTGGATTTCCGGAGTAATACTCTCAGACTCACCCTCAGCTCCTTGGGCCTCTTGAACGCCTTCTCGCACATGGGACACTGATGCGTGCGAGCGGTGTTGTGCGTATACTTGATGTGGTGCTGGTGGGCTTGCAGACTAGGTGAGATCTTGAGGCAGAACTCACATTGCATTGGCTGAAGATTCTCTGCCGTGTGCATCATTTTAATGTGTCGAGCCAGACCATATTTGGTAGTTAGTATCGAGTCGCATAGATCACACTTGATCGCCTTTTGCGGCGTTCCCGTGTGCTCCTCCATATGCCTGGCCAAGGCCTCTCTACCCCTAATGGACTTGCCGCACACGTCACAGATCTTGGCATAGAGATTCAAATGGACCAGTTTGACATGCTGCTGCATAGTGTACTGATTGGGGAACGTCTTGTCGCAGTTGGTGTGCGAGCAGCCCACTTGCCACTGCTCCTTGGGAATGTGGGTGAGTTTGTGGCGCTCGTACACAATGGGACTGAAAAAGCTCTTGGAGCATTGGTCGCATTGATAGAGTCGGCCACGGGATTTGATCTCATGCATACGCATGTGCAGCTCCAGACTTCGCCGCTGACCCATCACCCGCTCGCACAGCTGACACTTGAAGAGTTCGGGGTCCTGATGGCGACGCAGGTGGTCGACTAGGACGCCCCGCTTGTAGAATTTATGATTGCAGCACATGGCATAGCCACGCTGTTGATGCTCCTGGCGCATGTGCACCAGCATCTCCGAGAATCCCTCTTGTGGCAGGCTGCACACATGGCACTGGACCTTGTAGTGTTCCCGTATGTAGTCATTGAATTCGTGTGACTTTTGTTTATTATTTGTCTCCCCGGCACGGGAGGTGGGCTTGTTGGAGCTTTTTCGACCACGAGGGCGGCCGCGGCGTGGCTTTTTACTGGGCACGTCCAGTTCCGCTTCTTCTTCATCCTCGTCCTCAGCCCCTTCATCATCCAGATACTCTTCCACCTCGTCCTCCTCATCCTGTTCCTCTTCCAACACATCAGCCATAGTTAGATCAGCCTCGGGAAACTCAATTTTGATCTCATTCAAATTGATCTGTTCCAGCACAGCTTTGAGCTCCTCATTGGCCATGGCTGTGACAGCTTCCTCCGACTTGCGCGGACGCCCACGGCGACGCTTCACGGCAGCTGCCACACTTTCCCTCTCCGGCAATATTTCATTTTTCACCGGAGTCTCCAGTGACTTGTGGGCCTGCTGCACGGTCTCATAGAAGTTGTGAAACTGGTATACCTGCTCCCAGCACGTCCTACACACATAGTCATCGCTGGCATTTCCGCTGTCAATCTGCAGGAGATTTGGAATTAGAAACCTTGACCCAAGCGACCAATCAAGCGTTTGTTTACCGAAATGTTACAGAAATGTTGTTCAATAATTTGCTTTAGCTTAAGCGCGTCGGCTTCGGCGGAACTGAGGCCGATGCGCTCAGTGGCATCATCCGCCGCACAACGAGTGCATAGAAAACACCGCATTTGTGGCCAAAATAATAATAAACAATTAAAATAACAAAATCCAAATGATCTGCTCGGTTCGAGTTTCCAAGGCAAAAATGCCAAAATTAGTCGAGTGTGGTACCACTAATCACGACTTCCGCCCCACCACTATCCAAATTTCCCTGCCTAACATAATGGTAATTCGTTGGACAAAAATATCATAACACATTTTAAGGAATTGGCTGTTTAATTAATTAAGTATTAGCGAATTGATTGGAAATACCGCCTCCATGCTGTAGCTGGGCGTGCCAACATGGCGGGCATCGAGGTAGAATTCGATGAGACCGTGGTCCAGCAGTTCGCCTGTAAGCGCTGCGACCGCGTAAGTAACACAGACACAACGACTCACCCACACTTCTTTCACTTCCCCACTTCTTTCACTCCCACTGTAGACCTTCAAGAGCAAACGCGACCAGACCCTGCATCGGCAGGAGGTGCACAACCACAACAAAACCACCTACGAGTGTAAGCTGTGTGCGAAGAGTTTCTGCAATTCGGGTAACCTCGATCGCCACATGAAGGTACATAACGATGTACGCCCGTTTATTTGTAATATATGCTCCAAGGCCTTTGCCCAGGCCGTGAATCTACAGCGCCACTATGCTGTCCACAGTGGAGAGCGCCCGTTCACCTGCTGCTTCTGCAACAAATCCTTCACCCAGCAAAGCAACATGAAACGGCACAAAATGACCCACACCGGCGAGAAGCCGTTTCGATGCCAGCGCTGTGGCCGCTACTTCTCCCAGCTGGTGAACCTGAAGAAGCACAAGCTGGGCCACCTCAATGCCAAGCCGTATCAGTGCAATTACTGCGAGAAGGGCTTCACCCAGCTGTCCAACTTTAAGCGCCATCTGCAGTCGCATATCAAAGAGGGCGTTGATGTGGACGTAGCCGGTTCCATACAGGCGGCGGCGGCACTGGCGCGCGAACGCTTGGAGGCTGAGCAGAAACCGTGAGTAGATAAAACAATTCGCGTGATTGTTCTTCTAACCCACACATGTCGCTCCTCTTGCAGAAGTTTCTTTGAGTGCATGGTGTGTCGTGCCATTTTTGATACCTTTGCCGACTACGAGAAGCATGAGGCCAAGTGCCATGAGGATCATGAACGTGCCCAGCTGGAGGTCAATCAGATGTCCCACATGCATCCCGACGACTATTTGCCCATGAAATTTTCGGTCCCCGATCTGGACACGCACGAGATCATCATTGAGACTACACATTAGCTTACACCTACACATACAAATCGACGAGGGAAGAGTGAAAAGATAAAAAGAAAAGAAATTGCATTGATTAAACATAAACGAAACAAAAACAAATATAGGAAGTTTCTACACGTATGCAGGCCAACTTAGTTCTCCATTGAAGTAAATACCGATAATAATATTTAAAACAATAAATGCAGTCAAATATCAAATCAACGCAACATTGTCGACCCGTTTTATGGGCCCCTAAATAACCTTTAACTACCCTGCCCCTTTTTTGTTATGTGCGATTTGATGGCCATATGATTTTTGTGCTGAGTTTTATGATTTCGCCACCTCATAAACGGCAATTGCTCGTGCGTAAGTAAAACATTTTCGTTGTCGTCGGTTTAATGGGCGGGGGGCACACACACATTCTGCCAAGCTGTAAAATGTAAAGGCATCCAACCGTGTGCTTGCTCGGACATCATTATGAGACAGTATTCCGCTCAAGGCTAATAGTTTGCCAAGTTGTTAAAATACTTTGTGGTGAAGAAAACAGCAAATTGTCGGTTTACATTGATACTTAAGGCAATTATGTCAACTTTGTGAATATTTGGGTTGGTGGAGAATTAGTGTTGATATGTTGGCAAATCTCAACAATCATAAGTTTTTGGAAAAACAGTTTAAAAAGTTTTGAATTTCATGAGATAATAAAATATTTTACGGTTAATTGAGCTTACCTCTTCATAATCTCATTAAAAGCTGTCTTATTTAAATAGCGGCGCTTCAAGACGGTCTGAAAGAGCTTCGATTTGTTTTTTGTCGTGTGCAGCAGACAGCCATAAGCAGACATACGCATACAGCATTAGGCAATAATCGGTCTGCTCTTTCGTATTCTTGTGATTGTGTGGCTTTAAAAAATTGGCTTATTTGTATTAGTGACTGCGCGAGCTTTAGTATTTCCTAAAAAGAAACTTGAAACCTTTTCAAACCCACACCATTAAGTTCCAGCTTAGTCTGCGCAAAGGGGTTCAAAGGTCCGCATTGAACTGTATGCGGAAATGACACTCTCATAACCAAATGGAATATATATAATATTATTTGCCTCATTAACTACGGCCACAAAAATAGCAAATGTACTTAGCTGCAAAATTAAATTTTTTTATTATATTAATCAAAAACTGCAATGCCACGGCCAATTAGCCACGAGTTTTTTTTATCGGACAGTGGGTCAAATATTCACGCGCCTTCTCGCAGATCTCAGTGGGTGTCCATTTTGCTGCTGGGCAATGATTAAACACATATCTTTGTGCACAAATGCCATACATGACGGGTAAGTGGGAACAGTTTTCAGCTCCAGACGGTGGAGGTGCTCGTCTCTTGAAAAACTTATTCATTTCATCGACAGACCCTGTACAATTCTGTAGTCCTTCCGTATAGATCTCCACAAAATCCTCATGGTTGCCCAAAATTTTCTGCAACATCAGGCGAGCATTGGCCTCATTAATGTTAGAGGTGCCATTCAGGACATTTTCAGCATTAAAGATGCACTCATACAAGCACTAGGCATGGGAAGAAAGGATTAATGTGTGATTAACTGTTAGTTGTCCAGACTTCACTTACAGGCGAAACTCTCAGACCAACATCGGGCACATATTTCTCACACTGCTCCTTGAAGCCATCAAAATTCATTGTTGGAATCCTACAGCAATCCTTGAAAGCTTGCTGAAGTAGAAGAAATTTGGTATTTTGTGTGATTGTCTTTTTTTGGTATATTTGGAATCCAGCTTACAAAATAGTTTTGTTGCTGATTGCAGTCCACAGCTGCAGTGCGGGTCAAACAGCTGGCCCATGTCCACAATATTATAGCTGTTGCTTTGAACAACATGCTGGTTGCTTTGACCCATCACTGTTTATTAGAGCTACATTTATACCTGAGCGCGGATCTAGGCACAAGCGTTAGGCTAGTTAATCGAGCGCAGCACATTTAATTTCAGACCTAAAACGCTCAGTTTGTTAGTCACGTCTACCGTGTGTTCTATTTATTGTCTCTGCATTCTTCTAGGAACTCATAGACGAATCCCTTAAGTGCAACTTCATAAATATTAGACATTCTTATAATTATTTTAAAGAGATTTAAATGGTTTATGGGAATTGCATTTCCAAAGTGTGCTAAATGTCACACTACGAGAGAAATAAAAATATTTCATAATGTGCCTCTCAGCTCTAGCTCCAAAGACTATGTCATGAACCGAACCGACGGTTCAGAAACTGTGAGAACCACTGAACCAAACCAGTACCAGTATTCTTAAATGGTTTGAATACCTGGTTTAACTAGATGCTTTATTCCAATAGTTATTCATCTTAAAATTTACCAATGTCATGCATGGAGCAGGGCTGCAAACCGGGTCTTAACTTATAGAGTTTTGTACTTTAATTGGATTACGAAATTCTATGTATTTCTCATTGTGTAATTATTATAATTTTATGTTTAAAGATAATTTCCCTGAGATTTCATTGCATCATGAACATTTAACTCTAGATATGAGCCTCGTTGGAACGTGGCATTAAAACGTAATAGAATATTTCCCTTACACAACACCCTCACATTCTCATGTCATAGAAAAACTGGAAGGGGTAGTGCAAACTCGCAGCGAATATTGTGGCGGAGCTAAACGGTTGCCAACAATCGTCAGTGCTTACGCCAGTGCAGACATTAATACGCCACACAGAACTACCAACAGAAAGAGAAGGACAAATGCCAGGACTAAACTCACATAATCCATATGAGATTGTATTACTTACTCCCTGTTCCAGGTCTGCCAACTATGCATTGCCATGCGGGTCGATTGATAAAGACCCGATACATTTGAATAGCACACTTTTGTGCGCATTTCCAATTTGTTTTATGCAAAATATGCATTCCATACACAATTGAATTAAAACCAAATTCTTTCACAGTTATTGTTCCCGTTGGATAAACACACATCCTATTTTGTTTGCCTTTTATTGTCCCCAATTTTAGTGTTGGTTTTTGTTTAACTAAATGAAGATAAAAGTGCAAAAACTGAGCGTGCCCAAACAATGGCCACCATTCACGCTCAGATAATAACAATTTATGGGCGTTCAAATGGTCAAAAACAACAACCAGACATCTGTGCCGATGGCAAAACTTTAAGCGAAATATAGTTAAAGCCTCAAGCTGTAGCGCCCCTGCGGAAAATGCAAATGAATGAAAATGCTGTGAACCGAACAGGCAGATTAGATGAGCTGGCTCCCGCGCCAGGGAGGGAGGGCGGCCGCCTGCATAAATTACCGACTGCAGTTATGAATTGCATAAAACTTAAAGCCCGGAACACGTCAGCATAGAACACAAGTAAATTAAATTTCTCCTGGACCTTGAACCTTTGCATCGTCACAGCAAAAGTTTCTGCACTTGACCATTCCTATTTGACTTGTTGTGTATAAATATGTTTATATAAATATTGCATGAGTTGTTGAGTGTACAGGCATGCCATTTCCTTTTCGCTTATTTGCCCTTCAGAATTGTGCATAAAGATGAAATATTTGTGTGCTTTTCTTGCTCTCGGTCGTCATTTTCTTTACGTAATTAAGCAGAAATATGACAGACATACAATGGCTCAATAATTAAACAAAAGTTGCCTCCTGCCTGATCAAGGCCACAGAGCACAGCACATATCACAACTTTTAATTGCTTGTCATGTGAATGAATGCTCTTCCTACTGGTTGGTAATTTATTTTGATTGCTGCTCCCACTCTCCCTCCCCACCATACAGTCTGTTTAATAACCATAAACTGGCAGAGTTATTCTTGTATAACCACCAGCTGGCTTTTACATTTTGTTTATCGACTTAAGCAGTGGGAAAACTGCATAAGCTGTTTGCCAATTTTATTAGAGAGCGTTGTGCACACGCTGAGGCTCTAACCACAGAGCAAGGAAGACAACATATTACGCATACGCCGCGTGGGATGCAGCTGCAAGAAATTTGGATGTAAGTAAAAGCAAATTGAATGATTTCTGCGAGGGAGTTTACTTTAAATTAATTTTACAAGTTGTAATTGAAAATGCAATTTAAATAAAGTTCGTTAAATATACATTTTATTTGGATGGATTGCGATTTGAAAATATAAGTTAAAAATTAGTTCACCATATTTTTTGATATTTCTTTAAGTAGTATGCTGCTAAAACCTAGGTTGCACACCTGTTTTGGATCGAACCAATTCGAACTCGAAGTTCTAAAATACTGTTCAGCATTACTAATCAAATCCCCACCCAAAATAGAATCTACTTTTCCAATTACTCTACTCCAAAGCTTATTTAATGCTTATCAAAACACAAGAGCTTAAGATTCAATGATAATTCTTTACCTGCACCACCATTTTCATTATTATTGTAGGTTTAATTATAAAGCTCAGTCTCAAAGTTAAACCAATAAGACACCAGCCAACAGCCTCCACTCTCTACTTATGTTATCCAACAGCTTTTGCATATGCATAAAAGCAAGTAAGACATTTATATCATTATCGTGATTAAGCCTAGCTAAGCTTAGCATTAGGATCTTCTATGGCCAAATGGTTAGGTTAAATAGGCTGCTCGGCAGGGGACGGGATAATTCGACTATTTCGAGCTTCAACTTTCAGAAAGCTTATAAACATTGTTAATTCACGTCTCTGATATGTTCATAAGACCAAGAATTGCCTTGTTGTCAGCCTTATCATTAAATATACTTAAAATAAGCTTTATATTTCCTCTATACTATATATTTATTGTATAATATATACAATTGTATAGCATAATTCCCCCTTATTCCAGGTTAGCTGGAAGATTATCGAAACCTTATAGATCTTCAACCTAAAAAAAATAGAGAAAAGTTAACTTCGGCTCGGTCGTAATTTGTATACACTTGCAGCACTTTTTTAACTAATTTCAAGGACATATCCACTGAAAACAACCAAGATTTTCCAATAAGACTTCTTTTCTGACTCTACTTTTGTATGACAGCTATACTATATAGATGTTCGATTTCGACCAAACTTAGTTTAATTATGGAAAAACATAGCAAACTAAGAAATACAAAGTTTGGAGGCGTTTTCTTTGAAAACAAAAAAGTTTTTCTCACTGAAACTAGTTTCTCGACCGATCATTCATATGGCAGCTATAGCCTATAGTCATCCGATTTTGACAAAACTTTAAAGAATTGTGTAAAAGCTTTTAAAATAAATATATGCCAATTTTAAGGAGGCTTATATTGAAAACAAAAAAGTTTTTCTTGCCAAGATTTTTTTCAAACCTTCTTTTCTATGACAGCTATACTATATAGATGTCTTTTTTTTTTACTAGAATTAGTTAAAAAAGACTTCGTGCAAAGGTTGGTCGCGATAGCTTTAAAACTTAAGGAGGAGATAGCATAGAAACAGACGGACGGAAGGACATGGCTATATCGACTCAGCTCGTCATGCTGATCAAGAATATATATTCTTTATGTGGTCGGAAATGCTTCCTTCTATGTGTTACAAACATCTGGACAATATCAGCATACCCTCTGCAAGGGTATATAAAGATCCATTTGGTATATTGATACCCTCTGCAAGGGTATACAAAAAGTGTCTTAGGGTCTTCGTTTTACATCATCGAAGACATTAATAAGATGAACCGAATCAAATCATTTACATAAATGGCTTTTGGTTCAGGGTTTTCCATATATCACTTCATGGGTTTTCGAGCAAGAACTTGAGGTGCGGTTGGAGCTGGTACGGGTTGCTTAACTATTGGATAATTCGAATTTCCTCAAATGCTGAAGTTTCTTTTTTAGTTCCACCTTTCATAGCTTATACAATATACACTCAAATTAATATATTCAATTCCATCGAAACTGTGGCAATTTTGGGAATTTGTTGATTACTTAAACAGTTCGTTCAAAACACCCATTCTCCATTCACTTTGCAAAATGACAACTGATGGCAATTATAATGCCCCCCAGGCGTCGAAATGTTAAGCCCCTTGCTGAATGGCTGTGTGTTTGTAGTCTTGTCTACGTATCCTGGTCTGCCCGTTGGGTCGTTTGCACATTTTCCAAATTAACCTAGGCTGTCAGCACTCACCCACACACACACCTACACTCCCACTCAGTCAGCGAGAGCGAGAGCGAGGCGTTGGTTTAAGCGGCTTGGGTTGCGTGTTTGACAGCCATTCTGCATATGTGCTGACTGTAACGGCACAAATGTTTCACTGTGTGTGTGCGTGTGAGTGTCAACCAATTCCATTGCCTATCTTCAAGGGGCAACATATTCCGAGTGTCACGTTTTCGCCAGTCAAAACATCCGCTGTGAGTGGCAGACAAGTTTGGAACGAAAGTAACATACAAACAACGCCTGGCATGCAAATGTCTTCATTTTGTGTATATGCATATCTATTTAAAGTGTCTATTGAAATCAGTTTATGTACATAGAACAATCAAATGGAAATCTTCTGATGCTTTTGCATTTGTTTTTATCAGATTTAAGTGTTGGGCTTTTGCCCAGGAAAAAACTAAAGGCTGAAATAAGCTGCCGCAGGTTGAGCCAATTTCGCTTGGCAAATGAAAGTGCAACCGCAACTGCAGTTGATTCCAGTCTCTGCCACTGCCGCTGCTGGTCGTTGTCATCCACTTGACGGCCATAATGTGCGACCACTAATGTCGAAACGAGGGCCACATCAGCCATTGCTTCTTATGTTTGTGTGTGTGTGGTTTGTGCCAACGCCAACAGCAAAACGTGAAAACTGGTAATGATGATGACAGAACATTTGCTAAATCAATTTAGGGCAAGCGGCTTGTGTGTCCCATGTTGCCTGGCAAATAGGTAAGAATGTAAAATAGAAATTGTTGTACTTAAAAAACGTCGGCTCAGCCAAAGTTTGTATACTCTTGCAACAGGTTTTTTTTTTCACTAAAACCAATTCTGGGACCTTTCTTTTCTATGGCAGCAATACTATATAGATGTCTGATTTCGATCGAACTTAGTGAAATCATGCAAAAGCCTAACAAACGAACATGTAAGAAATTTGGAGTCGATTCCATTTAAAACAAAAAAGTTTTTCTTAATAGAACTTATTTTTCGACCGATTATTCGTACTGCAGCTATATACTATAGTCATCCGATTTGGATATAACTTTGTAGAATTGTGGGACAGCACTTTAAATAAATAAATGCTAATTTTAAGGACATTTCCATTAAAAACAAATAAGTTTTCTCACTAAGACTACTTTCAGACTCTACTTTTCCATTACAGCCATACCATATAAATGTCCGATTTCTATCAAACTTTAGAAAATCGTGGGAGAGCATTGAAAACTAAGAAATACAAAGTTTGGTGGCGTTTCTTTTGAAGACAGAAAAGTTTTTCTCACTAAAACTAGTTTTTCGACCGATCGTTACTATGACAGCTATATGCTATAGTCATCCGATCCGGCCAGTTCCGACAAATGTGCAGCGTACTTGTACTAAAAGACTTCGTACAAAGTTTGGTGAAGATGGCTTTTAAACTGATGGAGGAGATAGCATAAAAACACACGGATCTCAGCTCCTTGTGCTGATCAAGAATATATATACTTTAAATGGTCGGAGATGCTGTGTGGAAGTAGCTTTTGGAGGAGGTGGCTGTTGATTTCGGCGAGTTTAGACCCAAATTTGATCATATTTTCAACAACAAAACATTAATCCTTCGACTTAAGCAGTTTCGTCTTGCTTTTAAGGGTTTTAAGGGTTGTCCCTTATGCCTGACTATGATTTTCCAACACTTTTGGCAGAGACATTTAATTTCTAAGGCTAACAAAACAGTCATAAGTAACTAACTTCTGAGAGCGGCTGATTCTTTACATCCTGTGTATAGCTATTTCAAACACACCTCGATATATGCAGTCTTTGCCTTATTTGGTTCCGCTGAAAATAATGCACCATCTGGAACTATGCTTGTCTTTGGACCAATTAAAACATCAATTACTTTGCACAATTGATTTAGTTCCATATTTGGCGAATACTCATCAAATGCAATGATATTTTCATTGGAAATCATTTAAAACGATTTCAATGGCCTGCCTTTGGGCGTTGTCATCAATTTGTGGCTTGTTTAATTACATGTCGCTGACAAGGACGCACTCACACCCAGCAAATCTGAGCTCATTAATGGATAACTACAATATGATGGCGTCATGGCCAGGGCCCTCTAAATATGGGTGCATTCCAGTTTGGATATTTACATGCTGCTGCTGCTGCTGCTGCTGCTGCTGTGTTTGGAGGGGGTAACAGACGCTGGCCATACAATCTCGACGCGCAAATATTTGTGCTGTAAAAAGTACACAAACACAGTGGGGAAAGGACAGCTCTTACTCATATTGATTTCATTTAAAAACACACACACACACACACAGAAAAGCTGTAATGGAAACATGTGAGCAAGGATCATGGTCAAGACATTTTCCATAATAAATTTATAACAAATGGCACCGGCCAGCCTAATAGATGTGCTGCAATTTGTTCAAAGAGCTCCCGGCATTAGGGCGGCCATTTAAGCAACTGAATGCCAATTGAACTCACACGCACACACACGCACAGAAGCGAAGGCAACAAGGCATGAAATATTATGGCCAACTGCCGAGCTGGAAGGAGCTGCCAGGATATAAATAGTTTGATTTACTGGCGCTGCAGCAGCAGCAAAAACTACCAGCAAGGACAAACACAAAACGCCAAGGAGACAAAACCTCTTACTCGGTGTAGATGCCGCTGTCATCCTGTGGCTGATAAACAGCCGAGCTCTCCTTCTTGATCAATTATGTTGCTTCCATTTTGTGCTGTTGCTGCTGGCGCAGTGCCAGTCACATGTAAACAAGACCCGGAACGTGCCATTAATTAGTTGCCAACAAGTGTAAAAACTCATGAAACAATCACATAGAATTGTTGACAGAGGGCATTAAAAAGCAGAATTTAACACAAAACAAGTAATAAATATAAGTCAAGCCCGACTGTAACATACCCTGCAGCAAGGACCCCTAGAACTCACAAAGATAATTAACGGCCATACAAGTTACAAGAATGGCAAGGGGAAATTTCAATGTGGACCTTCGATTTTACATGAGTGGGCTTTGCACACAGACAGCACCCATCTTGTTGAGTTCTAGTTGTTTGCCTAGACCATACAAAGTTTATGTACTCTCGCAGTTTACATACAATAAGTTCATACATTCATTCGAAATGCAACCAACCGACACACAATTCTCTGATTGATAGCCACCAGCTGGTTTCTTCAAATAAGCTTCCGGAGTAACATGAAAATATTTGCATATCCATGAAAATGAACCGCATCCAACCATTGTAAATATCGCAAATATCAAACCAGTGGAAAAATTAAATACTCTGCGCTCGATTAATTTAATAATTGGTTTTGTTTTTTAACTCCAAGTATAAATACAGCTCCAATGTTTTGCGCTTTGGCAAAGCAATCAGCAAGATGATCAAGCGTACAGCTCTGATGTTGTGGCTATGGGCCAGCTATCTGACCTATGCCACGGCTGTGAACTGCAATCAGCCACCAAACTTTATTGTAAGTTTACAAATATATATCAAATAGCTGGTCTAAACCATTGTCTACAGTCTCTTCAGCAATCTATTAACAACTGCTGTAGGTTTCCGCCCATGACTTTGGACGCCTTCAAGGATAAATGCCACAAGTACTTATCAAATAATGCCGTCAGTTCCTCTCCCGTAAGTTAAGCTTTGATATCTAAAATGTATACTTTAACTCTCCCCTCGATGTTTGTGTAGTGCATGAATGAGTGCGTATTTAATGTAAGCAATGCTTTGAATGACTATAACAGCCTGAATGAGGCCAATGCACGTCTCATGATGCAAAAGATTTTTGGAAACAATCAAAATTTTGTGAACGTTTTTACGGAAGGACTACAGAATTGTACCGGGTCTGCGGATGAATGGCTCAAGTTGTTAAAGCGACGACCGCCACCACCGATGGCAGCTGAAAACTGTTCACTGCTTCCCCTTATGTATGGAGTGTGTGCCAAAAGTTATTCGTTTATTTATTGTCCATCTGCCAGTTGGTCACCCACTGAGACCTGCGAGGATGCGCGTGAATATTTGCTTAATTGTTCAAAGAAAAGGATACGTGGTTAATACAATTAATGTGTCAAATAATTAAAAAAATTTAAATGCTTCTGGCTTTAATAATGTGGTTGAATTTATTGAGACAAAATGATTTTAATTTGGTTAATTGGTTTAACTTCCGATGTTAAATTACAATGAAATGGATTTAAGTACCCTTTCGAACTACCCCGCAGCACTGAATTGGGAAATGAGGAGTTAGGCTGTGAACTTGCTTCTAGTTCATGTAATCCAAAGGATCTTACATAGGTCCTGTCTGTGCTAGGTTCAGGACGGAAAGCATTTAGGAGAAGCCTTGTTTTCAGTGATACTTCAGAGATATCCTATCTTAACATCATGTTGATGTATTATTAACTCAAAAACTGTTCATTCTCTGCAAACATTTTGTCGTGTTACTTATATCCCTCGTCGATGTGATAGTTTGGCGTTAGCTTGAAGGGAGATTTGGAGATAGTTTGGCGATTTACACAAATAAAATACAATAGGTATCGCTTTTGTATAATAAAAGACCTACATTAGCTATATGTGTTATCGCATTTTTTAAGTCCATTCGGTAAATTGGCGAAATATCCCTAAAATATCGTCTTGAGGGCAAGAATGCGATGCTTTATTATTGGTCTCGCTTTCTTATCATCTCATCTGAGAATTGGCGATACATCGCTACCGAAGAAGACCCGAATCAAATTCTTCTTGAAGTGAGTTGAACCTCTATTTACAATGTTACCAAAGGAAAATTCTTTGGCAACGCTTGTTTACCATAGGTGCAAAATCGTACTGTTGAATAACAGACTTCGAAACACCTTTTATCCGTATGGCTTATCTACGGGGGAAGAACCGCACTCCTGCCTCTAGGAAGAATCACATTCTTATCTCCAGAAAGAATCGCTTTCCTATCGCTTAGAAGAGACTATTCTCTATCTCCCAGAAGTGTCGCTTTCTTATCGCCCGGAAGTCATCGCAAAGTGTCACATTTCTTTCTGTAGGGAGATAAAAATGCGATATCGCTAGAGTAAAGCAATAACTACTGGCGAATCGCATTCTTATCTTTCGCGATTAAAAATGTTTGCTGGATTATGGCAGTCTTGAAGTAAGTACGTGTTATTTTCTTCATCATCATCAACAGCCGAGTAGATCTAGCCCTTAACATCTTTCTGCTTGATCTCTGTTAAGAGCTAGTTTTCAAGTGCTGAAGGTCTTGAGATCCAAAACTCATACTTGAAGCAATAATTCTGCACTTGGTTACAGCATTTTCCATTTAAATCGAACTTATGACATTTATAACTCTCTTTTTATGTTCTCTGAGTGTTAAAAGTATGAAAATAAGTCTTACGGACACAGCTTTAGGGCAAAACGGAGACATACAAACATACACAAAGTAGGATCAGCACTGCTTTCGCTAAAGAAACTGGAAGGTAGCTACAATGTTCATTTTGAACCATGGGAAATAATATTTTTCTACGAAGTCTAATTACAGCGTTTGATTTCTGATATTATTTTAGCAAATATCTCTAAAAAATGTTATCTAATTCTACTTGTTTATATTTTGTCATTAAAGTTATGAATATCATTTCCGTTTTGAAATGGTTATAATATCGGTATATATGCTGAGACGAGCTTAAATCTAGTCATAGAAATGCTTAATTGGCAGACTTTGGTGTTTGTATCGCTTCTGGGTATACTGGCCTCTGAGCCGGACTGCAGCCAGCGTCCCAAAATGTTTGTGAGTTAGTAACGAAAATTTATGTATTCTTTTTTTTTGTGTAAACATTTTCGTTTCGCTCTGCCAGTCTTTTAAGCACTGCTGCAAACTGCCATCGATTACCTTTAGCAAATACCAAGATAAATGTGCCAAATATTTGCACAATGCAGCCCATTTCACGCCTGTAAGTATTGTGGTTCCCAGGCTTTGTTATGTACAATAATAATTCCTTCCCTTCCCATCCCTTGCTTTAGCAGTGCAGCTTAGAATGCGTTTTCAGAGCAGCCAAAGTTCTAAATGGTAGCAGCTTGGTATTGGACAACATAGAGGAAATGTTGAAAAACATCTTAGATGACCAAGAACAATTCATAAATAGCTCACTGAATGGTTTTCGCAACTGTGCCAGCCAAGAGAAGGAGCTGGTCAAGAGCCTCAAGCGACGTCGATTGCCTGTCACTGGCAAATGTTCGCTTCTGCCGGCCTTGTATGCCCTATGCTCCAATCGCTATGTGTTCATCAACTGTCCAGATGATCATTGGAATAATAGCACTAAGTGTAATGAGGCCAGAAACTACAGTATACACTGTTACATTCCCCGGGGCAGAAGGGGTTGGTAAATAAAGCTATGTTCGTAAATGGATTTATTCAATTAGTTCAAGAAGACATCGGACCAAGTGGGCGGCTTTGGTACAACTAAGCAGTCTTCTGAAGTCTCTTCATCTTCCTCATTGAGGCTGGCCATGTGTGCTGAAAAAGTTAATGATTTAACAAGACTTTTTAACATTTCTTAAAAATGTTGCTTACCCAATTCCTCCAAGGACAGACCCAAACGTTGAGCATGCTGCATCAGGGCCTTCACTAGCATTTGAGTATCCACAAAGCCGTCTTGCTGCACATCATTGAACGAAATAAGAGGTTCGTCTACAGAGTACTCACTTGCACACCCCGATTCCCATTCATTATGTTCCAAAGGATACTGTAGAGGACACTTTGTATTAGTTGGATTCATTGACTACTTAGGACATGTTACCTCCGATCTCACCACAAAATCCTCCATGGCTCCATTTACTTCATACGAAAGCCATAATAGACACCAACTAAATGTTAACAGATTCATTTTATAACTGAACCTTGACTGATCTGTTTACCATGGAAAAACCCAGCATATTGGTTCTGGTCAATTTGTTGCTTAATGAACATACTCAAGCGGTAATTGCAATATGAAACTAAAATCGATAACAGTTTTTCGTGGTTAGAAGCTGAAAACAAAGCCTTGAAACTTATAATTGAAACCTTATTGACAAATAAAGTGGACAAATGGGCAAAAAAACAAGGTGAGATTCAAAACCTTTTTCCTTCATAAAATGTTCTCATTATTCCTTGAAAATTTCGCCTACTAAGAGAACTTCATGAAGTTTGCTTCACCGTGTGAATCTAGTCTAAGTCATTTGGATATGATGACATATACTTGGCCTTACTTTTGGCAGAAACATGAGAAAACGGCCGTTAAAATCATAGAGAATCTCTACTCTGTTTTAGGCCCTTTTAATTAAGGCACATTCGAATTATCAGGCTTCTGATTACTTGAATGAAAAGGTTTCACTCAACATGCAAGGCCTTTTTCATATACATATTCTACCCCTTAGTAACTGATATGTTCGTTGTCAGTCAGGACCAAATGTAACTTGCACTCTCGTAGTTACATCAAAAGACCCATTGTGGCTTGTATGGTATAACAAAACTCAACTCGAGTAGTTGGTTCTCAAAAACTTTGACAGGCCAGCAAAAGAAACAAGTCGATTTATTTAAATATAACATATTCAAGCTGCCTCGTAATTTCCTGCCACTCAAATGCTTTCAAAATGATTTCAATAAAAGCCTAATGTCGGCTTGACAGTCTGCTTTGCACACAAAACCTTTAATCAAGTGCACTTTAATGTCACAGGGTGAGTCACTTGCACAAGCCAACGAAATCATCGGCTGGCTTAGTGGTTAGGAGCATAAGAAAATCAGTGAGCATGTGACACAAGAGAACAAAAACCTGACATAATCCGCCCCAGCCACCCAGCCAAACCAGCTACCCACTCATCGCACGCGCCCACTCACACACAGAGACCACAAAGAAGACAATTACTTAAACAGAAGATGGTTCTCCGCTTTCGACTTGTGTCTTGTGTCATTAATTACACGCCAGGCTAATTAAACTGTAACCGAATAGGAGCAGGATAATTCACACTCACACAAATGCACTTAAAAACATTACACGCTGATTCACTCACCTCCACACAATTGTTTACCTGCACACAGGTATTTTTTTTTTGCTCTGCTTCTGGTATTTCCCCAGTTTTAGCCACGCTCGAGCGGCTGTTGCTGGCTTTCCCCGCACACACACACACACACACAATACATACTTTCCGATTTGTTTGTTTATTTATTTACAACCTTCAACCGAAGCATTCAACCAACATACAGAATTGTATATAAAGCGCTGCTCTATAAGCCCACCGACTTTTATACGTTTAGTGACATCCGCTCCAACATAAACTAATAACAAATTTTTGTCAAAATGAACAAATCGATTTTACTTTTGCCTTTTCATTTACTTCTGGTGCAGGCTGCCTACAATTGCTCGGCGCCCCCGAACTTTAACAATTTCGTAAGTTGAAAGGAGATGGAAAAAAAATCGCATCATTAATCATTGACTTAATCAAGGATGTTAACTCTTGCTGTCGTATGCCGGACATAAATCTCGGCGAGGTGCCCCAAAAATGTCACAATTATGTAAATCAACTAAAATCGGCCGATGAGAAATTTCCCGCTTATGCACATTTGGTAAGAATTATAGTTTCAATAATAATAGCAACAAAAAGAAAGCCACTGGAATGCCTCTTACCAAACACTTTCAGTGCTATCCGGACTGCATTTATCGCGAAACAGGAGCTTTGGTCAATGGACAAATAAATCTAGAGACGGTCAAACAATATCTGGAGCAGCATGTACAACGCAGAGATCGGGATATAGTGCCGCATATAGTGCGTTCCTTTGAGACCTGCCTGAGCAACAGTAAGTGTTAATTACTGGATTTTGGTTTGATCTCAATGTCTGTTTAGTTGAAGGCCATAAAAAAGCAGCTAACATTGCTTCGTACCAAGTTTTGCCGGAGGGATGTTCTCCATTTGCGGGAATGCTTTATAGCTGCGTCAATGCCGAATCGTTCCTCAACTGCCCAAGCAAAATGTGGAAAAATGAGCAACTGTGCAATGTGGCCAAAGAATTTGCTGCCCAGTGCAATCCTCTGCCTCATGTGCCCTTGCCAATGAGTTGAGAAATAAATTTTAAGTTTTATTTTAAATGTGGAAGTTTGAATGTTTGTTGCTAATGACTCTGAAATTTTGCACACAGATAGTGGTACACTAGAGAAAACTCCTTAAGCCACCTTTGACACTCCGATACGAAAGATGTTTGACTTTGCTTAATGACGTTGACCAGCACACAAAGCTATGCTCCAAAATAGCATAGAACCTCTCCGAAAGATATTATTTAATCTGCTGATGGAGTATATCCTCCGCCAGTGACCAAGTGCTAATAGATCCGGGCATCATCTTTAAGAAAGTTATACTGCTTATTGGATATGCCGATGGTAAGCAGGACGTTTCAGAGTTAGATGAAGAATGAGGATATGACGAAGGTCTTACACAAAAGAAAATTTCGCGATATTTAGTATCAATCGGGTATTTTCGAATATATCACTGCATCATTTCGAACATATCAACGTGAAATTTTTCAGATCAACTATCTGATATTTGTCAATATCCCTGATATATTTTTATAATATCAAAGAAGTATTTTCACAATACTTGTACGACATGGCATAGGGAATTGATGAATTACCAATGGAATTTTTAAAAATATCAAAGCAATATATGTACACTCAGAGAAAAAATCAAGAAGATCATGCTTGATATCAAGAAGATTCGATGTCAAAAGTACGGCAACATCGAATATTCTCGGATCCAAGAAGAAAAATCTTGAAATCAAGCATAGATTTTCGAGAAGAATATTCTTGGTCTTAGAATTAGTCTTCTTGATATCAAGAATAAATCTTCTTGGATGCAAGCATAAATATTCTTGATTTTAAGAACAGTTCTTCTTGGTTGCAAAAATAAAAAAGTTTGAGTTCCAAGAGTAGTGTTAGTTCTTCTTGGAAGAATTGGCGCAGTGTCACGGAAGACACATCGCAAAACACACACACCCTCCTCAAAAACCCTCACCTCAACGCCACTGCCACTCCCCCCTTGTTTATTAATTCTGTTTAATTTTTAAAAGCCATTAAATAATTTTATTTTGTACTTACCTTAACTAGGACTTGAACTCAGGGCCCCGAAGACGGCAAGCACTCACTGACACCGACATCTCAACCGACACCGCCACAACGCGTTATGCAAAATCAACGACAAATTCTCAGTATAAATTGTAGGCAACAGCCATCGGCAATGCTTATAGCGAGAGAGAGAATTATTCTCATTTGCTGTTTGCTCTCTCCGCTTGTGGCTCCCCGCACTTCCCTTGCCCTCAAGCTCGATGTCAAGAACGTTTGTCTGCTTGCATTCGAGCAGATTTCGTCTTAAAAAAATCAAGAAGAAAAATTCTAAATTGAAGCATAAATCGTGCTTGCCGATTCGTGCTACATTTCTCTGGGTGTATTAATATTACCTAAAGGATATGATTTAAACATCAAGCCAAACTATAGTATCGAAGTGTGAATAGCCTACGCGTCTTGGACAGTCTGTTGCAATGGGAGACTACAACATTATAATGTTGTTACGGATATTGCCTGCCTCCGAACAATGAAAACCAGCAACAACAACACCAGTCTGGGAAGGCGAAGTAGAAGTAGAAAAGAGCCAGAAGGGGATGGAAAGGCCAGGTGCGGTAAGATAATAAGAAGTTTGCCAGCAATCGACGGCACATCGCATCCAAGCGAGCTTTTCAAACTACTCAACAGTCTTAAGCGCGACGCGAAAACAAAGTTGAGCGGCATGCCAGGCTTAAGTCTGCAGAGTCGCAGGAACAGGCGAGCAATCGATATCAGCGATTTGCTGAACAATAAGCTAGTGAGAGAGCGAAAGAAGCAGAAGTTTGAAGATGTAGAGATGGTCCAGCGACGATAAACACTGGAAACACTTGGGATGTTCTGAAACGAGCTGCAACTTACTTCTTAAGAAGATTTGATAAATATATTTGAAAGAAATGTAGTAGTGTTTTGAGTATCATGAAACGGATAGAAGGATGATGTCAAAAGGATTGAATGGTTTAAAAAAATTGGAAAATTTTCCTAGGAGTTTAAATTATCATAAAGACACGACACCAACATGTGCCATGGTTGGTAAAGATTGAGCTGTATCATGCAAAATTGTATAAATGGCAATTGTAAAATAAGCTTGGCCTTATCGATTGGAGTACGCCTGCTTCTGGTACCTGATTATACTTCACCATTGAATACAAGTCAACAAAGACTCCGGAATGCCACAGCATATGGTGTGTATGTTCGGTAAATGAGGTAAATATATGCTTTTTTCACTTAAACAATGTAAATCTGATCATCTCTATGTGTACCTTCTACCATTACCATTTCTGGTTTACTATTGTCATTTAGCAACAACTTAGAGTTGAATTGAAAAAAAAGCATCGAGTATCCAGGCATAACAAAGAATCAACTGAAACAAAGGACCACTTGTGTTCCTGATTGTCAAACAATGCATTGCAATGCGAGAAAAATTCACTTAACTACTTTACAGTTGTTTTGCTTTTGCCAGCTGAGAACGCAGTGGGAAATTGAAAAACTCTATGCTGATTGTCTGGGTGGGGACAGTCACTGATCAATGCTAAGCAAACAAACGTGGCTTGCAGTTGCCATTCATTAAGTTAGCACTCAAAATTGTCAAGATTGACAAGTCCTTTAAAAGGCAAAATATTTTTAAAAATACCAACCAAAATCTGTCCCACTTTATCTGCGTGTTTCCATTAAATTTGCATGCGACAACAGAAACGCTTTAATATGCACAGAGCTACGCACGGGAAAAATGCTTGTGTGAGGATACAGGACAACGAACATATCTTTGCTTTTGCCACTTACACAAAAAAGCGTAGAATTTATAAATTGGAATTTAAATGCTTTCGAGTGGCAGTTGACATTAGCATCTGTTTGAAAATCAAATGGCGTGGACTGGCGCAGGGATGCGAGCATTCCTTTCCTCATGTGTCAAACGCATTCCCCAGCTTTTTAGCCGTTGTCTAAATGTTTATTATTGCATTTAATAAAAATGTATGGTTTTTTTTTGTTTCGTATTTTTTACAATTTAATTTGGTTTGCTTTTTCCTGGAACTTGGGTAAATTTATTCCCTGAAGTGTCTGCCCTCACACTGACGTTTCAATAACTGTCAGCACGAGAGCCACACTTGAGTTTAATTTGATTAGCAAAGACTGAGGGAAGGTTTTTGTGTGTGTGCCAAAAATTGTACAATTTAATTTGTGTCCCGAAAACTTCAAAGTGTGAGCGAAACAAAAATGATATTAAATTTGGTTGACAGCCTAAGTAAACAACTAAACAAATACAATATTTGCCTAAATCAAATAGGCAGATTTTTCCAGCCAGTGCGTTGCACCTGTTGAAAGCATTTCAACGGCAACACAGCAACAGCTTGTGGAACGTAGCTTTTCTGTGGCAAAGCTTTTTCCCATGTGGATGCTAACACATATTTCGCGCCCTTTTTGTGCCGAAGCCGAAGTGGCAAAGTGGTAAGAGTTTTCATATTTTTCTTGCTTGTTAAGATGAAAATGCTTTTGGCCTCAGTTATCAGCGGCAAGTGCGGGAGCAAGGTTCGTGTGCGGATGGATAGCAAAAAAATTCAAAAAATAAAACGGATTTAAACAAGTTTTTAAAAAATATTCAAAAAGTGTCGCAATTTAACAAGAGCCAAAATATAAAATTGTCAAGCTTTGATAGTTGTGAGTGTGTGTTATCAGAATGTGAAAGCAACAAGAAAAACAAACTCCTTGATGTGTTTGGGTGTGTCAATAACCAAGGCAACACACATAAACCCATCTATAAAATACTCAAACATAATCATTTGGCAGCTTAGTAGGCGTTAAATACATTTAAGCCGGGTCAAATAAGTGGCCCAAAGGACAAAGGACTCTCTGCGTAAGTGTGTGTGTGTGCGTGTGTGTGTGTGTGTGTGTGTGGTCAGTCGAGAAATCTAAAGCAAAATAGGTTTACCAACTTCTCTTCGACCTTTCGCTGGCTACATAAAAGGTAGGTCCCTGCCCAGGGCAGACCAATAACAACAACAACAACAAGAGTTTGTGGTTAATTAAAACGCCATCCTACACATGTGTGTGAGAGAATGTGGAAAACAATGCAATTGGTGCGCAGCAAAATGGATTGAAAATTGGTGCTTTGCCTTGAGTGCCATATCGATTGAACAAACACACACACCTAATCAAAAACTTGTTGCCTACTTTTTCGGGCATTCCTTTGGCTTTTTATGAACTTCCGTTTCCTCCCCCTCCCCCTCCCCCAAATCTCTGCAAGTCTCTCACTTGTTCCTTGTGTTTGCTAACTGCTCTACCTTGTTATGCATTAATACCAAAAAATGTTATTCAGCCAATAAATAACAGATTTTACTTTAGCTTTGTTTGCCTTTTGTTGAAGATTTTTATGGATTTACGCGCGGATCCGTCACGTACTTTGGCTGCTGCACTCGTTAAAAGCGTCACAATAAAATGCCACACTTGTTGGCCAACGCATTGAGTGTCTTCCTTAATATGCTTGCGTGCGTGCGAGTACAATAATATTGGCCTGGACCCCATTAAGTCAGAGAAAAGTTAAAGCGGAAACGGAAGTGGATGTGCCTGCAAATTATGGCGTTTGTCTAGACTCTGTACGTTGTTCTTCAAACCTTTTCAAGGGTCTGGCACAATCAAAGAACAAAAAAAAAAAGCCAAACTGGGGCCATCAAAGTTGATTGCCAACTGAGGAGGAATAAAAAAAAGTATGCTGTATACGGGATACTTTTTTCTTCAGATTGATTATCGAGGGAGGCATAAGAGCTCACAGGAACTTGAACGTAATGAGATTTCTGTTGCAAAACATGCCAAAAACAATTGAAAACAGCAAAATCATTATTTTCAGTTACAAAAAACTTTTGTTTTGTAAGCAATCAAGTGCGTTTGACACAAATTTAATCTAACTTAAAACAAATTAATTGGATTTTTTTTTTGTTGAAAATGCAATTACAGACTTTAAACTTGGTAAGTTAAATAATTGTAGCATGCTGAAACATTTAACAAAATGTATGACCACACTGCGACTACGTAATTTTATTTATAAGTTTTTGATTGCATATGCAACATTTTTATATGCAAATGTGTTGTCGTGTTTTATGATTCTAGCTTTATGAAGACTATGCAATTAAAAAATAGTTCCTTGCAATAAAAGTGAGTTTAATTGCTCACATTGTTTGTTTTACAACTTTGAGTTGGTTAAAAATTCTGTCTCAAGTTGCTTTTTCATTTCGATTGTTGTCATGCCATAAATTGCATATGGTGAGGCATGGCTGAACTGAAAGTTTTCGGAAAAGCATACAAAGTTTTTACTTCACAATAGAAGACTGTTTTGCTTGGGTTTTGTCTATCTTTGAATATTAAATCACAACAATTCACTGAAAACTCTTTAACACTATTTGCTATCTATTTGCTGGCGGCTTTGTGCTGTTTGTCCAGAAATATGTTAGTTTTTAAGCTGCATAGATTGGATATCGAGATATCGAAGCCATTTATTGTAATTCTTTTTTCAGTTTATGGAAGGGTCAACAAGGTTTTTGGCAAGAAAGCACCAGGAAATAACTATGAATTTAGTAAGATAAGCTGCTACCTGAACATTCACCAAACAAGTCAATCGACCCAAAGCTCTCGGTTCCAGGCAAATTTGTTGCTTGAGATCAATAGCAAATAACTCATTTGATTTTCTCAACAACATTTTGACCAGATATCGATAAACTACACGTGTTGCATCAGTTTGAATAGACAAACACCACCAACTAAGTATTTTTGTGGTGTTTTACCTAATGCTTTTGAATATTGCTAGTAATTATACTCTGTACCGTATCTACACAGATTATTATAAGTTTGTGCAAAAATATGGAACAGCCAGAAGGAAGCATCTCCGACCCTTTAAAGTATATATATTCCTGATCAGCATCAACAGCCGAATCATGTCCGTCTGTCCGTCCGTATGAAGGCACAGATTTCATAGATGGTAAGAGATAGAGGTTTGACATGTATGGGACATATGCTTCTTATGTCTGCAGGCAGACATAAATTGCCGCCCCCGCAATTTTGAAAAAACGTTATATTTCCCACAGTTTTAAAGATAGTTGGTTCATTTCTTCTGAAAATATTTAGTAACAAGGATAACTTATCGATCAGCCAAAGGAACGGTGAAAATCGGATGAACGGTTGTCGAGTTATGATCAAAAGACTGTTCGCTGCTGCAGCGTTGCTTTCAGCTGCTACTGCAGCATCAAAATTTATGCTGAGCGAATAATTTCGTTGGTACAGAGTATGATATAGTCGGGTTTCAGCGACTTTCTTTCTTGCTTCCATTATTTATACGTTGCTCTGCCTCATCCAATTCAATTTCCTTTGAGTGGTGGTAAAAATGCACTTCATTCATAAACATTTTATAGCATAAACTAAAAAAAAGAATCATAACGTTCAGCTCGTCCATCGTCTAGTTGTCCAGTTTGTCCATCGATAAAAATACTGTAATGAAATAGCTGTTAAAGGAAAACCTCAGTTTGGGCTGCGGTTAAGTTTGATCCTCTGGTTACACCAAACACAGCATGAGACACTCAAAATCGGTCAATTTGACAGAGCTTACACTGAGAACAAGACTACTGAAACTATTCTTCAATATGTTTGGTTCAATTTAGAATAAACGATTGGGTGTCTCTCTGTGAAGCTTTAAATGATAGTAATGATGTTAAAGTGTGTCCAAATTTTAACCAGGAATAGACGGAAATAGGGCATCCCTTTACTGATTTCTGTGACCGTCATAAACTCCAAAGCCACATAGAGAAAAAAATCCGTTCCAAGTGTACCAAACTCATGACATTATGGTCACACTAGACTGCTAAGCTCGCTTTTCTAAATTCATGAACATTTGTTCACGATATGCCATAAACATTTTACATCTCTTCTTTCCCCTCTGGTGGACTTTCGTCGCTTCAATGGAATATATAAATGTTTATAAGCAAATAAAATAGTGAAATATTAAAATTTGTATATTTTTATGAACACTTTTTTAGTTTTCATGACCACCATTAGTTTTTAGTGAACAGAAAAAACAGACCAAAAATCCTTCCTTCGTTCAAAAATCCTCACCAAATGGTGTTAATTTTGGTCTGTTTTTCTAGGTCTTAATCAAAATATATATTATATCAACCTAACCTCGAGCCGGCTAACATCCAACTATTTTATCTATATATTTGTCATTGCACAGCCCAAAAGACTAAGCCCTCTCAATCTCTTGGTTTGTGTGCTTGTAATTTTCTCACAGGAAAAAGGGACCCACAGTTTAACGAAGAGTCCGAATGGCAAAGTGGTAGAAGCTTTTTCATGGCTAGAATATTACCAAATATTATTTATGTTACTGAAACCTTCTTCTTTATTATACCTTTGCAAAGAGTGTTATAATTTTGCCCAGAAGCTTGCAAAGCTCAGAAATCTTCACTTCCGATCCCATTTACTATGTATATATGTATTTTTCAGGAAGTTGTGCTACATCGATTGAGCTTTATCAGTTCGTCTGTTTCTATGCCAAGTAGTCTCTCAGTTTTGAAGCTATAAAGCTGAAATTTTGCATGGAGTTCTCTTTCCACTGCACGCTGCTTATACGTTAGAGCCGGTCGAGTCGGATAACTAGAGGATAAGGTTGCTATGGGAAAGATCGGTCATAAACTAGTGTTAGTGAGAATATCTTATTTGCCTTCGAAAACTACAGGATCGGATGATTATAGAAAAAAGCTGTCATTCGAACGATCGGCCGAAAGTTATACGAACTGCAAGGGTATATAAATTTCAAGGGAACCGAACCTAACTTTCCTCTGTTTTTTTATAACCTGTTCCCATTGAAAATGGGAAAAGGGGGATCATAAAGTTGTGCGAATGTATGTAACAGGGAGGAGCAAACATTTCCTATTCCAAAAAATATTTATCTTCTTGATCAGCATGAACAGCCGAGTCGATATATCCATGTCCGTCTCTCTGTCTGTATGAACGCGTCGATCTCAGAGACTTTAAGATATAGAGCCACAAATTTTGCATAATGGTAGATGTATGCCGTACGCAGATCTAGTTTGTTCCAGATTCGGAAAATTCTCCCCCGTCCCCCTCGTATCTCCAAAAAACCGCCAGATGCACAATTTTCAAGTTAGAGCCTCGTGGCTTAGTCAACCTAGTCTATATACTCTGAAAAGTACAATCAGATCGGACAAAAAACACCGGAGTTATAAGCGAAACAATTAAGCTTATAGGGTCATAATATCATCAATAAGGGCGCATTCACACACACTGGCAGGCAGGTCATATTTACGGCTGCTTCCATACATGTGTGAACACCTGCCAGAGGCAGTGCCAGTTGGCTGCTGCCTTTTATGTTGAAAGATTGCTGTCAGTATTCCCATGCATGTAGTTTACTCGGTGGCATCCTTAGCATTGAAAACAGCATCTTCTACTGAATTCCAGTGGCTTGAATTTTGGCTTATATTAAACCATCTAAATTTATTTTAAAAGTCTAAACTTGAATACTACAAAAACTCATGCTCAGGCCAATTACACATCAACCGCCTCAAGTACGTATTTTGCCCAAGTCCAAATCTCCATCTCATTCATCTTCTCAACTGCAATGGCATTTCTCCTCTTTCGCCTTCGGGATTGCTCCACTTTTGTGGCTCACTGTTTTTTTCTGCTCCTGTTGTGGTTGTGTTTGTTGTTATTGCTTTTGGCCTCTCAATTCTTTGTGCCTTTTCATTACTCCGCTCGGTTATGTGTATGTGTGGGTTATTATGTGCTTTCTCGTAAATTAGCGCCATATACATAAAACAAAAGGCAAGAAGTAGATTATTTTATGCACATGCCCGACTCGAGGCTTACAAAGCCCAGCGCATTCATTAGTTGTTTTGTAAGTTATTGCACATACTCCATCCAGTGGGCTTAAGCAGACACGCCCCCAACTCCGTCCAGCAATTTAATTTCAAGCCACAAAATTGCCTCATAAATATTCGTGCCAAATCAGACCCATCCCTGTTAGAGTCAGTGTGGTCTAAATTATGAGCATAACTGCTAATTGCATATTTGATTTCAATTAGAAGACAAGCCATCTCCATAAAACAAAAAAAAACCGAAGGGAAAGCACAAACTGTCGGGCACATTTCATGCAAATGCTTTTGACAGCTTGTCTGGATAAATCTCATTTACAGGGACATCAAATATTTTCAGCTTGGCCAAATCAAGGCACAATCCAAAAAAAAAGGCACATAAATGGGAAGATAGATGACGATGGACAAATAAAATGCACACACACCGCCGGGATATTCATGCATAGTTTGCTGCTCACCCCTCACTTATGGCCACCGTACATGCTATTATGGAAGATTGTATCTAATCTCAGGCGATTGCACACAATGGATTTGCCAAAGGCGACACAACGAAACAAAAAAAAAATGGGCAAATAGGTAGGAATCCTTGTGGAATCGTCCTCTACATGTGCGAATGTCTGCAATTTCCGGCTACCATAATGCTTATAAATGTTTACGTTTTTTCTCTTCCTCCTTCTGCTGTGCGTGTGTCGCAATTGTCGTGGATTTCTTTAGAGAATTGAAAATATAATATAATAACAACAAATAATAGTCGTTCGTGCATTTAGCACTCAAAATTAAATTGCTGCGGCAAATATTTTTATGCTTGTGCTTTGGCACTTTCTTCTTTTTTTTTTTATATTTCATTATCGCTCGCCAGGACAACAAGAGAGCGAGAGGAGGCTATTTTTAGCTTGGCTCGGCTCATCATTATTGTAGCTCATTAAATTTTATATGCATAAGCAGAACACAGGACAGCACAAAACAATAAGGCCGTGGCGCATTTAAAAATTCATGAGCAACTCACACAACAAGCATACGCCCCGTAATGCCATGGCACAGCAAAACAAAAAGCCGGAAAAAAACGGCACAACAAGTTTGTAATTAAATTGTTCATTTAAACATGGTGAAATGACAGAAGCAACAGCAGCGACATGAGGTGTTGGCTAAAATCATATTCGTGTACCTTTTGCTTTAATTTCCCTTGGAAAACTGGCTGGCCAAGTCCTTGCGCTAAATATTTATGATTTGAAATGGAAGTTCAAAAGAGAAGTGGAATGGAAAAGAGCAGCAGATTTAAGGATTAGCTTAGATATGGAAATGCTAGCCACAGCATTAAGTTTACATACTACATACTTTGCCACTCTGCCTCTATGTTTTCCTCTAACTTTGCTTTACACATGGAAACGGGTTTTTTTTTATGTACTTTGTGCAACTACACCTGGATTACAGCTAGCTAGCTGTTTTGCAATTGCCGGCCACAACCCTTACAAGGATTGTCAGAGATCATATTTTAGATTTAAAATCACAGCTTATTTTGCTTCCCAGAAGACAAAACTTCTGCAATGCGTCCTTTAGGGCAATTTTATTTACAATTTGATTGCAACTGGAGTGATGGCATATTAGAGGTAAAATTATGAGTAGTTCCATAGTTTCCAAATGGTTCCACGTTCTACATGGAATTCTTTCAGCTTTCTCTTATTCCCGATTGAAGTGTTTTTGAAAAAGACTTCAGTTTCGGAACTCTCTTTTCTATGAAAATGGCATGTAGAATGGGCTAAAAGCTATATCACAGAAGTAATTTAAGCAATGAACTTGAAAAATAGGTCAGTAGGTTTTAAATACCTGTTTTGAGCCTTTTGCGAACCGGTTCAGAAGTGGTTCAGAGCCAAATGTGAAAAGTTACTTTAGGTTTAAACTTGCAGTTTGGCCTTTAAGTTAGTAAAATGGAGTTAGATATTGTGTTGATTCAGAAGTGATATCGAACCCGCTCTTGAACTTGAAATTTGGTGTGTAGTGCATGTAAATTTGTATTTATGCATAGAGAGAATGAAATTTCTAAAATCTGCATAAAAATATTAGTTTTCCGAAGGTTTTAACAGTGATTTTCACCTATTAAGATATGTATTCCTTGTAAAATTAAGTTTTAAAGGATCCGTTTTTTACCAAATATGCAATTTTTAACCGCGCTAGCTTGTGACTGGTAAGGTAGCATAGTAACTTCTTTATGGCACTTCTGACTAAGTAATTAGAGCCTTTAAAAGTTGCTTTGCTCATTGAAATGCTGCTTACTGCATGTAGTTGGCTTGAAAATGCTGCGAAATGCTCGTTTTCTGCAAAAGTTCGAAGTTTATTCAATCCAGGAAGTTTTGTTTTAAGCCCATAACTGCGTTTTATTTCATAACTTGAAAGATTCCACCACTCTACTCTACTCTGCGACTGTTCAAATTATCTGTGGTAGTTGAATTCTGAAATTGTTATAAAGTCCCATATTCACTTTAGAAATCATAATATAAATTTCAAATGTTGAAGTAAATGTTCCAGCAAAGGACACTTTTGGTGAGTTTTGTCATTCCTTAAAGCTTTTTGATGACGTAGAATTGGTTCAAACCAAACCCTACAGTTTTTTATATCTAAAAACTAGAACTTAAACTTTCTAATGTTTTCGAACCCAACGGATTAGAAAAATTACTTTCCATACAGATTTAAGTATATTTCTAAATAAGACTTAAGAAAGTAAAGATTCGGTGGAATTTAGGACTTTCATTGAACAAAAATATGATTTTTACATCGTTTCTGATTGACTCAACTTCAAAAGTATAAAAATATCACTTTTCGAGCTAATATAAGGTTAATTCGCGACGCACTACATAAGAAAGAGCTGTAAGAGTTGGGATAAGATGAAATAAACCGCAAACCAAGAACAGAAACTGTTTTTGAAACATTTGTCGTACATCCTTGCCTTATAAAGATTGCATAAAATAGCTTTCCACACAGCTTTAAGGGTAAATCGGGAGTTTGTACCCAAAATGGGGTCTAAAGGTTTGATATTAATAATGGTTTTCGGACTGCACTACTTTCGTAAACTCGAATAAATAGCTTCCGAATTTGGTACGAGTTCGGTACGTTATCTTTAGGTAAAAGCTTTAAGGGTTGGAATTCGGCGGAATTGAAGAAGTTGAAGGAGTTGCTAGAACAGGTGATTAGAATTTTCTCCGAACCACAAAGCCGTATCGCAACTGCGGTTCTGTTGGCTTTAAAAGCCAGGTAATCAACAGATCCACTGTACCGAACCGGTTGTTTATTTCCCTTCGTTTTGCATATCAGGAGAGTCGAGATTCCTAATCCTTCCATTGTTGACCTTGAGAAACATTTCCTTATAAGCAATGAAAATTTGAAAAGCATTTGAAGACCAATTT
The DNA here is from genome assembly GCA_035044965.1 of Lordiphosa andalusiaca. Classification (NCBI taxonomy): domain Eukaryota; kingdom Metazoa; phylum Arthropoda; class Insecta; order Diptera; family Drosophilidae; genus Lordiphosa; species Lordiphosa andalusiaca. The sequence continues at coordinate 6,279,553 of JAWNNM010000227.1, forward strand.
GGCGGCTGTTGTACAAATATGAATCTCCTGGGAAAACCAGCAGCTGATTTGATATCAGTGTCCTGAAACACATCTTTGCTGGTCCAATCAGGCTTCTTTAAAACGAAGGTCAAAGGGAAGGAACAAATAAATGGTTGACCTTTTTTTACCCACTTCCCACTACCAACGCCCTATCTGGAGGGCAATTTGTTGGGCCTGAAGTTTGTCTCACCTCGTCTATCCAACGATTTAACCAATATTAAATCGCGTTCACCACTGCTTCCCTCCCCTTTATCAAAAACCATTTCCGCTTTGATTTAAACCAATACCAACACTTACTTCACCCACTCGCCCACTGCTTGCCTGCTGCCTGCTGCCCGGGCTACATGTTTATTATCTGTACCCATCAATGTGGTGTGTTTCTGCCTGTGTGCTCCGGCCCCATTTTCCGCCGTGCATTAATGTAACGATGCATCATTTATGCCATTTATTATCAGCACATAAATGTGTGAGATTTGAGATTTTTGCTGGTTACACCCAGGCCACGCCCTATGCCACAATCGTTAGCAGGTTGCTAATTTCTGGCAAAAGTCAACCTTGACTTTGGCATGCGTTGCGGTACATAAGTTTTTAGGGGATGCTGTTTTGGGGCAGCGACCCTAATGGAAAGGGATGGGATGGGATGGGATGGGATGGGATGGACTGTCGTTTCCCTCTTCTTCGTGATGGTCTACTTTTCTGCGGGGCTAATGAATTTTTATGATATTATTAATATAATACGGAACTTGGCCGCCTATGTGGGGGTGCCAGTTAAAGCAGACTCTGGCCTGGAGGCAGGCAAGGGGAATGGCGCTTTAAACCGCAACCAAAGACAGGGCAGGGCCTGGTCTGTGCTATTAACGTTCACAAGGCAAACACCACAAACTGCGGTGCAAATGGGATTGCGTATCGTCGAGGGTGGTTCAATTAGTATTTGAGAAGAAAGCTGACCTAGAAATAGAGGCCTCTAATTAGAGGCTTATGTCTCGCTTGTAACCTCCTCCCCAGAGCCATTATTCAGCTCAGTACACACGTAGTTATTGATCCACCCTCGTGCTCCATCCACAGCAATCAAACTTGTGCTACAAGTATGAAGAACCAAACCATTTTAATTGGTTTCCCAACTTTGGTACACTTGAAAATTGGTTGAGTAGCCAGGAAATTCTGCTTGAATTGTGTTTCACTTGGGTAAAAATTGGTTACTTATTTTTTTTATTTCTTTCTCGTTTGTCTTCAGCAACATGAGAGTGTGCTGTCCGGTGTGACCCCGTGTGACCACACAACAACAACAAGAGCAACTACGGCACCCATGAGTAACCACAAACCCATTGCTCTGGGCCTGAGCGGCGATCCATTAAACGGCAGCGCCATCGACCCGCTGTGGACGCTCAGCAATCTGGATGAAATCAATCAAAGTGTGGAACTGCAGTGTCTGGTGCAGGAGCATTTGGAGGCAAGCACCTATGGCAATGTCAGTGACCATTGCCTCACCCAATTCGATTCCATCCTGTGCTGGCCACGCACTGCACACGGCACTCTGGCCGTGCTGCAGTGCATGGACGAACTACAGGGGATACACTACGACAGCAGCAGTGAGTTAACAGTTGTGGGCGGGGCAGGGGCTGGGGTGGCACATAAATAGTTATCCTTTGGCATCCAACTATATAGAGAACGCCACACGCTTCTGTTATCCGAATGGCACCTGGGAAAAGTACACCAACTACGATGCCTGCGCCCATTTACCCGCCCCGGAGTCGGTGAACGAGTTCGAGACCATTGTGGAGCTGCCCACCATTATATATTATATTGGCTATACCCTAAGCTTGGTCTCGCTGACGCTGGCCCTGATTGTGTTTGCCTACTTCAAGTGAGTGAGATGGCCATGTAACCTCTGGTTTTGGTTTATTTTTACTCCTCCATCCATCCCATCCTTTGCACAGGGAGCTGCGTTGCCTGCGCAACACCATTCATGCGAATTTGTTCTTTACGTACATCATGTCCGCTTTGTTCTGGATACTTTTGTTGTCGGTGCAGGTGAGAGGGAGAGAGTGGTGCACGGTACGCAAATCCCCCATTATAATCCCCCCTCTCATTAACTCCCCCAGATCTCCATACGCAGTGGCCTGGGCAGTTGCATTGCCCTAATCACACTGTTCCATTTCTTCACGCTGACCAATTTCTTTTGGATGCTGGTGGAGGGCTTGTATCTGTATATGCTGGTGGTTAAGACCTTCTCGGGTGATAATATTCGCTTCAATATTTATGCCTCCATTGGCTGGGGTGAGTTTTGGTGTGATTGGAAGGTAAGATGGGCAATTAACTTTCTTCCACAGGTGGTCCGGCAGTGTTTGTTGTCACCTGGGCTGTGGCCAAAAGTTTGACAGTCACCTATAACATCAGGGAGAAGGTAAGCAAGCACCTGTTGAGACCCCCTGCGGCTCATGCTAAATCCACTGTTCCCGCTGTTTCTTCCGCTTAGTATGACATCAATTGCCCTTGGATGGAGGAGACGCATGTGGACTGGATATACCAGGGACCCGTCTGTGCAGTTCTTATCATCAATTTAACCTTTCTGTTGCGCATCATGTGGGTGGGTTTTAGTAGTTGTTCTTCTTTTCCACTGCCGCTGTCTCTACCCTTCAACTCCACCTCCACCCTGACCAGGTTCTCATCACCAAATTGCGTTCAGCCAATACCGTGGAGACGCGTCAGTATCGTAAAGCTGCGAAGGCCCTGCTAGTACTCATTCCTCTCTTTGGCATCACCTATCTGGTGGTGTTGGCTGGCCCCTCCGAATCGGGTGTGATGGGTCACATGTTTGCCGTTCTCCGAGCTGTCCTGCTCAGCACACAGGTAGGCATCCGGATGCGCCACTCCACTACCCCATGGCTTGTCTTAATTAATATCATGCTGGTGGTAGGGTTTCTCTGTATCGTTGTTCTATTGTTTTCTCAACTCGGAGGTGCGAAATGCGCTGCGACATCACATCTCCACGTGGCGGGACACACGCAACATTCAGCTAAACCAAAACCGACGGTGAGTAAGCGAAAAGTTTTTGGGCAACCATCAGGCTTAATCATAACCATGGACTTTGTCTCTCTCCCTTCCCGTTTCCCCCAGCTACACAACAAAAAGTTTCAACAAGGGCGGCAGCTCACCGCGAGCCGAAAGCATGCGGTAGGTTTAAGGGGGAGAAGTTTGGGCCAACTGGATAGTAGAGGGGTTGTTTTTAATATGTTTTCCATACGTGCATGTGTTCGAGATGAAAAGAATCCTAAATTAATATGAAAGGAAATGTTATTAAATAAAATCTCTTGAAGGGGGCTTAGTTGAGTTTCATGGGAAGAAGCGTGAGAAACTTATGAATTATCACTTTTGAGTTTTGGTGGCTCAAGGTCATGCAGTCAGTATAGCTCATAGCCATGCACAACTTGGGTATTCTACCCCGATATTGGGATATTACTTAAAAGTTGTGGCTCTGACAGTTTTTGCGGTTAATGGGGGTAGGGGAGGGTGAAAGTTTTACAAAATATTCAAGAAATGCTTGAACCGCTGTCTTATTTTTAACCCAGGCCGACTAGGTCTATCGAAGCTTATCTTTGGTTCACTTTTTATTGAACCATATTTTAGTTCAAACAGTTTCTTGGCTTAGTGGATTGTTTGATCTAATTTGTTACCCAAAATGAGGTTTCAGCTGTTGATTTCCAAGTGATTATTTTAATCAAGTTTCCAATCTAATCCTGCCATATGCTCTTGCACACAGCCCCCTCACCAGCTACTATGGACGCGGAAAGCGTGAATCCTGTGTCAGTTCAGCCACCACCACAACACTTGTCGGCCAACACGCATCGCTGGCCATTCATCGCGGCTCCAATAATGCCCTCCACATGGTACCCACTTCATTGGGCAATAACACAGCCTCCGGCAGCACCCTAAGCGTGATGCCAAGGGCAATTAGTCCATTGATGAAGGTAAATTACAGTACGCAATCATCATCCGGCAAGCTAATCATGCTTAAATCACTCACACAGCAAGGACTAGAGGAAAACTCCGTTTAGATACATACATCACACACACATGGAACCACAAAACTTTTAGCTGAATGACTTACCAAAGAAAATGGAATATACTAGATCATTTTAACTAGGCGAGATTTTAGCAAGCAAGGCAAATGCATCTAAAGAGACTGAACTTTGATTTTCGTTTGTCTGTTTTATTATTTTTTGAATGTCCTTGTTTCTCATTGTTAACTAACTAGTCTTAGCATGAAAATGAACATGATGAAATCAAGTACCAGGCCCAAAAAAAAATTGAATTGTTTGAAACTGTTGAGTGTTGTATGTAAATGTGCATCGATTATCTCAACATATATTGTATATATGCGACAACTAGCTGATAAATGTAACTAAATGTGCAAATCAAAACAATATCTATAGACAACTTTAAACAACAAGAAAATAAACATAATAAATGGTCTACTTAATTGAGTGTACACTTTAGTGTTTGTCTTACTTGAATGGGAGTTACTCACAGGGGTATTTTTTCAGCTTCAACATGAAATCAATTAGTTGCTCAGCAATGGATTTTTTTATTATGACATTTGTTGCGAGGGTTGCGATTAGTTACAAATTTAAGCTAGCTTAATGATGCGGAAACCAATTTAAATTTATATGCTTTATAATGCACGCTCACCCCGATGGTAGTCAAGGGCAGAGAGGTATTATTAATTTAACTAGATAGCTGACAAGCGGCAGCCAATGTGTGTATGTTGTATCAAGTGTAGAATAAAGTATGTTGTTATCAAACCATTCCTTCAACCTAAGAATATGCTTTTGAATACTGCTACAGTCATAAAAATCGATCCATTTCTACAGTCGCTAAGTAGTTGGAGTTCTACTCTACTTTTGTTCTGATTACCTAATTTTGAACAAAATTGTATAACGAATATCAATCTCTGTTCTAAGTTAGTTTATGTGACGAATAGCTCCATGTAGAATACATGAAATTGACCATAAGTGTTGTATAAAAGTACAATATCCCTGTATCCCCTTTAAAATGGTTATCTTCTTTTTCATAGTTAAGTATTAAGAGAAAGATGGACGACTTTCGGGACAGCAGCAAACGTAATTAAGATGCCAAAACAGCTTAGATAATAACACATATCAATGAATCTGATAGAAGCTTTACATATATAAAATAAACTAAAGCAAATGTATATAAATTCGACAATCATGAACAACAATGTTTAATTTGGTAGGAATCTAAAACTTCTAACTCCGAATGAGAGACTTCAACAGATCAGATTACAGAAAAAGTCAGAAGAGTATATTGGAGTTGCGCACAGATCACAGATATGGTAAGAGATAGGGATAGATCGACATATCGCCCACCAGTTTATAAAAAGAAAGTTCGCACCTTCAGAACATATTTACTAATAAGAATTATGTATCGATTCTCCGATCAGCATCGCCTCAAACTGCGAGGGGCAGCACTTTATACACCTTTTCACTTGGTGTGATATATTCAAACATTGGGAGGTACAGAGTACACAGCAAAAAAAAAAATCCAAAAAAGATCCATTTGTGAAGGATATGTCTTTAATATGCTTTAAATGATCCAACGGTGCTGAAAATCATCCAAAGTATGATCTTTTTTCATATCCTTTGTGTCATTTTCAGCTCCAATGGATGTTTAGAAGGATATTTCAAACATCTCCTTCCCAAATAGAAACGGGAAATCATATAATATATATTTTTTCATATCCATTTTTTCTTTGTGTATGTTAAAGTCGTCTCGACCGACCGATTTTCGTACTTTTTTTGTATGGAAAATTTTAGGCGCCTCTTGATTCGCCAGCATATATAGTAAATAAAACGAGAATAAGTTTAAAAATTAATTTTTAATGGGCGGGAAGAGGCTATTAAGTTTTTGATATTACTCATACGCAGAGTTGGCTTTGATTTATATATATTTGTGTAGTTAGCATTGCTTTCAAACACCAGGTTTATCTACTTTCAAAAGGATACTTTCACTTAAACTATAGTTAGCGAATCATTAGGTTACCAAGATACCAAATAAAGTTAGTTTTAACTAATGAAAGAGCCACAAAAATCTGTGCAAAACACGTCCATTTCTTAGTTCATTGATTGCACATGTCCTCCAAGCCCCTTCATAACATGTGCCCTCAACGCTTTGCCACCCTTTTCACTCCCATAATTAATATTAATTTTGGTTTGCAATGAAAAATGCGTTCATTGCCCAGTTTAATTGTTGGTTAATTACTAAAGGTATGCAATGCGGTGGTAAATGAGTTAATTGACCCGCAACTCGTTAAAAAGCGCTGCCCTTTAGGCAGACAAATTACACTTAGTATTCAGTTGAGCTTGTGCCGAGACTTTACCGAGTCAGAACTCGTAGCATACTATTTGGCGCCTGCATAAAAAAAAAAAAATGCATAACAATACAAGCACAATTCAAGTAAAACTCTCCCAAAGAGGACTAATAAATATTGCATGAATAGCGGTAAGCTAAGGAAACAAAAAATATTGTATAAATGGAGATGTGCATAAAAAAGTAAATATACAACCAGTTTTTCTTTTGTCGTTGACATGCATAAATGTTTAATAAGAGCTCAGAATATGCAGAGCACGTTCATTTGATATGCAGAGTTGGTTTTTTGACGGTGGTCTTTGTGTTGGCATAAGAGCCTTGTACTTAGTTAAATTGAAACTGGAGAGAGACAAGTTGTATGCAAATATGTTTTGCTTAGAAATTAAATCAATGTGCTGCAAATTTGAGCTCCAACCGTGGCAGGAAGCGCCCAAGTGCAACGGAAATTGCTGACAAGGTAACACACGCATTTCCGACGCGTTCTCAACTGAGCTTACAACTTTTACACTTTACTCACCGCATGCCCCAAGTCTCAGTCATTGCCAAAACTTAAAGACACCTGAACAACACACACCTGACTGCACAGGGCCAAGTCAACTGCCTGGGAAAGATAAGGCACAGAAGCCGTAAACGTGGCGCCACAAAAATGCCAACGCAATTGTAACATTTTAATTAACCAAATTGTGCGCCAAAACGCCAAGTTCAGCGTGTGAAAATAGCAAAGAAATGGAACTCAATTAAAAGTCGCTTAGACTCCCAGCAGAATTCTGTCCGTTGGTGCTTTAATTAACTGCTTCCTCAAGTGCACAAATTTCAGGCAGCAGGCAGCATTATCAAAGGCACAAAGGCAAACATTAACAAGTCGCGCGGCAACAACATGAAATGATGTTAAAGGTCAAATTGAGCGGCGTGAAATTTAAGAGTGATGGCCACAAGCGAGAAGACCACAACAGCAACAACAAGCAAATGAAGGGAAAGCTCATGAAAGGAAACTTCATTGGAATTTCACGATAAAAAAATTGTAGTTTAAAAGGAAAAATAAAAATCTAAATTTCGTCCTTCGTTTGTATGTATGACCCAGTCCCCAGCAAAAATTGTTTATCTCATAAGATAAGAATGCGATGCTTCCTGTGGGTATCGCTTTCTCTAGCGATTTTGTTTTCTCATCTTCCTTCGGGACACTTCTGGGCGAAAATAAACTTATTATATTTGCCGATAGGTAGTAGTTTCTTGGGGGGTAATGTTTAAAGAAACCAACGAAAGTCATCAGCGCCATCGCTCACGCTGGTTGCCTTACCTTAAAGCTACCAAAGTTGAATCTTCCATGTGCCTTATAATATTCAATAATATTTTACTAGCATATCGAATGGTTGTTCTTAAGCTTTAAGGAGTTCATTCCTAAGGCAGGAAACGGATTTAGTTATTTGATAGCTTTCAAAACTTTGGAAAATGTTTGGACAAAACTCAATCGATTTAGCTCGTCAGGCTGAGTAATGTTTTATATATATAATATCCGAATATGTTTTCGGAAATGGTACATCACGTCTAGAATTGTAATAATTTGAGCTTAAAGTAGCTTAGGATGACTTTTTCGACCTTTTAAAGGCACTTCTTGTGGGAAAAGTATGTATTTTATACTTAGGGCAGACTTGAAAGAGAAAATTCAGTTAAATCCAATACGAATGAAGAGCTTAGTTCAATATCTGGCATAGACATGGTTTGAAATAGATTTAAGCCTGGGTATCTTTGGTTTTTGATTATGAATAATAATACTAAGAAGGAAAAGTTGAGAAAAAGGATTCTTTTTATATCTGTCTTAAGAAAATAATGTTGTATACAGGGTGGATAATGTATAACGCTACACTTACTGAATATCAGTTGCCAATATCGACTTTCAAACACAAAATTATAAAAGGAAACAACTTTTGCACCCACAATCGTCAATAAGTTGGTGGGTATTAAAATAGTATCATACAATATATGTAGCATACAACTCAATACAAATTGCTTACCTATTCCGTTTGCCAATTTGATTGCAAACGTTGGTCATAGTCATTCCGTGACTTTGATTTATGTTCATGTTATGGTGCTGTTTCTTTATGCTTTAACAAAGGTACATAGAGTATATTAAGTTATGCGTCAGTGTAGGTAAAAGCTAAAAAGTATATATTATATATACTTGGTCAGCATCAACAGCCGAGTTGATATAGCCAGAGATGGTAAGAGATTGAGGTTCGACAGGTATGGGATACAATAGCTTATACCTCCACCATAATTTGGAAAAGAAACTTACAGTTTAATAGATAGATGGTTCGCACCTTCCAGACATTTTTAGTGAGAGATAAAGTTATGAGTAAAAGAATGTTCTCTGCGCAGTAGCAGTGCTGCTTCATGCTTTACACAGTATTTTATAGTCGAGCTTGACCGACCATCTTACTTGTTTTTGTTTTTTTTCTTTGCAAATCTCTTTTAATTATGGTATAAATATATAATAAATAGTGTGGCAAGAGTCGCCCAGTTGTCGACTAGCACTAACACCAGGAATTTCTCTTTAATCTTCGAAGCATAACATTAATTTCATCTGACGCGTCGTACGCTTGACTGACTTCCGTGCCGAAAAATATGGCCTCAGGATGTGTGCTTAGGCGTCGGTTTTACTGGTTTTGTCTGGACTGAGAGCACTAGAATGTCTATGTTGCTTGGCATCCCCCCCGGGCTCGACTTGTGTTATGGCTAATTAAATAAATGGTCAAGTAAGAGCAAGAAAAAAAAAAACTTTAAGCCGACAAAAGCCTCCTGCTGTTGCTGTTTATGTGGCTGTGCTGCTGACAGCGTTTAAAAAACAATTTCCTCTTTGGCCTCCTGGCGCCCGTTTTCTTTATGCAAATCGAACACTGCCAGCTGCCGATGCTGATGCCGCAGGGTCACGTCTCTTAAACTTGCATTGCCCGCAGCATCTCTAGTTTCTTTCCTCTTTCTTATTTCTCAATAATTGCCTTGGTATGCCATGTCTGGCGTACCAATTAATGCAATCGATCCTGTACATATTTAATATCCTATTAGTCTACAAGTTCCACCCACCCTTGACCCATCCCACTGGCTGTGCTTCCCCTTTGCCATTTATTTTTCCTGTTCACTAAGTTGCCAATTCCTTGAAAATCATCAGCGCAAAATAAGAAAAAATCAATCAAAACTGAGTGCGAAAGTGTTTGACACTTCAGCACATTTACTTTTCGATTAATTGATTGCTCCAACAGAAGCAGCAGCAAAGCTCAAGGAATCCGTTGGGAAATCCATCAATGTCATAAAGCAAAGCCGTTTAAGCTGCTTTAAAATTGCAAACTCAAGACTGAAGTTGACCACACAAAGGTGGGAGAGAGACAATGAGGGAATAAGCTTATAAATGAAATGCAATGAAGTTGATGTCGTTTTTAACGTTATTTCAGTAGAAGCCACAAAGTTTTAACATAATCAACTACTTAAGTTACACTGAGCAACAACTTAGATTGTTGCAGATTGAAACAAAATGTTTCAATATCGCGTCGGTTGTTATAAAATATATCTAGTAATGTCAAGTAAAGGTGAAGGCTTGAGGTGGATATTTTTTGATCAGCTCTCAGCAGGGTGACGCAGGTGTGTGGTGCAACGAGTTTCTTTACTAGCTTTCCTAGTTTCCAAGCCGTTTTGGCCGGATATGATAAATGTGCAACGTATTTATACTAGAAAACTTTTGAGCAAAGTTTGATAAAGATTGCTTTAAAAGTGAAGGAGTATATGGAATAGAAACAGACTTTGCACGAAGTCTTTGGACACAAATATGCTGCACATATGTCGTAACCGGCCATATCGAATGACTATAGCATATAGCTGTGCTATATATGTGGGGAAAACTTTTTGTTTTTAATGAAAAGTCTGCAAACTCCACAAAGCACAACTATTTAGCACAACTAAATAGTATAGATGTCATAGAAAGGAATGGTCCGAAAGTTTTAGCACGGTTCAACATCTACTTTGAAATCTATCAGCTTAAAAACACCACGCTGTGGTGCTGCATTAACGAATCCACTAGCTCTTAGTAGTAAGCACTAGCCACTGAAGCAACCACCAGCCGGGTACATTCCCAACGGATTTTGTATAGGAATATCCGCAAAATGACCTTTTCGGTACATCGCGACGTTGCATTGGCACTACCGATCTTTGGTGTGGTGATCAGTTCACAATATTGTTTATGTATTCGACTAGCACAGGAATGCATCACCTGTCAGTAACTTCAGACTAACGCTCAGTGGTGCATGAGATCGTTAGGTAGTTAACACCACCACAACTACAGAGTAGTTACCCCTCGCTGTGATTTCTACATAATGTTTATTTCCACAAACGTTTATCCATTTTTGTCACGCGATGTGCCCAGTTAAATACATGGTTAATTACTTAAAGTTTTACAACTTGCTGACTGGTCATGTCAACAAGTGGACAACATTTTAAGCTGTTCAGGCGTAAACAAGAAAGCGGAATGATGTACTAATGTAAGTTCTCTATGATGGGTGATTAAAGCCTGCCGTATTTGATTGCCCTATTAACTGCACACCTCTTTTCACAAGGTCTTAGCAACAATACAATTAAATATTTGCTGTGGAACAAAACAAAACATTATTTTTCCTGTGTTAAAAACTGGTCTTTAATTGAGTTCATTTTTCTTTGAATTGAAAAGTTAATAAGCAAAATTTCCAAGTGGGGCGGTTTTTTTTAATGATTTTTACGTAAATTTTTAGAGATGAAAAGCGCTTATACTTTCTTTTGGTTTACAAATATACAGCCCGATCTATAAGGGGTATATTTGTGCACGGTCGCCAACTTTTGAATAAATCCATTGCCCAACCTAGCCCATGCCACTATCACATAACAGTGTCTTTTGTTTCAGGTTCATCAACTTTCGAATAATGGTCCACTTTACTCAATGTGTAAGCATTATAAGAATTTCTTTATCCCTCATAAAAATTTAAAAATAAAATACTTTTACTTGACCAAATTGTATTATAATATAATATAATAATATTCAGTTTAGCTCATATTTTATGGGAATATTTTATGCCCCTTTCCTTTGGTAGATGTGTCCTGGCCCATCCACGTTTATATCCGCAGTGAGGCAGACAAAATGTTCCCTCACGCTGAGTTTGACTTGTTTAATGGGTGCCTGCTAATTGACCCATAAATAATGTAAAACGGTCAAAAGTCAGTCAAAGCTATTGTAATTTAGGGCACATTTCCAATAGAATTTTAAGGCTAACCTTTGTGTATGTAGAAAAGTGGAAATGCTTTTAGTTGCCCACTTAATTGGTTTGTTTGTTTGGTTTTGGTGGTGGCCTCAAACCACATAAGCCCCAGCCTTGGGGAGAGAGAGAAAGAGTAAGTTTCCATCTCTGTGCTTGCAGTTGGGCACATTCGAAAGAGGATAAGTCACAACTTTACACCAGCTGGTTCTTTTTTTTATTTCTTGGTGTAAACTTAATTTAAAAGCTTCAAAAGATACAAAATGTGTTTCTTCTTCTGGTAATTTCCGGTTTCCAATTCCATTTTACCTTTTCTTTCACCTTTCTTTTTTTGTTAGTGCAAAGCCAAAAACTTTTCCAGGCCAAAAACTCAACAAGTGTTGACTTACTCTCACACACGAAATAAGTTTTCCTTCACCTCTTGACACTCTTTGGAAACTTTGGTGACTTCTGTGTTTCGGTAAAACTTTTCTCCAGCTTTAATTCAATCAAGGGAGCTGCTTTCTCTGCCTAATGGCCATAATGGAATTTAAATTTTACTCTTAATCACATTTGCGCCGAAATGTTCGCCTTCAATTTAATAAATACCCATGGAAGTCTGATGAGTGGTGGCGCGGCTTCTACCTTTTCCGCACTGACAATCCTTTTTAGGCCAACTCGGAAAGCAAACAGCAAACAGCAGACCAGAAAATGCAATAATTAATTGTGTTGGCAAGCCCTCAGCGACAATCTGAGATAATAATGCAAAGAAAAGATGGCCCAGTGGGCAAGGGCTGTGGGGGGATGGGGAATGACAGCCATTAGCACAGGTGTGGCCTGCCATTGACAGCAGCTGTGGAATGGTCGGTGGTGAAAAAAGGTTCCACGGAGGGATTTTGGATTATTGTTTCCTTTTTTTTTTCTTTTTGCTTTGTGTGCGCTTTAAGTGGCTGTGCTGTCGGCTGGTTATTGTCGCATTAGCCAGACGGGTGGCGTTTTAATTGGAACACATTTACGGGACCACGGGACTTATGATGGGCTGGTGTTAATGACCGGAAAGTGTTGAATGGATTTTCAAGCATTTTGATGGCCTACTTTTCAGTTTGAAAATGTCATCCACTTTGTGTAATCGAGCTTGGCAAATCAACGCCAGCAACAACTTATTCCTTTTGCACTCAAATGGCACTTGCCGAAATTCGACACCTTTGCCTGCTTATCTGCCAGTTTTTCATATCATTTGAAAAGCGTTTTCCCCCGTATTGAATGTTCCGATGGGCGTTTAATTTGGTTCGCTGAGAAAAAGCTTCACACAGACGTTTCACATTTCCAATTACATTTTCATGGTAAATGTTTTATGTGAGGCAGCAAGGGAAAGGCATGGGTATATAGGGTTAGTGTGGACCATAAACATAAAGATAAGGCCAAAACAGCCAAAATCGACAGATATTTAGATAACTGATAATAATTATGAATGTAAATACCCCGCAATCAGTCAATCTGTTTAGGCTACAATTTGACGAATATCTGGCAACAGGAGCAAAGGTTTCAACTCCTTCTTTATGTCTCTCACCCAGCGCATTTCTTTTGGTCTTTAACACCCGTTTTGACCTGATGGCAGTGTTTGCCGGTGGTGACTTGGTCAGATTGCATCTGAGTTAGTTAATTTCCACTTAATTTGCTGATTTCTAAAATGCAGCAATATTGGAGCCAGCTGCTTCAGACACACACGTTGAATCGCTCACTCCATATATTGATGCCACACAGAGATGAGAAAGGATATGAAAGTACATCCACTGGAAATATCCCAAATATCGTTTTAATCATCCAACATAGATGAAAATCATGACCATCCTAAGGATAATTTTCAGCACGGCTGGATCATTAAAAGGTTTTTAAATCCATATCCATTACAAATGGATAATAAGTAGTCAAGGGTCTTAGCTACAATTCTCTTGGACCTAAACAGGTCCTTTTCTGCCAGCTCCTCTGCAGTCACATCTGCCAACTAGTCTTGGTGGTAGCCTGGTCGCACGAGCTCTTTCCTGCCGATCAACTCCCTGTCTCGGCACAACTGGCGTTTTCACTTTCGGATTCAGTGAGAGTTGGTTCTACGAATGATGGTCCGCAGACGGAAACACTTCTTCTCGCAAGTAGATGAGATAGTCTGATAAATATATTGATGACGATGTGAATCATGTCGATATGTCTTGATAGATACTTATTTTTGATTATGCATTAAAAAGTCTTATCTAAATCTCATAACGAGTCCGAAAATGTAGAGTTTGATTCTATCTCTGAAACATTTTCAACACTTTTCCTCTCAATTACAGAGCATCAGCAGGGTCGACCCTCGTCGCATCCAGCTCACTGCTTGCTTATGCATTGAAATCTGAATCAGGGCATATGCAGTGGAAATATTTAAACAGAATTTATTATACACATATCGAGCTGTGGGAGCTTGACACCGCACTCCTCCCACCCCCCGCCGGCAACTTGTTAACATTCACAGCCATATCAAAGCTTCAAAAAAATAAATAATACACAAAAAAAAAAGAAGGAAAACAAAAAAAAATTGAAATCAACAATTTATTATTGTTGCCTTTTGCGTTGACTTCACAATAACAGGAGCAAGGTGCTGCCCACACAGTTCCGCAGCATGGACATTGATTGCTTTAGAGGGTTTCAGTTAGCGCTTTTCCTTGCAATGGCGTTACCTTTGATATTACACGCTGCTTGCCGCTCTCCCGGCGAACTGTATCGTGTGCCTCTGCACCGCTTTCCCTCGGCTCGGAATCGCTTTGAACAGTTTGGCATACGCATGGACCGATTACGTCTCAAATACCGAGCCGCTGGCGATGAAGGGCTTGGCCAAGTTCGAAGTGAACCCTTGATTAATTATCTGGATGCCCAGTACTTTGGACCCATCACCATAGGCACGCCACCGCAGGTGTTTAAGGTGATCTTTGATACAGGCTCTGCAAATCTTTGGGTACCCTCGGCCACTTGTGCCACTTCAATGGTGGCCTGCATGATCCATAGCCGGTACAGTGCCACAGAATCGAATACCCATAGTCCGAACGGTGGACAATTCGATATACACTATGGATCGGGCAGTCTGTCGGGCTTCTTATCGCGGGATACGGTACGTGTGGCGGAACTGGAGATAAAAAACCAAATCTTTGCCGAAGCCACACAGCTGCCGGGTCCCATCTTTCTGGCGGCCAAATTTGATGGCATTTTTGGCTTGGCTTATCGCAGCATTTCCATACAACGGATTAAGCCACCATTTTATGCCATGATGGAACAGAAATTAATACCACGACCCGTGTTCTCGGTCTATCTCAACCGGGATGTGAGTGCAAAGGAGGGTGGAGCTTTGTTCTTTGGTGGCTCAAATCCGCGCTACTATAGCGGCAACTTCACCTATGTGCCGGTGAGTCACCGCTCCTACTGGCAGATCAAAATGGAGGCAGCACAGATTAGGGATCTGGAGTTGTGTCAAAATGGCTGTGAGGTAATCATAGATACGGGTACCTCGTTTTTGGCCCTGCCCTATGATCAGGCCATGCTGATAAACGAATCGATTGGTGGTACTCCCTCCTCGTATGGCATGTTCTCCATTCCGTGTGACACGGTGCCGCAGTTGCCCACCATAACATTTCGCCTGGGTGGTCGTAAGTTTTACTTGGAGGGACGTGACTATGTGTTCAAGGATAGCTATCAGGATCATACGATATGTGCCTCGGCTCTGATAGCAGTGGACTTGCCATCGCCTCGGGGACCGTTGTGGATACTGGGAGATGTGTTTCTGGGAAAATACTATACAGAGTTTGACATGGGCAATCATCGCATTGGATTTGCCGATGCCCGAAAATAGAGAGGAGAGGGTTTGGCCTGTTGTTTATTATATTTTGTTGTTCACGTTGTTGTTTAATATACCTCAAGTTGGATTTTGACAAACTGCTGCTATTTTTGGGCACATGTGCTCCAGCATTTGCCCACACATACTCCCCCCCGGGTGGTGGGAGGCTAAAAATCAAAACAGCATTTTATTATTTTATTATCTGTTCGCCATTCTCCATCTGCTGCTGCGGCTCAGGCATTATCCCTGACGTTAAGGTGGGGGGGGGGTGGGGGCTGGGGCGCCAAAGTTGCGTGGTCGGAAGTTAATCAAAAATCGCTTGCAGCCAGCGAAATGTAAGGCAAGTGGATGTTGTAATTGATTCCCAAGCAAAACATTGTCCTTTGGAGACTGCCTCTGCCCCCTGGCTGTCGGCGGCGTCTCCTGCTTCAGCATCGTATCAAATTGGCCTAAGCTTTAAAAAATAAATAGCTTTAAGTTTAGTACTCTGAATTGAGTCTGTCTCACAGCCGCGCATCCTGCATAAATTCTTGCGACTTTTACGAGCCGCCCACAAATTTTTTAGTTATACTTGTACCCATTTGCCAATGCCTTTTTATGTGTACACTCGGTTTGCTGTGTTTGCTCGTCCTAATGCCTTTCTTTGCCAGCCGACGACCGGCGACTTTTCTTTTCACTCTGACCTTTTGCCAGGGTTTGCTGCTGCTGCCGCTGCTGCTTCTTGCGGCGGCTTACATGCCCTTTATTGATACTTTTGCTGCGTCAAAGCTAAACTTCTTTTGGGCCGTTTTTATAGCCCAGCCTCGCACTCTTTTTTTTCCGTTCTGCCTATTTGTGGCTTTAAAAGAAAAACTGTTGACTTGGCTGGCTTTGGAATTCGATGTTTTTTTTTTTTTTTACAGAAGTAGGGGCGGTGTTCCTGGAAGAAAGAGAACCTTTTTGATACTCTGCAGGATATGCAGGATGAAGTTGTATATAAGGTAGTTAAGTGTTGATATGGTAAAACATTCCATTTCTTCTTGACACCTAAAAGTGGGCAATTTGAAATACTACCCCGCCAGCCATATGCGGAGCGCTCCGAAGGAGTATAAAGGGACTCCCAAAGCAGTATCTCAAAGGAGCGTTGCCGGAGCGCTCCGAAGCAGGAGTAAAAAGGGACTCCCAAAGCAGCACCTCGATGGAGTCCTTTTCAACAAAAACCATAGGCGAGTAGAGGAGTATGTTTATCTGAGTGAGCATTCTGGGACGCCGAAATCACTCATATAAGGAGTCCTTAGGCTCACTTTTTTCATATGTATTTAAAAGGCCTTTTTCTCCAGCGGATATGCTTCTTTAGGACACTTTTCGGAGCCTCCCTAGGAGGCTCAGCGCACCGTACAGGAAGTCCTAATGGAGCACCATTCGGACTCCGCTGGTTGGCAGGGTAAAGTAGCGCTTAGAATGTAAATATATGCACACATGCACACAAAAAGATCAAAAAAAAAAAAGATCTATTTGGGAAGGACTTGTCTTAAATATCCTTTTAATCATCCAACGGACCTGATAAATCATCAAAAGAATGATCATCTGTCATATCCATTGGATGATTTTCAGATCTGTTGGATGATTAAAAGGATATTTAAGACGTATCCTTCCCAAATGGATACAGGAAATCATCCAATGGATATTTTTTCATATCCATTTTTTTCTCTGTGCTGTGTTTGTCTCGCTTATAAGGGTTTTTGTTTATTCTGTTGTAGTTATAAGACTGCCC
The DNA here is from genome assembly GCA_035044965.1 of Lordiphosa andalusiaca. NCBI lineage: Eukaryota > Metazoa > Arthropoda > Insecta > Diptera > Drosophilidae > Lordiphosa > Lordiphosa andalusiaca. The sequence continues at coordinate 6,296,825 of JAWNNM010000227.1, forward strand.
CATACTCAGAACTTTATGCCCACCGCTGCACACTGGGCTGAATGGCCAAATTTTTGGCATAAGTTTATGTTTATGTCATTTATTCTAAAAGAGCATACTTCAAATGTAACAATTCCAAAAATAAAAGCAGTCGGAGGGCAATTGTGGACTTTTAAGAGTCCTGCAAAAGTCTGATGTTTGCTTGCCTCTTTGATTACATAAAAAAGCTGAAAAATGTATGTCATCTTTGCTACAAGAGACAATTTCTGCTAGTGAACAAATAAAATGTGTGAAATATGCAAAATAAAGTAAATTTTATGTATTATGTAAATAATATTAATCATTTGTGTTAAACCTGAGAAATTATTAACATTAATTGGTTTTGTGATACGTCCTTAGTCTGAGAAAACTTACTCAAAACACCTTTCCCCCTGTGGAGTTAAAACTAACTTTCGCCCACTTTCGGCCAAAATGTTTTTATGTTAAAGTGTTCTTTAAAGTACGCATTCTCAGTTGTTATCAACACTTTTTGGCCCGTTCTCCGACTTTTAGGAAAGATTAAGTTTAGCCTAGGACCTAATTTCAATGTGAGGCAGATTAAGCGTCGAGAAAAACTTTACTTTTTAAGGGATTTTTTAACAAATTAACACGCAAATCGTAAGTTCTATAACAAAAAATATTATAAAAGATGCAAAAACTTATTAAAAACAAAAACAAACAAAATTATATTACGTATCCGCCACGTGGGACTACAAGGTGCAGTTTTTTCGAATTTAAGATGGTGATTCTACATGATTTTCGACTGCTTAACACGAATCTGCCTTGGGAAATGGTTCATCAAGTATGGATTTTTGTTAAAAAGTAGCTTGTAATGACTATTTTAACTCTTTCCTAGGGTTTTTCAAAGCTAAGATATACCAACTACACATAGTTTTCCCTTATTAAATGACCTGTGTTCAAAAAGTGTATCAAAACTTCGGCGCAGACGAAGTTAGCTTTGCTTTGCTCGTTTTGTAATAACTAATCCAAATAAGAAAGTCCAACAAAAATATTAAAATATTTTATTGATTTAAATATTTGACTTGAACAGCGATTCTATGCAAATAAACACCATTCAGACTGCTGAAATGCCTTTCACACTAAGCCACTAACCATTCGACTAATAAAAAACCAATTCAACTCCAAATTCCCCACCTTAACAAAGCCAAGCCAAGTCCCCCCGCAAAAATATGCCATAATAACTGCCCATAACAGACGGCAGCAACAACAACTTTTGCCACTTGCTCAATATCTTTGGCCAACACCTAAAAACCCCTGTTCCATTGTGTTACCTGTCATACATAAAAACAAAATCCTTTTCGATACTTTGCCTGGAAATGGTTTTATGGTCTGAAAGTACTTTGCCATTTAAATGTTAAGCCTTTGACTGACAAGTTAGCTGCCACCGCTCGCGTTCTACACCGCAACAGCCAAGAGCCCGGACAAAACCCAGTCAACCAGTTCCAATTCCACTATTGTGCAATGGAGGAGGGTGTGAAAAGCTGAGAGCAATTGCAGCCATTTGCGTCAAGTGGCGACGGGGATTTGCACAATCAGAGGGAAGCCGAGGGAGCACTATTGACGGTTGCATAACACAAATTGAAATAATTGTGAATACAAAATTTAAGCAGACTTGACGCAAATATCCCCACAATAGTGTAGCCATGGCAAAGACCACAGCCCCGCCCCCTGAAATGGTATCCTTGCTGCTCATTTGACTTTATCCTGGAGATGAAGCGTGGATAAGCCGCACAAAAAGTAGTCTGCCACTGACAGGACGAAGGACCAGCAGAATTAAATCATTCGATAAGATTATGCATACACTTTGTGCCCGCCCACTTCGCCTCCTCATTCCACACAGCGTTTTGTATGCAAATTTACGTTCTGCTTCTGCTGTTTTTATTAAATTTTCCATGGTCCGTCCCGATAGCTGGGCTAATGATACTCCAAACTAGGCTAATGAGTCAATAGACCACTTTTCATGGGCATCCTCAACAAGCCTCAAAGTTATTATGCCACTTAATTACTTTAATATGGCATTTATGTGAAATGCTTTTGCGGGAGGAAGCTCCAAGGACCTCGCCTAAGCACTTTCGTTTAAACAGTTTCTGGCCTCTGTTGCTCTGCCCAGTCCTTGACTGGCCTGTCGCTTGTTTTGCTAGGCATTTTGACATAGGACATGCAATGCATGTGTGCACAGCTGACCTTGTGCCCCGAACACTGCCCAGCGCTGGGACACCTGTCCAAGTTTCCACATGTCAATTAGCTTCCAGGAAGAACCAATTAATTTTGTACCATAGTTCCACAAAGGAAAACATTTCCGGCAATTAAATTTAATTTAACACTCCAGCCAGCCAGCCAATGATCCTTTTGTGTACTTTAAGGACCTGCAGGGAGAAGGCAGAAAAATAATAATAAAACTTATATAAATGTACTTACATGTTGAGCGGCAGCGAAACCAAAAAAAAAAAAAATAAAACAACAGGGATCATTTATCAAAAATCCTTTGTGTCTGACAACGACAAACATTAATCTAAGAAGAGTGTAAGTGGCCTGGCTGACAGCAGGGTTGACTCCTAGAGTTCTCAAGTAATGTTAATAAAAAATTAATTTTAATAATGCAAAGTGCGCCATCCTCATGCGATGCTTCATTACGATTCAGTGGACAGCTGACTCCTCTTGAACTATTTTAAGGCATTTCCCCAGCATTTCTGACTCTTAAAGTGGTTTGTCATAATCATTTCAGCTATTGCTAAGATACTTTGAAAGCTTTCTTAGCTATCGTTTGTTCTACGATTTTAGAATGTTTCGAACTTCGTTTATAAACTTCCAAGAAGAAAACATTCTTTAAAATTTAGGTACAAATCGATATAAGCTACATTCCGATTCATCTAGAACTCTGCCAGTCGGGTTTTTAGAGTGTGGGCTTTGGATATTTGTATACCCTTGCAAAGGGTATTATAATTTTGCCCAGAAGTTTGCAACGCATAGAAATATACGAGATGACGAAATGACGAGCTGAGTCGATTGAACTTTGTCCGTCCGTCTGTCGTTCTGTTTCTAAGCAAACTAGCCTCTCTGTTTTAAAGCTATCGAGCTGAAATTTTGTACAGAGTCTTCTTTTTACTGCACACTACTAATATGTCGGATTTGACCGGATCAGATGACTATATATCATAGCTCCCATAGGAACAACCGGTCGGAAAACTAGTTTTAGTGAGAAAACCTTTTTTCCTTTCAGCGAAAACGTCTCCAAGCTTTGTAATCGTAGGCTTTCTATGTTTTTTTTTATAATTCTAGCAAGTTTTATTAAAATCGGTCAACTATAAGGTATAGCTGCCATACAAAAGATAGGTCTGAAAAACAGTCTTAGTTAGAAAAACTTTTTGGTTTTTGATGGTAGCATCCTGCAATTTTGTATTTGTTTGTTTCACATGTTTTCACATAATTTTAAAAATTTTTGGCCAAATCCCAACTTGTTGAGCAACCCTCGAGCCCATTGAAAATGGTTCTGCCACAATATATTTTGTCTTAAGTCAGGTTCCCTTTTTGTTCCATTCTGTCTCACATTTCACTTTTTCACTCGCCTGATCCATGTCGGGCCAAAAAGTTTTAGCTTACATTTCTCTAGTTTCAAGGACAACGAAACACATTTCGATGTACTCATTTGCTAGTCATTTTGTAATAATCCCAGTCTATGTGGAAACAGACCCAGCAGCCGGTTCCATTTCTTCAACACATTTCTCTTAAGTCTCGTTACACATACGCCGTGTGTGCCGGGACCTGTGACCTGAGTCATGGTTTTCCCACTGTCGCGTCTTAAGCGTTCGATTTGCAACAGCAAACGTGACAATGTTAACGCTAAATTACACAACAACAACAATTACAGGCACAAGCCGGAGCTTTTTTGGCAAGGTCTCCATAGTTTGAGGTGGTAGGAAACTGTTGTCCTTAAGCTGATGCCGTAGGAGACGGCGAGTGTCAACTGACACAAAGGCATGCCAGAGAAATCAACACAAAAGCAAGGAGACACACACACACACACTCATACACGGCTAAATGGCTAATTACCTGAGGCAATTATGGGTAAACTTTCGCAGGCCGGCCTGGAGAGAGGTTGTTTCCAATTTCGATCAAACTGCTTGAGTGCATATTTCACATTCTTCCTCCTCTCACATTCCACAACAACAACCTGCTCTACCTTAAATATGGAATATTTTGTAATGCCCTCAGCTGTCTTTTCTCGCACCTCACCAACGGCGTGTGCCTTGCATACTAATTAAGCTTTAGCATTGCGTTTGCTGTTATTCCTTTATTTTGGGATAAAAATTCCCGACTTTGTTGCTGACATAGCTTAAAATGGATTTTCAGTAGTATCTGCTGCATAATAAAGCTAATCAACCGTCCAAGCTGAGAAGGGGCCTGGCCTCGTTTAGCAGCTTAGTGTGAAAATTTCAATTTACATTTGAATTTAAATTCAAATTCAAATTGACGCAGGGGACGGGCAAGAGATGTTCACTCTAAATGATGAAGTGCAGCCAGGATGTTGATGTGTCTGTCAAATGCCAGTTTCCCAACCAATTACGTTGGCTGCCTGACCAAAAATTCGTTTAAACAAAAGCTAATTGTCCAGGTTTGTTCTTTTGGGTTGACCACAGCAGCAGCCAGCCCGCCAGTCAGCCAGCTGGGTTTACCTCAGCGGTAAACTGTAACATGAACCTGACATCCCACTCCTCCCGTTTTGTGTGCTGTGTGTGTGTGTTGTCAGTTTGTTTGTGCAGCTGACAGTTTACCAAAAAAAAGTTTCTTTTGGCGCCCCGTTGTCAAAGCGAGAAACGTCATATCTGGACTTCTAGACTCTACACCCTGCTGCCCTCCGTCCAGCCGAGATTTACATGAAATCGAAAAACTTACGACATTCAGACAAAGGTAAGTGAATGGCGTCATAACTTGAAGAGTGTTTGCAGGTAAAGTTACATGGCTAATTGAAATGATGATGATTTAACCCTAGACGGTATGCACAAAGAGAAAGAATGTCGGTAGGATTTAAGCTACTAAAGTAAAGTTGTAGATATCAAGTATGATATTCGATTTCGAGTGCCCTCGAAAATCTACTATTTGATATATTTATCGATGACAATCACAGACGTCTTTGACAAACTATTCTTGCCATCTGGTTTTAAACGAGATTCAAATGGCTGCTGCCGGGGACAATTGTCAGCTGTCTATGGATATGCCTGTGTAAAATGGACGACTTTAATACATTGACTTGGATAATAAGTTTAACCAGATGGTGGGGCAGGAGAGACACGTCCGTGTGAATTGTGCTGTGATTTAATTTGTCACAATTTAAATGAATTCGAACTTGGACTCAGGATCTTGAAGACTATACACAAGGACGTCTGCATCTAAGCGCACAGGTCTATCAAGCGATAGAATCATAGCAAAGATTTTAAGAAGATGAATTTATTTTAACATATTTGTTATATAAAACCGTGGCACCGAACAAACGCAGCAATTCCCAACAGAATGCAGGACATTGCCAAAGTCATGCATGACTGAATGTCAGAGAGAAATCTCCCCTTTTGGGGGAGCCCTGTTAAAATGGACATCAATTTAGTAGCCCTCCTCTTTGCTTCTGCTCTCAGTCTGTTGGCTCTTTGTTAGCCTCATAATGCTAAATTACATACCCGGTCACCTTTATCAACTGTTGGCGCCAGCTTTCAAGTAACAAGCCATGAAAAAAGCTTTCTAAACTTTGGATTCGGTAAGCTGTATTTCCCTTACTCTGGTTCAAAAATTTGGAATCACACAAGCCCAAATATTGAGAGGAGCTCGGCTTTGGCCCTTTTGGGCTGGGTATTCCAAAATATTTATAAATATATACAATGTATATTATACATATTGTTAGCTCTCTCGCACTCTTTTTCAGTTGTTGTCGATAATCCTGAAATCCGATTAGGAAATCGGTCTGTTAGGAGAGTTGTAAACTCAGTAGGGGGTTCAATAGACCAGGATTGATAGCGGTGCAGTACTTCCCCAACGATATTCAAAATAAGAACGCATTGCTAAGTACAGGCATTCTTCGCTCCACGATAAGCTGTCAATAGCGGACCATCGCAGCTATCGATTGCTGACGCTGGCAACTGCACTGGCTGATCTCAGAGCTCAAATTGTTCGAAAATAACTTACAGAGTTGCGAAGATGGAGTTGGCCTTTTGTAAGTTAGACACAGTTCATATACTTAGCATTCCAGCTTGAGTTTGTTTAATTCTTGCCTCCATTTACAAAATGACTAGCAAAAAAGAATACGAATTAAATATTTAATTCTTCTGATTAAATGGAATTAATTTAGCTTGTATCCAATGTTGCCCAGGGATCAAAGTTCAGCCATGACAAATTCTTATCATTAAATTATACAATTAGTTGCGGGGGGTCAGTCCATTGATTGCAGCAAAAATCATTTTACTTTACATTTTAAATTCAATGGGGGAAAATGTATAGCGTGGACAGCTTATGAAAGAGATCACCCGCTGGGATTGCAATTAGAAAACGCTTAAAACTGGTTTGAAATATTTGTGAAATATTTCCATGCTTTTTCCATTGTTTATTGAATTATTTTTTGAAAAACACTTTTAAATATTTTCCAATTTGTACTCAATTTTAAATGTGTTTTTTTAATTCATTTCCTTTTAGTTAATTCACTTAGCATTCGCCATGCCTTACTTCTTGGCTTGCCAGCATTTTATCGGGTTAACCTCTGACCATTACAATTCAGCTCTGTCCCTTCTGTTGGCTCTCTTTGGCATTTCAGCAATTCAAATCAACTGTCAGGTTAAATTGCAGCCACTGGACAGAGTGGCCTGAGTTTGAGTTATGCGCTCTGCACTTTTTTGACAAAGTGTTTGCCATTCGACATCTGCTTCTGCTGGTCAGTAGCTGCCCCCAGTTGGCCCCCTAAGCCAGAGACCAGGTCTGGGAGTCAGTCAGCTGAGAGAGAAAGAGAGAGCTACTTCCGCAATTGTTGGCCACACTCCTGTAGTTCGTAAAAGTTACTCGTGCATGGCTACAGAATGGTTATGGGCATATCGTATATATATATATATATACTGCTATAGCAATGACCACCATATCCCTTATGGCTTTTGCCGTTTTCAAGTTGAATTTTTCGCTTGCCTGCTTACATAGAATTATGTTGTTTACACAAAAACATGAAGTTTGCTCTTTTTTCGTACCTACCTCAAGAGTGCTGCAGCATAATGGAGGAAAGAGGATGAATGGAATGGAGACCCATGGGTACTTGAAGTTGTTCGCTGGAAATATACATAAATATATATAAGTTTGTGTGCATTGTTATCTTATCAACAGATAACAGAAGCCGTTGTTGCAACTTTTCGCCTGTAACAGACAGGAAAATTCATCAGAGGTAACAAAAGAAAATTCTGGCAATTTTGTGGCAAAACGAAAGAAAATTGGGTACTACAATGAGCAAACTTGGTAGAGTTGGAGAGCAGTCAGCATGGGAAATTTAACAAAATGCTGATATTTCTTTAAGAATTTAATTTTCCATGTGCAAACAGTGAAATTAAATTCTGCTTTACATAATTTATCAACCCCCTTAATGCATTCGCTCAACCGCCATGAATAATGAAAATTGCTCATTAAATTTGTTCGAATTTTTTCTCTTTAATTCTGTTTTTATATTTTCAGTAGAACCAATCAAGCTCGTCCATGCGCCATGGCTGGCAATGGACATTTCCGACCAAATGTTTAAAACAAAACTCAGGACAAATGCAACGAAAATATTCCGCTTGCCCGAAAGTGGGAAAATAGTTTCACATAATAAATCCATGTAAAGTCCGCGACTTGCCCAACACACCCCCTCGCTAGGGAATTTGTTTAGCTCCAGAGACCTCCCCTCCTACTCGCTCTCTCTCTCTCTCTCTGTCTCCCTCTCTCTGGCTGTTGGCCTTGTCTGCAACTTTTAATTTGTTACACAAGTTTCGCTTACTCGCACTATTGTTTACTTGTCTGTGTTCGTCTCCAGCAAGTTTCCTTTTTGGCCAAGTAAAACAATTTGAAGAAAATGTTGAAGTGTTAAATATGCATAAAAAAATATTCAAAAAGTTGAAAGCAAACAATGCTGGTGTGCAATAGTCGAACAGAAATCGATGATTCTCCAGCTCTACTTCAAGACATTCGAATCTTACTAATATTATGAATGTGGAAGTTTGTACTTTTGTGTGTTTAAACACGAATTCCTTTAGGTTAAGGTTAAAAATATGATGGTTGATAACCTGGAATGGTCAATAAAAAGAAAACCTATCAGAACTTTAACTGTTTTAATTGTAAAATGCAAAAGCATTTAATTCAAACACTCTACATTTGTTATTTTTTGGATTTTAGAAAGAAGAGAGAGAGCTGTCTCTTACTTTTAGCTTTCTTTAAAAATGACAACTTCTATTAACAGTATTAGAAGTATTTTTAGAACTGATGATATATCTGGTTAATCTACGATTTTGAAAGGTACCGTTGGAACTGTTCATTACAGCAACAAGTCACGCGTAGCTAACACTTCAGAAATGTGTTACCACTTAATTTTCTTCTGTCAGACATTTTCCCCAATTCATCAAATTGTCACCAGGCAATCAAAACTAAATCCCTGACTAGTTTTTTCGTACCCGCCTCCGCCTCCTTCATTATCATCACCATCATTGACTCTGAAGTTGGCCCTCCCTCAGGTCATTAACTTGGTCCACTCAAATAATAAATGAAGCAAATGGAGCAGTCATTGTAAAAGTTAACCCGGTTCACAGATGTATTCAAGCATTTTGTTGTGTAGCCCAACACAAAAAAAAAAGAAGAGAAAATGACAAACAGAATTTGAATCGAAATGCTTGTGTGGCAGGCAATGAAAATGTTTGATGTGTAAATCCTCAGAGAATTAGGATTTTGGCTCTGACTCACGGCGCCAAGACGCTGTTGTTGTTGTTGTTGAGCCATTTCCGCTCGGATATTTAAAATGTGGCCACAAAATTGAAATATTCGCTTAGTACACAATATATAGGTACACCTACTTAGACCAAGCACATGTTCCCTAAGACCTGCACTTACATAAATCTTGGGCCTAAGCCTCTACCGGCGAACTCCTTTTCTTTTCTTAATGGCCAGCAAATTTATTTAAAATTATCCCACAAAATCTGCTCCTATGGCAGTGCCAAAGCTTCTTTAGCCTCCACCCAAATTTATTTATGCAAATGTAAACAAAAATAGAAAGTAAACAGTTGAAATTTGAAATTGAATTTTAATAACAACAAAAATGGCAAACGGAAACGGCAAATCAAATGAAATATTTAATGAGACATTAATTCGCAGTAAACTCATTTCTAATTAGAGCGATGCGGCCGAGTATTTGATTTACATTGAAATCAAAAAGAAGGCCGGTCAGGTGCGGGGGTATTAAAAGAAGCAGATGGACGACTGCTCATACATTTGAATACATATTAAATTTTACGGATTTGGCCTTCATTTTAAATTCAAATCAATGAAAGGTAACCTCCACCCAAGAATATGAAGAAAGCAACTGGATAAAACAGATTGTACTTGGCATTTGCTTGGCAATGGCTTTAAACTAAAACCATTTTCCCCAATGTGTTAAGGCTGATATTAAGAGGTCAGGCAATAGGGAATCAATTACTAGTTTTTTATGTAGCGGGTTAGTTTTTTAAGTCAGCGGGTTGAGCTTCTGGGCTTTCCTCTTGCAACATACCAAGCAAAAATAGAATCAAAATTTGTTAGTAAAATATGAAGGTAGAAGGTGGGGAAAACCGATATCTATTTTTATAAATAAACACGTAAGCCATATCTAAAACGAGGAAACGGACTAAGTTCCAAAATTTTAATAAAACAATCCCATTTTGCAGTGTAGGACGGAGTAAGAGCGGTTTATCAAAAACTTACTCGACAAAGGTTTCAGTTTAAAACTTTAAATATAAATATTCCGAAATATTATTGTGATTTTAGCAAATTAAAAACATTATTTACTCAACTGTTGATAACATGTACCTAATCAAAATCTAAAGAAACAGACCAAAACCTTTAACTTGTAATTTCTGTAAGTTATTAATCAAAATCTAAGGTTCGGAAAGTTAAGAAACCATCAGCAGACTCGTAGAATTTTTAAGTCTTAAATTATATTATTTACTTCTAAAACTCTAACAGCTGCAGTGTTTTCTTAAGCTGAAATATAATTTTTTTTTTAATATTTTATTAATAGTCGACAAAAAAATGCTGTCAACAAATTTGTAAACACGTTATAAAACGGCTTATTTACTAAGGTTGCTTAAAAAGCAATCCTAACAAAATTACAAAATAAAATAATGAGGAGTTAATTCCTGGATGATTTTTGTAGTTTGAATAATAAAAGAACCATTTAAAATTATAAAATATGTATAAATAAAAGAGTCAACATAATTCGTTTCCATGGATCTTTAAAGATTATTTTCCTATCCGATATTTTTCGAAGCTGCGCGCCTTGCACAACCGCCGCCCATGGCCTGCCATCGCTTTGTTATCGATAGTTCACGCGGAATTGACGGAACAGCTGATGGGCACATCTAGCAAAGAAGAAATAATGCTCAGTGTTTGTTTGTTATGTCGTTCCTCTATCATTATTGTGGGTTGTTATCACTCGGCGGCTAATATTGACTCACTTGCCGATGGTGCTCGATGGAAACTAGAAGATTAGTTCGGTTCGATTGGGCAGATAGCGACTGGAATTGTGATTACAACATTTGATGAAAGTTGGTCTGCAAGTGAAAACTGTTGCATGCCTGATAGCCAAGCGAACGGGCAGTGCTAGGTCGTAAGCATTAAGGACTTAAAGTGCAATGGACCACTCCATATACAAAGCAACGGCCACGCGGGAGGAGCAGTGTGTACTGCTGGCCGACTCCAGGTGGGATAGGCTCAGCTTAAGACCCATTTATGACTTGTTTAAAATCAATTAAAATTAAAATTAATTAAATTAAAATCAATCCAGCTCTGGCACAACGGATTCCGAGGAAAATCCGCCAGCGGGCTCGAAATCCAAGCGGAAGGTACGCAAAACCATGAAGCTACAACGGCGAGCACGAGGTGCCTGTGGCCATCCACCTAGAAGTTTGAGACGTCTAAGCTGCATTGCCCTGAGCGCGTGCTTCCTGTTCATGCTGCTATTCATCTATCTGCCTCTGACTTACATGGATATGCAGCAGCGGAATGGTAAGTGAGAGCAGGACGTGGTTAGCAACTGAGCTTATTTTAATTTTGATCTTCAGTGGGTCTGCCAGACTGGTCATTGAATACGTCGCGCAACATTCGGGACTATATAGAGCCACTACAGGACACAGCAATGCTCAAGCCTCGTGAGTTTTGCCGACAAAAGAGCTTTCTCATCATCGTCGTCTGCTCCAGCTTGGGTAATTTCGTGCAACGTCAAAGCATACGAGAGACCTGGGGCAATACCACCGACTTCAACTATTTCGCATTTGCCAAGATGCATGCCCATCGCAAGGGTCACTACCTGCCGGTTCAGCCAGAGCGGCTGCAGCTGTATGCGGACTACCTGCAAGGCGAAGGTGAATCCCTGAGCGCCTCGGTGCGCGTTGTGTTCCTAGTGGGCAACCAAGATCCAATGGCCGGCAATGAGACCCTAACGCGGCTTCACCAGGAGTCTGAGAAATACCAGGACATTATACAGGAAAACTTTATCGATAGCTACAATAATCTGACGCTGAAAACGGTTTTGGCCCTGAAGCACGTTAGTCACAGCTGCTTGAACAGCACGGCTTACTTCCTCAAATGTGATGATGACTCCTTTGTGAATGTGCCCAATCTGCTGCACTTTCTGCTCGGCGGCACAGTACCGCTGTATAATGACACCGTGGACTACTACGACCGCATGACCGCACTGGTGATGAACGGACGCAATCGCCTAAATGCCACCAAAGGTATTTTGCGGGGTCATCAGTTCTGCAATGTGGCGCCTGTCAGCGATGTGAGCAGCAAGTGGTACATGCCAAATTATATGTACCCCCCGCGGATATATCCCAAGTATCTGTCGGGTGCGGGTTATCTGCTCTCGATCGATGTCGTGCAGCGGCTGTATGAGGTTGCCTTGAATACATCACTCATCTATCTGGAGGATGTGTTTTTGACCGGTGTATGTGCACAGCGGGCACATATACAGGCGCAGCATCAGTCACTCTTTAGTTTTGCAAACTCAAAACATCTGTGCGCCTTCAAAGGGAGCATCCTGCAACACGAGGTGAAGGATGAGGGCATGGCAGAAGCTTGGAATTATGTATCCGACTATACCATCCAGTGCACGGCCCCGGGTCGTTATTTCAATCAAATGCGTTTGCACAAACAAGCCAAGTGTTAGGTAGGTAAACAAAAAATAGTGCTGTGACAAAGAGACGATGACTTCCTGATGGTATGTGTAACGATTAAGCTGAATCTTATTTGTATTATTATGTATATATATTAGAAACTAGAGATGGATTCATCTCTTATCTAAGGCAAAGCAACGAGATGTTCGCAAACCGTTTTCGAAAAGTTAAATCAACGAAACTAACCTGGAAAACATCGAGCTCTTCTGCAGAAAATGACTATCGATATTACGATCAAACGAAAGAAATTCAGGAGATTTTTAATTTATTACCAAAAAACCAGGACTTTTATTTTAGATATTTAATTTTTGGTTAGTTTTTTCGGTTTTAATAAATGTTTAAAATGTAATAGAAGCTTAAAAAAGACAAACTTATAAAACTTAAATCCCTGGCTGTCTTCTAATTAAATAAGATTAAATGAAATCTACTTGAATATGTAAATGAGAAGCAGAGTTGAGTGAAAATCCTTGCTGGTACAAGGTAGAATACGTAGGTTTTTGGTATTGATTGCAGCACAAAAAGTTCAATGAATAATTAGAATGTTTCGTACATCATAAACTAATTTCTTATCAACTGGGTCGAAATGTAATCGACTGGCAATAATCAATGAGCATGACACGTACCTCAATCAAATCGATTTGAGCTAAGCCCACATGGCGTTTGCATTACGTTGCCATAACATAAAGTGAATGAAGTTAACGAACTTAGACAGAGTCGAAACGTTGAGCATGCGATCTAACACTAAAATATGATATCTTCGATTAATCTTTTGACGATTAGATTAGATGTCGTTCTGGTTGTTTGTGTTTTGATAAGCTCTCCTATTTAACTTAATTATTGGAACCTAGTTGAGTTCGAGTTATGGAAGTTCGATTGTGTTTTTATAAAGTATAAAATGTAAACAGTGATAACAAATGTTGAAACTACTCATTAGCAGTATGGTTCAGAAAGGCCCTCCAATCTTGAAGTGCTCCATGGCAAGTTCTTCGTCTTTAAAATCGCACAAAGCAAATAGTAGATTCTTTGTCTTAATGGCGAGGCCACACAAAAGGGTATGCAAACTGATTTTGAACTAAACATAAATTTGTGATTGAGCACAACCCAACCTTCTTCAAAAGATGCTAGTCATTTGAAAGCTGAGTTTGATGGCTTACCACCGGACTGTTATCAGAATCCTAATAATCAACTGAACAAAATAACAGTACTTTTTAGAAGAGCAGCGAGCGGTCGGGCTTATATTGGTGGAGCGTCAATTACAAGTCAGATGTTTCAATTTTTCCAGCATTGGATACTGTACATAAACTATGTCCTCGTGATCTTTCGCTTAACAGTCTAAAATCCCTTCTCTATAAATCGTATATGGAACTTAGTTAGTTTTCTATTGCATACCTGATACAGCATTGCATTGCTTCACCTTTATCTAACTATTATCCATACTTATCTTTATTTAAACTGATGTAGAGCCAGATTTCTTATTTACAATTCAGCTCCTGTTGGAAGGTTCGAAAAGGTTCTTGTCTACTTAATTTTGCAACCGAATTAACTAGATAACGACAAACTACGACGTTAAAAAGTGACACATTTCCGCCGCTAATAAATTGCCAAGCAACATTTTTTTATTGGGCCAAGTGCCCTTCACTGTTTTACATAATCAAATCACTTTGCCAGAGTAAATAGCTATGTACAGCACAAATTTTGATGATACTTTGGCTAGATGAAATGATAATATGCTCAAGTATGGACGAAAAGTTCAGCTTATGGAAATTGCATTAGTTTATTGCCCAGCTAGGAAGGATGATTTGATAACTTTCATTTTGAGTTTCATAAAATCGGTCGTAATTTAAAATTAAGTACATGTAGTATTATTTTATTTCAATAATAACAAATACCTGATGCAATTGTTTGACAACTTATTTCCTTTTCTCGTATAGTTCATATTGTTCCTGTTTCTAGAAACAAAAATTGTTTAATTTTAGTAAACTTGTAAAAGCTCTCTATTTTTGATCTTACCGAAATGATATATATATATATAATATATAGAATATAGATGTCAGATTTTGGGAAATTCAGTTAAATACTAATCTGAGTTTGACCAAATTTGGCAGAGCTATTCAAAAACATGGAATATTTCTAATTGCTAACTTTTAAAACGCTAAACCTGAAATCAATTGGATCGGATACACAATTTCTGAATTGGAAATATTCTTCAGAAAATATATAATATATGTCAAATTTCGGTGAGAATTGAATACGTACCCCAGTTTTCTTTACAAAACGTGATATTTGCACAATACACTAACTATACTTTTATTTAGTAGCTGATTTTAGTCTTTAGTCATAGAAATTCAACGACTATACATATATACATGCATGTGTATATATACTGATAATGTATAATAAAAAAATACTGACAATGTATTTTCGATGCAGCAGAACAAATATAATACACAAAGAACACAAATTTCACATCATATCAATGTTAAAAATACTGCACATAGACCCAATACAACTGTAACAGTGGACCTCCTAACTGCTTCTTTAACTTGGCTTCCAGTGTTTGTTGAACCCTCCCCATTAAAAATAATATAAACTTGATCAGCAGCCTAATCAATCTCAATCTAAGTATCTATATATATATAAATGTATGTGTATTTGTATTTATTTGTCATAACTTGAATTATTAAAGAAAAATATTAATATCAATATGTCCCTAAGCACATATGGTGGTTGGTGGTGGTTGAAACATACAAATTGGTTAAATCTAAATTACATTTGATGTCAAAACATTAAGCCACTGCCTGAAATCGTGGTTTGTGGGGTTAAGTTTCATTGAAACATAAAAATGGTAATTTAAATGCCTTAGCCTATAAAACCTAAAAACGAACTTACGCCTAAAGATTCTAAGCTGCTGGGGAAAACCGAAAGGAAAACGAGGAGGAGCTGCAGTCGAATTTGGGAGCAAGGAAAATAATTAACAATTTTCGTTAGCTGCTTAGAATTAAAAATTGCTTCAGAGCTGAGACGATATTCTGAATCCTTTAATATATATATATATATACACTATGCGGCTGGAACAGTAAGGAGAGCGGCTTGAAGTATACATTTGGAAAATGTATTTGCTTCTCAATGCTTTATGCTGGAGAGATTAACACAAACTAGCCCAGGAGTTGCGATGTGTGGGGTTTGTTAGTTTTGTCTAATTGTGGGGCGGTTGTGCTTAGGGGGCTGGTGGCTTCGCTGTCTGTGGACGAGGGTTTTTTGTGCTCTTTTTTCAGGTTTGAAATGTCTTCAGTCTCTGTAAGTGCTTTAGTTGAATCAGATTTGGTTGTTTCCGTTTCTGGACTGTCTTTATGTTTAGGGGTGGTTTCATGGCTTAAAGGTTTGACAGTGGGTTCCTGCTCTTCCACTTCCATGCTCTCAACCGGTTCTGTCAACGATTTTTCACCATTTTCGTTGACTTTTTCATTATCAACTGCTGGTTCCAGTTCCTGACTTTCATCCACTTTCAGGGAAATATCTGCCATATCAATATCTTCCAAAGTGTCCCCAGCTTCCAGTTTCTTTTCACAAGTTTCATGTGTTTTTGATAACGTTTCCTCCTTTGCCTCCACATTCTCTGCCAAAGATTCAGCTTTTTTATTATCCATCTTTGACTTTGTTTCTTTCTGCTCCTCAACATCTGCTGCTTCCATCATTTCCGTGTCCTTATCATTAATTTCGTCAACTTTTGCTGTGTTTTGTGGTTTGCTGTCCTCTTTAGTAGCCACCTTTGAGGGCATAGAGTCCTCATCAGATGCCTTCTTTTCAGGTGTCACTTTGGGTTTTTCAACCTTTGAGGGAGTTTTATCTAATTTTGACTGATTCTCATTTAAGTTGGTTTCATCAACCTTTTTGGGAACTTTGTCTGATTTGGTTTCATCAACCTTTTTGGGAACTTTCTCTGATTCGGTGTCCTTAGCCGTCTTGGTTTCATCAACCTTTGAGGGAGTTGTCTCTGTCCCCTTAGGATCCTCAGCTTTCGTTTTCTTCTTATCCACTTTGGATTCATCAACTTTCGTGGGTGTTTTCTCTGAGTTTTTAGGATCATCATCTTCATCATCAACCTTCGTGGGAGTTTTCTCTGAGATTTTAGGATCCTCATCTTTTGTTTTCTCCTTTTCCACTGTGTCTTCATCATCCTTAGTGGGAGTTTTCTCCGCCTTTTTGGGATCCTCAGATTTCGTTTCCTCTTTATCAGCTTTGGATTTATCAAGCTTCGTGGGCGTTTTCTCCGAGTCTTTAGGAGGGTCCTCATCATTTGATTTCTCCTGTTCCAATCTGTCTTCATCATCCTTTGTGGGAGATTTTTCCGACTTTTTAGGATCCTCAGCTTTCGTTTTCTCTTTATCTGCTTTGGATTCATCAACTTTGGTGGACATTTTCTCCGATTCTGTTGGATTCGGATCTTCCATCTTTTCTGTTATCACTTTGGGTTTATCCACAATTGAAGGAGCTTTGACCTTCATAAAATTATAAACTTTTGTTGGCTTCTTTTCGCTGACTTTATCTCCAGCTTCTTTATCTTTGGCTGGCAATTTCTTGGTGCTTACCTCTGGCTTTTCGGCGCTCGGCTTAGGACATGCATCGGTTTGGACTTCAGTTGCCTTTTTCGGCTTCGTTTTACTGTCTTCACTTGCCTTGGGTATCTTAAGTAACTGCTTCCCCTGATGATCAGTCATCCATTTGCTAGCCACCTCATAATCATCCTCGACTCGTTTCAGCTTAACCATTACATTCATTTTCAGTTTCGGATCTGTACGCTTCAATTCCTCCATGCGTCGACGCTCCAATTGCAACAGAGCGGGATTCGGTTTGTTGGTCGTCTTCTTGCGTGGTTGTTTTTTGTGAGCTGTGGGGGAAATGGCTTTGGTTTCACTGCCTCCCTCAGTAATGTCCACCTCCAGGAGACTGGCCAAAATCGATGAGCTAAATGCATTCACATCAATATCATCGGGCAGTAGGTCTACTACGCCATCCGTTTTGGATACTGCTGAAGATGTCACCGAAGTTATTTTCAAGCTGTTTGGATTGATCGTGCTGGAAGTGGAGGGCAATTCATCCTCGTTATCCGAATCAATGGTAATGGTATCTGTTTTAGGTTCCACTATCTCAATCTCATTATCCTCGTCATCGCTGGCTTGTTTCTCTGCAAAACAGGAAAAGTGGAAATGGAAATCAGTAAAAGGAATATATAAAAATTTCTTGGGGCCCCCAAATGAGCAGCGTGAACCATTTGGAATACATAATGAAGAGTTTAATTTGAGATTACAATAGGCATCAACTTAGTTATCTAAATATTCAGGAAACGCATCTCTTCCAGCGGAAAATTTGTTCTTAATCTCTGTAATGTTTTCTCATTCGGCTTGGGGTCACGCTCCAGTTCGCGGTTATAACATTCGTAGGCAAATTTGGCCATCTGCCAGCGTAATTTACAGGTGCGTGCATCTCGTTTGAAACGCGGTAATCTTCTGGCCACCTCAGGCCACAGGCGCTCTCTTGCGGCCACATCCTGGTAGTCCACATGGCGCGGATTCCATAGGGTGGGATACGCGCGCAGGGTCAAAACCAGCTGTTGGGAAAACTGTTTGTCATCGGGCATGTCCTTGAGTTTGCTACTGCTGTCCGCACTCTCCTGACCACTTTGCCACTCACAATCCTGCAGTGGTTCAAATTCATCCCGCAAATCCTGTTCATCGATTTTGTAAAGGAAATATAAATTGGCCAAATATTTTGAATACTTTAGTTCCAGCTGGGCAAAAGTGCGTTGATCTTTGATGGTCTTGAGGCGGAATGATTTGTACATTTCATACATTTGCTGCCAACGCTCCACCAGGTATTCGCAGGGGTAGTCTGTTGGGAAAAGGAAGAGTCATGATAAACGAATTTTCTTCAAACAGTTGAAGGGTCTACTCACTGGACGCCGATTTCCAAAAGTTAAGCCACAGCGACTTGCGTGTTTGTTCGTCTATGCTATTGAACTCCGGATCGGCTGACTTGCGCCACAGCACTGGATGGCTTTTGGCAAAGTGTATGATGCGCATATCAATGGGTTTCACTTCCAATGGACGCTGGGGTTGCGGCTTCTCTTTGTGTTCTATGGTATTCTCAATGGCATCCAGCTGCTTGCGCTCAAAGCCATCGCCGTCATCCTCTCCGCAGTCCACTTCCAACCATTTACGGCGGGGCTTATCACGATTGGCCAAATAATTGGTGGCCTTGTCAAAGTAGCCCTTGAATCGCTTACCCTGCTTCAGGCGACGCTCAATGCGCACATAGCGCATGCGTATTTTCTTCCAACGCAGCCGAATGTCATCGCCTGGCGGAAAGTGAGTGGCTATGACGCGCCACTGCTTACGCGTGGCCTCCACCATGCCATAATCCCGATGGCGGGTGCACCAAATCGAGGGATACTCGCGCACCAGACGCGTTAGTTTGCGATCATAGGCATGCGCCTGCTCATTGCGATTCATGCTCTCCTCGGTGCCCTCCTGATCCAAGTCATCGTTATCATCCTCGATCAGCTCATCGTTTTCATCATCATTAAACGAAGCATTCTCTAAATCATGATAGTTTTCATTTTCCTCCTCATTACTTTCCAACTTGGGTTTGTTCTCTTCTAGTAACTCCTCCGGCTCCTCCTTGGGATCGCCGTCGGCTCTGACGCCCAACGGAAGGAGTGGCGGCAGTGGTTCACTGATTTCGCCGTCCTTCAAGTTAGCCTGCAAGCTCTGACGATATTCGTACACCTGCTGGTGGAAACTATTGCAGCCCGTATTGAAGAGATCCACATCCTCTAGCTTTCCATAGCACACATACTCCACGGCTGCAAAGAGGCAAAAAAATGAGAGGATGTTGGGGTTTAAACGTTTAGCGAAAAACTACTGCTGTGTTCTATTCCATTGGTAAAGTATTTTGCAAACACATGGACCAAGCGAAAACCAAATCACCTCGAAGCCAAGGAAATGGAACTCGCAGAGTTTTTCTTAAACGCAACAGAGGATCGATCATTCATTATGGAATACTTACATGCTCGCCCGCGGGCCTCGAACAATGAACACACGCGCGCGTTAATTGGACAAATATGCTCGTCGTCCATGTGTCGAAAATATATTCACCAAGGGTAAGAATAAACAAGTGAAACAGTCGGTCGTGCCCGACCAAAAAATATAACAAAGTGTTTGTATAGAACTTAAAACTTTTGGAATGTGTCGTCCAACAGGGTTGCGAACCGGTTCGGTTCGGTATTTGAAATAAATTCCGCCCGATGCCGAACCAGATCATATAACAGTCGAAAGGGGTTCGGTTAAAGCATTTTCCCATTGAAATTTTTATAATACTCAAAGAATTAAAGCATCAAATATACTTTGCCATGTTCATGTTCTGATAATGATGAAGGAATTCTTGAATCTTTCATTTGAGTGTGACCCTAACATTTTGTCAGATAAATACCATAAATCATTATTTACAGTTTCTAGTGACAAAATATATTTCCCAAATAATAGAGGAAAGTTAGCTTCGGCTTATTGGCCTTGCAGCACGTTTTTATATCGAAGACTACTTTTTGGACCTTACTTTTCTATGGGAGCTATGCTATATAGATGTACGATTTTGACCAAACTTAATAGAATCATGCAAAAGCCTAACAAACGAACATGTAAGACATTTGTTGTCGATTACAGTTGAAACAAAAAAGTTTTTCTCAATAGAACTTCCTTTTCCACCGATCATTCGTACTGCACCTATATGCTATAGTCATCCGATTTTGACAAAACTTTGTGGAGTTGTGTGAAATCATATCAAATAAATAAATACCAATTTTTGGAACATTTCCATTGAAAACAAAATAGTTTTTCTCACTAATACTACTTTTCAGACACTTCTTTTCAATGACAGTTATACTATAGAGATGTCCGATTTCGAGCAAACTTGGCAGAATACTGTAGAAGCATAGAAAACTAGTAAATACGCAGTTTGTAGACGTTTGCATTGAAAACAAAAAGTTTTTCTCACAAGATCTAGTATTTCGACCGATCGTTCCAATGGCAGCTATATGTTATGGTCATCCGATCCGGCCGGATCCGACAAATGTGCAGCGTATTTGTACGAAGAAGACTTTGTGCAAAGTTTGATGGCGATAGCTTTAAAACTGACAGAGGAGATAGCATAGAAACAGACGGACATGGCTATATCGACTCACTTCGTCATGCTAATCAAGAACATATTTATACTTTATGTGGTCGGAAATGCTTCCTTCTATGACCGTAGCAGACCGTTTGCAGTCCTCTTTTTTCAACAACAATAAAAATAAATACAATTGCGGTTCGGCACGCTTCGTGTCCTAAGATAAAACATTTTCCCTTCGAAAACAGAGCGTCTGACTTGTTAGGCCGACAATTTTAAAGACAGCATGCAGAAAGTATTCAAAGTGTTTGAATTGAAAACAGTTTAGCTGTCTAGTCCCACATTTTTTCCGATCAATCATTAACTTACCAGCTGCCAGTTGACCATTCTCCAGACTGTTGGCATCATTCTTGAAGCCCATCTCTCGCATATCGGACAGGCACTTCTCCTGCAGATGCTTGAATCGTCCTATGGCATAGGTCATCAGGTAGGACATGTGTATGTACAGCTCCTTGAGATCCAGAAAGCTGCGCACCTGGGTGTAGGCATTCGAGTGGGTAAGCGAGACCACTTTACCGCTGAGATGAGTGCAGATGTCCATGGCACTGAAGATCTGCTCTTGCAGCTGAGTGCGCGCCTGTCCAATGGAACCGTTGCCAAATACATGGCGCACCAGTGTCGGTGCCTTGGCGCCAGGACCGGGGGCAGCCTGAGGCGGTGGTGGTGGTGCCGTCATCATTATTGTGGTGCCACCATTTGAGCTGGTCGGAGTGGTAGGTTGGCTGTTCGTATTTCCCACGCGCACGACTTGTGGGGCACGCTGTTGCTGATTGGTCTGCGGATTATAGATGCCCATGTTAGTGCCGTAGGTGGTGGCACGAATCGAGGAACTCTGCGGCCCCGGCGGAAGTCCCGGTCGTTGGCGTATGATGACCTGCGGACCCGCCGACGGCGGAGTAGGTGTCATCGGTGTTGTGGGCTGTGAGCCGGGCGGCATCTGCCGTTTGACCTGTATAAGCCGGCCATTGGGCAAACGATACGAATCCTGCTGGGCAGCACTATTTAAATCCACGCGGAAACCGTTGATGGTATGAAACACGGGACCGGCATTGCGTACAGCATTGGGCACCAAGGTGCGACGCACAACACCGGGGGACGGGCCCGCGGTCGGCATAGAACTGACGGGTGCTACCTGGCGATAGCGCATGCCCGAGCTGCTGAGCACGAGTGGCGGCGGCAAACTGGAGCGAGGAGTGCCATTGTTGGTACTGCCACTGGGACCACCATAGTTCTGCTGGACGGTGACTATGCGAGGTGTGGTCGAAATATTCGGCGAGGGTACTGGAGCCCGAATGGTAGGCTTAGCGGGTGGCATAGAGATCTGACAGTCCGGTTCCAGCATGCTGAGCAGATCGGGTGTACAGACCACCTCGTCATTGGAAGATTTTGGACGTTTGGCCGGCGGCCCTCCTTGCTGCTTGGGAGTACGTTTGGCGGAGCTAGCCGAACTGCCATGACTCCGCTTAGACACGTTCGACTCCAGGCTCTCCATGGAGTCGGACAAACTGCTGGCCTTGGATTTGGCCAACCGACAGCAGTTGCTGCTGTCCTTAAGCATCTGGCGTCGTAGCTCCGACTCGGGTAAATGCAGAGCCTGCAGACCACTGCTTGCAAACAAGAGAACATCAGAATGGAGAGGATTAGGTTAAGCGGCGAACTCACCGTTTCTGGGTCTCAATGTAGTTAGTCAAAGCCCAGTGCTGTGCACGCAGGGGCCACAAGATTTTTGAGGTGCAGTTGAAGCAATTCCAGTTCTCGTTTTGCTCAATGTCCACAATGACGCCGCGCGACAGATTCTTGATGATGCACGACTTGCAGAACACATAGGGACAGGTGGAACAGCAATAGACCTCGCCACCCTGACCGCACCAGCGGCAGTAGAGCTCGGAGCCATCCTCGCCCTTGGAGAACTCGCCGCTGTTGTAGAAGTCATGACACTTGACGCAGTGCGTCACGCGCAGTATGGGATGCATTTTAATGTTGCTCTCGGCATTGGGAGCGGTGCCTATGTGGCTGCGGCAGACGGTACAGTGGACCTTACGCTGATTGATCACATCCACAGAGGGATACATTTTCAGATAGAAGCGACGCTCCTCATCGGACAGGCTGGAGTGCATAGTGAAGGTGGAACCTGCGGCCAGATAAAAACACACACACACACATTCATTAACGGAGCATGGTTGGGTCGGTGAGAGTCACTTACCCGTAAAATCCACATCCATTTTAACCATTGGCGACGGCGAGGGCGTTGGAGCCACCACACGCGCCACCTCGCTGCTGGGTGTGCTAGTCATTGTGCCGAGTCACCTACAGGTATAAGCTGTCCCGGGTGGGTCCACACGTGTACAGGGCTCTTGGTTCTTGGCAAAATCCAATTTCTTTTACACAAAACGGCGCGATTTATGTATGTATGTGTGCGCTGCGGTGCGCTTACCTACATACGTGTGCGTTTGTGTGAGCGTGTGTGCGAGAGACTCGTTTTCTTTCTTTCTGTTTCTTTTGGCAACAATTACCAACACACTGACACTTGCGGGCCAACCGGCATAAATTCGATTTGTTTATACTTTCCGCAAAATTATTATTTAGTTTAGGGAAAACTTAAGGCCTCCTGAACTTTCATTGAATTTTCTGTCTGCTAGCAGCAAAATTTTTTCACCAGCCAACTCGATTTCCAATATGGCAGCCACTTCGGGGAACGAGTCGCCGCCAGCCGACTGATGCCGCCGCACGAAGTGTACATATAAATATAACAAGTTTGGAATAGGCTATGGTACATATGTATGTATGTATCTACAAATGAGCCCACATACATAAAGCGGTACCCCCTAAATCTCGGAACAGTTAAAATTTTAGAAAATCAATGGTTCGAAATGGCTATCCAAATCGAGGATCAGTCGGTTTAAGTCGATTTCTGAAAGAAAAAATAAAGCTTTTTTGAAATGTGTTTAGTTTTTTTTTGAGATTTTTATACAAACTTAGTCCGAGTTGAGGAAAACATAATTTTATTAGTTTTTCAAAAATTTAAGTTCAAATTGCCAGCCTGGCAACCCTGCCAACACCAGCTGGTTGTCTCTCTCGCACTTGTAGCCGACCCGTAAAGAGCCGATGGCCTTGGCTCAGACTAGAGTTGGGTGCGTGACACAACATACACAGGCCAAGCACGGCGGTACTTAAATTGAATTTCGTGGAAACTATGGATCGGAAATTATAGGAATAGAACAAATTATCAGTCCCTTTTGACTGCATTTTCCATTAGTGCCGCTAATGTCTTTGAGTTAGTTTCTCTGCTCTAATGATGGGAGGTCATTGACTTCTTGACCTAAAATAGAATAGCTATGAAATGAAGGTTTTACAAAGCATAATTCTTAAACACGATTTCTGAAACAGATTTTAATGTCGCGAATGTTCTGTTGAACTCTGATCTCGCCATAAAAAGGCCATTGCTGTAAATGGATTGTTGGTCTCTATTGGAGTTATGGGGGTACCGCCCTTTAAAGATCTGAAAAACTTCGGTATACGCTCTTTTCAAGTTTCCTAATTTTCGACTTGGACGTATCCGATATCGGTAACAAGGACGACAATGGGTCGCCTGCAACAATGATTTTCATAAACTGGCATTTTCCAGGCTTTCATTTAGTGAACTCGAATATGGTACATATGGCGTATCTGGGAAACCATCAAGGAAATCTTTATCAAACCTTAAAATTCTTACTTCCTTTTAATACGCTGGACACAATGCGAGCACTTTCGAATTCAACAAATTTAATCGAAAGTGTAAATCGGAACAGGCCTGTTAATATAGCATGTCGTGACACGCAGTCATCTCTAGTCGGTAGGTTTCATGTTTTTGGTCGATATAGCGAATCATTCGTAGCAATATCTCCATTACATTGAGAGGGCGCTTGAAATGTGGTTTCTGGACACTCGTAAACGCACTCACCTTCAATATTTTCCGAGAACCAATGATCCCGTACTTGTAACTTTTGTAGCTATTATATTAACACTGAACTGTTTATCGTGAGTTATCAGCTGCATACAGTCGCCATACAAATTGCGCTAAATGGAAGTTCTGAGAATTCTTTGGTAGACGCTGTGTATTCAAGAAAAGTTCTATAATACTTATGCCAAAACTAAAATTAGGTCTATCGTTATCGTTGCGATAGCGATATAAATGGTATCGATATAAGAAAATAGTTTGTTTTTGTTTTCTAGATATGGTCACACTAATAGAATATAAATGGTGGAGCAACAATTGCAATTCAATATTTCAAAGTTGAGCTTTAACAAATCAGCTGTTCTCGTTTTGAAAAGTGTTAGCAGACTGTAAAATGTCTTCATAAATTCTGTTTTTATGGGTTTGAGCTTAGGACTTACTGAAAACTAATCATCTGACAAGACAAACATTCATTTAAAACAAAACTACAAATATTTTCTGCACCAAATCCTTATGGTTCTCTCTTTGTTGGCAATACCACAACCCACTTGCAACGAAAGGTCTCAAGTTAAAACAACAAATATGTTTGACTCGGATGGAATGGAATTTGATTAATGTTTAAGGTATCGCAGATTTTGGATATACAAATGTGTCTTTTTGGGTAAATTGATAAAGTGATCAAGATTTGGTTTTACGTAATCTAAATAACTTTCAATAATACCACTATTTAATTCACTGATTTAATAATATACACAATTATTAAAATCCAAATTAGTTTGATGTCATTGCACATATAAATTATTTTATACTGGAGTATAAAATAGACAAGTAGTTCACTTTTTAGTTTTATCCTTTGCATTTAAAATAACTATCAACATTTATCCCGCTCTCACATTTATATATTTGAAATCGCGCTTATTGCGAGTCACAGTCACCGTGATGGCTGAATGAGAAGTTTAGTAGCCCTGACCTACCGATAACGATAGTTAATTTACTGAGCTAAAAAAACAAAAAATTAAAATATTCGTATTCACTGTCCATATAGTTTGATCTTTGCATCATCGCACGATCTACGTCTGCTTTGTCTTTGTCGTCATCGACATACTCTTGAGTCGCGACGGGCTAAGTATAAAAGGTACCTAACATTCCCAAAAAGTCTGTTTCTTCATACAATGACAATTGGCTTTTCATTGTATGTTGTATTTACATATTTATTTCGTGTACTTTCGAAAAATACTATCCCCCCCAACGTTGTGAAATATGTTTGAACTTGATTTGTAGTTGTAACTAAACTGTCTCCCCCAACCAGATGGATACCTCAACTTCCGCGGCTGCAGGCAAATCGGCCGGGGATTTCTTCTATGGCTGGGACCTGCTATACAAGACGGTGCAGTCAGATGTGAACAAGAAGTCCGATCTACTGATTGCTCTGGCCCATTTTGTGGTTACCAAGCACTACAACTTTCGCTGTGTGGGCATTGGAGACGATGTGAGTGGTGGAGGGTGCATCATCGGAATCAGAGAGCAGGAATATTCATTGATTTTCGTTTACATTGTAGAAAACATTGCCGGAGGAGGAGGATGCGGGAACTGAGCTACTTCCGGATAACTGGAATGATGATGACACCAAATATTCGCTACGCTATGTGCACCAAAAGGTGCTGTATTTGCTGCTGGGTCACATCACCGAGGGAGCATTGCTGATCAATTTGCTGGATACCAATACCAAGAAGGTGTCTAACATATGCATCGAGCCGGAGACATTGGTAGCTGCCACAAAGGGTGGCATCAACACTTTAATGCCCAATGCATCTGAAATTGTGGATCGTTATCGCAGAGAGCTGTTGGACCCGGTAAGTGAACAAGGGCAAAGAGATTAAGATTCTTTTTAAAACTATTTCTTCTCGAAATATTTAGGTATTCACCGGAAACTCGAAAGAAAAGACTACTCAAACCAGCGTCAACACGAATACCAATACAGTTCCACGTTCGACGGATCCATTGCGCATAGGCGAACCCAGACGTCCTGGGTAAGAAAATCACGCTTCTTTACATTGGTAAACCTTTCTCACTCTCATTCTCTGCTCTGTGTCAGTTCCTACATGCCCAGCGGTTTTGAGCCTCGTCCTTTTGGCTTTCCCGACGTGGGACGCGGCGATCTGGACCCCCTAGCTCGTGGTCCTGGTAATCTATTTCAATTCCCCTCACATCCCGGCAATTTGCCCGGGCCTGGTGGATTTTTGCCGCGCTTTGATCCCTTCGGTCCACCGGATCCCAATACGCCCAATCGTGGTCCAAATCCAGATCATATGCGCCCACCCAACTGGGGTCCCGACTACTACATGTAATCTTCTCATAGAAGCCACAACAACGAAGTTAAATCCATAGTTTGCATAGATATTTTTGGCATTTTCAAATTGGGGAAATTAAAAAACCAAAAACAATTTGTATAATTTTATTTTATTTTGATAAAAAGAAATACAAAATACAAAAATCAGGCTGAACATGAAATATGTGTGAATTGTACAAAAAAACCTAAGCTGAGCTTATAGACTGCAAGGATTATGCTACAACGATGTAATGGCTAGGTAATGGAATAATATGAACGGTGCGTAATCTCAATAACTGCTCGCGATTCATTCATATTGCTACAAAATATAATAATAATATTACTTTTATCATAATATTTTGCTAAATTAATATAATGTAAATAATATTTGTTGTTCTGGTTTGCCGCTGCTGCTGCTGGTGCTGCTGCTGCTTGGGGTTGACTTAAAGTAAGGTTTTTGTGCCTTGGCTGCTTGAAGCTAGAAGCTGATCTCTCCCTCACACTCAGTCCCATTCACCGATAAACATGCGTGGTGTGGGCACATAGCCGCGTGTGGGCAGCGGTAAATGGCGTCCATAGATGTGATTGTAGGGTGATTCAACAAGCTCAGAATCTACAAAAAGTGCAAAGAATTTAAATTAGAATTTTGTTGTGTGAATGTGCACGGGTATGGGTGGTAGTGAATATTCATTCAACAAGTGACAAGGCGTGGTATGTACAGTCCAGGCTAAGGAGTCCAAGGTGGTTTTGAGTTAGTATAACAATTCGTACAGTTTAGTTCTGTTACCAGGCGATAAGGTGATGGTATTGGGTATTGGTGGTGCTACTCAAAAACCATTAACTAGGCACACGGGTCGTTCTAGCTGAGAAAGGCAAGCATTTTGGAACCCATTTTTTGCTGAAGAAATTCTAAATTACTCATTTAAAGTTTTCCATTCAACAAAATGCGACTTTGAAAAATACGAGGTCGTTTTTTAGATGATCAACTGATTCTTTTCCAAAACTGGTTTCGGATTTCTTGGCTTTGACTGTCTTCTAAGCAGTGTTGGATTTTTAGCTATTTAGCTTTTTGAAATCTGGCCTCAAGTCCTTTTCTTAAGTTCTTTTTGTATTTTTTCATACAAACATAAATTTTGTTAAGCAATTAGACACTTTTTCTGGCTAGTTTTGCAAATTTGCCAACTTCTGGCAGTGGCAAAACTGCAGCTTTTAGCTCGAATTCGTATAGAATCGATTTAAATGTTATCTATTCAAGTTTCAAGGTCTTAAAATGCTAAGAGGCACTCGACTAGACCTTTACTTATATTAAAACTAACAGAAGATTTATCAAATATTGGCCAGCTTATGGTTCACTTAGATGAAAATGTGGCTCAAATAATGCATAAAATCTCTAACTATGCAATATCAGTCCCATTTTATATATCCGGCTTCAAAGTTCCAATTATCTCCTAGAGATTTTTGTTCAATAGGTTTCATTTTGAATTAAAATTGCTTGTGTTTATATGTAAAGTGTCTTAAAACTGTCTCGGGTACTAGATTAGAAGACAAAGGCATGGTTCCTGTAACTTTGCATATAAGGTACTTCTAGATTAGTTTAAAATGTAATTGTTTATACGAAAATCTTTGGAGATATCTAGGACAGAGCCCTATGATTGCACCGTAAACCGTTGAATTAGTTTTTAAGATCAAAACTGCAATCTGGTACAGCACTAAGCTTTATAGCAAACATTATACCCGAGCTTCAACCTAATATCTTAACTTTAAAATCGATTTTCTAAGATCTCAAATATTTTTCCAAACAATTTCACGGTCGAGCCAAATTTAAAGTACAAATTGGATGGCTGTATCATTACAAAAACACGGATATGGAAAGTTTTATCGAAAATTCAGCAAATCGAGAAATAAAGTGTAGCTCTCAGTTTTTAAAGTCGACAATCGTAGATTTTCGGGAGCCATGAGAGAGAACAACATCTTTTGAACAATAATGGATTATACGATCATTGATTGTACTAATTACACACCAAAACGTACCTATTTAAACTCCTAACTGGAACCAATATTACAAACTTTTTGTCCAGATACGCAAATTCTGTAATCTTTGATCAGAAAAGAATAAAAAGTAGTAGGCAGATATTAAGGATTATAATCAAGTACAGTAGAGACTCGCAAAAGGTAAAACGCGCAAAGGTTAAGTTAAGTCTCTAAAAAGTTACGTTTTTTTTTTAACTTTTATGAGTGTTTTTTTTTCAATCTAATATTTATATTTCAGCCAGTATCTTCTTATTTATTTTTCGATATTTATGTGAGTAGTGCAGCTTATGTTTGGCTAAGGTAGCAAATGCGACAGTTGACGAAAAAGGGGAACCCCCATGTTGACGCTCGAATTGCCTTGTATTCTTTAGGTTCTGTGGAATCTTGTCTCGCTGTCCACGCATCGTTGTTTATGACGCAATAATGTCAGCAGTACGTAAACAAAAGAGGTTATCTTGAAAAAGTTAAGAATTCGTAAAGATTAAGTAGCCCAAAAACCAACTACTTAACTTTTGCGAGTCTCTACTATAACTTGGTTCATTTCTGTTCAGTTGCTACAAATTAAGAAAAGCAGTTCTGATTTTAATATTTACTTTAACTGCAGATGGGATTCAAATATGTATGTATTTGTTTGAAGAGACAATACATATGGTCCAGTTCAGTTTCACAATAGAATTCAAAATGGCATTAATCCATAATCTATAAATGGCCTGAAAGTTCTTTATAATTTCTAGAATTTTATAAAGTTTCAAAAGTGGTTTTTGCTGTTTCAGCTAACCAATTAACCGCACAATGTATACAATGTATCGGTTGGACGTTAAAACAATGATCCAAAATCTTATGAATTGAGGTTTGAAGCAATAGCTTGATTGTGATGCATTTGTGAGTACTTTAGCTTTCGGAAGGGTTCGAACCTCTGAAAAACTGCCATGGGTTTTTTAGCCTTATTAAAGTCCAAACGTTCTTTTTGGGTATATAGTTTTATAAACTGTGGAATTAGAGTTCATTATGGATGTAAGTCTAGTAGAAGCCTTTCATCTCCTTCAGCGTAAGTATTAGCTAGCGTTGGTGTCGCCAGTTTTAGTTTTCTGAACTTTGTCCATATGCAAACCCATGGATTGTGTCAATAATTTTATATAAAGGTTGGCTAAGCCCCAAATGCTATCACTTTGGGATCCGTCCAAACCTTAACTGCCTTATTCAAAATTTAACACATTTGTTTGGAATCCCCAAGCTTGCCTTTTCTATTTATCCCCAGAACGACCCAATATTTTCATATATACAGCAAACCCAATGCAAGTAACAAAGTTAACCAAATTGAAGTTGTCTCCCAAATAACCTCATTTTCGCAAATGGAGGATAAACCCAACATGTATTAATAGTCCAGTATTTGGATTTTCTTCAGGCTAAGACTGCGCGGTTTGCGCGGCTTAAGGTAGCCATAAATGGATTCCATGTCGCTGATGTCAAGGCGGCTGGTGGAGCGTCCAGTTCTTTGGGCAGCGGCAGCAGCAGCGGCAGGGGCATTGTTTGATGTTGTTGCTGCTGCTGCTGCCGCTGCGGTTGCTGTTTGATTTTGATTAGTGTGCATTGTGGCTGTTGCTGTTGTTGCGGCGGCTGTTGCTGCTGCTGCTGCAGTGGAGGCTGCTGCTGTCGCTGCTGCTGCTGCGGCGGCGGCTGCTGCTGCCGTTGTTGTTATACTTTTGTTTTTATTATTTTTGTCATTGTTTTTTTGCTTGGCTTTGTTGTTGCTGTTGCTGTTGCTGTTCGTTAACTGTCTCTTGTTGTTGTTGCTGTTTGAATTGTCATATCGTCTTTTGTCTTTGCCCCGCCAACTTGGCGCTGGCAGCTTTGGCTGCGGTTTGTTGTAGTACTGAAACCTGCCATTGGCATAGCCCAAGTCCGTGTCCAAAGTGCTGCGCACCCGCTCATAGATATTGACCGGTGTTGGTGCCTTGACCACAATTCGCTTGCGCCCGCCATACATGTACAGTGAACCCTCCTCGTTGGGCTCCTCAAAGAAACTCTCCGTCGACTGGGACTTGTTCAGCACTGCGGGTGCCTGCATCTGTCGCCGCCGCTGTGTACGACGCTCCTCCACATACATCTGTCTGTCATCCCGCCCACGCATGTCATCAATGTCAAAGTCCAGGTCGAAGTCATCGTAGCCGTCATCGTAGCAGTCCTCCGAGGGTTCGTCCTGTTGCTCCAGTACTGAAATGTCACTTTCGCTGCACCATTTAAGCACACTGACTGGCTTTTCCGGCACCGAGCCGCTCAGCCGCTGATGCCGGCGCAACTGTTGCTGACTGAGGCTGCGCTGTGGGCGTGGCGGTGGCACTGCACCGCACAGTGGAGCCAGGGTGAAGCAGCTCACGCAATTGCAGGCCAAAGTCTCTGCCAGCGGCGTGCGGCGCGTGGACAGGCGGCGACTGATGGCCTGCTCTTCCAGGTTGTCATAGAAGGGTTGCGACGGCGGCAGTTTTGGCTGTGCCTGAATGTGCTGATGGCGCACTCGCCGCTGGCAGTGATGGCGATGGTGTGCATGGATTTGCGTATGTGGATGTAAGTGTGTGTGCAGGTGTTGTTGCTGCTGCTGCTGTTGATGTTGGCTACGTGCTTTAGTTGGGTGCGTCGCCTGTGCAGTGCTTTGTGTCTTGGTTGTTAAAAGGTCCGTTGGAAGTGATTGTGGTTGTTGTTGTTGTTGTTGATGCAGTGCGTGCGATTTGTGTTTATAAATACCTATGCCACTCTCATAGCTGCGCGTCTGCCAGATCTGATGTTGCTGCTGCTGCTGCTGTTGCTGATGGTGCGCCGCATGGGCCGCCGCTGCTGCCGCCATCAGTTGCTGCTGCTGCTGTTGTTGTATGTGATGATGTGGATGCATACCGGCCAAATGGTTGTGTATCATCGAGGTCTTCTTTTGGCTGAGCGTACTAATGCCAACGCTGTTGCCATTGTTGTTGATATTGAGACTGTTGCCGTTGCCATCTCTTTGATCCTTGGCTCCTGGGCCGCCCGTTTTGGAGGATTTGACAAAATTGGGCACACGTGCGCGCAGTCCACAATAGTAGGGATCATCTGCGAATAGTTGGATGGGTTATTAATTGTGGTTTAGGTCTAAGAAAAAGGAATGCCTGACTTTACCATATTTCTTGTTGTCTTTGCCCTTGTCCGATTTGCCGCGTGACAGTTTGATGCGAGTCTCCAAATCAATGTCATCGTAGTCCGGCTGAAATATTAAAGAAAAAACGTTTAATTATAGAATACAAATGGAGGAAAGTTAACTTTGGCATCTGCCAGAAGAATTGATAACTTTCATTCCCGAATGTTGTTAATTTCTGAACTGAATGCAATTTAAATATAGGACGCCACCGTTTCCTTTGTTCGCCTGGCTTTCAACTATTTATATACATATATATGCATATATATATACGTATCTGAAGGCACCTTACTGTTAGCCGTAACTGTGCACAGTCAAAGCTCTCTTGTGAAGGCATTGCTCGGTCGTTGGGCCCATTGGCCAATCGCTGGCCACATTCCGCGCATATTAATTACACGCGATTCGTTTGCAGTTATTTGTTGGCCAGTTGCTGCCGTTGCCCGCTGAAATTCGAATCATATTGAATGCAAGCCAATTGTCCAGTGAAGCTCAACGGCGAAATCGTCGTCGTCGTCGTCGAGGCAACAAGTGGCCTGGTATTTTTAGCCACTTTGCCAGACAGAACATAAGCATGCACGGCAGCCAAGGGAGTGGGAGTGGGTGTGGGAGTGGGAGTTGCGCACTGTGCATGTAACCAAGCATGGCCAGTCGGGCCAACTAACTAACTAACTAACTGGTTGCCACACTTTGACTTGGGCAACGCAAAAAAAAAAAAAAAAACAGTTGCTCACCTTTGGAATCATATCGTGCGCATAGACATTATCCCGGGGCGGCAGTTTGGGCGGCTTCTCGCTACGTTTGTGCGCCAGTTGTTGGGTTTGCAGCAGCAATTGTTCCCGGGTGGCGGCCACATGTCCATTGCCATTATTCAAATGTTTGCCAAGCTGCTGCTGGAGCTGCTGCTGCTGCTGCTGATGAAGTTGCTGTTGATGGGCGCTGCCGAATCCGGAGCTGCCCGAACTGCCGCCGCTACCATTGCCGGCCACACTGTACGGATCCTCATCGGGTATGGGTATGCGCGGGCGATTCTTAATATCCACAATGGGACGTTGTACTGGAATACGAGACGGAATGTATTGAAGTCCCGACCAAGTTGATTCGACTGACTCACCTGGTGGCAGCTTGCTCTTTAGCATATCCATGGCTACCACATTCACAATGAGCACCCAAATGGGACACTCCAAAATGTCATTCTCCGACTTGACAAAGGCCACTGCCGATAGGCATTGAGTCTCCAAGCGGCGACGATCTGGATAGGCACGACGCAGTTCACGATTCACATTCGACTGGAACTTCTTCATATCGAAGAGCTGTCCCAAGTAGAGGAATTAGTAAACAATTTGTTTTGGCCCTCCCCTTCCACCTTCCACTTACCTTGACTATTTTTTCGCTTTCAAGCGCCTGATTTGGCAGCTTTAAGATTTCGGCACCAATGGAGGTCTCCTCATTGGGATTGCTGGCGGTGCTTTTAACATAAACATTGCTTTTGGCATAACGGCGCACAAGTATGTTGCCAGCGTCGTCCATTTTGATTTTGACACCCTGAAAAAATAAAAAAAACACCCGAAAACATTAGAGAAATTCTTAATGGACAACTCTTGTCTAGCTTACCTGGCCGATGACGCGCTTCAGTTCGTCCGTCTTCTGATCTCGCATGGGATTGTCAAAGCCGCACAAGCCAATGCTGCAAACGAAAGGCAAGTCCATTAAATTTTAAAACAATAAGATTTTATTAATTGCTAATCAATCAGCTGCCGCATTAGGCCAACAAAAAAATTACCACTTTGCCAAAAGAAACCCACCATTCACTTTCAATTTGTGGCCAAACGGGGGTGGAGGAGGATGAAGGTGACTCACCAACGACTCAGCACTGCATTTTGTTACATTAAACGTTTGACAAAACATTCGTTGGCCCCCAACACAGCAAAAATAAAAAAAGAACCCCGCTAACTGAATGTGCATTCGCCTGGCTCAAATACACATTGACAGTGATTTATGCCACATGCCGCAAAGTGTGGCAGCTGCAGCCGAAAAATTTATAATAAACATTTCATATTTTTCTGTACTACTTCTGGTTTAATTGCCATTCGAAGGTTGAGTCATAAGGCGCCGGGTACAACATACTACATTGCAATTTACAATCCAAAATAAACAGATTCTTTATACACCTAAATCAAGGTTTACACTGGGAGAAGAGATGATGGGTAGAGTGACTATGACTAACATTTGATAATGTTTAAGTTGTATCAAGGACAAGTTGTTCGGAAATTTAAGGTTCGAGGTTTTTGGGAGAAGGTTTTGGTTCGAACCTTGGTTCAATCCATGCTTTATACAACATTACTAATTTTTGTTTTCTATGTGTGTTTTGAAAACAGCATTCGGCCTAAAAACTCCCCAAATTGTTTGGGATCCGAGTGGTATTTGCGTCCGAACTGGTTAGTAGAAAACTTGGAAATATTCAATATATAATTTACAACAATGTCAGACTGTTGCTTTTGAGAATTATTCAAGAAGCTTTGGAGTCGAGGAGTTTTAAAAACAGAGACTGTTATGGGTAGGGATTTTACCATTAAACGTTTTGCTAGATTTTTTTCCACCCTCCTGTCCATTTTAGAAGTCAGTCGCACCAATTAACGGATGAAGTCGGTAGACAAAAGGTCAAATTTTGGTGGCAGTTTTGTTGAACCGAACCGAAATGTTGGGTTCGGAACAGGTTCGGGTTCAGCTTTAATTTCTAAAGAGGTTCGGTTCAAGGTTCGGTTCGTAGTAAAATAAAAGTCCAGGTTCGAACCGGTTCGGTTCAAAACCGGTTTGCAGCCCTGCTTAGAACTGATGCTAGCTGTTTGAATTGAAGTTCTTGGACCAACTTCTGTTCCAGTACTTTAGACTGATTAGCTTCTTAAATGGTTTAATGCTTGCAACTCCCCTCTTATTACTTTGACCGCGTCTTCTCCTTCACGTTTCTGTTGGCTGTTTAAGGTCGCCGAAAATGTCGGTTGAAATGCTAACAAGAAGCTGCAGAGGAAGCCGCAAACAGTCAGCCTCCTCCAGTGGCAAAACAATGAAACCAAGCTAATTGTAATTGTCGTTTGCCAAAAGGCCACGGCATGAAGCTGGTGCGGCTGGTGCGCTGCCGCTGCCGCTGCTATCTATATCTGTGCTGCTCCTGTCTGCCTCGCCGGTCGCCGCTTTGCCAGCCTCAGTTCACTTGACGCCGCTCTGTCACTATTATGTTTTATGTTAATTTGTATAATGAAGCGCTGGCAAGCTGGCAGTCAGCAAAGCGCAACATCATCGGGCAAGAACCCAGCGCCAACAGTAACAACAATAACAACAATCGCCGTTAGCATCGTTTTGGCATGGCATTTGGCCATGTGCTTTGGTGCTTTAGTTCTGCGCGTAACGCCGTCGTCTGCCGCTCGGCGTTGATTTATTGGCTAAATGCTAGTAAAAACCGTTGAAATGTGTGTCAAAGTTTTCCATGAAATGAAATCGACATGGACGGGCGCTGAGGCTTCTTCGGCTTCTGCGCCGCTCAAGGTTGCCGATTTGCAGCGTAGTAAATGCTTCGTTTAATTCAAGACAAGATCACAACAATCAACGAAATGTTATTAAAATTGAAGACGCAGGAGCCAAACCCACTGCCAGTCACACATTCACTTTGTTGTACCAACCTACGTACGTACGTATGTATGTATGTATCTTTGTGCAAGGTCGTCGAGTATCAAACTGGACCTGACACGCCTAAAATGAGCTCGAAAAATGCGAAAGGCAGCGTCCAAGTTGCAGTTGCATTTTTGCGGCTGCAAAAGACCCCAAGCCAAGCCAACGAAAGCGACAGCCCCAACCGGGTCCATTTTGGAGTTCAAGTTAAACGTGTGCAGTGGGTCAAACTGGAGTTTTTGCTGGTGGCTTCTTCGAGTTCGACAAGGAAGCGACATATGCAGTTAACGGCAACTGGTTTCCAACGGTGCAGAGCCAAGCTTTGACCTAAGGCTAGTTTTTGCATGGCCAACCGGTTCGGCTTGGCTAAAAATACCCTGGCTATATACCCGCGGATATGTAAGTGTGTATGTGTGTGTTAGTAAAAGTCTTTAAACGAAAGACTTAAGCAACAAACTGGCATCGGCGCCAAGTGGGTTGGGCTCTAATTAGATTATGGCTAATTACACACCTTAAATAAGTGGAGTATGCACTACCAAGGCCACCAGCTTGCAGCCACATTTGTTACTGTTCTGGGGACTGACAAAAGTGGCACGTGTGCCGCCACACAGCCAGCAAACAGTTAGTTTTGCAACCCAAAGCCCCGACCCAAGCCTTTGTCAAAATTGCGAGCAAATCTCAAGCTCAACCTTGGCTCACCTCCGGGTCGCGCCTTATTTGCCTTAGTTTTTTTCCGCACGAAACATGCCAAAAAAAAAAACAAAAAAAACTGTAAGTGTTGCAATCGTGGCGGCAATTATGATTTGGTTTTTTTTTCTGTGTTCAGCTATTCCCAGCTGCATGTAAATTTATTTGATTGGCAACGCCCACGCCACATTGTGCGCCAAACTGTCATAAACAGCTAAATTTATATTGGCGCCATTTCATTCAATGCACAGCAGCAGATAGCCATATTATGGAAATGTAAGTGGTCCGACAATGAGTGCTTAAGGATTGGTCATTAATTGTAAACGCGTGTATTGGCTCCTTAGTGCGCCCACACACACACACATCAGTTAACCAATCCAACACCCGCCAAATCTAATTAATTAATTTACCAACACAAGCAGCAGGAACTGAGAATCAAACTGTGATCAAACATAGCAAAAAAAAAAAAAATAGCTACATAAGAATAAGGTGTTCTAAGCCGAAGTTGAAATACTCTAGCTTGACATGAGGGATCAGAGTAGCCTGGGCTCGATTGTTTAACAATTAGATATAAACCGAAACGAACTTCGGAAGTCAAGGCTGTTCTGTTCCTGTTCAGTTCAAATTATGGGAATTTTAATAATGTCCCCAAGTCCTCAGCGATGCCGGATTTATGTAGCTGTCAACCATTTTTAAACACAGTAAACCCGTTTTCTTAACCTGCCTGCCTGTCAGCATTCCTTTTTTTTTTGGAAGTTGCTTAACGATTTGTGTGAGTATTCCATTTCGTTAAACAGGATGATATTCTCATTATTCTGTGACGCTATTTCACCTCAATTCTTTGACAATATTTATGGATTAGAAACTAAAAGAGTTGGTTCTAACAAAATCTTCGGGTTAAAAACCTTTTTGAAAACAGAACAATCACTGTAAACTAAGTTTAAACCCTAAGAACGAAATTGTATGTTAAATCAAATATTATTGGAAGCCTAGATTTATGGTTTTTCAAATATCCACACCGTAAAAAGTATTAAAAATAATGTTCCGATCAGATTTAAGCACATTTTTAAGTGTAAGACCGAAGAAATTGGATGAAATTTGGGTGGGATATTTGAACAGAAAGAAATTTATGATCTCAGTTCGGTTCAAAATTTGACTTTCCCAGCAGATTTGATGGTAAGTCGGGTTGATATGCTTAAGGAAGGGCTTGAAGATTTGAGATAAGGCTTGATTCCAGATGATATAAAAATGTATTTCGGCACAATATTATAAGATTTTGAATGTTTCTATTCATGTGAAGAGCGACATAAAAATTCATTTGCGTGCGTTCTGGAAACAAGTCTACAGGGTAAAATTAATGGCGCTCCAAGAACTGAAATAACATTTTTAAAGGTTTTTCTACTGTTCTACGTTCTATATTTTGTAAAAAAAAAAAACTTCCCCCGAAGATTTAAAGACAAATCGGGACTTTCCACTTAAGAAGGGGCTTAGGGCTTGTGACTCAGCAAATAAAGGTCGATCCTTGTATAGTCATACACCATACCATCATAAAACAACACCTCTAAGACTTTTTGATCCATAAATGGCGTATTAGCCAGTAAATTTTTCTTAACATTAAATATATTGTAATCTCAAGAAAATGTGTTTAGCAGCGCTTCCGTATGTTAATCAAAAGAGCATTAACATTTATGTTAACATATTAACATTATGTAAGCAATGTACATAGACCTAGCAACCTTGAAATCGGTGCATTTCTATTGATGTTCCACCCACAAGAATGCCTTTGGAAAGAAATGGTTGATGGCTAAGCAATGTAGGATTATTCGCGGATCAAAAAGCGTCCTGAACTATCTTTCTATAATCTAAAACTTGAATAAACTCTATTTCTAAGCACTTAGTTGTAATTTCTACATAAATAAACATAAACATTTGTGAGAATTTGGTAAATTTCTCTTAAGTTTTCCTCTTCTAGCACGCTGGGCATTCTTCTTTTATTTTAAATTAAATTTGAAAATACCCGTAAATAAAATTCTCACAGTTCTATGTCTAAATGAAAAATTCCTGCAGAACTTATCATAATTCAAATCTTCTGGCTAACCCTTTGCAAGTGTATCGGAGCCATCTCATGACTGGTTGTAAGTGTTGCAGTTAGCACCTTAAGAAGAAAATTCCCCAATTTGAATCCACATATCCAGCATCATCTCAAATGTGACCCAACCCTCCATTGAGTGTGTGTGTGTCATTAGCATTTTGTTAGATTTCCAGCGAAGAGCATTGCGTGTGGAATAAACTTCTCGCTATGCATATGATAATGGGCAAATCTGTGCGGTAGCCACATGCAAATGTCAGACAATGTCTTTAATTTGACAACGAGTTGCCAACAGCAAAAACAAAATGCAAAGATAGCACCAGGCGCAGCCGCAGCCGCAGCCGCAGCCACAGCTAACAAGCTCTGACAGCCGGGCAGGCAGCTAATTAAACAAACAACAACTGGTTACAACAGCAAAGGTTCTCTCTGGGACCACACACACCACCAGCTACCAGGTACCATCCATTACATTTAGCTGGGCTTTCAACGTTTGAAGTCTGCGCCCATGGGCAATTGATTAACCCAACACTCTCAACATTTCATCCCAAGCATATTTAACCCGCAATTGACATAAACAAGTAGCCAATTTTGTTTGCAGATCCTCTCCTACTCCGCCATTTCCTCCTTTTGGAAGATTTGCCATGACGAACAGCAATTTGCCTAACCAATCTGTGATGACCTCGTCACGAATGAAAACGAATGAATGACTTTCGTTATTATTTTCAATTTCATTTGTTTTCTTCTTTGTTGCAATTGCAATTTATTTGTTGTTGCTGTTGTTGCTGTTGTTGACATTTGGCTGGCAGCATCTTTATTTGTGCGGCGGCTTCCTTTGTTAACTGACAATGCACTTGATGCCCTTTTTTGGCTGTGGTTTCTGTTTGGCCAAGATTTCAATTTCGAACTGAATAATCAGCACATTTATAGACTAAAATGCATTATGCATAAATCCATTGAATAGCCAAGACTCCTCTCCAACTTCTTGACATTTTGGCCCGGCCAGGCGGCTGCAGCCGCTGGCAATGATGATGTGAATTATGTGAATGTGTGGGCTGGTCCCACCAAAATTGCCACAGCGATTGAGCGTAAAGCATTTGGCATTTGGCAATTGCTGGCACGCAACAACGAGAATTTTTGAAACGGAATATGTTAATTAGCCAGCAGTCGGTTGCAGCCCCAAATTGCTGTAACAGACCAAAAAAAAAAAAACTAAAAGAAAAAAATACTCAGAACGATGTGAGGTTTGAGATTCGAAATAAGCTAAGGGTATATGTGTTTTACAAATATTCTTGATATTTCTATTCGGTCTTAGACAAGAGAGCTGGGTATTTTAATCTGTTGAATAGGTTAGTTAATATCTTTGAAAGATGCAATGTAGTCATATATAAGTGAACATATATATAAAAGTGAATTTCTAAACGGCTTTGTTTTTGACGATCAGGAAAGTATAATGAAATGGTTCCAAGCGGTTCAAAAGTGTTATATCTTAGATGTTACTTTAGCTACGATCTTGAAATTTGGTAGGTAGGTTGGTAATATGAAGTTGGATATCTTAGTGCTTCAGAAACAGTTCAAAAGTGGGTCAGATCCATATTTCTAGATAGAAAAATTGGTCTTTACGTTCAAAATGTGGGTGTTAGCCGGTTTACAAATCTCCGAAATTAATTTTATTTAAGCTATGAACTGAAAATTAGATGTAATTTATATGTGATTTAGTTTAAAACGGTTAATATTGATTTTCCGACAGACAGCTAATCATATTCACACTATTTTAAGTGCTTGGGCTATTAGAATCAGAGATGCAAACCCATATATTTTTTGAATCTCCGGAACGCTGGTTCAAACTAAAATTTACCAATGTTTAGGGTTCAAAAATTTCAGGTTCGAGGTTTTTTGAAGAAGGTTTTGGTTCGAACCTTGGTTCAGTCCTTGCTGGACACAGTATAAATATTAAACAAAGTAATAAATTTATTTAGATACACTAAACATTACTAAATTTTAGAAGTTAGTTTAATCCCATGTGTTCCATTAATCGATACCAAATATTGAAAATACATTTTAACTATACCATATCGTAGTTTTTGTAGCAAAATATTATATTTCCCATGTGAATCATTGAGAAAGGTTGGGAGTCAAGGATCTTAAAAAACACAGGCTACCATAGATAGAAATATTGTACGTAGCTTTCAATGTTATTCTAGGTTTTCTAATTCACTTTGCAGCCCATTTTAAGACTCAGTTGCTCACAATCAACCAGATAACAGATGGAATCTCTAGACATAATGCCAATTTTTCTGATATCCACCATTTTTGTTGAACCGAAACGATATTTTAGGTTCGGATCAACTTTACATTCTAAAAAGGTCCGGTTCAAGGTTCGGTTCACAGTAAAATATAATTCGGAATTCCGGGTTCGAACCGGTTCGGTTCATAACCGGTTTGCAGCCCTGATTAGTATAGCATATTATAATACAATTATTGGTCAAATATCACAAAATGGGTTGCGAAATGAAAAAAGTCCTATCTACCACAATTTTGGAGATAGAAGGTTCGTACTAGAGCTGTAAATTACAATTACCTTTACAATTAGCATTACAATTACCATTTCAATTATTTGGGTATTCAAAATCGAATTACCATTACAATTACAATTATTTTGTAATTAAAAATTTATTAACAGCTACAAATATATAAATAATTACTCCAAATAATTATAAATTGTGGTAATTGAAATAGTTATAGTAGCATCGGTATTTTTTGATTGCAAATTTGTTTTGAAAGTTTAACTTGCAACCTATTGAAAACATTTCAACTAACAAATAATTAAATTATTTTAAATAATTATTGAAATAATTCTAAATGTTATTAAATTTTTAATTACTAAATAATTGTAATTGAAATGATAGTTATATTTTTCAATATCCCAATAATTGTGAGAGTAATTGTGGTGTTAACCTCTGTTTCTTACCTTCTGAACATATTTAGTATATAGTTACGGTATTTAGTATATATAGTATAAAGGAACGATGAAGACCGAATGAACAATAGTCGATTTATATGGAAAACAAATATTTATGCTGGGCAGCATCGGCTGAAACAGCAATGGGCAGCACTTTACACATCTGAAGGTTACATACAGTTAATTGGTCGGAAAAAAGCTAGTTTTCAAGAAACTACTGTAAATTATTATATCAAAATTTTAATGAACGCTTTTAGGTAACTTTTGACTGTATTTTAACATTATGTAAGTCAATTCATGAAATTTTGTATATCAATTTGTGAAGCGTTTTCTGCAGTTTTAACCAATTGGTAGTTAGTAAGACAACTTCTTTAATCAAGAAGTTATTAAAATGGCCCCTCTTTAGCTAGTCTATTATATTGAACACGTTTTGGTTGGCAAGAAGTTTTGGTTTCTAGGGAACACACTTGATTCTCTCTCCGTCTCTGTACGAAAAACTCCTTATGAGAATGTTGCCAGGGTATATCAACAGCCGCTTAGTAAAAGCTCTTTAGTTTTGGGGCAGCCCCAAAAAAAATAAACATCTAAATTCTTGACTCAAATTGCTTGGCCAACGGAAATCGCTCATTTTGTGGAAATAGCCGAGTATACGCAATTATTAAAACATTTTCACTTTGCCACACAAATTGTGTGTTTCCCCACACTGAGGTCACAATTTGCATGCCCATGCCCAGAGCCCACCGTGGCCGAAGGTTCTCCGACGCGAAGTTCAGTTGGGAAATTAAATTTTAATGACTTGGCCCATCATTTTAATGGGCGTTTCATTCAATGGCCATTTGGGAGCACATCAGCTAGTAATTTATTATTGAGAAACTCACCGCTCCTGCTGTGGCAGCTACTGCCATGGATGGCATTTCTTTGCCAGTGGGTCAAGGGCAATGATTCTGTTCGAGTTGATGTTTTTGCTAAGTTTGTTGTGTGTGTTGTTTGCCTTTGCTCTCAGCAATTAAAATCCAACGACCCTTGTTTACACTTTTTTTGTTTTTGTTTTGTACTCACCGCATGCCATCGAAGCCATCATCGGAGCCATTAATGGTCAGCACCGGGGCGCGTGCGTATGCCTTGGCCACACGACGATTCCGCTCAAAGACAATCACTTTGGCCCAGATCTCATCATCGATTTGCGTCCACTTGTCCAGCACTTCCTGAATGTGTTCCTGCAAAAAGGAGAGTACGAAAAAAAACAGAGGGGTTAAAGCAACAACTGGAAAATCAAAAAAGAGCGACCACTGCAACTAATGCTAGCAATTTTCACTTTCCCAACTGATCTCTGTGTGTGTGTGTGTGTGTGGTGTGTGTGTGAGTGAGTGCCAAAGTGAACGGCCTTGTTGGGCGCTCATTTTACTTTTACTAGTTGAATTTTTGCTGTGGCTGTTGTGTTTGGCTGCCATTACAAGCGTCTGAGCTGTGTTTTTTTTTCTCTTTCTGTTAAATAAAAGTTAAAATCAAATCGGAGCAAATGCTGACACGAACAAAGTCGTGTTGCAGTCAGACATATAAAATTATAGACAGCGTTGCGGTGGTTGTTGTTGCTGTTGTTGTCGTAGCAACAATATACATACTTACTTTTATATGCATAGATATTTTTTTTTGAAGTGCTGCAAGGCTTTTGGATTGCGATTGCGATTGGGATTGGGAGGCTTGCGCTTGCGCTTGCGTCATGCCCAAATGCACTTCAAGCATATTTAACATTTCTACCCAAAAAAACAGTTTCTCTGGCTCAATTAACCCACTCAAAGAACAATCATAAACAAAGCCATTAGCCCAGTAACCAACATGCGCACAGTCTAAGTGTTTTTTTCGGTAAAGTTTACCTTAATAAAAGAAATATGAAAAACCACTAACAGTTCTGAAGACACAGACAGATCTTAGACAAAACTTGTCTGGGCAGCAGCCACAGCGGTAGCGGCAGCGGCAGCAGCGACGGCAGCAACATTAACTGAGCAGGCCAGACCAACAGACCTGGCCAGGTTAGGCCAGGCCGCACACACATTTAAAATGCAAATAAATCATGTAGTAAAACTTGTTAACCTTTTCGTATACTTTGCTATATAAACTTTTGATTTCATTTCAAACACTTATTAATGTACACTTGAAAAAAAAAATATATTGTATGTGTTTCTTACTCAACGAAATACTTGATACAAGCACGAAATGTTCGTTTCAAGCACTTAAATGGTACACTTGGCTGCGAGTCATTTTCGATTGTTCAAATCTTATATGACTTAGGTTAGTAGTTATATGATTTAGTTCAGGGATTAA
This sequence comes from Lordiphosa andalusiaca, assembly GCA_035044965.1. Taxonomy (NCBI): domain Eukaryota; kingdom Metazoa; phylum Arthropoda; class Insecta; order Diptera; family Drosophilidae; genus Lordiphosa; species Lordiphosa andalusiaca. The sequence goes on from JAWNNM010000227.1 coordinate 6,340,671, forward strand.
TTAAGCATTTTTTGTGTGCCACCGTATGGGAATCCAACCCCATCAACTGTATAAATATACTATATATACTTAAACCGGGAGACATCCTGATTCGATTGAGCTTTGTCCGTCTGACTATCCCTCTGTCTGTTTCTATACAAGCTAGTCCCTCAGTTTTACAGCTATCGAGCTGAAATTTTGCACAGAGTCTTCTTTTTGCTGCACACTACTAATATGTCGGAACCGACCGGATCGAATGACTATATCGCATAGCTACCATAGAAATAATCGGTCGGAAAACTAGTTTTAGTGAGAAAAACTTTTTTCTTTTCAATGGAAACGTCTCCAAACTTTGTATTCATAAGTTTTCTATGCTTTTTTATAATTTTGCTCAGTTTGATGAAAATCGGATAACTATATGGTACAGCTGCCATACTAAAGATAGGTCTGAAAAACAGTCTTAGTTAGAAAAACTTTTTTGTTTTTTAAGGTAGCATCCCGCAATTTTGAATTTGATTGTTTCACATGCTTTCACATAATTTTACAAAGTTTCGGCCAAATCGGATGACTATATCATATAGCTCCCATACGAACGATCGGTCGGAAAATGGGAAAAAGAGTATTTTTTGAAACTATTTAAGCGAGCACTTGCAAAGGTATACAAGCTTCGGCACAGGCGAAGTTAGCTTAGCTTCATCCGGTATTTTCTTACAACTTTAAGGGCCCATTTCTTATCTTTCAAATAGCTACTATGTGTTACATAAACTTCGATTTTGCTCTCTTATATTTAGGTTAATGTAACAGATAGTTCTATGTAGGAGATTAAAAAACGGACCCAAGTAATTTTTCGAGAAGTTAAGGCAATGAACTTTACTGATCTTGGTAGGCTTCTCCTTTTTTTTCGCATTTTTCTAGTATTCGATTGGCTTACAAGAGCCTTTCTAATACTGTAATTAGGTTAGGCTATGTTGTGATCGTAGATTACCATTTCTTTACTTTGGCCAATGAAGGCTCATAGTGTTACCATTAAACCCTTTCCTGACTGTGACCACAGAGGTAGTTTCTTTCCTGTCAAACCACTTGGAATCATCAATTTGAGAAATGTCTGAAAGTTCGTTTGGGAAAGCATGGCTCCAAAGCTTTGAAAAGCCTTCTGCTAATTGCTAGACACGGACAAACACTACACACTCCTCCTCAACCACTTAATTTTAGCTTCTAAAAAAGACATTGTATCCCGGAGAGTCTTTATATTAGGCAGTGTCCAGTAAGATACCCATACTTGTAGTAAAATGTTTTTTCTGTGGTTGATTTTCGCTGAATGAATGTATAAGTGTCCTTATTATAGCTTCGAGGCGGAAACAGCATAGACTGATCCGACCAAATGGATGTCTTTCTTCCCAAACTCAAAACTTTGAAAGTATTGAAACTAAAACTGGCAGGCTGATTCTGATTATTCACTCAAAATCACTCCCATATGGTTCCTAGATCCTTTTACAAGTCTCAGCGATAGTTTCCTTGGCTTGTGTGGTTTTACTTTTCGTATAACTGCATAAGGAACTACAGTTAAAAGCCAAAACTGAATGGCATTGTTGTTGAGAAAATTTTATAAGGCAATTTGCTGCACAGCTGGCGACAATAGCTGTTCAAGGTGTCCGGTTGTGTAAGCTTTTCATTTGATGTTCCGAGAGGGGATTAAATCAACGTACTCTCGCACAGTAGGTACACACCGTACCCGCTGCACCACAACGGTCACAATTTAATGCGTACTAAACCATCATTTTAGGTGCCTCAAAACTTGTTGGCACAATTTATTTTATATTTAGGGGAGAGAATGAGCAAACTGAAAACTCATATTGAATTGGTGCCTTCGCTTTATACCTAAAATTCAAGTAGGTTGACTAGAAAAATGCAGTAGCGGATCTATGAGTGGGGCTAGAAAGGCAGAACCCCTCACCAGAGGATAATTCTAAATGGTAGACAGCTTTTTCCAAGAGTTCTGATAACTGCATGATTATTGCTCTTTACATGTATTTGGGGAATTTAAATATTTAGGTTCTGGGCGGGCTTCGGCCCCATTTTGGAGAAGTAAAGAAGTTCATTTTGAGCTGCGGAAAAAAAGAGCCTAAAAAGGAGAACTCAAGAATAATCAAAATTCTGAGAAATCCAGTTAAATTACTAACTAAAATATATAAAGGTATAAACAAATATACATTAAAATGGCTGCCTTCATTTTTCTAAACATTGTTATGCAATTTAAGCCATCCTTCTTTGTTTAAGTGTATAATTGTTGAGATTCTTGTTGGGCAGATTCACTTTTGACATACGGGTATGGGCAGGTTTTTGTATCTTCTTCTTCTTCTTCTTTTGGCCTCAAGAATCTGGTAGGCTCAAGTGTTGTTGAGCGTACAAACAGGTTACAAATTGTTTTCTAGGCCGTTTTGTCTGATGTGCAGCCCAAAAATGCCGAAGTTCAGCATTAGCCGCCAGCAACAAGTCATTGAAGCCAGTTGTTGGTGTTGCTGTTGTTGTTGCTGTAGTTTTTAATTAGCCCCGCTTAGTCCGCTGGGTTGGGCCAATGACTGCAGCGTACGTACGTATACGTAATATGATTTGTGCTTGGAAATTTGGAACAAGTTTGCAAATAAAAAATCGATTCCAAAAGCTCTGAACTCAACAGGTTTAAGCAATCCCATTTATAATACACAGCGCACAAAATTATGAGGGCTGACGTCAAGCCAAATCACCAAAAATGTTAAGAATTGCCAAAGTTTTTTGTGTCGGTCTCAATCAGCTGCCACACGTGCAGCAGCTAGGAAGCGTTGCCAACGCCACTTGAGAATCTCTGTGTTGTTTTGTAGTCATTGGCTGTTGTTGTTTATTAAGTTTGCACTTTTTCGTGTAAAATGTTGTTGAACTTTTGCAGTCACGATTTTGGTTCAGCGAAGAAGACAGCGGCCAAAGTTGAAGTTGACATTTAATAAAATGATGTTGCGGCGCAGGCTTTGTGGTGGTTAATAGATATAATCATTTCGAATTATTATGGATTTGATAAATTCATTCTGTGACAGGTTGCGGCGGCAGCAGCGAAAAGTTCAATGATATCTTCATTTTCAATTTGGAGTGCTGGTCTAATCCATTTTCCCCAGAGTTCCCACCGCAAATATTGAATATTTATTTGGTAATTTATGCAGATTTCATATGGCCTATAATAACAGCTCCAGCCAACTTTGGAAGCGCTTTCCTGAACTTAAATTGAAATGGAAAAAACAAACTCCTACACATGTTTCGGTGTGCGTTTTGCCATTGCTTGGTTTTTCCTGATCTTGCCACAAATCCTGTTGTACCAGTCTGTCGCCAGAAAGCGAAACCGACAACCGACAGCCAAAAACCAGGTGAACGGGTGGTGCGCATGGAAGTGGAAAAGCGAAAACTTGCTAGCGAAAACAAACTTTCCATTTCATGAGTGCAAAATCCGAGCGGGGCGGCAGTTGTTAGATTCTGTTTCTGCCAAACAAGTTCGCAGCCAGAGCTGAAATGCATGCAAGTTCGTTGCTGAAGTCTTTTGTTTTGCCTGCCCTCATAGATGTCAATTTGTTGGCTTTTCTTTTTGTTTGGCTTGGTTCCCAGCTAATAAATTTGTAAACAATATTGAAAACCAAAATTGCTCAATAAATGGCCCCCAGCAGCAGCAACAACAGCTACAACTACGACAAGCAAACCAAATCAAAGGGCCCTAAAACGACACAAAAGGAAAATGCTGCCATAATTTGTGTGCTGTTGTTGTTGTTGTTGTTTTTTATGTTTCCCTCTCCTCTATCATGGGAAAAACAATTTGTAGACGCCTTTTGTAATGCTAGACTAAACGGAATTATATAGACACGCTCACGCTAATTGCGAAATGGTCCCAGAAAGGCGTTTTTTTTTCCTCAACTTAATGTGGGCGAATGATTTTCCTTTCATTTTGTTCCCAGTACGCACAAAAGTGCAATTGAATTTGATGAAATTTATGCAAATCCATTTGATAAACTTGATGGCAGCCATAAAAGTCAGTCAACTTTATGATTGGATTTTTTTTTGTTGTATTATTTTGAATGAATGCAGTTAACCTAGTTGAATAATGTGAATATATTTCTATGTTTAGCAGCATAACCACAGTTCCACAGCTCGACAGTCTAGGTGTGTGTGTGTGTGTGAAGGTAGGCGGAATTTGCCAAACTTATCAAATAATTACGAAGCAAAAACCCAACGTCATACTTGGCGGGAGGGAAAGAAAGAGAGACAAAGAGCAGCTACACAGGGAGAAAAATGATTTCATTAAATTGATGAAACTTGTTGGTTAACTGAAACATCTTAAAGATAACGGTAAGTCAAGCGTTTTCGTTTTGATTAACCCTCAGTACTGAATTTTCAGGCCTGATTCTGACCAGAGCAGTGGGAAAAACTGAATTTCATGCCTGAACTCAGACATGTTTTAGTTATTGCCCATGAAACTCGCCCATGAGTTCAGCCCTGAAAGCATGCCTAAAATCAGCAGAGTTCATGACGTACTAGGACATGCCTGTGTAAAATTAATGCCTGAAACTCATATAAAGGATGCCTTGAATTCAGTACTAGCCCTTCCACTTCAGGGCTGATTCAGCTATAATCCAGGTATGACCCGAACTGAAGGGAATTAAGGGGAAATTGTCTAGTTTATTCCATTGCCAGTGTTAGGAAATACATTTACATACATCCCCTTGTTGATTTTATCGCTTTAGACGTCCCAAAAATTTTGTTTACTAAGATTCGGGTTTGGCTCGTACTGTCAACCAATTAAAAAAATAGAGTAAAGTTAATTTCGGCTCGGCCGAAGTTTTTATACCCTTGTAGCAAGTTTTTAAACTAATTTGAAGGACATATCCACTGAAACGAAAAAGTTTTTCTCAATAAGACTACTTTTCTGACTCTACTTTTGTATGTCAGCTATACCATATAGATGTCCGATTTCGACCAAACTTAATCAAATCATGTGAATGTATAGCAAACTAAGGATTACAAAGTTTGGAGGCGTTTTCTTTGAAAATAAAAAAGTTGTTCTCACTAAAACTAGTTTCTCGACCGATCATTCATACGGCAGCTATAACCTATGGTCATCCGATTTTCACAAAACTTTAAAGAATTGTGTAAAAGCTTATCAAATAAATATATGCCAATTTTCAAGAGGTTTACATTGAAAGCAAAAAAGTTTTTCTTACTAAGACTATTTTTCTAACCTTACTTTTCTATGGCAGCTATACTATATAGATGTCCGATTTCGACCAAACTTGGCAGAATTATGGAGAAGCATTGATAACTGGTAAATACGAAGTTTGGAGACGTTTGCATTAAAAACAGAAAAGTTTTTCTCACCAGAACTAGTTTTTTGACCGATCGTCCAATGGCAGCTATATGTTATAGTCATCCGATCCGGCCGGTTCCGACAAATGTGCAGCGTATTTGAACCAGAAGACTTCGTGCAAAGTTTGGTAGCGATAGCTTTAAAACTGACGGAGGAGATAGCATAGAAACAGACGGACAGACGGACGGACAGTTGGACATGGCTATATCGAGGCAGCTCGTCATGCTGATCAAGAATATAAATACTTTATGTGGTCGGAAATGCTTCCTTCTATGCGTTCTGTTCCTTTTTAGAGCATTTTGTTCTTCAGTTTTAACGATTAGCTACTATTTTATCTACATTTTACTATTTTTTTTTGCAACAGCAGCTGCTTTTTTCAGTTTTATATGCTTTGAGCCCATTTGATATTTAGTTTTCAAACTATCCATATTTGTCATACAAGTCAATAATTAATTTTACAGTGTATCTTGCATTTTGTTGTCTATTTTTTGTTATTGTTGCTGTTGCCTAAATGCTGACATCAAAAACATGCCCACACACACACACACACACACATCCATAGAGAAACAAACACACACACAAACACACAAAAGCCATGGAACTCGTGCTGGGCTTGTATATTAGGGTTAAATTTTGGTTAAGTTGTTGCTGTAGTTTTATTGTTGCCAGCCAGCCACTCGCCGTTTACTTTGGCCATAGGCAAATTAAAAATGCACAACGCAATGCGATGGCCTAACGGTAATTAATGCAATTGGTCAATACAACAAAACAAAAACAACAACAACAACAACACAGAATAAAGCCAACTAGCCTCAGGGCTGATTTTATGCGTTTCATGCTGACCCCAATGCCGCATTGCCTAGCACGTGTGATGAATAAGCCACAAATCATAGAAAAGTGCCAAGCGGAAGTAAGTGGCACTTACCTTGTACAGTTTATCCTTCTGATACCACACATCTTCCTCCTCCTCCGGCTGGTTGAATGTCTGATCCAGGTTAAGATCATCGCGTGAACGTGATAGAATTTTTCGACGCGATACCATTTTGGTGGGTGCGTGTGTGAGTGGAGAGGGAGACAGATTCTGCAAGAGATATGGATATGTCATAAATGTTAATGTTAAGTAAATATGTACACTTTTATGTATGCCGCTTAACGGTAAATAACAAGGCGCTCTTTTGATTTGCAGCAAGGCAAACACAGAAACCCTAAACGAGGAGTTCAACGCACTCGCCAAAAACCCAAAAAGAGAATTGTTTATGACCCAAACTTCCTTTTTACAAGTCATCATCATTATCATCATCATCGTTCTGTTGATGAAGGTTTCTCAGCTGTGCACAACAAAAAAAAAACTGCACTTTTCAACCACTGTGCCGGAACAGAATTTATGTGGTACAAGCAATTTTGATTGAATTACTTGTATATTGTACATATGTACATATGTACATGCATATTTATAGCCCCAGACAGAGTAGAGATACCATCCAAAACACGTTGCGGCCAGAGCCACAGCAAAAGAAATCACCTGTAAGTCCCAAAAACAACAACAGCAAGCCGGTCCAAGACGTTTGTTTTTTCACGGCTCAGTTTGTCAAGTTGATGAAAAAACGCTCATTGCATAATAAACACCTATCGAGGCTTTCCCCCCTCTCTCCTCCCCATCCCACGCGCGGTGTGCCTTCCTCTGGGCCATGCAAATGTGCGAGGTTCGCTAACCTGTTGTCATATTTACGCGCTCTTCGCTGTCTTTTTGTTGTTTATTAGTGTCTATAATTGTCGTTGGTTGTTGTTGGCTTTCTTTTCGACTGATTGACAGATTGACTGACTGACTCTGGCTAGATGCTGGAAGGGCTAGGCGAAAATACATATGTATTCCGTGCCTTTTTGCGCAATTGCCGCCTGACATTATTGTCAACGATCGTCGCCATTTTTTGTTTTTTTTTTTTTTTTTTTGTTTTCCATAGATTGCAATCGCATAACAAATGTTGCTGCTTTAGCTGGATTTATGCAACAAAAGCCGTTAAATTGTACGACTCTCTTGTGTTGTTTTTCTTTGCTTCTTTACATTGTCGTTGTCGCCATTTGTTGCCAGTTTATTGAGTTGCATTTTCTTTTGTGTGTGTGCCCCAAAGTATTGTTGTTATTTATAGCCCAACAAAAGGGCCAGTTGTCTGGCGACACAGAAATATATAGAACATAACAGCAGCAAAGAGCAACAGCAGTCACCCCATACAGTTCCTTAGGCTTAGCACGTACTTGTTCGTTCTAGTTTGAGTCAACATGGAGTAATTACGTGCAAGGCATGTTAACCCATTTCAACACCACCGATACATATGTTTTACCTGTTTCGAGACGAATCATACACACAATACCTAAGTCTTTTGTTGAGGCTCTGTTCTAGTTTAGAATATAATATGTTTTAAGATTTCGTTTCTGCATATTTTTGCATTTTAAGAAGCAAAAGGCAAACTTTCTAGAATTTTAACAATTTGGTCTACGATTAGGATTTTGTTGGTTCTTAGGAATCATGTTTTAATTAGAATAGTTATATATAATATGTTACACAGCAAGTTGAAAGACTTGGAGAAGGGTAAAACGTTACATTCCTTTTAAATAATTTACAGAAGGGTGAGACTCCGATTCATCATTCATAAAATATCAGAGTATTTTATGATATTTGGCATTTTTAAACAGAGATGCAAAACCAAGATTCGATTCAATGGTTCACAGAAATTTCAGCTACCGGTTTGATTTAAAACAAGATTTTTCGAAGTTTTTTCAGCAGATAAGTAAGTATATTACCGCATTTCTTTCCACAATTCCATTCTTCGAATATGTTTAAACTATTTCCACACAAGAAAGCGGAGAGAAACTGTCAGAGCTAATGATTTTAACACACTTCAAGCTTCGCTCTGCTCTTTGAGTATGGTGGTCCTTAGGAACGGAAGTGTAAGCACATCAGAAACCGAATCCGATATTCGATCGACCAAATGGGATACACTATTTTAGAAGGGGAAGGCGAAGCAGCGATAGCAAGTCGACCAACTAAGGCGTATGTGGGAGTACTCGTGAGAGATGCCCTTCATTTTTCTACTCCAGCCACGTCCCCGATGAAACGAAATAGTGAATATTCATTCTATTCTACATTGTACATTAGAAACAACAACACAAGTTGGTCAAGCCCTGATGTCAAATACTCTGTACCAACAAAGGTGTAGGCTCAGTATGAGCTTTGATGCTGCGATTGCAGCTGTAATCAGCGCTGCTGTAGTGAACATTCTTGTGCTTATAGCTCGACTAACGCACATCCATTCTTTACCGTTCCTTTGGCAAATTGATAATTAATGTTGATTACTAAAAATGACCAGCAGGTACGAACCTTATATCTGTAAAACTGTGAGAGATATGATGTTTATGCAAAATTGTGGAGGCGTGGCTAAAATTTAAAATAAACTTGATCTGTTTGAAAGTATAAGAAGTACTTATACTTATACATATCGATTCTCTATCACTTTTCATCTCAGATATCAGATTTTTACACGGACACATGGACGATTCTGATGTTAATACCGATCCAGCATACATAAAATACCTCGTAACATAAAATATATATCAGTTAAGTGTTAATTTAAAGTACTTCTTTACTTACTGCTTAATTTAAAAATATTTATTCAAAAAAGTCCCCAGTATTTATTGTTTTATGACCATAACAGAACTGGCTCTGAACCAAAATGCCACCCTGTAAGTGTGGATTTAGGAACATCCTTTTTTTTTAATATTAGCTGGCGTTCGTAAACTCTCAATAATCATACCAAATTTTGGTATAAATCTAGTATTTATGGAAGTTGTTTTACTATGCAACGCTCCCTGCGTTGTGTACTTAAATAAATATTCACTGTATACTTTTGGTACAGACTATAATAAAAATTAATAAACTTTCGCCTATGTTTCAGTGCCTTTGCTAAATATTCTTCATTAAGAATGGTTCAATCTGTTTTAAAATGATGCGATGGAAGCGCGTATATCGCACCTTTCTCAAGATTAGGCAAGTGCCGATAAAGTGTTAATTACTTCCTTTCTTATGAATATTACACAGGCTGCATATTTCATTCAAGTTTCATTTGTACATACTAAAGGATTCATTTCACAGCTTCAAAATATGACAGGCAATATGTTCCTAAACTTTCTTAGAAATAGTTTGATAGATCCAAGTTGGCTATGTCTAGATTGATATGGAAAAAGTTTATGCTTTGTTTTGTTGTATATGTAGCGGATACGTTCGTTACTTCTTGTAGCTAACATAGAAATGATCCAAGTAATCCTACATTACTTTTACAAAAGATTTAATATAATTGGATAATATCAAAATATTGGAGTATTCAATGAACCCTATCAAATTGTAAATTTTTTTTTTTTTAATAATAAATTCTAAAAATAACATTCCACGTCAAATAAAGTAAGAAACTTTGATATATTTGACATGTTTGTGGTTAAAAATCACCACTCATTCTCCCTGTGATTCCCGTTCTGATTATATCAGCCATTTGCCAGCGCCAATTAAGTTGAGGGGCAAGAACTGTGTGCTGCATTCTTTATGGGTCACATCAAATTAAAACACTTAAACGGCATTTCATACTCCGAACAATTCTCGAAAACAATGCTGACATTTCAAAAATAAAAAGCACATCACAAAGCAAAGTTGTATATGATGGACAATTAACGGCCCACATCAGCCGCAAAGAGTCAAGTGGTGCTCAAATATCCTGCACACTCATAGCGGATGGGCTGTGGCCGTCAGGTAGAGATTTTGTGGAACGCGGCTGTGTTTTGGTTGGGGGTCTTCCGTAAACAGAGAATCAGCCTCGGCAGCTGTTGCAACTAAAGAAGATCCACTTGATGCCATAAAATAAAGTCATCAACTGGCTGGCTGGGGCTGTGGCTGTGGCTCTGTGTTGATTTAGCTGATTTCCATATGCTTTTACAGTTACATTTGAGACACGTGCGGATGCCCCAAAGAAATTGGCAAATTGTGTCCATTAAGCTGACAATTTTGCGCAGCATTCACTTTCAAAAATTTGATCACGCACTAACAACAGCGGCAACCACTTTCACGACAAAGGCCAATCTTTGTGTTTGCCATCATTTAAATAATTCCAATTAGTTTTGTACAAATTCGTTGAACTTGTGTTGAAATTGTGTACGATTGCACATTTTTCCGCAATTTCTGAGCGGTTCAATAGCTTAACTTAAATCGAAATAGAAAGTCAATTTGATTTCAGTTTGAGTGAAAAAATGTGAAAAATCTTTCGACGTAACGAATTGAAATTGATGAGCAGGCAAGTTTTTTGCCCGCAGTCATTCGTTTTCGTCAAGCGGAAAAACTTGTTCGGCAACTTTCGAAAGAACTTTCCTCAAACGGGCTGCGCATAGTGTTTATAATGCTCATCATAACATTCACTGCATATTAACGCGATTTATGAATGAAAGTCAACGTCATGAGCCAAAGTAGTTTCTACGATTCACCCGAGCAACAACAATTACACATACCTCTCGAGACAATCAATAAAGAATTTTGACGATGACAATCGCGTTAACTACCCCGCTGGCATATTAAGTAGGCTCCGATGCTAATGTAAATGTGAATGGGTGTGAAGTGGGCCTGGAAATTCTAAGCCAGCTGCTGATGCAGTCGGCAGAGCGGATCAGACGTCTGCCTAGTCTGCCGGGGGTCATTGGCTGGGGGCCGCTTACATTATGATGGCCACTTTTCCACTTAACATCGACTCGACTCTTGACTGCAAATAGTTTTCAGTTCATTTACCCGCCCGTCATCATCAGCGTCTCAAAGCTGCATTGTCTCCGCTTGAGCACAGTTCAAATGTGCGAGTGCGTCACAAGACCAAGTACCCACAGCAAGGGGGTAGCACGTGCAAATATTGGCCATGTCTAGTTAGTTAGTTGGGCTGGGAAGAGTCAGCAGCAAACGTCAAATGACAGTGGCTGGCGGTGTGAATAGTTTGTAGCTGATTTACTGTTTACTGTGAGCAAATGTGGGCAGCTCAATGGTGAGTACCCAGTTGGTAACAGTGTGGGCGTGTGTGTGTGACAAACCACAACAGCTATTAGCAAATATGCCACATCATTTGCCAAAAAAAAGGCAGCCTAACGCATTAAAGGTTAGCCGTGGCTCCCCCCGAAAACTTGGCAAGCCTTGCCGAATCGAAGCTTTTTAAAATATGGGGAAAAGAAAGGAAATCGACTTAAGTGTCAATTTAGCCAGCTAGCTAGGCAGCCATTAGTTGTGTGTGTGTATGGTCTGATTCATTACCACATATATCGAAAATATTTGGCTTTACACCGCCTCAAAGGGCCAAGTCGAGCCCCTCTCAATCTTGCTTGCTTCTAAGAAAGGGACCTACACTTTAACGCTCAATCGTAACGGCAAAGTTTGTGAAGCTTTTTCATGTCTAGTTACCTTAAAGCTGGCGGCAATAGCTTGTGAAGGTGAACGGGTATGAAAGCTTTTAAACAAACATCTGTTTTTATTAGATTTCTAGAGGCGGAATCGAACCTACGGCCTATTCAACAGCAGGCACACATACTATCCGCCACACAACCGACCACACAAAGAATGTTCCACTTGAGGAAGTAAAGCAGCTCTCACCTAGCGCTATACAGGCCTACCTTTCCTTACTCTATTGAATTTGAAGCTAAAGCTTTACTTTGCTCCCCTTTATGTCCTGATTCAAAATGTGTATATGAAAGGTTTTATTCGAAAGGGTAGAGATTGCAGTTAATTGAATAAACCACTCAAAATGAATTAAGGGGACAATTAATCAAAAATGTGTCTGAATTTCCAGAATTTTTCGGTTCGGCTTTCTCCCTTATCAGTGTTAAATTCAGAACTAAATATTAGAAATAATTTCAATTGAAGCCTGATTTTTAGATCATTGCTAGATTGTAACAGAACTTTTCGGTTCGACTTATTTTCTGACTTAATATGATCTTATGGTTCATAGGAGTTTGGACTGCTTGGAGTTATCAGTAATATAAGCTGACTAGCTTGAAATAAAGTAATATCAGGCTGGATTAAGTAGTTGAATCTTTTGTTTTTTAAGATGATGTTGACTCTACTTATGCAGGTCCCTACTATGTATTAAAGCACACACATATAATATAAAAGCATACTCAAAAATAATACTAGATTGTCGATAAGTCCTCAGAAATACGCTTATAACTTCGTTTTAACTTCAATTTTAATTATATTATAATAAAAAACTAAATAAAATATGGAATAAAATGGTAAGGCCAGCTCTAAACAAAATGTAGATAATACCACATCTTTAACCCTCAATTCTCTGTTATTAAGTTAAACTTGTCATACCTTTGATTATAAAATTTGTGCCCTCTTTTGGAATTGCCAAGGCAATAATCATTCAGAGGATTGAGGTTTAAAATGCTCAAAATTAGGTTTTCGGGGAATTAAAGATTTTGGAGGTGTAAGGGAAAAATCAAGTATGAGGGCCAGCTATTATCTTTGTAGGTTCTAGGTGGTACCTCTCAAATCAATAAGCTGAGTTCTAAGCTGAGTCAAACTGATAGATCTCTTACACTTTGACTGTTCTTTTTCTTCAAATTTAACAAAAATTTTAGGAAATACTCAAAAAATCTAGGAATGACAGAGAAGCAAAAATGAAATAAAATTAATCAGTTGATTAGTTCGTTAAAGCCTAATCAGCAGCCAATAACTTTGGCAATAGAATTTGGTGGATCCAAGATTAAGAAGAGAGAAGTATTGGTTCGAAAGCTTGCCTTAAAAGTGGAATCTCTGATGTAGGAGCAGCAGCTGTTTGCTTTAAGAATTGTGATTTAAATTTCACTAAGAATCGCCTAAAACTCATTCGATAATTACTTTGACGTGCATTTTAAACGATCATTTCTCAACAAGTTAATTAACTAATTTCCTGTTCTTAGCTAAATTTCTTATTAAATTCAACAAGCAAGCGCCTTTGGACAGGGTAGTATATAATTTCAGCATTCTGTCTCTGCTAGAAAGTATTTTTGGCACTCTAATGGTTCACGATTATGTAACCAGAAACGACATGAAAGTATAAAAGTTAATGAAACGACCAACAAACAGCAACAACAACAACAACAACAAAAAGGAAGAGGAGAAGAAAAATTTGATACTTTCGAACCTAACACAACGAAAAACGAAGAAGATGCCGGCTCAAGAATGTAGATCTTGGGAGCGAGCCCTAGCCATGTGATTGATGGGTTGCTAAGAAGAAAACACACACACACACAAACACATCACAAGATACCAAAACGAAATTGTTTTCACAGTCTGGATATGCCTGGCCAGGGGTCAGGGCAGGGCAGAGGTTTGGCTTTCTTGTTTGCCTTTTTTTTTGCGCGCTTGTGCCGATTTGCCGGCCAATGATTTGTGGCCAAATTAAATTAAGCAGTCATTGACTTGTGTTGAACTCCCCCGGCCGCACAATCGTTTTTGTAAGAAAATTCATAATATTTAACACCTGGGTATTGTTGTGCGCTCGCATTACTTGCAAATCAAATGGTTTAATTTGCATAGCCATAACAACGGCGTGAAAGTGCTCCACGGTTCGCTATGGTTCAGTTCCTCGTTGGGGTTAAGGTTTTTCATTATGCTGCTGGGGGCGCAGTGCAAAATTATGCAAATTGTTGTCGGAGTAGGCGATGTGCAAATAGGGAAGCTAATAAAGCAAAATCAAAGCAGTCAAAAAAATAAATGTATTGCGGAACTTGTTGCTGTTGTTGCTGTGCCGGCCATTTAACACCCGAACGCCGTCAGCTGTTGCAGCTCTTCCCCCCAGCCCCCACTCTCCTTTCTATCGCACGCAGCTGGCACGCAACTATTGATGGAAATATGTTAAATCATTCACCTGGGCTTTAAGATATCGCTTTTTGAAGTCATGTAACTGTCAGCGCTTTGCGCAATCCCCCACTCACACACATCCAACGAAAATCCCCCCAGATAACATTTTAATTTGAAGATTTTTGATTGAAAAATGTAAATGCAAGCTCACAAAATGGCCCAACACCTTTGGAAATCATCTTGAAGATTAACCGTAAGCGCAAGAGACCTGAGAAATTTGTTTCGGTTTCAATTAAGCGACAAGTTGTTGAATTTTTCCGCATATTTGCGTTACGTTAAACTTGTACTGGCCAAAACAGACCAGTGCAACAATTTGTTACCCAAAAAAAAAAAGGAAAGATATAAACAAAGCCTGTTTCTGTCTGCAAGCAACATGCAGCAGCGGCTCCAACTGGAGTGAAAACAACTCAAATTTAGTTGCAAAAAAAAAACACAAACTATATGCTGCAGTGCGGCGGCGGCGCCTTGCTTTCGTTTTCAGTTTCGCCTGCACGCTTCAACTGCTCCAAAATGCTGCGCGTACACAAGTCGCTTGTCTGGCGGAGGCAGCTGGGCAAGTTGGCAACTTGGCGTGCAGCCATGCCATGACGCGATGGCGATGGCTCTGTAAACGAAGCAATTTGAGCGAACCTATGACAGCGCCATTGCACTAAATTTTCCACGAGCGAGTGAGTTTGAAAACGAAACTGAAACTGATTTCTTTTAATGTTGAATAAAGATAGAGAGCTGGTCGTGCTCTCGGAGAGAGAGAGAGAGAGAGCCAGGTACTTGCGTTACGTTGACCATCATTAGTTGGCTTAATAAATGACAATGCTAAGACTGCCAAATGAAAGTACAGAGTGCACAGTGGGCAACAAGATCTCTATTTATTTTGGAAACATAGATCCGGTTCTGTAAACACGTCTATTCAAGGCTTTAGATGGTTTTTAGACAAGTTGATGAATCTATTTTTAAACGTTTCAAATTATCAACCATCATTCGAACAGAAATTTATATTTCAAAAGTTTATAAAAGTTTTATTTACATATTTCAAAGATGAACTAATGTGAAGTTTGATCTTGATTTCATTGTAAACTTTTGATGATTTGGTGTAAATACGAATTGTTTTAAGTTTTCTTGAGGTTAGAATCAGGGCTGCAAACCTTTCAAGTTAATGGCAGAGCTGCGGTTCAGGGGTTCGAACCAAAATGAACAAAAGGTTCAAGAGTCTTGTGTGGAGATTGGGGGGACGACATTATTTCGACAGAAAAAAATGCCGTAGTTTCGACAACAACGAAATAATTTCGTTCAAAATTATGTCATTTTGAAACGATATAATTCCGACAGGAAAAAAAGACATAATTTCGATTGCAGCGACATAATTTCGATTCAAAATGTACTCGTCGGAATTAAGTCGCTATGCAGTGAAGATTTTGATTCGAACCTTGGTCTGGAAAGTCTATTCAACTTTGAGTTGGTTTAATGATCATTTAAAAGATTCGAAGATTCGTCAAATAATTAACCTTTAGTTATAAGATAACGTTCTAGATCTTTTGGAGGTGATACAGAAAGCATATACAATAAATACATAGAAATAAACTTTGGAATCTAGGATCTAAGATCTTAGCTTTAAGCCATTTGCTTAGCCTGTAGATTCGTACATAATATAGCAATATATTTTCCTGGTAACAAACAAGAAATACAAGGCATAGTTTTGATTTTTTATTGTATTATTTTGTTTTAAACGTATGAAAATCGTGGGTTCGGCACAGGTTCAGGTTGACCAATTTGGTTACACTTGGTTCGGTTTACGTTTCGGTTTGCAGTGAGCAATATGTCAGAATTCCGGGTTCAAACCGCTACTAAACGTCTCGAACGACGTTCGGTTAATTATTTCCCTTCAATTTCCCAAGAAAACTTGGAAATTAAAGGATTGAAAAGGATTGACGAAAAATTAGTAGGGGCCTTCTTTTCCCCATAGACTTCAACTTAAAATTTTGCCTTCCTGATCACTATGGTGTGTACCAAGCAGCGGTGATAAACATCAAGAAAACTGTCAACAAAAACCATAGAACTCAACTTAAGCGGGAAGCCGGTGCTTGCGACTTTTATCCAGAGAACCACTTAAAAGTAAGTTTAATGCTCACCAACACAAGCACATTTCTGATACAGCGACTAACTAAAATATATTTTAACAAATTGCACACCACTGTGCCCAGATCGCTTTGATTACATTTTTTTTTTTTTGACTATTTATACTTATCAAATGGCTCCAATCAACAACGGCAGCCAAGTTTTCACTTTTCAAGTTGATGATAATGATGATGATGTCTGGCGGAAGTGAAGTGAAGTAACGAAAGCATGGATCATAATATTTTTGTTAAGACGTTTTGTTCAAATGATTGAGCCAACACCTATTCAACTGCCTACGCGAAAGTGTACTTAAAATGCAATTTATTTTAACGCCAACAATGCCAACTGAAATAATGGTTTAATAAAGATGCTTTTGTATCTAGCTGGCTAATCGTAGACAGCCACGTGCGCTCGCCTTCCTTGATATCTAGCTGAGACTCGATGTGTTCGGCCTCATCAACTGTAATTTAATTAGTTTTGTTTTGGTTTTTTTTTTTTTTTGAAGGGGTGGGGAGATGATTGCGTGTTAGGGCGTAAATCACGCAGCGTTATTAGTGGTCAATAACACTCTCTGGCAATATTTTTAAAGAATTCTTTTGCATGTGCTTAACCCATTTCATCTAATGAAACAATGGCTCATGAAATATGCATAGAGACAGGAAAAAAAAAAGAAAGAAATTGATCTGAGAGGTGTATTCAGCTAGAATTTGGCTATTATAACAAAGCTTAATTCTGAGTGAACGAAATACAGTTTTGAGTTAGAGGCCGCCATGAATTGCGCATACGACACGACCTTTTTTTTTTTTGTGTGAGCTTAACCCAAACTCATTTGTTTCTTTTGTTGCTGCTGCTGCTGAGAAAATGAAGTCAACTGACTGACTGACATTTCCCATTAAATTGCCACGTTATTGTCTGGTTTTAGTACCCTGTTACCAAAGGCACACAAGGGTATGAGAAGATTTGTGCAACGAAATGCCTTTGGATTCCAAAACATTTGTCTTTAAGCCATTCTGAAAGTATTCAGAAAATGACTGAAAATATTTTTGAATTAAGATTGAAAAATGTTTGGTTAAATTCCACTTAAATATGCTAAACTGACCTTTTCAAGGTCAGTTTTAGTTTACTTTTATTTTCAATGTTCTCAATGTTTAAGAAGAATTTTCATTCCTAGTTAATTTGAAGCTGGAGCCAATAGCTAGTAAAGGTGACCGTGTGTCTAAATGCCACAAATGAATGTCATGCTGAAATCTAAAATTCTTTGCAGCATGTCTTCTTCATACATTGTTCCACTTCAAGTTTTGCTCAAAAAAATTTTGTTGACTCTGCAAATGGTTATTGATTATTAAAGCTCTTGCTGCTTTATGTATTCAATGTGCAAAGCAGGGAGGTTTATTATAATTTGGTTGGGTCACTGAATGGCAGAAAAAAGCATCGCATCTGCGATGTTAATATGTGACTAGGGCATTAATTTAAGGAACTACTTGTAGCACTGGGAAGACGAAATAAAGAACTTGAAATCTAAAGTTTATTAGAAAAGTCTAGTCAATGAAACATTGCTCGCAGGTGTGTGTTTATAAGGAATAGTGGAGATCCCAAAGATTTAAGAAACACCTGCTTATTTATCTCTAATTTAGAGCCTAATTGTTCAGATTTTCGTAAAACTAAGCTGAGAATTTAGCATACTGCACTGATACGTATTATAAGAACGTCTACGTTTGGATCTATATATGATATAAAAAACAACTGCATTACGGGGTATATTGCAGTCGGTCTAGACCGATCGTTTTACTTTGTTCGTTTTTTTTTTGGTTTTTTCTGTACATTCTGCGCAAGACCAAGTGAACTTTTGCATATTTGGTTACTGCACACTTTTCAACGAAACTCTTCTAGCCCTCGGTTGCTCATCATCAGCCAAGCAGACCTCACACTTTAAGGTCTTTTAGGCGATTGTTTACATTTATGGCTGCATAATTGGTTGCCAGCCTCCTCTAGCCACGATTGTTGTATTTAAATTTTTGTTTTAAGATTTTTTGTTGTTGATTTTTTGCACACTAATTGACTCCCACCATCAAAGATGATGCTGATGAACTGCAACTCATGGCGACTTCCTTCCTTCGCAATAACACCTACTGCATTTTGTGAGTTTTGTTTTTGTTTTTTGGGCATGTCGCTTTGTTTGACGATTCATAGGGTGTGTGTGACACACACACACACACACACACGCACACGCACATGCCGCATGTTCTACAACACACTTCAGGGTCATCTGCTTTTGCTCTACATGTAAATGAATTTGACATTGTGTGGCTGATGTTTTTCTTTTCTTGTTATTTAAATGTTTTAAATGTTAAGCTGTAGCTGGTAGCAGGAAGTGCTTGCTTGAGGCAGGACAGCGGCAGCGGCAGCAGCAGCCAACAACATTACGCATACGCCCTGTGTGCGCGTGTGTGTGTGTACGCCTGAGAAGGGCTGTTGTTTCACTCACCTTTTTGCTCAATTACTTTTGTTGTTGTGTTGAAATTGTTGCAAAATTGCTGATATTTTCCCAATGATTACGTATAGCCCACACTGGCGGCGAAGACAGCACAGCACAAGAGAGTCAGAGAGTTGCGTTGCCGAATGAATGGAAGAAAAGTGTTGATGTTTTCTTGTTTGTAATGCTGTAACAATGATTTTCGATGATTATTTATATTGATTTTGTAATTAAGCTAGCAATTAAACTGCTTGAGCTGCTTTTCACTTTTGACTCAATTTCACTTGTTATTTCTTCTTTTACTTTTTTTTTTTTATGTTGGCCTCACAAATAAACGAGTTTGGGAATTCAACTTGCATTTGGCAAAAATACAAATTTGCTGCGTCTAATTTTGATTTAATTAATTGTGGTAAAAAAAATACGTTTGCTTTCTACAACATATTGAATGAACGCACTTCAATTGCATAACGACAAGGGCGACGTTGGCGATGACAGCGCGCTTTAAACAAATTTTTTTTTTGTGGTGTGTGGTGTTTTGTTTGTTTTGCTCTCGGCCACCGTTCACACTGTTGAATTTGAACTTTATTTTGGTATTTTTGTTGTTGGTGTGTTTTCACTGTGGGGCCCCGCAAACCGAACAGCAACAGCAACTGGCAACTGGCAGACAAACAAACGCACTCCACGACTTTCGCGACTCGACTGACGGCTCTGGCCAAGACACGAGTCTGAGGCTGGCTGGCTGGCTGGCTGGCTGGCCTTACCGTAAGTTCGGTTACGTTGGCTGTTTCGTTGCTGTGCTGCTTCATGGCTAACTTGATGGTGGCTTAGTGTGTCCAAAAGCTTGCAGAGCGCCAAAGCTTTCGTTGAGTCAGGCTTAAGAGAGCAAAGTGGGTTCGGTGCTCTTAAGACTTGGACGCCTTTGACAGAGTTGGATCAACACGAAAATAAGTCGAGAAAGGCTGTTAATGAAAGGCCATCATTCTTAGTCCACAACCCTGTCCATTTACATATTCCTAACATAAATCTTGCTGGACCAAGCGCGTCCAAGCGCTTTCTATACGCGTTAATTACATCATCATTTCATCATTTGGCATTTCTTTTTTACAAATTAAGTTGGTTTTTTTTTTCATCGTTTTGATACTTAAAAGCTTTTGCCGACAGCGGTTGAGATATAACGGTGGTGTTTTTTATATGCGATGCGCTGTTTGGATTCTAATGGCATTTTGAAGGTCAGGCCAATAAAATGTCAAAGTTGGCTTTTACAGCAAACGCCCCCACACACTCACACTCAGGCGTGAAATACCAGACATCGCGAGCCCCAGATGCTGCGATGCATAAATCAGAGCATTACCAATTTATGTGACAGGCAATTAAGTGTTTTGAGCAATTGCGCTATTGTTGCAACAAAAAATATATAAATAAATTTGCTTAAAGAAATACCAAGAATCGCTCTCATGAACCTGTTCGACTGCAAAATTAATTACAAAATCAAAGCAAATCCAAGCTGGCAGCGCGTCAATTAAAAAATAACAGCCAAGAGGCTGCTTGTGCTGCTGCTGCACCATTTTCATGGCGGATTACTAAAAATGTATTACAATTTCGTATGTTGTTAGTCGTTGTTCTAGGCGGGGGCTATGATTGACGCAGCAGCAGCAGCAACTTCATTTCCATTTTCATCTTCAGCTGGAGCCACAAAAACAACAAAAACAACAGCAGCCACAATGCTGGGAATGTCTAGAAATCACAGCGCGTAAAATTATGAATTCAACTGCAGAGGCAAGTTCGTTGCCTAAGTCTTTTGTTGGGAGTTGCCTTTGTTTATCAATAAACATGTGCACACACCCACACACTCTAGATTTTTCACACACACACATACACACAGACAGAGAGACGTCAGGTGGCATTTAATTTGTTTAAATAAATATTCAAGCCAAAAAGTAAATGACTTCATTTATTATTATTTTTTTTTTGCCACAGATTACCTAATAAGTACACCAAACTTACAGTGGAATTTGGAAACTTGCTTTTGAAAATTTTGCAATTTTGGAGATTGGAGTGGGAAATACTCAATCCCATTAGCTTATCCGTAAGTAAAAGTTACCTTAAGTTAAAAACGATTTGGCTTATGCACTTGAAAAGTGTTTTATAATTGTCACCAAAAGTTTGTAACTTATAGAAAAAATCATCTCCGAACATATAAAGTTTGTATATTATATTGAATTGAGCCGATTGAACTTTACCTGTCCTTCAATCTGTTCCTAGGCAAACTAGTTCCTCAGTTTAAAGGCTATAGATCTAATATATTGGTTTTTAAATGTATTGAGCCTACCTTTCTTGTTTTTACACCCTTGCAAAGGGTATTATAATTTTGCCCAGAAGTTTGCAACGCATAGAAATATTCATTTCCGACCCCATAAACCATATATATTCTTGATCAGGGTGACGAGCTGAGTCGATTGAGCTTTCTCCGTCCGTCTGTCTGTCTGTTTCTACGCAAACTAGTCTCTCAGTTTTTAAGCTATCGAGCTATCATTTTGCACAGAGTCTTATTTTTGCTGCACACTGCTAATATGTCGGAACTGACCGGATCAGGCGACTAAATCTCATAGCTCCCATAGGAACAATCGGTCGGAAAACTAGTTTTAGTGAGAAAAACTTTTTTCTTTTCAATGAAAACGTCTCCAAACTTTGTAATCGTAGGTTTTCAATGCTTTTAAACAATTCTACCAGGTTTAATTAAAATCGGACAACTATATGTTATAGCTGCCATACAAAAGATAGGTCTGAAAAACAGTTTTAGTTAGAAAAACTTTTTTGTTTTCAATGGTAGCATCCTGCAATTTTGTATTTTATTGTTTCACATGCTTTCACATAATTTTACAAATTTTTGGCCAATTCGGATGTCTATATCATATAGCTCCCATACGAACGATCTGTCGGAAAATGGTAAAAAGAGTATAAAGACTTCGGCACAGACGAAGTTAGCTTAGCTTTCTCGTTCAAATAATTGATAATTATTTAATAAAATTGTTTCCCGTTCCAATAAGACAAAACCTCATAAAAGAGTGGATTAAGGAGGTCAAAAACTTGTTAAGATGAACATTAAATTAACTTTGGATTAATTAATAATAATTGACTTGTATTTGACACAACTTAGGGCCGTTTTCTAATCTACTACATAGAGCTAACTGTCACATGAACCAACAAATAACAGAGCAAAGTCAGAGATTATCTAACACATAGCAGCTAGATAAGATATCGGCCCTTAATATGGCAAACATCTTGCTTATCCAAATATTGAAAACACATTTTTCATTAAGCAAAACTTTAGATGAATTAAAATGATTATATTATATCTGTGATTCTCGCTAAGACGACACACTTCATACAGCGCTGTACCTTGAAGTAATGTCAAGTACATCTTTTATTATAAGCTGTTAAACGCCCAGAAATTAAAAAAGGTAATTGAAAACTAAACTCTGTTACGCCCAAGTTTAAATGGCCTAGTAGTTTTAACTAATCTTTTTTGTTGAACATATTTTAATTTGATTTAAGGCTACACTTAGGGAAAATTATTTAAAATGGTTAATACCATACAGGTACCTTTTTTCTGTACAGGGAGGAAAGCATTCAATGCTTGTGCCCTATGGTGTGGGACTTGTGACTGCCTTACCCACTAAAACCACTCCTAGACTTAGTTTCGCTTTAGTGCTAACGCCGCTAAGTATTACTCTACAAGGGGGAGCTGGCGTGAAAGCCTAAACTAGATTTCTTGAAGTCATTCTGCGCTGGCTTTCAGCATTGGCATTGGAATGGCTATGCGTAAAACAACAACAATCACAGCCGATGCGTATAGCTTGCGGGCACCTCTTTTGTAGTGGCTTAAATGCTTCAGAGTCATAACTCCAATCTATTTAGCTAATGAATACGGTTCCCAGGAGAAACCGGTACAAAAGTGGCGAGGTAATTTGAGATATGAACTTGAAACTTGGTCTATGGGCTGATAATATTGAGTTGGATATTTTACAGGTTAAGATTCTTCTTTTAAACGGTTCAAAACTTGTTCAGAGCCATATCTTTGCAGTTATTAAAGCTTTGAATAAGCAAATTGGTCTATGGGTTGTTAACTTAAAGTTATGCGAATCAGCCTGCTGAGCCAGTTCAAAAGTGATTCAAGTCCATAACTCACATATTAATCAGGGCCGGTTTTTCATCTTCTTAATAGTTACTATGTGTTAGATAAACTTAGTTTTTGCTCTGTCCTTAGTGCCGTTTCCTAATGTTCTAAATAGAACTATCTGTCACATAAACCTACATATTACAGAACAAAATTGAACTTTATCTAACACATAGTAGCTATTTAGAAGGTTAGAAAACGGCCCTTAGTCTGTGACCTGGAGCATATGTCTGTAGTATACGTATACTATTAAAACTAATGAAGAATAAGTATGAGGCTGTCGTCGCCGGTTACTAAAATCAAACAATAAGCACATTGATTTGACTTAAAACATATTACAACACAAAATTCACTTGCAAATGCATGGAATTTCCACTTGAGAATTACAAGAAATGCAAGATAATATATTGGTGAAATTCTTTAGGCGATACGGATTCAAGTCTATATATGTAAGTGTTGCATGGTGAGCGATGGCGCAATGCCATCTCAAAATATGTCACAGCTAGAAGTAATCATGTCAACGCTAAATCACAGACATCACCTAGCTTAAGTGCTTCCTATGGGAAAAATTTATAGCAGCCTCGAATTTGGCAGGTTTATTGTGAATATAATATTTACAAAATTTTCCGGTACATATCTATTTCGAAACTTTCAAACCGGATGTAACAAAATAACTTTTCCAATTCAATAAAAATGTTTATTTCTTTTTCTTTATGTTAAGTTCAAGCTCCTACAAACTATTACAACTACTCGAATTAAGGCTGACCAAAACCCTCTTACCAATCCCACTGTGCCCACATCGCGTTCTCATCGTCTCATCCCCAACTAACGACACTGTTTGTACACACACAAACAATTTCGACTGCTTGTGTTTTGACAAGCGCATAAGAAGTTTTGTCTACTACTTTATAATCATTTAGTTGGGTGCTAATTATAACAACAACAACAACAACAAAAACAACAAATGGCAGAAGACTACGCCGCATTTTGACGTGAAGTTTAATTGGTGCTATTATCAAATTATGAGCAATGCTCGTCGTGATGGCATCATAAAAGCAACTGAAACTGGGAGCTGGAAGTTAAGTTGAGCTGTGCTGTGCGGTGTGGGCGTAGCATGTCCAGCATATAAATGGCCAAATGACTGCATTTAGTTGGAGGTTTCCCCCGAAAAATGTGAAACATTTTTTTTTAATATGCCTCACACATGGGATACCTAATCCGCCCCGCATGTGGTTGCTTCATTTTGCACTTGTTACCAATTTTGAATTGTAATCTGAGACTCCCCACATGTTTAGCATTTTAAAATGCGTTCACCATAATTTGGCATGCGGCATTACATAATATCCATCCATAGAAAAAAAAACCAATCGATTGGACGCGTTAATGAAAAGTGAAAGATTTACCAGGCTGTCCAGAGCGGACCCGAAACACATAATTGTTTTATTGAAAGCCAATTAAAGTCAAGTTCATGCGCCGCACCTTGCCCTGACATATCGTGTGTTTGTAATTAACAATCGGAGCGTTGAAAATTTGGCTAGTCCAAGACAAAAAAAGAGAGGAAAGTCGGTCAGGCCCGACTATAACATACTCTGTACCAACGAAATTATACGCTCAGCATAAATTTTCATGCTGCAGTAGCAGCTGAAAGCAGCGCTGCTATGGCGCTGCCGCAGCGAACAGTCTTTTGATAATAACTCGACAACCGAACTTCACCATTCCTTTGGCGGATCGATAATGTATCCTGTTTACTAAGAAACGAGCCATCTATCTTTAAAACTGTGGGAGATATGAGGTTTTTTTTAAATTGCGGGGACGGGAGGGGGCGTGACCAAAATTGAAAATAAACTTGATCTGCCTGCAGACATAAAAACCAGGCAAAAAGTCCCATACATGTCAAACCTCTACCTCTACCTCTGACCATCTCTGAGATCTGTGCGTTAATACGTAAAGACAGACGGACATGACTCGGCTGTTGATGCTGATCAAGAATATATATACTTTATAGGGCCGGAGATGATTCCTTCTGGCTGTTACATACTTTTGCACAAACTTATAATACTCTATGTACCTACGGTACAGAGTATAAAAAGAGAGGAAAGTTATAGTTGAATACGTTTTTCCTAACTATAATGTAGGACATTTCCACTGAAAACCAAACAGTTTTTCTTGCAAAGACTACTTTTCTGACTCTACTTTTGTATGATAGCTATACTATATAGATGTCCGATTTCGACCAAACTTGGTGGAATCATGGGAATGCATAGCAAACTAAGAAAGACAAAGTTTGGAGGCGTTTTGTTTGAAAACAAAAAAGTTTTTCTCACTAAAACTAGTTTCTCGACCGATCATTCATATAGCAGCTATACCCTATTGTCATCCGATTTTGTTACAACTATAAAGAATTGTGTAAAAGTTTATAAAATAAATATATGCCAATTTTAAAGAGGCTTACATTGAAAACAAAAAAGTTTTTCTTACTAAGACTATTTTTCTAACCTTACTTTGCTAAGACAGCTTTACCATATAGATGTCCGATTTGGAACACATTTGGCATAAGCATAGAAAACTAGTAAGTACAGAATTTGCAGACGTTTGCTTTTAAAACAAAAAAGTTTTTCTCACTAGAACTAGTTTTTCGACCGATCGTTCCTATGGCAGCTATATGTCATAGTCATCCGATCCGGCCGATTCCGAGAAATGTACAGCGTGTTTGTACTAGAAGACTTGCTGCAAAGTTTGGTCGCAATAGCTTCCAAACTTTCGGCTATATCGACTCAGCTCGTCATGCTGATCAAGAATATATATACTTTATGTGGTTGGAAATGCTTTCTTCTATGCGTTTCAAACATCTGGACAATTTCAATATACCCTCTGCAAGAAAATGTGAGAAAGACGCAATTGCCTGATACAAGCGTCGCCTTGCGGAATAAAAACAAAAGACTCCATAGGCGACAAACTTGATTAGTTAAGTCACAGCCTTGACTCTTTACACCAAACATGAACTGCTGCCAGGCCACAAGAAGCGCACAAAGTTCAAGTCCAGCGTTGGCAAAGATGTTGCTGATGATGATGATGATTCGGATGTTTGTGGGTAACATTGACCCGCCAGCTGGATAGACGCAGTTCAACTCATTCATTCATTATTATTAATTTTTTTTTTTGGCAAATTATTCTCGACTTGAACAACCATAAGCCTGAAATACAATTACAAAACGGAAACACTCATGGACCAGTTCTGCAAAATTCAATTTAAATCAACCGAAATGATATATGGCCTGGGCCGTAATCCTCTAATGGCTCAAGTGCCGCGTTCGTTCTTTTTGGCTACAGATTTCGTAATCAATGTCACGCGATCAGCGCCACTTGGACGCCTTTTGTTCGGCTTTAAATTCGATAAAAATGTGAACTTGACGCCAATATGTCACACACTCGAAAAGTACTCGAGCCGTTTGGAATGGAGGAATACGAGTTTGTATGAACAAATGTTTGGCTGTTTAGCTTAATTAAATCATTTAATGAAATGATTGTGCGCTATTTTGGCCATTTGATGTCATTGGCTCAATGCGAAGGTTAGCCCCAAGAAAGAAAGAAAAAAAAAAAAAGAGCACTCCAATTGCGCAACCCTTTTTTGTTTTTGTTGTTGTTGTTGTTGTTGCTGCCTGTTGGTAGTGAAACTGAAACTGAAACTAAAAACTGAAGCCTGGGCCGGCCCGGTCTGAGTAGATGTAGGTCAGTGCGCCTGGTCGGCTGGCTAATGTGGTTGAAGACTCTGCCCGGTATTTCTTTTTTTTTTGTGGCATGCCACCACACCACACAATAACAGGAAACAGCAGAAACAGGTTTGGGCCACATCTGCCAAAGACAATAACAACAACAACAACAACAACAGCAAAATGGCAGAGACCATACAATGACAAGATTGAAGACACTTTCGCTTGACACGACCTTTGACAAGTGGCTGCAACTTGTGACAATCAAATAGAGAGACCCAAGTCAGCTTGTGCTTACTAATTGGCAGCATAATTTACGGAAAATTTAAGATAAGCGGACGTTCATGTCAAATTGCTATATGGGCATTTCCACAAAAACTATCATACTATCGCAGAGAAACAATGGATTCATTCATTTCATTCAGGATTGCTCCAACAGCAACTAAATAGAGATCAGAGATCATATCTAAAAGTTTTCTATAAATCTTATTAACACCCACCAAACTTCCTAAACTTGCAGTTGTTCCTCTTCCCCGTCCATTTGTGTGTTTGCAAATTCCTGTGGCAGCCTGCTACTGTTTTTGGCTTTTTGCTTTGATTTACAATTGTCAATGTTATCCTGGCGCGTATCCGACCTGCCACACACACACACACATGCACCTTCTATATCTGATCTAAGCTTTGTCGCGTGTATACTTGGCGGCTCTTGCGACAAAATGATATCATGTAACCTGAAACAATGCGCCAACAACAACAATGTATTATAAAGCCGCCAACTGGTTGCTGACAGCTGCGCTTGTTAAGTGATTTTCAATAGATTTAAGACCTCAATCTCTGTTGGGGGAGGCGAAATGGAAGCTGAGAGGTAAGCGCGTGCCCCGCTTAAGCTGTTTGGCTTATTGTTTGCTATTTTCGGTCCGTTCAGGATTTTTTGGTCTTTGGAATGTGGGCCTGCCTTTCACCTGCATTTGCTGCACTAATTGCACAATCTGGAGGCTGGAACAGGAGTTGAAGCTAGCCAAGTGCTGGGTACTTACATTTTCTTTATTTACTTTTTGGCGGTAGGCGTTTATAACTTTGCGTTTGCTTTGTTTTTTTTTTTTTTTGGTGAACCAATTTCAACGGACAAATGAATTGTGCTTTTTGTTTGCTGCAAGTGAAAGGCGCTGGCGCTCATTACTCAACCAAAAAAAAAGTCAATGGGCAAAAAAAAAAAACACAGAGCCGAGCATGACCCAGAGTGCAATTAAAAACGGCGGCAGCGACGGCGCCAGCCACTACAAATTGTTATACATAGAAATTATCATTCACATTTAACACCGTGCGGGCGGGCCAATAAACCGCAAGACCAGAGGGCCAGGTTTACTTGGGCTGTGACGAAAATTTGATGCTCTTGCTTATGTTTAAAGATATTCAAATCTAACCATTATTTATATAATATAATATTAGAAAGTCTAGATACAATCATGCTTAAATAAGTTAGTGTGATATCGACCTTCGGATTGAAACTTCAACTGCGAGTCGCACTAACTCGAGCTTAATACAAGTTCGAGAGGCTTGAAACATCCCAGGAAAGCGTATTTAAATCCTAAAAGCATAATTTCAAGCTAGAATCCGTATTTTATAGTCAAATAATCTTCAATCGATAATCGATCTAATTAATTAATTAGACTCAAGAAATTAACTTATTAGTTTTTAGAAATTCACCACGAATTAAATATGTTTTCTAAATATAAAGTAAATTTCTTGTTTTTGGACAGATTTTTTATGGAAAACATAAGACAATTTTTAAGCTCTGTACCGTAGGTACACAGAGTATTATAAGTTTGTGCAAAGGTATGTAACAGCCAGAAGGAAGCGTCTCCGACCCCATAAAGTATATATATACTTGAACAGCAACAACAGCCAAATCGATATAGCCATGTCCGTCTGTCCGTCTGTCTGTCCGTATGAACGCACAGATCCCAGAGATGGTAAGAGATAGAGGTTTGACATGTATGGGACATATGCTTCTTATGTCTGCAGGCAGATCAAGTTTATTTTCCATTTTGGCCACGCCCCCTCCTGCCCCCGCAATTTAGAAATAAACCTCATATCTCCCACAGTTTTAGAGATAGAGGGTTCGTTCCTCTTAAACATATTTAGTAATCAGGATATCGTATTGATCCGCCAACGGAATGGTAAAGATTGGATGATCGGTTGTCGAGTTATGATGAAAAGCCAGTTCGCTGCTGCAGCGCTGCTTTTAGCTGATACTGTAGCATCATACAATTTATGCTGAGCGTATAATTTCGTCGGTACAGAGTATGTTTTAGTCGGGCTTGACCGACTTTCTTGTTATTATGTGATTTTCAGGAAGAAGACTTTGGTTGACCAACAGAAGGAAAATAGCCAATAAATAAATATAATCGTTTTCTATCATTAAACTAAAAAGATCTAGAAAACATCTGGATTGTTTTACAATTAATCTAATATTTTCAAGGTAATAGAGAGATTTTTGAGGATTTTTTCTTGAGTATATGGATGTCCTGTGGCTCGACTCTCGCCATTACCATGAGGCTAAATGGGTAGACACACTTACGCAAAAGCTTTTATCAACTTAGCATTTCCCCTTTATACCCCTTACTCGCAGAGTAAAATGCATATACTAAAGTCATGCAAATGTAACAGGCAGAAGAAAGCATCTCCGATATCATAAGGTATATATATATATTCTTGATCGGCATCAATCGATGTTGGGCAAGGGCTTCGGTTGGGTTATAAAAGAATAATCCTATCAAAAACGTGAATTTTCGTAAGTTTTCTTGCTTAGCTTAGATCAGAAAGATGGTCACATAAAACTAGACCTACAATAAGATCTACAAAAAAAAGGGTCATGGTTTATGGTTTTAGCACGTATGTGAATTTTACCAAACTGAACAAGTATACATAATAAAGATATTTCTTATTAAAAAAATTATATTTTATTGTTCAGTCACTTTTGATCTGTGGCTTTTACTCAATTGCTCAATGTTCAGTGACACATGGCTTGGTTATTAAGTCATTCTAAACCAACTGTTCACTATGTTGTTCAGTTTTGAGCCAAAGCTCAGTTGTTCTCTGCTTTATGTCTCTAAAGTTTCTGGATTTAAGGCAACTCTGGGGTTCCTCTATCAAGAGAGAAGTATTAGTTTTCGTATCAGGCTCAGTATCGGGTTTGTACATGTGAAACATGTATGTTCTGGTTAAGCTTCAGTCCAATATAGAAGACACCCCTATACCTATACCATTTTCAATAAGAAAGTCTTCTATCTTTTCAAGTTACGATCGTGTCGTGATGAATAAAATGTTAGCTATGAGTGTGTGGAAAAATGCAGCACGCGCCCATTTTAGGCTCTTGGCATCAAAACAAACTCAATAGCTGCGTATTGCATGCCAAGTGTTAAGGCATAACCAGAACCAACGGGTGATATTTACCACATTCATTCGAGTTAGTTTGAATTCACCTGCTCCTCTTCACAACCCTAATGAACTGAATATAACAAAAAAATAGATTGAAATGAACCCAATTCTCTGCAAAAGGGTATTACAACTTGGCCTGGCCCTTTAAGTTACATTTACAAAGAAATAACAATTCGAAACGGTAAACTCTTTATACATATTTCTCCAACTTCTCATAACAATGTGCGGGCGGCCAAAAAGCCACAAAGCCAAACAAACAAATAACAAACGGTAAGCCAGCCAGCCCAGCTGCAGCCATATGGCTGGCGAGCCAACTTCACTCCACTTTAGCTCCAGATTGGACAACAAGGAAAATGTACACCAATTAATTTGCCAATTTGGCAGTCCATTATGGACCAAATATGGCCTTTTAATTATTATGCAGCTCCAATTGAATGGCAATCGATCGAAAAAATGGAAAGAAAAAAAACTTATTAGAAGGTAAATCAACAGGTGGGGGCCCTTTCAATTGCTCCAAATACCAAGCGCGGGTATGTGTGGCTGCATTTTGAAAAGGCCTAGCAATTTGAATACATTTGAATTTGAATTTGAATCTGAATTTGTTGTTTTGTTGTTTTGTAGTTTTGCCCAAGGTTACGTGTGGAAAATTATAAGCCAGGCTGAGCAGAATATGGGTGGGGCAGTCATTTGGGTTGGAGTTGATGTTGTTAACCAGCAGCAGCGGCGCCGCACAAACACTCACTTGCCAACAGACAAAGAGACAGTTGGCTGGGCGCGCTGATTGTCCATTGGTGGTGGTGGTGGTGGTGGTAGTAGTGGTGGTGCAACATCCAGGCCCAAGCTTTTGCAGTTGCGGTTAATTTGCTTGTCATTGCCCAGTTGAGTGGTTAGCTGGCAGGCAGCAGCAGCAGCAGCAGCCGCCTGTGGTCTATTTGAATACAAATTTAATTTGAAATTGAGACTGCTGGTGCAGATTTGCTTAAGCAGCTGTTTTGCCACCACTTGGACGTGCCGTAAATTAGCCAGCGAACTCCTAACCGAGCCAGTTAATTAGAAAGTGAGGCGACCTTAGACGACGAAGCCTTTTTCCGGCTGCTCGCCCTCAATTTATATCAAATTTAACCTGTCTGGCCTATTGAACCACAGTTCAGAGTCGATACAAGCCCGCCCCCAACCCCTCGCTGGCCGAAAGTCAAACAATTTTGTTTAATCAACTGCGATTTTTCCTTTGTGTGGCCACACACAAATGGTTATGGTTATGGAGTTCCATAAGTGAACGGTATACCGAATGGGGGAGACGACGCTTATCGCCCAGATATGGCCTAGACTGGGGGTACTGTGCTCGCCTCGTTCAGTTATTTCTATTTTTTTGTTGTATTTTTGCGCAATTATTGCCCAAAGAGTCGTCTATGTGCAAAAGCTGTCCAGCAGCAGCAGCAGCTGCCTCTGCGGTTGCTCCAACTTTTGCTTTCGCTTCTAGTTTGATTTGATTTGCTGGCTGGTTGGCGGGCTGTTGGTTAGCAGCTTACTTGTGTCTGCTCCAATTTGCTACGCTTGATTTCAACTGTGATTAGGCCAAGTGGTCTGGGACTGGTCTTGGCTAAATAGTCGTCGCCTAATTTATGTGAGATTGCGTAATCTTTTGCCATGTGAAAATTATCCACCAAATGCGTTGGTCATAAAATGTTCCAACTAGCTGGGGGCAACTAATTTATGCCACAAGGTCTCATCGGGAGGCGGTCTGTGACTTTTAGGCCGCCAGAGTATAAAATGGTCATTGAATACATCAATTCAGTTAGCTGCTTGATGGATGTTTTGAAAAAAAGTTGCATACACTGATATACTAAATGGGAAAGTACTAATTCATTCAAATTTAAAACACTTTACTGAAGCTTAGCTTGATGTCCAATATCAAGGCCTTACACTGCACAAGCAGCTGGATTGGATTCTCAACTTGGTAGGAAGGGTTGGGAAAGCCACTGCTGCTCTATAAGAGTGACTTACTCTAGGCAATGCTCTGGATGCGTTACTTAGAATTCAAGGAATTGTATTATTTCATTATTAAAAGAACTTGAAAAACAGAAAGCCTAGCCTAGCCTTTCAAATTTTGAAGAATGTTCGGCTCGGATCGGGGTTTCTAAACCAGTTGCAAATTTTGAGGTTCAGTTCCTGGGCCGGTTCAATCACTTATCGAGCCTAAGGTTTTGGTACTAATCTTGGTTCATTGAATCTCAGATCTTTAATTTGAATCAAAGATAAGAAGTGAAAAATATACATATTTTGATGAGAAGGAAGTGTCCAGCTTTCGAAGTTATTAACAACATTAATCAATATCCGAATGGACTTAATTTACTAGGGCTATTATACATACGACCTCTAACAAGGCTTAAAAAAGTAATTGGAAAGCTAGCCTCCCCTTCTATAAACAATGTTTACAGATAAACTGATTTTGTTTTGCCATTTCACAACTTGACTGAAGCTGTATTTTCACATGTCTGATAATCTCATAAAAGTGTTTCAGATAAGATATCAGACAAATGACATAGACAATCCACAAAATCACAAAAATATATGAGAAGGTCCATGAGAACTATCTAGGCTATCTGAGTTCTCTGATGTTCTCACAGTAAACGGAGGTATTTTTCAACCATCTTATACTTATATTGAAACTTTTTACAAGCAGAGGAGGTCAGGTATTGGTCCACGTAAGGGAGACAAACAATTTAGAAGGTTCTGCGTCCTGGGTTGTGATGCAGCTGGTAGTGTGCAAAAAGTGAAAAAGTGAATTCGATCGCGCCTTGGGACATCCTATAAAAAAGGGTTTTCTATCAAAAACTTATGCAATCAGTTACCTTCACTAGCTATGTGCGCCTTCTTTGAAGTAACTAGTCATGGAAAAACCTCCCGAACTTTATATTTCCCTTGCTTTTGTTTAATAGTTCGAAACATATTATTGAGACTGGCGTGGCTTGACCCTTTAAGCCGGCTTAAAGCCCTTAATGTTGGCTTTGTTCTGGGTTCGATTTGATGGAAACCAAACGCGGATTCGTTTGGGAACAAACAATCATTTAAATCAGTCAAAAATGGGCTTAAAGCCATTTCTTAAATGTTATTCATGAATTTGGTGTATGGTCTGTAGGTTGAAAATGGTTTTGAATTGAGCATATTTGAGTTGTTTACAAAACTGAACCATTGAGCATGTTTTCTTCAATTGTTCTCTTCTTGTTTGGTGAGTCTTGTTCAGTAAGAGTTCACACTTGCTCACTGATTTGATCAGTGATATCAGTAACTAGTTCAGAGACTCCATAAGTGAACATGGAACATGGGTGAGCAGGTTGGTAATATGAAAACAAGTATCTTCTCATTAACGAAACATTTCCGGATGAAGCGGTTCAGAGTCATATCTCAAGAAATTATGATTTTGAAATGAAAATTGAAAGTGTGGATTGATAATATGAGTTTTATACTTCCCAATTCAAACTGATTCCGAACCACTTTGGATGAGTTCAACTCTTAATAGCAGTTTTCGGCCAGTCCAAATTCATATTTAAGTGCTCTCAGCTCATATAACTCTTATATTCTCACAATGCAAAAGAGTTAAAGGATAGTTATTATAAAAACAAATTCTTGTAATTGTAATTCTCAAATCTTTCTAGACTAGGCAGCATGACACACCGGGAGGCAAGTATACAACAGCGACCTTTACTGTTCGTTGGTTGTTATTTATGCATAATCAAATATAGCCTAAATGAGACAAAAGGTAGCTAAAACGAGTTTAATATTGTTGGAAACATGTTTGATTCTGGTATCAATCGATTTTACTTTGCAGCAGCCATTTATGAACTTAATTGGAAGATGAATGTGAAACAATTTTATTAAAATATACAAATTAAAAACGAATTTCAGAAATATGATGACGTTATTAAGCCTTTGGGCAACATTTTTAAATTCCAAGTCAATGTTTTAGGTTCATTGAAAGAACTGCTTATAGTATTTTTTCTTTGAGTGTACAAGTTCATTGTTTATAGTTAACAAATTAGCTAATTAGAGCGACTTGCAGCACACTTGGCCATTTGTTTTGCTTCGAGATGCACCTCCCCCGGCTGAAGCTAATGAAGACAAACAGATTCGCTATTTTTTTTTGTTTTTGCTTGTTTCTTTTTGGTATTTAAAAAATTAATCAAGTTTTAGTTTGAACGCATACATATATTGATAATTAATGCAGATAAGCGAATCAAGCGACCAACCGACTACAACTTTAATGAAGAACCAAACCAGTTTTGCTCTGGCTGCGGCCAAGTGAATGCGGGTGTCACTTGGCTCATAAATCTTTTCAGAGCGACCTTGAGCGTATGAATGGCCAGATGTGTCTGTGTCCGTGTCGGTGCCGTGTCCTGACAAAGAGCTTCCCAAGAATTTTGGGCTACCGGTGATTAATCGCAGGCTAACGTCAAATGTTTGGAAGTCCACCGCCTCAAAAAAATGCATCAGATTTAAAAAAAAAAAGAAGCGTGGGTTGTGACCTGCCATTATCCATGTCTGTCAATTAAAGCTGACCAGCTTGTCAAAACAGACCCAGCTTCAGTTCGTTGTCAGAGGCTGTCAGCCCGGGTCGAAGCAACTGTCAACCGAGTTGGAGCTTAGAAAGCTGCAGTTGCATGCATACATACATACATCCATACATACGTATGTATGTTTGTCCACATATCTTTTGCTCTATAATCAAGTTGCTGCGCCCGCCCTTGTTTTGGCATTTAATTAGCATGCTCAACTAAGCAAATTATCAAGTAAGTCTAACCCAGCATTGGCCCGGCAACAATCTCCATCTTTGGCACTGGCTCTGGCATGTGCATTGCAAAATTGCGCAAAAAAATTAATATCAATTCGATAATGCTAAGAGGTCCATAACAGAAACAGGTAAAACAAGCTGCCAAAGCCAAGTGGAGTGGCCCAACGGGAACTAAAGCTTCGCCACACACGAAAGCTCGCTCCGGCGCTCTTTCGTACTCTCAGTCACACTCTAAATCGCCGCGGACTGCATTGCAAGATTTGCTGAAAAAGTGAGAGTGGTCCGGCCACAAGTTAAGCCCAAGCTTGGGCAACTTTTTGTACTCTCTTAAGCCCATGCTGCAATGAGCCAACGAGATGGGGAGAGACTTCTTTTGATTTTTTTTTTGTTGTTAAATTTTTAATTGCTTGCATTCAAAATTAACAGCAACAGTTATCGTTGCATAGTTTTAGGCGGCGGCTCATTTTATTTTTGTACAGCGCTTGCAAAGCAGAAGAGTAAAGCTTAGTATGGATTAATCAAACGAAAACGGCAACTGAATACTTGTTTTTGTTCAACGAAACAAAAGACTTAGGAAACGAACTTTTTTTGGTGAAGTCAAAAAGATGAGCCATGGGCTTACAAGTGAATGGCAAAGGGAAATTTTAATGTGGCCCTTCGATTACTGCATGTTTGGCGAACAACATAAGGTAAAACCCCAAATATCCTCTCAAAATTCTCTGGCAATTACTCATCTTGATGAGTTGTAGAGACTGGCTTCAGTATTCATTATGTTTAAGATAAACTGATTGAAAAATGGGTAAATGGAAACATTTAGGTGAAATGTATTCTAGATCAGTAACAACAGTACACAGAGAAAAAAAAGAATGTGAATGAAAGTCTACACAGATAAAAAAATAGAGGAAAGTTAACTTTGGCTCGGTCAGCAGCACATTTTTCTAACTAATTTGAAGGTCATATCCACTGAATACAATCAAGTTTTTTCAATAAGACTACTTTTCTGACTCTACTTTTGTATGACAGCTATACTATATAGATGCCCGATTTTGACTAAACTTAATGGAATCATGGAAAAGCATAGCAAACTAAGAAATACAAAGTTTGGAGGCTTTTTCTTTGAAAAGAAAAAAGTTTTTTTCACTAAAACTAGTTTCGCGACCGATCATTCCAATGGCAGCTATAACCTATAGTTATCCGATTTTGACAAAACTTTGAAGAATTGTGTGAAAGCTTATAAAATAAATATATGCCAATTTTAAAGAGGTTTACACTGAAAACAAAAAAGTTTTTCTTACTAAGACTATTTTTCTAACCTTACTTTTCTATGGCAGCTATACTATATAGATGTCCGATTTCCACCAAATTTGGCAGAATTATGGAGACGCATTAAAAAGTAGTAAATATGGAGTTTGGAGACGTTTGCATAAGAAACAAAAAAGTTTTTCTCACTAGAACTAGTTTTTCGACCAATCGTTTCTATGGCAGCTATATGTTATAGTCATCCAATCCGACCGGTTCTGAAAAATATACAGCGTATTTGTAACAGACGACTTGTTGCAAAATTTGGTCGCGATAGCTTCAAAACTTTCGGCTATATCGACTCAGCTCGTCATGCTGATCAAGAATATATATACTTAATGTGGTCGGAAATGTTTGCTTCTATGCGTTACAAACATCTGGACAATTTCAGTATACCCTTTGTAAGGGTATAAAAAAAAAATCGAATATGTCATAAATATCCTTTTAATCATTCAACGGAGCTGAAAATCATCCAAAGGCTATGAAAAAGGATCAAGATCTCAGATGAGATACAAGTTGATCAATGTCAGTCTTATGGTTAAGAAGTTTATAAAAACTCTTCTCTCATTATTTGAAACTTTATAGAATAACAAAAAGTCGATATTTTTGAACTCTATTTTTCAAATAACGCAATAGAAACGTATGTTTTTAAATCAAAATTTCAATATAATAGATTTGGGGCTGGCGATATTTCTCAAAATATCAAAAACCATATTTTTAATATCAATATTTAATCTTTTACGCCACCCGTAGTTAATAAAGGGTTCTCGTTATTGATGACCTCAAGCCAATTGTTGGTTCCTGTGACACCTCATTATGGGAATTTTGTATGGAAGTCGTTTATGCGTCAACCTTGATTACTTTTCCAATTGGCTTGCCACCACTTGTCACACTTAGCTCACTTCTGCAACGGTTTCGTTCTGTTCTACCCCATTTCGCTTTCATTGCGGTGACTGTCATTCGACAAGTCGGCTGAGCTGTCGCTTTCTAATAGCCCTTTTAAGAACGCAAAAGAAAACCAAACAATCTGCAATATTATAAAAAGTATGTCAGCTTACTTTTTAAGTCCAGGCATTTAAACAACGATTCAATTAACACATGACCGCCAAGCGCTGCCTGCAGCCAAGTGGAACTCGAGCCCGTGGCTCAGGCTCAGGCTCAAGCTCAGGCCCGGCTCTGTGTAAACACATGTTCTTGCAACTGATTACAAATTTACGATTACTGTCGATTTTTGTTTCATTTTGCCAAGTTTTAATGCGATTTTTATTGCAACATGGCCCGCCGCCAGCCACCAAGTGGAACAAAAGGAACCGAGTTCAAAAGCAAAAAGAATGGAATCTCAAATTGCATTTGGTTAGTCATGCGCAAAATAATAGCGCACAAAAATATAAATAATAATAATAATGGTAAAGGTGTCCGCTTTTGTGTTACACTTGCCAACTTGGCGGCAGCTAGTTGCAGTTTTGGTATCTGCTATATTAATAATGATTCAATTTCCATTGTCTTGCTGGTACAGACTCAAGGACGGTTGTGTGTCAGAGACGCTGATTTGGCAGATTTGTTTTGTTGACGCAATTGACCTCCAACTGGTATACTTACATTATACCCTCCCTCCCCCCCTCCCCCCATATGCACATACACAAAACAGAATTGGAGCAGACTTATCAGCTTAAAGTTTTTATCGCTGTATTAAAACACATTCAAGAGAAGAACTTTCACCAAGATTGGTGATTCAGACACCACACAATATCCCATAATTATGCTTGTATATTCAAAAAAGACTTAACGAATGCAAAAAGTCCAATTGCGGTTAGAACCCCGAACCTCAGGGGTTTCCCAAGACGCAGTCAACAACCAGGTCGAGTCAACTCTCGCGGGTTGCTTGTGCGCAAAGTTGAAATTATTTACATGAAATTTACAGTAAAATCTACAAATTAGAGTGAACCTTGGGATTTGAAAAATGGTAATATTGAAACAAATTTATGGGCGTTATTGCACTGGGCGTTATAACACTCGGCGTTATAGCACTGGGTGGTGAAGCACTGTTTATTGTAGCACTGGGCGTTATAGCACTGGACGTTGTAGCACTGGGCGTTATAGCACTGGGCGTTATAACACTTCGTGATGTTGACTGAATTCTTTTCGTTCAATAGTTTTTGGGAATATCGGTTAAAGTAACAGCAAAAAGGGTGTATTAAAGTCGTGCAAATGTACAAGGTTAGTTCAAAAAGTAACTTGAATAGTGTGTTCCATCTATGTTGTCCCCTTCAAAATAATAGATTTATGCCAAAGTTTCTTCCAATTTTGAGCATATTCTTGATGAGCATCAACAGCCAAAACCAAATATCTCTCCGTCTGTTCTTCAGTCTGTATGGAACACCTAGATCACAGAAACTAGAAGACCCATTGTCTTATAGGAGCAACAGCCTAAACACAACTGCTCCCATAAACCAACTAAAAAAAAACCAGGTTCACCCTACCCACTCAGCCCGTGTGATGCTCATGAACAATTTGCTCTAATTTCATGCTCGCATTTAGCTTTTTTTTTCGGCGACGACAGGAAACCCCATCGTCTTTATAATTTTTCTACCATGATGCAGCACATTCCACATTCTAATTTGGCAAATGCTCATAATTGGGCCTGGTCAGCCTGTTTGTCGGCTCGAACCTGACCTTGCTGACCATTTTGCCAGGGGTGTGGGGTGCGGGAGGGGGGAGGGGAGGGACCGATTTGCATAACGGCAAAGCGGTGACTTAATTGCTGGCCAATGCCATGACACAATTGTACGATTTTGGGCACTCAGCTGATTGCTGATTAAGCAGCTTGAACATGGAACCGCCTGCGTCTACGTCTAGCACAGCCGTGTTCATGCCCATGTCTATGATGCGGGCGCCACAAGTCCAATGCCAATAATTGAGCATGGCTCATAAATAACGGTGCAGTGTCTCATTGTCAAAAAGGTTTTTGGCGGCAACAAGTAGGACGACGACCACTTCGACGACGAAGACGAAGACTCCGCCGACGAATAAAGTTATTAACAATGCGCCAACATGAACGTGGTCCTCTCAAAATGGACGAACGTGACAAATACCAAAGGCAGGCACCGGTCGTCGGCCAATGTTTGTGTAGTTGGCAGCAACAACAACCACATTGTCCATCATATCCAGGCTCGAGTTGAGAAAGGGCAAGCCATGTTGCTCCGTTGCCTCAGCCAAACACCGTTAACATTTTATTTGACTAAAATTGCCTTTAATTTATTGCTGACGCGGCTGCTAGGCTGGTTAGCTGGTTAGCTGGTTAGCTGGCTCGCTGGCTGGCCACTCGGATGGAGGCGGCTGCTCTGGGGCTGTGGCCTAGGAAAATGTTTTCATTGTTGATTTTGCCAGGCACTTTTTGCCGCCCGACGAGTGCCACTTGCTCTAATTTTTCCATTTCAAAACCAATCAGCGCACACTCACCCCACCCCCTGCCCGTCACCCCAACGGTCGGCGAGTGTGAAGGGCCCCCGGGTCACACACAGACTGGAAATCCAAGCCCATCATAAATAAGGCCCTGGCTAGCAATTTAATAAATCAATTAAACGGCTCATGAATTCTCATTCTACCAACATCGCTACTCAAATTGCCCATCGATTCCCGCGAATCTACATTTCTCTGGCCAGGAAGTTCGTTCTGGCCACAGGTACACTTATCGATGTTAACTACAACCTAAGGACACAACGTGTGTGCCCGCAGTACAAGTGCCGAACACGTGTTGTAACCTGCCGCTGCCTCCGAAATCTTTCTCTGCCCCAACTGGCACGTACATGAAAATATTACACGAGATAAGGGAACGCTGCCGTGTGGGTTAGACCTGTGCACTGTCCGAATGAGAATAGAATGATATCCGCATTGCATGGCAAATGCGGCGTAATTAATGCCGTAGCATACATAGTCGAGCAACCTGTCAGCACAGCTCAAAATCAAAGTGACAAGTAAAATGCCAACGCCCACGCCCAGTCCATGCTCAGGCCACTAAACATGCCCCCGCCCCCGTCCCCGTCACCGACCAAGCCACCGCCACCGACTACAAAAAGCGGTCACTCAATTAGCATATCATTCAATCAGCCCAACAACGACAAGTTCAATATCACTACTACTGCTCCCCAGTGGACAGTGGACAGTGGACATGCTCCAAATCCTTTTCCCGAAACTTGGTCAACATACTTAAGCGCCTCAAGTTTGTTACCTGGCCCGGCGCTGTTGCATTGTCATGGGTTACCCTGACAGATTGAACTGGGTCACTGCTGTCAGAAACGTCAATTTCGCCACATGTACGAGTACTTGTATGTGCGATTATGCATAAAAAATCTGTGGAGGAGTTTCGCCTCTCGCACTCAGCACAGACCAGTGAAGTGTTTGACATGGTTTGACAGTTCCACCACGCGCCACACGTGATGGCACCACTGCGGGCAAGCAACAGAAGCAAAGCCACGAATGCAGTTGCATCCAGATGGATGAAGAATGAGCAATGAATTGTAATGAATGCAGAAGCCGATGTCAGAGGTTACAAAATTTAGATTCTAGATCTTTTTTAGAGTAAGTTCTACGGCAAAAGTCTATTCGTTTGATGGTTTAATTAAGTATAAGGTGAGATTACTTGTTTCTCATATGAAAAGTTAAAGTTCTCATCAAGAAGCTGAGTATAATATCAAGCTCCTTCAAATCTGAAGGCCAGAGCAGCATTGTT
Source organism: Lordiphosa andalusiaca (assembly GCA_035044965.1). Classification (NCBI taxonomy): domain Eukaryota; kingdom Metazoa; phylum Arthropoda; class Insecta; order Diptera; family Drosophilidae; genus Lordiphosa; species Lordiphosa andalusiaca. Next base: position 6,381,671 of record JAWNNM010000227.1, read on the forward strand.
CTACCTAAACTACTGGCTTCACTTGCAGAATTATACTAATGAATGCTCACTAAGCAGGTAGGGAACATCTCTAACCCTGCTAGAGATCAGGGCTGAATGCTTTGGATCGAAGCATTTTAATATGATATACTAGGATCAGCCTAGTATAATCTAGGAAGGGTCAAACTTTTAATTGACCAATCTTATAACAGAAACATAATCTCCCTTAAGTTCTAAGAAATTTTACCCAAGAAGCCACAAGTCTAAAATCAATTCCATGGATCAATACATGGCTTTAGAATATCCTACGAAATGTCGTATAATAGTTATCTTGGGGTAACGATTTAGATTCAAATATTAGGCACAAGTAAGGGCGCTGCAGTCGAGTTTATTTGTTTTCATTTAATTGTTTTTGAATTTGAATGTAACTGGTTTTTGTAACAGCTATTAAAGGGTCATCCTCAAAAGTAGACAACATTATTTTGTCCTCCGCTAAGCTTTAGATCTAACTCACGACCCGGGGTACCTGCTCAATTGTTTCGCTTATAACTCCGGTGTTTATTGTCCGATCTGATTGCTTTTTTCAGAAAAAAAAGATATTGGGCCTTGCTGATGTACATTTAAACACGAGGCACTAACTTGAAAATAGTGGATCTGGCGGTTTTTTAGCGATAAAAGGGGGAGGTGAGGGAATTTTCCAAATCTGAAACAAATTTGTTCTGTGTACGGTATACACCTACCTCGTGCACTACCTCATGCAAATATTTGTGGCTCTATCTCTTCTAGTCTCTAGGATCAACGCATTCATATAGACAAACGGACATGGCTATATTGACTCGGCTGTTCATGCTGAACAAAAATATATATTCTTTATGGGGTCGGAAATAGTTTCTACTCCCTGTTACATACACTCGCACAACTTCATGGTCCTCCTTATCCCATTTTTAATGGGAACAGGTTATAAAAATATCATTGAATAGAGGAAAGCGATTCAAGTCTAAAAACTCGCCAGTGAACTGAACTGAACCGAACCGAACCTTTAATCCTTTGTGGTTTTCAGTTCGGTTCAGTATTTCTAACAGGTTTGGTTTACCAGCTAGAACAAGCGGTTCGGATAGCGGTTTGATTCAGAACCGGTTTGCATCCTTGTTATGAACGGACAAACAGAAGGACAGACCGAAAGATGGTTATGGATTTATCCATTCAGTTATTGGTGCTGATCAACAATATATATTATTTATAGGGTCGGAGATGCCTACCTCTCGGTGTTTTATATCCTGTTAATAAACTAAGAGTGACGTGTGCCAAAATGTAGACTACTACTACTCTTGCTGTCTGCACAGCCGTAAGCTGGCTATGGGTACCTCCGTCAAGAACGGATGCGCATCGCTCATGCTTGTCAAACCAATAACTCACGAAAGTCATAGAATTCCCCGAAATGAGAACCAACTTCCATTCCAAAGTAGAAATTCGAATATGATGAAAACTTTTCTATATTTTGTAAAATCTTTTGCAGGCTCGGGAGATCAGTAAATTAAAGTGTCCAGTTCAAGCCCTAGCCGATACGGTTTCCAGTCTCGACTATAACAGTTTTATATCTTTCCAATCGCCTACCACATTTGCTTATACTCACACCCACACCCCAGCTTCGACAATCCCTTGCCTGTACTAAGGCCTTAAATAACCACATTATCAGGTACAAGCCGCCCAAGTCTTATGGCCAATTGCCAAATGCCCAAGACCTCAGCCGCACGACTGTCGTGTACTCGTACATGGTCAGCTTGAATCTGCGCTGACCCCACAACAAGAACGCCTCGTTCTCGTCCCCGATGTAGACGCCCGCGGTTTTCTTTCTCGCTTTTGTGTGTGCAATTTCGACACTTTCAAGATTTTACTATAAAAATTTGCCATAAATTTGTTTGGCTGCTGCTCCTCGGTGTCTGGGTATTTTCTCTAAATGTATTTGAGTTTCATTGGGCTGGCTGCTGCATCGCGCTTGTTGCAGTGGAAACCTACACGCATGTCCAGGGCCTGATGATATGTACTTTCGCAAACATAACTGACATGTTTGGCTAAGAGGCAATAAAATAAATTCCATGCCAAGCGGAGAACAGGGGAAGGGGACGGCGACTCCCAAGGAGCACGTGTCTTGGTCAAGCAAATGAAGTTAACTCAATCATGGGCCAGGCCTAGGGCCAATAGTAAGAATGTTAGACCAACTTGTAGGGAATTTATCAAGCTGCTGCTGCTGCTACCACCACCAAGGGCTCTCCACCAGCCACACGCTCAAGGGAGCAGAGTGATATTTATGCCAATTGTTGGCTTATAAAACTGGTCAGCTACATGCGTGTGTGGGTCTTAGAAGTGCCAGTAGGAGGATGGAGCAGGGATCTGGAGCTGTTGTTACTTTGGCGCAAACACAAACGGACACAAAAGGTGAATTCAATTTATTACGAGAGCAATTCAAATCCGAAGGTTGAAGTTGAGACAGAGCGGAGACTGCAGCTCCGACTGCTTATCAGGCGCACTAATCCTTTGGCCAGGAGGAGGCCAAATGCAATTATGTGTATTTTATGCTCCGACTGGCTTCATACTTTTGCCTGATTGACAAATAAATTTGCGATGCATGCGTGACGATAGCCATAGCTAACGAGTTGTTGGACTGAAAGTGTTCTGCTCGGCTCAGCTCGGCTCGGTTCTGTGGCGGGGCGGCAGCCAACAGCCACTCCATTGATAGCATTGATAGTTTTCCATTTCATTGTCAATGTCGGCGGCATTGGTTAATTAAGCTTCCCCAAAGGCAATCAATGTTTTCACTTAAGTGCAAGTAAATTTCACTGCGTCAACATCTGCAGCTGGGCAGGAAGAGACTGTTCTTTGGACAGCATTTGTTAAATGTTAGACAGAATCCGCCTGCCATTGTGGCATCCCATCATGGTCATTAGTAGGCAGCGTGATTTGTGGCCCCCAGGAAGAATCTGAACTTGGTAGAGTTCAGCTCTGTGCTGCTGCTTCTTTTGTTTTTGTTTTAATTACACTTACAGACATTTCTGCGTACGCCCTGACATCCCCCAGTCAAAGTCAAAGCAGCCGCAGCCCACGTAGCTGGTCAAGAATTTATAGACAATGCGACTACTTCAATTATGGCGATAAGGCACACAGACCCAATCCAAGATACCCAATGTGTACCGATCAATGCCCCCCTCCCACCCGAATGTCTTTGCATAAAAATGTCGAATGTCGTGCGGCGTTTGTTACTTATTACATGTAGTAAGTGACTGCGACTTGGATTGCGACGGCTGCAACTACGACCGATATCGATATGGTTTACTCCGCTCTGATCAGTCACACAAACACATTTACACCGTAAGAAAAATTGTGTGGCCGTTAAAATGTTAGCTGATCGAAAAGGAATTTAATAACGACATTGTGATCTCGACTTTTTTTTTATTGGCATGGCGACTTTTTAATAGATCTCGGAGTAGCTGAGTATCCGTTTTAACTGAGTGGGAAATGAATTATAACTGCTTGCAAATCCCTAAAGAGATTCGTAGGTTCCCCCGGAAACCATATTAAAGGCATTTTAGAAAACTAGTCTTATTATTGTTCAACGTTGAAATTGAAATAGCATGCTGTAATTCTGGTTGTGGTGCAGCGGGTAGTGTGTGTGTTTGCCTCGGACTATCATAATGAATCAGGCTTTTCTTTAAAAACTTGCATTCGGTCTGCTTCACTAGCTATATGCGCCAGCTTTAAAGTATATAGACATGAAAAAGCATCTCAAACATTGTCGTTTGGATTTGGCGTAGGGCCCTTTTTCTTCTGCGAGAAAGACACAAGCTGAGAGATTGAGAGGAGCTCGGCTTGGCCCCTTTGGTTTTGTAAAGCCGAGTATCTATTTATTTCTTGTAATACCGAAAAATGATTCCAGGATTTAAGTTAAAAGACAAACAAAATGGTATAGCTTTGCCAAAAAAAAATTGTAGAATTGTTTGGACTTGATTATTTTAGGCCTTAAACATTTTATTTTACGAGGATATCAGAGTCAGTCAATCAAAAAGCTGATCTTTCCCACCGAACGGGTCTAAACTGGGTAAACATTGATGTTATGAGAAAATTTTAGCACAAACTTCGTAATCAGCATACAAAAATCATCTAGAATACTACCACCCTTTCTATAAACAGGAACTTGTTGCCTTGATTTATTCTTAAAGGATTTTTAGAGATTTTATTGGCACCCTCCAATTAGTCTTTTTAAAAGCTTACATAGGTTACAGATTACATGGATTAAGAGACACACTTTGGTCTTCTATTAGTCGCTACCCACTGAGACAGATAAAGAGTCCTTTCGGGTCGTTTGCTTTAGCCTCTCAAACTGATGAAGTTTGACAATAATCTTAAGGAAGCAAAACGTTAACAATCCACTGCCGGTCTCTCCGATCACCCTTACAGAGGTGAGGGAACAGCATAACAGGCCCATATCGTAACAATCCAATGGAGAAAATCTTTGAGACATGTCCGACGAATAATGTGATAAAGTGTATTGAATAAATTTCAGCCCTGTGATGATTTTACAATTTTTCTTCAAGTGTACTTCAATACAAATTCACGAGCTACGACTACGTGCTGGCCACTCCGACCTTCAACTTAGTTTGCAACCTTGTTAGTTGGTTGTTTTTATGTTTCTCTGGTTTTCTTTGCAGAGTTCGTTTTTCATTTGCTTTTTTTTTTTGGAGTTTGGCAGCTCGCGGCACAATCGCGATCACTTTTGGTGATTGTACAGCAACGCCTCCGACGTCGACGTCATCAGAGCGACACAAACAACACGCAACTGACAGAACAACAACGACACCCCCAACAATTGGAGCAGCAAATTTGTAGAACTCGCTGTCGTCCGTGTCGTATGCTGAAGCCAATCAGACGGCGACAAGACTTCTAGCCATCATTAAATTGGAAATAAAATAATGCGCCCTGGCTGCCGCCTGTGTCACGCTCTCGCCCCTTTAATAACTTTGTTGGCCGCTATCATTGTCAACGCATCTACCGAGTACCAAGTACCAGATCCTTGGTCTATGCCTCTGGTGCCTTACCAACATATTGCTCTATTTTCACACAGCAGTTTCGATTTCAGTTTCACTTTCCGCTGGTGCGCCCATCATGTTTAACAAGGCAGGCGCGCGACGCCAACTCAGAACCCATCAACTAGGTAAACGAGCTGCGCCTGTCCTGGCGTTGGTGATGCTGATGCTGCCATAAACAACTTAGGCGAGTGGGCAGCGTCGCGGCGTCACCAATCCTTGAACATTCTTTGGCTGCAACTTTTCCAAAAACCATCTGACTCATCTCATAACTTCCTGTGCTCACGAAATATGATTACCCACATGACGTCACGGCCGCCGCAAGGTCACTTGGTGACTTTGTCAGACTGTGGAAATTCCTGTTAAAAGAAGCCCCGCCACATTTCGTACACTTAATAAGTAGTAGAGCGCCATAAATACTCGAATTTTTATGATGCCACTTGACACTGTTGCCAGGCTCAGAACCAGCTCAAAAACCACTTTTTTTTTATTTGCACGTTTATTATTTTAATTTTTTGTGGCTAGAGCATCTTTCTCGAGATACTTTTTTGTAAATCAATATTAATTGATCTGGTTTAACTTGTTTGCATTTGCTGCTCGTTGCTGTATTTGTTGTTAAACTTTTCATTATGAATGCATAACGGTAAATATTAAATACTTGCCAAATATCAACTGAACCAGTTTTGTATTTCATATTCATTTTTAGGCACTAAACCATATTTAAACAGAACATTTTATTTGAAACATGTCAACATTCTGCAGAGGGGGAGGAGAGGGAGAGCCACAGACAATTTAATACCGTTCGTTCAGTGAACCTCAAACTGTTTAGGACTGAACTCTGAACTTATAAAGAGGTAGACAGGCCCTACCAGTTTTAGTCAACACTCCTCAAAACCAGATTTTAAATAAACATCTTGTTTTGGTATTATATCAATGATAAGAGTAGACACATTTTGACCAGTTCTAGCAGTTAACATCCACTAAATCTTTATAATAATATCTCATTTTCAACTCTTTAGCTACCTGGGATGCGGTGTGATTGGCACATTTATGGTGTCGATTGCTCGCCTGCTCCTGCGTTTCAACAGATCTTAACCTGGCCTAACGCTCGCGCGACAATTGAGATTGTAGTCTTTTGCTTTATCCGAACTTTATTTTTGCCACGAGAAAAGTTGCGTTTGGTGGGGAACATTTTCGATTATTCTGTCCTTTTATGTAACTGTTTAGTACTATTTGTTAGTTATCAAATAAAATACTCCATATATATTTAAGATTTTTTTAAAGAAAGATATACCATTTTAAGTTCATGTATTTTAAATGATAGTATTTTTTTAACCGCCCATAGATATGCAATGGATTTTGTTCAAAATTTTTATGAGAATACCATGCAAATGTCTAGCCAACTACAGAAATAGCATAATTTTGATATTATGCATTAAGAATGTTAAATCTTCGCTTTAAAAAATCTCAAAATTGTTTGCAATAATATATTTTAAAGCTGAGGTTTAATTCTATACGATAACACTGAGAGGATTGAAACCATAGTATGAATTTCCCCTAAAACGTCACTAAAAAGTATCAAAATACATATTTTAAGCAACTTCAAGCTGAAATTCCCATAAATCTAGACGTGACTTCAGATGAAAAGAAACACTTTGAAACTGTTTTACAAGTCCGAATGCATCGGTTTAAGGTTTCGGTTTAAGCCCGTCTTGCAGCCCACATAATAACACAACGAGAAAGCTAAGCTAACTTCGTCTGTGCCGAAGTTTTTATAACCTTGCAAGTGCTCGCTTAAATATTATCAAAAATACGCGTTTTCCCATTTTCCGACCGATCGTTCGTATGGGAGCTATATGATATAGTCATCCGATTTGCTCAAAAATTTGTTAAATTATGTGAGAGCATGTGAAACAAACAACAACAAAATTGCAGGATGCTACCATTAAAAACAAAAAAGTTTTTTTAACTAAGACTGTTTTTCAGATCTATCTTTTGTATGGCAGCTATACCATATAGTTGTCCGATTTTAATTAAACTTGGTAGAATTATAAAAAGAACACAGAAAACCAACGATTACAAAGTTTGGAGACGTTTCCATTAAAAATAAAAAAGTTTTTCTCATTAAAACTAGTTTCCCGACCGATTGTTTCTATGGGAGCTATAATATATAGTCATCCGATCCAGTCGGTTCCGACATATTAGTAGTGTGCAGCAAAAAGAAGACTCTGTCCAAAATTTCAGCTCGATAGCTTTAAAACTGAGAGACTAGTTCGCGTAGAAACAGACAGACAGACGGACGGACAAAGCTCCATCGACTCAGCTCGTCACCCTGATCCAGAATGTATATAGTTTATGGGGTCGGAAATGAATATTTCTATGCGTTGCAAACTTCTGGACAAAATTATAATACCCTTTGCAAGGGTATAAAAAAAAGGTTGGCAATATGAAAGGAAGCAATGCAGATTAATGATGATAAGAGGTCAGATAGCAAATGCATCTCATTTATAAATGTTCGTCTACTACTTACCAATTAGTCGGCTTCTGTATATATATCCGTCTGGTGTTCCTTAGGCTCGTGAGAGCTATGTTTTTTCTATGTCCATCCATTTCGTATGTCGGCTTTTGCCAGGCATCATCAAGGATCAATTCAGTTCATGTCTGCATTCTTCATTTTTGGAGGTAGCTGAAAAAGGATTAAATCTTTATTAAGGAAGAAATGTTCGTGTTGGAATAAGTCTAACTTTTAAGTAGCTTATTTTTTAAAAGGATTGATTTGCGCTTAAAGTTTCAACGTCTGTCGCAATTTAACTTCGGTTTGTGAGATTAAATTAGCAGTTCAGTTCAAAAAGTAAGTTAATTCTACTTTAAGATTTAACTGAGTTCATTATTTTAAAAGCTTTCACTTTCATTTATATGGTTAATTTTAGATTGTCATTTCTCTCTTAACAATTACCTAGATTGTCTTATTTAAAGCAATATTAAGCAGACGATTTCAAATCTTTCCATCTTTCGAACTCACAGCGAATGCTAAGGTTTAACCAAACATTTGCAAAGGGTATCAAAGCATCAGCACAGCCGATTTTAGCATCTCCCTCTCGTATTTCACAAATTTTGCCCAGAAGTTTTATTTTCATTTCAAATATCAAGAAACTAGTTTACCACACCAAATAATAAAATACTAAACACTTTAGCGGGACAGCATAAAACATTTGATAATTATTATTATTTTGTTTAGGAACTTTTGTCTAAATGCTAATAATTTATGTGTATTGTATTCTCAAAATGAACCGGATCTAAGGGTAGGGTAAGTGAGTGAGTGAGTATGTTATGTCATAGTACCCGACGAACATACTGATGAAAACGTGTTCTTTAAAAGTGAAACCGCTTCTAGGTGCGTTCCAAAGAAAAGTGAAATTAACAAATTATTGACGATAATAATGATCGATTAAGCATTTATGCAAATTATCTACTAAATGCAGCATAATACTTTTGTTAATTCAATTAACAAATGGGATTCGATTAAGCCATATGATAGCCCGGGGGAAGGCTCCAAAATAATTTGTTTCTTTGTCCACATAAATATCAATTAAATTTAATATTAAGTTCTGATTCTACTGCACAAGAATCTATACGGAGGCCTAAATGCCATTGATGTCACGTCGAGTGTGTGCAGAAAATCAATTAAACATTTGACTGGCGGAAGTAACAGACCGAAAACTGCAAGCCATGTTTAACGCCTGGGTGGGTTAAAGCGCCATTAGCATTGGAGCCACAGATATGTACTCGAGTTCCATTAATCTTCCGTTTTGCTTGTGTGTAGTTTTTTTGTTGTTTTTTTGATTTTTGATTTTGTTTGTTATGGTGTTTTGCTTAATTTGGCTCGAGATATGCTTGAAATGGTTATAAATGCCAAACTGCCAAATGCACACCCGTTTTTTTTTTAATTTTCTGCAAAATCAACCAAATTAGGAAACCGCACTAATTGCTTTCAATCTGCTCTCGCGCCCCCAGATTTTATATGTAGTTCGATCGATTGTATGCAGATTTGATGGACAATGCTCGAGCATGTCCGAGTCAGAGGCGTGGGCTGTGTTTGATTCAATTATGCCATTAAAGAGCAACAGATTAATCACAATTAAACTTGAATACGGTTTCTCGCATTCATCGCACACTGTTAAAACAAGTTTATATTATGTTGGTGGGGCATCTTAGACAAATCACTTTTATTTTCAGCCGGCCAACGACAACACCCAGCTGGGCTGATACCCGCCGCCTAGCACTAAAGATTGATATCATATACCCCCCCATCGTGGCAGTTAGATATGTTAAAACTTACGAAAAAAAACGACAAAAAATAAATAAAACAGGTTACAATAGAACAACACAAGCCGAAATGAAATTTCTGCTGCCGTAGAAGTCATAAAATTTTAACTTTTGTCGCTGATCTTTAAGTAAAATTGTATAAGACTGCTTGACGATGATTATTCAAGGACAGCCTGTTTTGGAACCGAAAGCATTTGCATACTCACTCAAATGGGCGGCTTAGACCAACTTACATACATTGAGTGTGAAGTTAAGAATATGTTTTAGTTCAGATTTAGCTACTAGTATGCAGATTAAGCACAGCAGTCACACGGGCCGAGAATGTGTTCCCCACAGATCGCGTGATTTGGAGTCATAACTAGTTACAAAATGTGAATAAAATTTAAGAAAATTTAATTTTAATACGAAAAGTGTGGTCTATAAATGTTTTGCCATATGCGGAAATTTGTTATGATCTTTTCAATCTTTTCTTCAATAATATTAAAATTTCTAGGGGATATAATAATATGAACTTGGGAAACTGCCCAGCAAACAAAAACATAAACTGTCCTCCAACTAATTGTAAAGCAAATAGTATTTAACTGGTAGCAAAACAGCTAGATTTGGGTGAGTTGGGCAACTAAGCAACGGCACATGGCAAAGCTTTTGGTGTTTATTTTCAAATTTATCATTCATCTGCCCAGCTGACGTTAAAGTGGAACGAATGCGATCGAAATTAGAAGTGAAACTTAATACAAAGTGTATAAAAACAAGGATATAGTCAAACTTATTGCAGTTAATGTGAATAGGAAAAAGGTTGTATCATGCAAACCTGCAAAAATCGTACAGCTGTTTTTTAAGATGAACCACCCACTGTCATCAGCGATCAATGCCCACCAACTGAACGTTTCTCAACAGTCTCTTCATGCTAGCGGTGGCATAAACGTTTGGGAATTCCAAAGCAGAAGGCGGGAAAAACATCGAGAGGCAGCGTAGGAAAGACAGCCGCCTTTGTGTGTGTCATCATGCGGCAAACAAGGTATTTTGAACTGTGGTTGTGTGAAGATTTGTAAAATAAAACAAGAATAACTGTAAAGTGCAGTTTATACAGTACTTGGTGCCAACTGGTATTTAACTGGTTGCAAATGGCTGCTGCTAGGGACAATTGTCTGCTCCCTACATTGATTTACGAATATGCAATACGAAGTGCAACCAGTTGCGAGTTTTTAGAGACTCTTATACGTCTGGTGTTTAACTGGACACTTTCTCCTCCAATTCCTACTAATTAAACTACTTTAGAGACTGTTATACTTCTGGTATTAAACCAAACCCTTTCTCTGCAGGATACTTTTGGACCGGCATAAAGAGTTTGCCTCCTTTCCTCCAATTTGTACAAATTAAACTACTTTAGTGAATCATATTCTTCTGGTATTAAACTAGACACTTTCTCTGCAGAATATTTTTGGACAGACATAAAGAGTTTACCTCTTCTCCTCCAATTTCGACCAATTAAACTACCTCGCACTATAAGCCCTTGTAACAAACATTTTCCCGCCATTCTTAGACTCACATTAACAGACGCTTAAAAACTGGTTCAACTAATATAGACTCCAACCATATCACATCATAGCTGTAAACCTCATTCCAATGTAAGCTAATGCGTAATTAACGCAATTAAGCTGTCTCCCCCATTGGCAAATACTCGTTCTTAAGTTGAATTCTACTCAACTGCAAGTCACTTTAAATATAAACTAATTAATGTTCTAAGATTAAAACGCGCGATTGCTTTAATTGCAGTTTCAACGCGTGGCGATAGCCATCGCCAGCTCGAAGATCTATCTGACTGTTGCGGGCGGCTACTAAATCGATCTGATGGCATGATTTATAAACTGAATGGACTGCCCGCACAACCGCCGCCACCTATGCGCCATTAGAGTGCACATCTTTTGGCCGGGGTGTTGCTCCTGAACCTGGCCCGGCGTGGGCGCCCCCGGGAGCTGCTGATTAATGTGCCCACTTGGGGCCAGAAAGCGAAAACGTTAAAGACGGTCGACTACTGCAAAAAAAGAATTTATGGCAGGCCAGGCAAATACACCAAACACCATGTAAATCAATTATTCACTCCGCCCGGTCCAGGCAAATGGCATAAAAATGTCATACAATTTGTGACAATTACAAGTAGCAGACGATAAAAATTATGCACCGAGAACTTTTTGAACTCTTCTGCCATAATTCATACGGCAAATTCTATAAATACAGTTGGGTGAGTGAGTGATTATGGCGTGTTATCGGCTTGGACTGGACCCGGGTGGCGGCGTAGAGAGTTTGGCCATTAAGTTTGACTTATTTATAGACAATTGATTTATGAGGTTGACTCTTTTTTAGATTTGATTGGAAATGGAAACAAAATAGACTCATTGCAATTGGGAACGTGGCTTAGACTGGATAGCAGTTTAGGTTCAAGGTTATTTACACTCTAATTGGATGCATATTGCACAATACAAATTGAGTTTTTATCTTCTCTACATAATCATTAATTACTTAAATACACTTCGAAGGTCTGTCTTTGAAATACCATTCTTTTAGACTATTCCAATTTCTAAATTAACGGCTTTGGTAATAAAAACAACTCTGTTTAATGATAGAATCTGATTCAATACCTCTGCTAGAGGGTATATTCTTGTGGCTGGTAGCACTTCCCTACAGGAAGTGGAAGTAAGAAGTTAGTGTCACCAATTCCTAAAAGAATTGCCTGCGGCATTCTTAATACCTCAACTCTGTCTAAAAAGTCTTGACATTTATCATCCTGTGTAGAATCTTACCAATGACAAATGGCCTGCTGAGACTAGAACAAAATGGTTTCAGGCCCCAGCGATCTTGTGTTGACACCCTGCCCATAATAGTGGTGCAATCCACGCCATGGAGGTAGCCATGTTATTTACTGTTTGTGAATTTTGATCAAAACGGAGGCCAAATGGAGTTCTCTACATAACTTTGGTATCCCAAAGACTGATAATTGAGTCAAACGAATCCTTAAGTCTTACCGTTTGTTGGAAGACAGTAACAGAGCTACACTCCTAGAAAAAATAGAGAGTTTCGGACTTGGTTCAAGAAGGTTTAATGTTAGAAGTTCGATTTGAATGAAACTTCTTAATCCTTGTTCTAAGAGCTTTTTTTGTTCTAAGAGCTTTAACATTCTCAAACTAAGTAGAAAACCCATTAAATCAAGTGCTACACATACTTAAATCCAAGATTGCTCTTTCTATAATCAAGAACGTAGTCGAAAACTACACTCAAAAAAAAATCAATCCGAAACGGTATTAAAAACGGGGTGATCCCGGATATTCTCGAGCTGATCCCAGAAAAAGATTGAATATTCTTCCACTTTCTTCCGAAAAACAGGATTACTTTAAGCATGCCCCGGGATCACCCCGTTTTCAATCCCGAATTCGGATTTTTTTTTTCTGTGTAAGAATGCTAGTTCTTATATCAAGAGCTTATCAGGTTTAAAAGAGTAAGCTCGCTCACTACTAAATCAAGAGCTCCACAAACAGGGAAATAAGACGATGTCACACGATATTCTTTAAGTTTAAAAGGAAGTATCTGCAAGTATCTTCAGTCAAGTCCGAAAGATATTATAGTTTTTTATGGAAACATCTTTAAACTCTGCATGTCATAGTTCCGTTGGTCACTTAGATCAGATTAACTTGTATGTTTACTTTTATGACTTTGCAGTTCACAACTTTGCAGTTTTGATAGGACGTAGATATGTCCTGACCAGAATGCAGTATTCAGCAAATATCCCACTTATGATAGAATCAGAAAGTTTTAGAAACAATACTGCATAGGCAAACAGCTCTGTTTGGTGTAGATGCTTATAGTTGCAAACAAACATAACTGAATGATTTCAAGTTCCTGAAACTATTGATCTCTTGTTTCTTTTCTTTGTCTCCGCTATAATTCTGAACTCTTCTGCTTGTTAAGTTTGTCTAACCATCTCTATACATCCTATAGATGGAACATTTTAGAAGTAGTTTGATCCACTTCCTTTACAATCTTATTCCGATGAGGTCTTTAAATTGAATTAATCTATTTCATTCAAGCTAGAAGTTTTTGGTCATTTAAAAGGATTGAAATATATCGTTTCTTTTGTATTTTTTTAAACTCAGCTTGCATGACTATCAAAGTATCTTTAAACTTGCAGTTCTTCCATTGATTAATTTGTCATCGTTTCTGTAAGTTTGCCATAATTGCATATTTAAAGCTGACATTTATTATAATTAAACATACATGCATCGCACATACTACAGCAGACTGCATCGAGTTGACTGCTTTCAGTTTCAGTGCTAATTTTGTGGCGAGTTGATTAATAAGCCGCCATAAGTTGCTATCACACACAGAACACAACACAGCAGCCACAAACGCGAGGCCATTCGTCTTCTAGACAAAGAGCAGCGGCGGCAGCTCTTCTTCCTTCCAGCGAGGTGCTGAAATCGAAATTCAGTTGCCTCCACATGGCCTTGAGCCATGAATTATATGTGCAATTACTCTTCAGGTTGTCAGGCAGCCGCCGCCTGGCCGCGTCCGCAACTGAGTTGGGTTACTCTGCGACGAGTGCTCTAATGGCCGGGGCAAAGAAAAGTGCAAGTTGCCAGTTACGATTATGGAATTGTGCCACTTGTGGCAAAGCTGTCTTCTTTCTAATGGCGCCGTTGGGGCACTCTGGCACTTAATTACAGCTTGTTTGTGGGGGCCATGTTGCAAGTCAGCGTGTTACCGATGATGCCCCCGATGCTGATGCCGTTGCCTTTGCCTTTGCCTTTGCCTGCACCTCGGCACGTTGCAACGTGTGAAATGAATGTCGACTGTCAGAGAAGCGTAGCGCATGTTGTTGATATCATCGAACAAGCAACCTCAACAGCCGCAGTGATAGCCATCGCGCTTAGTATGTGATATGTGAAATGCCTTCGGAGTTGGGGCTTACGGCTGCGTCATCATTGTCAGTCAGCTTTTGACAAGAAGTCAAGACAAGTCAAGCCAAGTCAAGCCAAGGTCGCGACCTGCTGTCCAAAAAGTTTCTCATTCTTATTAGCTAATTAATAGCAATTACTGCTCCACAATGATTAGCATGGGGGGAATAGCAGCTTTAGTTCTTGTTTAACACTTTCAATTTTTTTGGGCCACGTCATGGCACATTATAAACAAATAACCAGACTCTTGACACCTCAAACAAATTGGCTATTAAATTATGAGCAGAACGATTTTACATGCACCCTGGGACCTAGCCCTTACTAACACAGGGGCGGAATTTGGCTGTGTGGGGGGAGGGATGAAGACCAAATTAGGTAATGTGCTTCAAGAAACAAAGCTTTTCATGAAAAAGTTAACTATCTTCTAGTGGTTCTTAGATATTTGAAAGTCCTGCCATTTTCCATAAAAGATACATTCTTAGTAGTCAAAGTTTGAGCGCCCAGATAGTAAGATTCTTCTTATACCCTTGCAGAGGGTATATTGAAATTGTCCCGATGTATTTAATCCGTCAGTTCTAAAGCTTTCGCCACCAAACTTTGCACGGTCTTCTGGTACAAATACGCCTCACATTTGTCGGAACCGGCCGGATCGGATGACTAAAGCATATAGCTGCCATAGGAACGATCGGTCGAAAAACTAGTTCTAGTGAGAAATACTTTTTTATTTATATTGCAAACGTCTTCAAACTCTGTATTTACTAGTTTTCAATGCTTCTCCATGTTTCTGCCATATTTGGTCGAAATCGGACTTATATATAGTACAGCTGCCATAGAAAAGTAAGGTTAGAAAAACAGTCTTAGTAAGAAAAACTTTTATGTTTTCTCTGTAAACCTCTTTGAAATTGACATACATTAATTTTATAAGCTTTTACACAATTCTTCAAAGTTTTGTCAAAATCGGATGACTATAGGTTATAGCTGCCATATGAATGATCAGTCAAGAAACTAGTTTTAGTGAGAAAAACTTTTTTTTTTTTAAAGAAAACGCCTCCATACTTTGTATTTCTTAGTTTGCTATGCTTTTCCATGATTACACAAAGTTATATCGAAATCGGGCATCTATATAGTATAGCTGTCATCTAAAAGTAGAGTCAGAAAAGTAGTTTTATTGAGAAAAACTGGCATGATTTCAGTGGATATGTCGTTCAAATTAGTTAGAACATGTACTGCAAGATATACAAACTTTGGCCGAGCCGAAGTTAACTTTCCTCTATTTTTATTCGTTGGATCCTTGGTTTTCTGATCCATTAGCTCGTTAAAGTGGGCCACCGTTTCAACTAACTGTTCTACCTAATTTGAAAAGAGGTTGTCTGTTTTGCCAGATTCAGCGATTCCCCCATTGGAATAATAAATGTGGCCTTCTTTTTTGCTTGAAAAAAACAATTACCTACTCCGCTCCTGCCCTTTTAGAATTCAAATCCAATTTGGTTCTTTTTCTTTCAAATTTCCCAAGCTTCAAGGCGAACAATTTGAAACACACGCGGAAATTGCAAACAACTTGAGAGCCGTTCAATTAACACCCAAAAAAAAAATGTTAACTTCTTTCCCACCGCAGCAAATAAACTGACAACTCATGAAAACCATTTGCTACTGTTTTGATTTCGTTTTTATGTGTTAATATTGAACACGTATGGCGGCCAGGCTCGAATGTGTTTGTAAGTATAACTCGGAATTGCATTTGCGTCTCTTGCATGCCAAAATGCCGAAATTGTTGTGAAATTGCCAACTGAAGGTCTTTTGGGCAAAAGGTTGACCTTTAATTTGATTACCACCAAGTCGTTGACATTTCCCCGCTGACTCATCGTTCCGTTCTTTGATTGCCCTATCGGGCTATTGATTTGGCTTATCCATCATACGCCACGGCCCACACGATGCCACCTTCTATTTGTGTGTCAGCACGAATTATAACCAATGTGATTTAAATCGCAAGCAACACGAGCAGCACCAACAATAATAGTAATAATAAGTAGAAGACCAACACCACCGCCAGCCACCGCCACCGCCGGCGCTAGCTTAAGTGTTGCTCTTTGTTGTTGGGCCATGCGGAAATTGTTTGTACAACAGGCTAAGACAACAACAAACACAATGAAGAAGGCGCCCAAACATGAGCTAAACAATTCATTATTCTTATTATTATCACTATTATTTTAAACGCAAAGAGCAGGCAAAAATAATTAAACATAAATCGCTGTTTCAATCTCTGCATTGCCCGGCGGGCATTAAATTGAGTGAAGCACGAATTAGAGAATTTTACAAATGTTTTTTCAACCGTTGTTGGAGATCGTTTAATTTGCATATGAAAATGTTCAACTCGGCTTATTAACTTAACTTGATTTAAGTACATTTTATAATTATTTAGTTATTGAGGTGTGTGATGTATGTCAAATAGAGAGAGAGAGGTAAAGCCTGAATTTATTTAAAACAATTAACATATTTTCAACTTTAGTATGCTGTTTGATTTTACTTAAGACACAGACTTGGACTCTTTCCTGCTCGATTTAAATAATTAAGACCATAATATAATCCAGAGTTGCTTGCGTAGTCACCAATACAAATAAATAATATAAGTCTGAAGCAACAACAACCTCTAGCTGTCTGTATGTTTATCCTAAAAACTTCGCTTAAAAGCAATAAGGAATTTAGCATTCTTGCATTTCTCAAGTCTTAAATTTCCAGGAAGGTATGCAATGCAAAACCAGTACAGTAAGTTAGTCATTTGTACAGACTTCCCTTTAAAATATGTGAGATTTGATTGTTAAAGTTTATTTCAAAGTCAAAACAAAAGCAGAGATTTCTCACAAAACGAGCCTTAAATGTGTCGAAATAGGCATTTAAAGCAATTTTAAGCTCAAACTTCTTAAAAACGTACATATATTCGTGCTCAGTAGACGAAAATCATCTAAAATCACAACACAACTGTCTAAACAACCATTGCTGTCCATATGTACAATATCTTTGTTGATTTCTGTTGATTATTGAATTACAGCCACTTTGACCAAATCATTCGACGCACAACAACAAATGTATCATATACAAAGGCATACCAATTTGTAGTAGTACGTTAAAGAGAAGAGAGATATATACGAAATAATTGTTGGAATTTCGTTATGCAAAAGTTGGTTTGCGAATTGGAATGGCTATGCGAAAAGCCATATAGCTTGCAGGCACCCCTGCTATAGCCTATACATCTGTACATATATATGAATGTGAATGTAATCTGCAGTTCTATGTTTCAGGGCGGACTTAGACCTGAGCAGTAGGAATAGCTGGATTCCTTCCCAAAATCAGACATGTTTCAGTACTTCCCATGAAACTTACCCATGAGATTAGTACTGAAATCATGCCTCAAACCAGCTAAGTTCATGATGTAGTAGTTCAAGGTTGAAAGTCATATAAAGGTTGCCATGAATTCAGCAACAGCATTTCCATTTCAGAGCTGATTCTGCTATGATTCAGGGTCTTCTTCTATTCCAATCCCTAGGTGGGACATAGGGCATCAAAGAAAAGATGATTCAGGGTATGTATGTTTTTTTAAGTATTTATATGTCCTTGTATGTTTGTTTCTTTAATGCGTCTAAGCCGCTGAACCGATGTTCAGGAAATATTTACAGTGTGTTCATGTCAATCAGACCACAACCAGTTCGAAAACGTATAAAAACGTTTAAAAATTGGCTATAAACTGGCTCAGAAGTTGGAGTTTTATATTTCACTGGATCAGATTCGGTTATAAATCGATACAAAAGTGGTTCAAATCTGTTCAAAAGTTGTACAAAGCCTTAACTCAGAAGTTACTGAAGCTACAAAATTGAAATTTGCTCAGTAGAGTGGAAATATGGAGCTGAACATTTTATTGGTTCTGAACCGATTTCAAGCCAATTCAAAAATGGTACCGGTTTATATCTCATAAGGTATTTGAACCATGAACTTGTCGGAAATATAGAGATGGATATTTTACTGGTTACCGGTTTCAAACCTATTTAAAAATGGTTCAAAACGGTTTTAAAGCCTAGGTCTGTAGGTTTGTAATAAAGAGTTCAATGTTTTATTGGTTCAAACCCGGTTTGAAACCGAATCAAAGGTTTGCAGAGTCATATCTCATACGTTATTTCAGCTAGGAGCTTGAAAATTCGTACCATTAACTTCAAAATGTTGTAGGTCTACAGCGCTTGATTGAGAAATTGGTCTGTCGGTATATAATTGGAGTGGTAAAACGTTTTACAAATCTCAAAATGTATGCTGTTCATGGTCCAAATATTTTAAGGATTTTTAAAACGTTTTACACTCACAATATATTACATGGAAATATGTAGCTTGATACTTTTCCCATTTTAAAACTGGGCTCAAACCAGTAGTTGGATCCTACCAAACTGAATGAGAATGGAAGGGGTGTGTATAAACGCACAATTGATTTGAACTCAGAGTCCAAAAATACAAATAACATGAAATGTGTACAGCACACATTTTCCTCAACTAATTTCTTATAAATGGCTTACAAATGGAGATATCTTAGTTTTGACAGTTCATGAGGGTCATATTTGTTTATTAATATTTTACATGTTCAAGTACATGAAACGTATTAAGATTTATGTTAAGTTAGATTTGCTCATTGATCATAAATCATTTTAGGCTGCCACACAGCTTGTAAGTTATCAAAATTGATTATCAAAATTAAACTTTGAGTGGCCAAACTTCAACTTACTTACGGCGTAAAAGGAATATTAAAACCCATCTGTCTTTTCGAAAGGCTCCCCTAAAAATCTCTTTACCCAGAGCTACAATTTTAATGTGTTAAACATCTCCATAATTTGTGATAATGATAAATTCCTCTAATCTTTAATAAAGATCGGTTAGTTTACCACACAGAAATAAGGGGTCAAACAGTGTAATTTTAATCATAGCAAATCATTTGTGCTCCCAACATACACTCGGTTCGATTAACTTCAAATGGGAGACCCCTATGCTGCTGTTTGTGTATGCTTGGTGTGTAGAGCCAGCCAAATGACCATGTGGCCTTTGGATTTTCTGGCAGCCACCCATTTCCCAAGCAACGGCAGTTGGTAATTTAACAAAAACCTTTGTGTTCCACTTGCCAGACGCTGGACTAGCGCTAAAACCAAATTGTTTGTTTGCCGTTTCTCTTTCTTTTATGCTTATGAACTTTTTATTATGTAGCAAGGTCGTTCGTTGGTCTGCGACGCCAAAAAACAATTTGTAATGAATATTAAGACAACAGAAACAGTAAAAACGACGCATGCTCCCCATAGCCAAAAAGCTAAGTACAGGTATGTATATTTTTCCAGTGCTAACCATTCACCAAGCTCTCTTAACTGTTGTTGTTTTGTGTTGTTTTGTTATGGTTGCCATTTTTTTTTTTTTTTTGGTGTTGTTTAATTGAAATAGCAAAAACAATAACAATAACAAAAAAAAAAATGAACGAAAATTACCAAGAGATTACAACATGAGCGAAACAGGTAGTAACATTCTTGAGCAATTATGGCCACATTGTGATTGAATATCCATGAACATGGACCGGACACTTGAAAAGTTCTATTTATAAGCTTTGGAGCCCCAGAGGCATGTTGATAGAAATCTCAAAATTTACACTAGTTGGCAGCATTTTTGATACATAGTTAAATGATCAATTCTCTCGTCGATTTCTTATTCCAATATAGCTGCTGTTCTCTAGAATTCTTTAGAATTTTTGGTTTTTTGTATAGAAATCAAGGCTGCAAACCTTTAAAATTATCCATGAGGTTCGGTCCGTGGGTTCGAACCCATTGAAAGCTTCAAGGTTCGGTTCGCGGACCGGTTCTTGGAGCCCCTGAACCCAAGGTTCTGGTTCGAACCTTGGTTCGCTTGCACATAAAAGAATAGTTTGACTTTTGATTCTATAATACTTTGATACGTCTCACATTATATCTTCCAGGAGCTGTTCATCAGGTTCGAGGAGTCAAAAATGTAAGGCGCCTGGTTCATGGTCCGGTTCGCCAACCCCAAAAAAGCCGATCCGAACCGGTTCTCAGGGGTTCGCGTCTGGACCGGTTTGCAGCCTTGATAGATATATCGATAATTTTTTTTGAATAATTTTCGGAGGCGACTTATCGGATCCCTAATTATGTTGGTGATATTTTATAGGAATTTTTTCGGCAGTATTTTAGTTTTTATTTTACTTTCAAAGCTTAACTATCAGTATATAATCTAAAATATTAATTTTTAGGTAATTTTGTTTGAGGAAATAGTCACCTGAATATAAGGTCACTTTTCCCAAACGTTTACACCACCAGTTGAGTCAGTGTCACTCGAACTCACAACCTACAGTTACGAAAATGATATTCTAACATCTGAGCCACACATCTCTTTGCCATGTTAAAAGCTCAACTACTGACTGGGTTCGACAGTGTTGGCTTGGTGGACCCGAGCAAGAGTTCCAGAGGAGGTATAGTAATGTTTAGAATAAAAATTTCTGCAAGAATTTCAATAAGAAGAAGGCCAAATAGTCTGGCTTTGAATGTTTAGGGAGTACATTTTCATTTATCATAAATTAGCATTATTTTCCATTTGAAACTCTTAATACACCTTGATTAAAATATCCACTGAAAATTATAAAAGTTTTAATAAACGTGGCTAAAGATGTTTTTGTGAAGCAAACCCTTTTCCAAACAGATGAGAATCAGTTTGGGTTCAGGTTCGGAACGTCATGCGTTTAAAAGATAAAACGAGAAAGCTAAGCTAACTTCGACTGTGCCGAAGTTTTTATACCCTTGCAAGTGCTCGCTTAATTATTTTCAAAAATACGCGTTTTCCCATTTTCCGACCGATCGTTCGTATGGGAGCTATATGATATAGTCATCCGATTTGGCCAAAAATTTGTAAAATTATGTGTAAGCATGTGAAACAAACAAATACAAAATTGCAGGATGCTACTAGTTCCTATGGGAGCTATGAGATATAGTCATCCGATCCAGTGGGTTCCGACGTATTAGTAGTTTGCAGCAAAAAGAAGACTCTGTGCAAAGTTTCAGCTTGATCTTTAAAACTGAGATACTAGTTTGCGTAGAAACAGACAGACAGACGGACGAACAAAGCTCAATCGACTCCGCTCGTCACCCTGATCAAGAATATATATGGTTTATGGGGTCGGAAACGAATATTTCTATGCGTTGCAAACTTCTGGGCAATATTATAATACCCATTGCAAGGGTATAAATATCCATTTGGGAATGACATGTCTTAAATATCCGTTTAATCATCCAACGCAGCTGAAAATCATCCAAAGCATATGAAAAAGAATCACCCTTTGGATGATTTTTCAGCTCAGTTGGATGATCATTTAAGACTTTCCAATTGGATATTTTTTGGATCCCTTTTTTTTTTGTGTGGTACAACAAATGGATAATTATCTACGCGTTCCGAATATAAGTAACCAGTTATTTTAATTCTAGAAGTCGTAATATGACACATAAAGACTTTTGCCATGTTTTTCTTCTAGAAATCGCAATACGACACCCACCTAGTCTAGTACAAAATATGGATAATAATATACGCTTTTCGAAAATATGTAACCATTTGGATATAGATTGAATAGTTAGAATATAGGATTGAATAACTGCCGACTTATCCAGCCCGGACTAAGAACAATCAACTTCCAAACGACCTCACTTAAATATGGGCTTCAGTTCACTAATTTCAATACAGTTCACAATTTGTATGCCAGTGTAATCAAATGAAAATTGGTGGGGCCACTCCTAGCAAACACCAGATGAATCATAGCCAAAATAAATTGCATTTTAAAGCAAACTAAACCAAAATCTATGACATGTTGAGTTAATCAAAAACAACACCAAAACCGAACCATATATAGAAACTAGTCGCAGTTTTGTAGACAGAATGGGGGAAATACCCAAAGCAAAACATCCGCGAGCCAATTCACACGCCTGAAATATCAGAAATTGCAAATTGTATTTATAAGAACATCTTCTGCTTACAACCTCAATGCTTAGCCCTAAACCAGCATCTGACTCAAGCCAATGCAATTGAAACTACTTAATGTTGGGCCGATTGTTCGGGTGTGCTGTTGACGTCGCCACACTTCGGCTTATGCCTTCGGCTGTAAGCTTTTTTTTTTTTTGGCTCTGACTGTGGCTGTCTTGTGGCCAGTCGCACCGTTACTTGGCCAGTTGAAATACGCAGCTTGAGGCGAGCGGTTCTGGCGTGCGCTTCTTCGTCGTTACTAAAGATTCTTACTAACACCAGAGACACAGCAGCAGTCGTCGTCGTCGTACCCAGTTGTCGCGTCGTACTCAGAGTGTTGTGTAAATTGAAAAGAAAACCATCAAATAACTACAAGAATTAATAACCACAAAACTAAAACAAAAACCAAAACTCGTGCAAAGTGTTCTTAAGCGGAGCCCACCCTTAATTTTTGGGATATTTACAAAGCAAGGGTAAGTGAACTGATGACCTTGACATTTAATTAAATGTTGACTAAACTTGTCACACCAGGAATGTTCTCTTAGAGCAGCGACGAGATTTTTTTAATTAGCGTTTGGCGGTGGCTCATAAATATATATAAATATTATATATAGAAGTGTATATAAATGAGTCTAAAGGCCAAGCTGTGTGTGTGTGTGTGTGTGTGTGTGTGGTTGGTTGTCCATGAGTGTGAAATAAAAACCCCAGAAGAGCGTTAAATACAAAATGCATGTAAATTACAAAATCAAGTTCGTTGCCTAAGTCTTTTGTTCGCAATTGTACAAAAGGTTCTAAAAAGCCAACGCTTTTAAAAAATTTATATGTATAATAGTGCAGTAATAATTTTAGATAATTGTAATAGCTGGCGTTTGTTCTTGCAGCCTTCATCAACGAAACCCATTTAATTTACATCCATCAAATTTCCCAAAAACAAACGGAGCTTCAGTGTAATCTTTTGAATCTGTTGTCTCTCAATTGTTGAAATGCTTAGCGCATACAAATTTAACGTATCACTCGATGGCGTCATGTGACATCTTCTTTCAGGTCTTTGGCCTAATGAAATGGGTTTGTTATGATTTACGGCACCAGAAGAAAGCCGCCCTCTATGTATTTTGATCTCGACTAATTTGCATGTTCCAGCGAAAGCTGAATCAAGAACACACCAGACCAGAACTGTTTGGCCTACATTTTACAAAAAAGAAGGGATTTGATTTTAAGACTTTTGCCCCTGAATTATTGATTATTTAATAGAATATTAACACTCATTATTCACGCAATTGTTGGTGCGTACTTTAATTGGGTAACCGGAGTGTGTGAACGGCTCAATTTCAATACAAAACTAAAATTAATGAAGTCTAATTAAGACCATGCGGTGGCCTTTGTTAGATTTCTTACGTCGTCATTTTCCTGCTCTTTAATTTAATGTGTATACAATATTAAATGAATTGTTGTGAGTGCTCCTCAATATGATGTAATTTTGGCACATGAATCATAAATGCCAAATGCAATCAAATATGCCAGCAGCATCAGCATTAACATAAACAAATTATACCGACAATTGACATGACTAATTGAGCAGCCACATTTAATTAGCAAAAATCTCCTGTCTAAGAATAGACCAACCTTTATTTTGTGTTTTTTGCAAGTAATTCGAACAGTTGAAAAAAACAAAGACTCAATGGCCATAAAACAATAAAACAATAGCGGAAGTTTAAAACACACAAATTGTTGTCTTTTCTTTTTCGCGCCTTCCTGGCTTGGCTTTGGCACGAATACTTTCGGTGAGAATGGAAATTCTCAAACAGCGAAAAGTTGCAACAGCCGCAAGGAGAAAATATTATGAAAGCCAAAGGCGCCGACGAATGGTAAAATGAACATGAAAATGCAAGTGAAAATTGGAATTTATAATTTTTCGTGTGCCGATTTTCAACCGCAAAAAGAGCTAGAGCTATAGAGCTAGAGCTAGAGCTGCTGCTGTTTGATGATGATATTATTATTGTTGTTGCTTCTGTTGTTGTTGTTCATGGTGACGATGATGATGTAATCAGCTCGACATGCACATCGAGTGACAGCACAAGCATTGCGCATACGCCGCATTGTACAAAGTGCCAAACTCACAAGTTGAAAGCAAAGCAAATGAGAGCAAACTCAGCTGGCAACTGAAGATGGGTATATGCCTCTTGCGGCAACAGAAGCGAATTGTGCAGATGGTTAAGATGCTTTTTAAAACAAAAATTTCAGCTTTATGTCGGTTGTTAACCAAATGTTTTGATTCTAAATTGACAATCAGTTGAATAATTAGAGGTTTGGTAGAATAGCCAGTTTTTACAATTCAGCTGTAGTTTTGGAAATTAGCTTAAACTTTTCTATGGCGACATTCTTTATAACGAAGCCTAATCTATTACCAATAGATTGTTCTTTGTTCTTACGAAGACTCTTTTGAAATAAGGTTTTTTTTTAAGGTTATGAGAATTATCAGAACATAGTTAAAACATAGTTACATAGTTAAAAATACACCAAGAAATCCAAAGAAGAGTTTTAGTAATTATTAATGATTTAAATCGAAACTCTATATATTAATGATACGCTTAACTTAAAACCGAAACCAATAAAATATGTTGGTATAAGTTTGGAAATAAAAAGTACCAGTTGAACTCCTTTTGAAATTTTAAATTATCAGTTCCTTCTGTCATAAATCGTGGCTTTTGCTTGATATTGATATTTAAGAACAAACCTCAAAGAAAAATTAACAAGTGAAAAAATCGTTAACCAACACCATATTTCTCGGAAAGTCAAATAAACATGCATATTTTTGGGCGGTCAGTTGAGTGAAGTCTGGGAGTTCATGGATTGTTTCTCTGAAATGTTAAGAACTTAAATAGCAACTCTATACAAAATCTTATTCATGGTTCCCAAAGGAGTTTATGCCGTAATGATTATATGTTCTATTATACAAATGCGCACTCTAATGAACCAAATGGAACCAATAAAGCCCATTTTCAACGTGGCAAACATAGCCTAAACTACGATTTTTAAAAGTTAAATGGTTGTATTTAATTTCAAAATAACCATTAGCCTTTAAGCAATACACTAAAAATATTTGCGGAAATGCATAGACTAGATTTTTCATTTTTTCGTGCTCTGAGTACATGAAAAATTTGACAAATAATAAATATTTTCGGATCCCTGTATTTATTGTTAAGAAATCCTTAAGAATACCCGCTTCCCCAGAGATTAAAGGTAACAAGTAAGGGCGCTGCAGTCGACCACAACCACAAAATACCCTGTTCATTTGTTTTCATTTATTTGAATTTATGAAGATGAATGTAACCGCTTTTTGTAACCAAATTGTCATCCTAAATGTAGGCTACACTTTTTTTCTAGCCCTGACCAACAACTGGAGGGGTGCTCTTATCAGCTCAACTGTTTCGCTTATAACTCCGGTGTTTTTTGTCCGATATGATTGTACTTATCAGAAAAGATAAATATTGGGCCTAGCTTGATGTATACTAAGCCAAGAGGATCTAACTTGAAAATTGTGGATCTGACGGTTTTTTAGGTCTAAGATGTCTAGAGGAGGTCTTGGTTTTTTGGGTATAAAAGGGGGACGCGGTGGAATTTTCCAAATCTGAAACAAACTTAATCTTCGTACAGCATAAGTCTTTCTTCATGCAAATATTAGTGGCTCTATCTCTTATAGTCTCTAAGATCGACGCGTTCATACAGACAGACAGACGGACAGCCGGACATGGCCATATCGACTCGGCTGTTCATGCTGATCAAGAATATATGTACTTTATGGGATCGGAAATGTTTCCCTCTCCCTGTTACATATAGAAATATAGAAAATCACATAGTTAAAGACAGTTCAACTGTTGAAAAGATAAAATTGTGCCTATCTATGCTTCATTGTTAGTTAACCACAATACAACTCAATGATTAATTAGCCAGAATACATTGAAAGTTGGAATTTGAAAAATTTGGTTTACATTTATGTAAAATAAATTAATTTAGACATTCATAACCAACAGAACCTTCGTCGTATAATGGATCTTGGACTCTTTTCTCACTTTAAGTTTGTCTAGCGGACAAAATCAGGGGAGTCCAGCTCATGTCTGCTAACTCACTTCAGTTGTTTTCAGTGTTTTCCAGAGGGTTATTTAGTGCATTTGGTTATTAATTAGATCATTTCTTGGAACCCAGATTCACATTATATAATGGCATCTGAGTTTTGATTATTCGAACTGTTTGTTTGTTGCAATCTCTAACACTTTAAACATTTTGTTTACCTTTAAAAAAATAAACAGTTGTGTGTCGATTCAGAAGTACTGCTTTGGCCTATTTTTGTTGTGTGTGCTTAAAGATATCGTTGCAAAAAAACTGAAGTCATTTTTAATTGTCATTGTTTGTCCCGACAGCATGTGCCACATTATTATGGCATTTGCTTATAAGCAACAGCCTCTCAACACTCCACAGTGTGGATATGTACACCAACTGTATGATGTTTGGATTTTTTTCATTTCCATGTTGCGTGCCCCTTTTTCACTCTCTGTTGCTGCTTCTTCTGGCTTCAGTCACAATATGTAATTTTTGTTTTCTCTGCTCACATGAAACAAATCAGCAGACAACACATCAAAAAGAAAACAAAAGTAATAAAGTGACTACTCATAATAATCATAAGACACAGCAAGTTACCAGCGTTCCCATCCGCCGCATTGTGCAAACAGTTTACTAACTAAATAAACCAAATCGGTGCGTCAAATACCATTTGAAAAGAGATTTCGACTGCCATTAAATTTCAGTTATATTCGGTTTACTAAATAAGTGCATTAAACCCGTTTTTTTAGCCAGTCTCGCAGCCGGACACACAACGCATGGGTTAAATATGCGATCGCTGGGTTCATATTGTTTCAGTTGTTGGCACTTTCAAGGTTGTCATCAAGAACCAACCGAAAACTGCACAGAATCAACATTCATTTTCATTCAGACTGCACAGCCACATTTGGGTGTGGGTCTGGGGTTGACACGGACACGCGCGCATGCGCGCTCGCTCACTGGTTCAGTTTTTTGAAAGGCCTAAGCTAAAATTGCAACTAGTTTCTTTGTGTGGCACATGCCAACTGGCTGGCAGTGGCGGTGGCAGTGGCAGTTGCGCAATTGGCCGCTGATTCATAAACCAATTAAGCAACGCCAGTGGTCAGCGAACAAGTTAAGCCGCTTAGCCAAACAAAGCCAAAGACTTCCTTCTGCGCAGGAACGTTCCAACGACCTTGACGTGTACGCACGCACAGAACAGTTTCTGGGCTAAAAATAAAGTCAGTGTTGCGACCTTGCAGCCACAACAGCCGCAGAGAACTTACATAATTAATTGCATGGGGGGGGCAAATCGAAAGACTCAAGACACGAACTTGACGATGGAGCAGAGTGACGCACTTCAATCGCTGCGGCTTCCTCTCTCAATTAACACTTGATGCACTTTTAACAGTCCACAAAGGCGGTGCAGGTAACAAAACTAAATGTGCCAAAAGTAAATTAAATATTTACCTGCCAAATAAATCAATTTCGTCTTGTAATAATGTTAATTTTAAATGCAGTTTAAGCTTGCTCATTTATATATGTATATTTCTCGGACCAAAAGGCCAGCTAGATAATTAAATTTTTTTTTCTCGTTTCTGTATGCGATCATCGCCAAAAAATCAACAGCACGTTCGGCAGACAACAAATATATGTATACACTTATTAACAAAACGCGGAGAAAAGAACGAAATGTTATGCGAATATATTATACAATACGACGACAAAGAAGAAGAACACGAAATTGAACAACAAACAGCCGGCAACGATGGCATGTTGTTGACGTAGGAAACCCAAAACTTAATCACGGCACTCTAAAATAGAAGATGAAACAGATGGGCGAACCAGTCGTATGTTGAATGTTTGGTTTTTTGCCTATGGGGCTTTGACTTGAGACACCCAGGAGGTCACAATGATATATGTGAGCATCATTAAGTGAAGAAGAATTTTGGTTTAGTTAGGTTGAGTCACAAATGAAAGTGGGTCTCGGGTGAGCAATGAATAGTACCACATAGAAGGGACAATTGGGGAAAAGTGCTGATAGACTCAGTAAGAACTTAGTAAGATAAGTAAAAAGCAGGGATGCAAACCGGTACTGGATCGAACGCTTATTCCAGCTGGTGAACCGAACCGCAAACCGAACCGGCTTTCTTTCAGAATTTCTGAACCGAACCGAAAGCCACAAATAAAAACGGCTCGGTTC
Organism: Lordiphosa andalusiaca; assembly: GCA_035044965.1. NCBI lineage: Eukaryota > Metazoa > Arthropoda > Insecta > Diptera > Drosophilidae > Lordiphosa > Lordiphosa andalusiaca. Next base: position 6,410,311 of record JAWNNM010000227.1, read on the forward strand.
GGTTCAGTTCTTTAACGGGAATCGCTTTCCGCTAGCCAATAATTTTTGTTAATTTGGAAATTTGAATCGTTTGCCGAAGATAATTTGTAAACATTTTGTTCGACCCTCTTCATATTTAGCGTTGTCTGATCGATATTACTTTTAGGGATGACCTGATGAAAATTTTACAACATGTCTTCTGCAATTGCACGCCGATCTCTTGATTTACCTGTTATCAATCTTAATTTGTTTCTTCATTAGACAATATTTTCTGTTTTCTGTGTTACTTCTTAACCTTAGGAACTGAAAGAGGAGTCTTGAATCAAGCTTGATATCCCATGTTAGCTTATAGTAACCAGGTGTAGAACAAGACAAACCCAGGGAACATTTATTTGGGAATGGATCTTGTTTTATGAGCGCTGAAATGCTGTTTGCATTTCCCACTTTTCTACTGGGCAACGCAACACATGAATACTATTAAAATTGACAAAATACAATTGCAAGTTTAACCAGTTTGCATAAACCTCCCCAAAAATTTCGTTTAAGGCAAGATAGGTATAGCTTTTTGGAACTCGAACTTCTCGTAACCAGTTCCCTTAGCTTTGCCGACATACTTGCAAATAAAAGGGGGTGTTCCGCTGGGTAGACCCAATTACTTTTGCAACAGAGCGCAGAGCATAGCTTCATGGAAGACCTTTCCGAAAGGAAAAGAATATTAACCGAAAACACTGAAAAAAGAAACCATTCCAAAACGAGATTGAAAACAGGGTAATCCCGGATACTCTTGAGCCGGTCCGAGAAAAGATTGATTTGCAATTCACTTTTTTTTTAAAGTGATCCTGTTTTCAATCCCATTTCGGATTGATTTCAGATTTCTTTTTTCTGTGCCCAAGAAAACGGTTCGGTTCATTTCATTGAAGGGTTTTATGATGTTGAAGGTTGTGGAAGTTGTTTTTTTCTTAACCTTTTTTAGAAAGTGCTTTTTAAACCATAATTCAGTTAGGCTGTTGTCATTGTTTTCAAGGAAAATAATTTCAAGTACAAAATTTTAAGAAATAAGTGTTTGAAAAAGGAATTGCGAACGCTTTTGACTTTACTAAGCATGACCCAAAACTGCGCACCAAATCAAACTCCATTTTAATATCTATATAAATATATATATATATATATAAATATGTTGAAGGTCCCAACTTTTCACACCTTCATAAGTGTTCAATTATTTTTAACACCTCACTATGTTTTCTACCCTCAAGCACAAAAGTTAAATTAAAGTTAGAATTTTTTGGCATTTTGCCACTTAAAGTTCTAAGTTTTATACTAAAGTAAATAAATAAATAAAAAAAAAAAACTGGAATTTCTCCACATGCCTTGTGGGCGTCTCTATAAAAAAAACTCAACATTGGAAAAGGTATAATAACAACAATACTATTTGTTGTTGTCAGCAAAGCGGATTCTCGATACTGGCCAAAAGAAGTGCGTGACATATATCAAGTTTTATGGCCATTCTGGCTGCTAATTAACAAATCCGCCCACACACGACAAACAAATAGAAAGCCCCCGAAGCGAAGCGGCGGCGGTAGCTTCAATAGAATCAAACCATTTGTTACCTAAGCATGCTCAACGGAAATTTTGGGCACAGACATAAAATGTCTGCAATGCAATTCCAAGTAATTTAGAAACATTTAAATTAGGGCACGATTTGACGTTAACTTTTAATATGTCAACCAGGTAAGTGCAGTCAAACGTTTAGAAATGTCAGGTAGTGTGGAACGGGAATTGATAGGCTTCGATTTCCAGTCTCACTTTCATGGCCAGCCAAGTGACACACATTTATGGTTTGCCAAAAGTTAATGCCAATCACGTATTAGCATGTACATGGATTTTGTCACAAAACGCTTGCAAGTAGCAGGTTGACTTTGATAAGTGTAAGAAAACCCCAGAAAATCAATTGAAATTCAATCCCAGTCAACGTCAAATAAGCAAAACTGTTGGCAAGGCATCGCAATGAGAGGCGGTGACATTGGTGTTTCAATTTGGTATAACAGTGGGTGTATGTACTTACTCTCAGATATCAAATGGAAAAGACTAAGTTCATTGGCTTGCAGATTGATTGGCTGATTGCTTAATAATCTGGCCGGAGGCATGTGTGAAGGCGCGTAATTTAGTTGCCAGATCAAATCGAATCAAGACATTCGCACCCGGCTGGAGGGAGAATTTAAAGCAACTGTCGTAATTATTTATAATAATTTGGAAAATTCGTTTCTTTTTTTCTGGTTTGTTTTGCAGAGCCAATCCAGCAGAAACTCGCGCACACACACACATACAAACAAAAGATGATTTCACGTCGCAAGATTATATCGCGTTCCTTGGACAATTTGGATGCCATTGGACAAGAGCAGGAGGAAGATGTTTGGCATGATCGAGAGAAATTGTTTAGGGTAAGTAACTAACTGTTGGAAAACAAATTTATTTTGAAGAGAACATGTAACAAGTGATTTGAACTCGATATTTGATTTAAGAATGAAATTCTCTTTATAAGAACGACGGTTTAATTTCAAAGTTTTTGACCTCAGGTTTCAAATACTCTTCAAAATATACAAATTTGATTTTAAATTCACAAATTGCATAGTTAAAATGAGAAAAAACCAAAGAATTTGGGGTTTTAAGTTAGAAAAAGGAAAAAAAAATAAGAAAAAACATTTTCAATTACTTTTTTTGCATCATTTGCTCACTTTCTTTCGATATTTTATGCAGAATTTGAAATCTCTGCCCTAAACGAATTAAACAACTAAGAAAAAAGTAAAAGTGGCTGAAAAAGTTATAAAAAATCAACTCAGTAAACTCAGTAAGGCCTGATTCAGCCAGTCCAAACTCGAAAATAATTTTTAAGGGTAAGGTGATATTTCCTAAACATATATATTCCCGAAAAGTGCCTAAGTGCAAGTCATTTTCAGTATAAAAACGAGTTCGGGACTTTTAAAACGAAAAAGAAAAGACTTGATTTCAAAATTTAAGAGATTTTATAGCCGAACTTGAAATGAGATTTGAAAATGTAGGATTGATTTATGTTCAATTCATGAAAATCGTTAGCAATCTTTAAGTTTTAAGCACCGAAAGGTCTTAGTTCCATCAAGAAAATACCTAAAATGGTCTAACCCTTGATAATTCCTTCTGCAGGATCACATCAACGAAGTGCTGGCCAAATGGGAGCAAATTGACGATGAAATTTGGGCCAAAATAATTGTGTTCGAAAAGAATCGACGTGTGGCCAAGGCCTATGCCCGCTCCTCTGTGATAACCATAAACGGTTCCAAGCATGGCTTTGATGGAGTGCGGTATGTGTAGTATTCCCCCCGCCGCCTGGTTCTTTCCTGAATCACCTGTCTTAATTGTTCCGTTCTTTTTTTTCTTATAGCATTGGCTTAAACGGCTTTGAGAATCCCATGCGTGACTCAGAAACGAAAGTCATCAAAAAATCCATTGGTGATGGCTTCAAGATCAAAATGGATGACATTGGCAACATATTCATTAAACGTTATGGCAAGAGCAACATTTTGGTAAACAACACCTCGCTGGGCAATGAGGAGACCGTCATTGGTGGCGACATTATGCAAATGCCGCAGATGTCCCTTAGTTCGGGCACTTCGGCCAAATTGTTTGACATGAAGAAATTTCAGACGAATATAAATCGGGAATTTGCGCGCACTTACCCGGAACGTGGACGCTTGGAAAGACAGTGTCTGTCGGCCGTTTCGCTGGTCAAGTCCAACAATAATCTAATCAATACACCAGTCTGGATTTTGGTGGTCAATGTGGTGGCCATGGATATGCTGAAGAGTCGCCTGCAGACGCTGCCCAAGTCGTTGGATGCTCTGGGAATGCGTGTGCCGTTGACACAGAGCAGCGAGGATCCCTACTCGACGATTGAGAGTCAAGTGGGTTTGATTTATCCCACGCCCGCTGCCTCGGATGATTCACAGAATTCACAGAATTCGAGTACGTCCAGTAGCAAGGGCAGGCGTAGTGTGTTCAGTGCAGCCTTCCTCAATGAGAGTCCGTATGTGCCTAAGGTGAGTGAATAGATAATTAGTAGCTGTAGTTAAGTTTCACTGTAGGCAAGACAAAAAGTGTGGCCTACTTTTATGCAGCAGCAACAAATGTTTCATCAATTCTTGCTCTCTTCTTTCTTATGACCCAGCCGGACTACGAAGCCGCCATTTATGAGGACAAGAAAAGATCAAAGAACAGCAGCTCCCAGCAGCGTAAGAAACAAGATGATCCCTACTATTGCGGCCTGCTGGCCCGCATACCCAACTTCATCAAGTCCAACAAGCAACCCTGCACGGCTGCCCACAAGGGCCACAAAAAGGAGTCGAAGATCTCGCGCAAGATTTCTGCCCAGCACCAGCAGCAGCAGCAGCAGTTTCCTCAGCCCGCTCAGCCCATACCAATTGCCACCTTCCACCACTCCTACTTTCCCTACAAGCTCTATCCGCCTCAACATCGTCTCTCACAATCACAACTGTCGCTTTGGGATGCACGGAGTTTAATTAGTGCACATGGTGAGTACGCGGGGGCAAAGGCTTAACCACACAATTTCTTATACTCACTTTTTCTCTCTCTCTTTTCCACAGAATGACACCGCTCGGCTGGCCGTTCCATAATTTATTAATTTTAGTCTAACGCATATTTAGTCAAGAGCCTTGGAGTGCATTTCGCCCACTTTGTTGTGATAAATGAGGCGAAATGCAGCCATTTATGTAGCTTATTTTCTTGTAAGAGAGATTTAATGATATTATGCAATTTGTAATAGTTCATTAAAATTTTGCCATAGTTTTTTAAATCGTTTAAGACTGAGCGAAAATGTCCTAGAGCAGCAGCAGCCGCAGCACAAACTGGAGAAGTAGCAGAAGGCGGAAGAAGCAGAGAAGAGAGAGGGCCTGCCACACATAACGGGGAATGAGATTGTCATAAGCAAATGAATTTGCAACACTTTTAGACAAGTTACATGTATTTTATTCCTTTTGCTGTAAATACGTTTCATATGTAAATAAGTTCGAATACTTACGAAATATATTTTTAAAACAAAAATATGCTGCAATTAAATACAAGCTTATACAAGCCGCCAAAATACGAGTCCACCGACAGTTGTGATTATTCAACCGAAAGAACTAGTTCGATAACAATTTCAACCACTCGACCAGGGATGAAGTGCAAATATCTTAAACTTTTGAACACAAACAGCTTATTATTAGGAACATATAAGCTTATGTGCTGAATAAAACAAAATTGTATCCTGCACGCAGTTATGCAATAAAACGCAGTACGAGAGGCTAGACATTCGAATTGAATATCAGTGTATCTAGAACGTTACCTATAGGCTTAAAAAAAATAGTACAAAGCTTTGGGATGGTTTATTTTAATGTTAAGAAAAGTAAATGACGATAAAATCAAATAGAGTCTAGTTCACAAAAGACTCAGTAGGTGAACCAGTGTCAATGTTAAGGGCTGCATTGCGATCGCTTATCAAATTAGATCGCCTCATATTTTTTTGGTAATATTAGCTCTGCCAAATACGGTCACACTACCACAAGCTGCATCTTTTTAAAGACTTGTTAAAGAATTTTACCAAATTAACCCGATCTAAACTAATTACCGTGCAATAGAGGGCCTCCGCAATCCAAGTGCCACATGGACAAATTTATACAACGTCAGCCGTCATGGAAAACCAAGACTTATGAATCCTTTGTGTCTGCTGCACAAAGAAAGCAGCGAGAGGACGCCACCGCCGCTGCAAATAATATGACCAAACGACGACCACTGCAGGAGCCGGTAGATTTAAATGACAACAGGAAAATTATCCAGCAAGAGTTTTCTTCAACAGGTTGGCTTTGTACTTTCACTCAATTTATTTATGTAGGCATTTCTCTATATTTGGTAAACTGTGTAATCAAAATTAATAGTCCCAAAAAAAATCTTCAAGCATGTGGAAAGCTGAGCAAGTCCTTTACTATATTACTGACCGTCTGTGCTTGTCCCAGACCAGTTGTTTAGCCCCATATTGATATACGCCATTTCCTTCCCAGATAATGTTCAAATGCAGGAGAATTTCCAACCGCTGGAGTCCACTCCCAGACAGGATCCACTGATAATGCGTTTGCAACGAGACCTCAATAGTCCTAGTGCCACTTTGCGAACTCGTGCCATACGCGCTCTTAAGTAAGCACACCAACAGATTCAATTTGATTCTCTTAACTTAAATCTCTATGTTGGAGCAGAAGTCCCACCAAAACCACTTACAATACCTTTGATGTCTCACTGAACGAACACAGTATTATCACTGAAGAAGAACGCAATCCCAAGCCACCGCCCACCTTGGCGGAAATCTTGAAGGATGTGATTGTCTATGTAGAGGTACGCACAGGTAATGATAATCGTTCGGAGGGTGTGAGAAGTGTCATTGCCAAAATGGGCGCCCAAGTGAATGATCGTCTCTGGCGGTGAGTTAATTGCTGTAGAAGATGTCTGAAATGTGGTTAATTCAACATCAATTGTTTTGCAGCAATACAACTCATGTCATCTTCAAAGATGGCCTACTTTCGACCTATAAGAAAGCAAGCGAATGGAATATACCAATTGTATCCATATTGTGGATTGAGGCATGCAAGGTACAGCTGCGACTGTGCGAGCCAGATATGTTCCCCATCAGCAATAAGCACAGATATGAGTATCCAGAACTGTATGGCAAAATTGCGGTAAGTTACGAAACCCCCTTGGCTATTTTGAATGGTTACAGGGCATAAGATTGAATGGAATTGCTTGCGATAACTTTTTCAAATTCACTTAGAGCAAAATCTTGTTAAGATATGACAAAATGGGGTTTTCTTTTATATAAGGGGAGGCGTTATCGCCCTTTTTTCAAAAAGATAGGCCATGTTCAGAATACTCAGCGAGTAACTTTGTTTACGAAAGGCTGCTGCTCTTGCTCTTGCACTTTTTCTTACTTGTTGTGTGAAGGCATGTAGAGTTAATGCAAAAGACTGTAAGAAACCCAAAAGATGTCTGAAAAAAATCTGCACATAAATCTTTAAGCGACGTTGTCGTAAACACTGCAAAACAGTACATTTTATTGAATGCTTTGCTTCTAGCTGGAAAAGTCTCTGTACGAAAAACATCTCTGATCTACTGGTAGAATTGGATTAAAGTCATAGCATTGGCACGCCTTATTTTTGTTAAAATCTGTTTAATGAGTTGTTAAATATTGACAAAACAGTTTCTTGAACCTTAAAGATACGGAGTTTATTTGTTTTATATTTATTTTTAGTGCATATGTATGTATGTAGGAGTGAGAGAGCTTAGCGGAACCAGACCTTATGATTTTTACATACAAAACTCTTCGCTCCGCTAAGCTTTTGGTGTGCGCTGCTCTCTCTAATTTTACTGTGCGTTTGTTATCACAAAGCAAAAAACTACGATCCGTTTTGCTGGCTGTGTGCCTTAGAAAAATTACAGTTTTCGTTTTCAAAATAAGTGATAAATACGTTTTTTGTGTCAATAATTATAATAATAAAGAGCTGCACGCTTCGAAATAAGTTACAGATTAACGAACACAAGAAGACGGAAGAATAACCTAACTGTTTATGTTCACAAAATACACTTACATATATTTCTCTCAAAAAAAGAGTGTACATGAAAGACAAAAACAAAAAAGTACCGAAACTAACTGTGCAAGAAACTTACACTCAAAAAATAACTCACTCTCTCTCTCTCTCTGTTGTGAGTTATTTTGTAATCTCCTAGAATAACAGTTATTTTTTAAACACATCGATTTGAAGTGAGAAGAAGAACCAGACCGTCACGTCATATGTAAGTGTGGGGTGGAGGTTACATTTAATCAAACATCTTTCTGCAAAAGCAGAGTACAATGCCTACTTTCCTGGTCCTTTATTCAAATCTCGATTCTTATTTAAGATCAGTCCCTTTCAGCTTGTGTAGTAGATTTTTGTACGGTGCCGAATCGGCTCTGTTTTGGTTGGATGGAGTGGTTTTTTCTACTATGGCGAATCTGCTCTGTTTTGGTTGAGTGACTCACCTGAACCCAGATGCATGCTTGGTTGAAATAATGGCACAATCTTCTTGAGGTATAGGACTGAGACTACATAGCACGCCATTGTCAGTCTTTTCTACTAACTTTAATTCTGTCTAGGTTGAGCTGAAATGGAATAGTTCCCACCTTGAGGTGTATCGCTGCTCGTATCTTGTGAAAATCTTCCAAATCGTAAGAAGACGAAACATCTCTCAAAAAACAATACGTTGAGAGTTCTAGAAAGGCTGAGAGCTACCCAGCAATGCAGTCTTTGGAGAGAATTCATTGCAAACGATGTGGTCTTATGGGTATACAGTCAGTCCAGAACTTATTCTCGTGTACTAAATACGAATCAGATGTCTTATTAGAAATTTTCCATATGTCCGGACTTAGTTTTGAGAAGGTATTAAAGGTTTCATATCGAGAAGTACGAATGGAAGAAGGCCGGAGATATACAAATGTAAGAGCCCTCCTCTCTGTTACATGCTAGGTTTTTATATGAAAGGGATGTCCAAAGGCGAAAGAAATACCAAGGAAAATAGTATAAGAACTCGTCGGTGAATAACAGAAAACTCTATAAAAACTAAGACACCAAGAAAGAGACTAATTATCTCATTAAAAACAAACTAGAATCCAAGGAAATTGTCTTATGACTCAGCGGATTAAACCAGAGATTTTTCTATATTAAAATGATTGATATAAAATCAACTTTTAGACTGGATTTACACGGTGAAGCAAACTTCATATAGTTCTTAAAAAGTTCTTGCTTGTAGGAATGAGGTGTAGAGGGGCAAGCTACAAAAACCAAAGCCTTTGAGGAACTTCATGAACTTCTTCGCCGTGTAAATCCTGTTTTATCCACACTTTAGTCATAGTTTACACCACAATAAGATAAATAGCCGAAAACCAACAAAAATCCTTACATTTTTACAAAGAAAGGGTTACTAAAAGAGTTGTGAGCTCAGCAGAAAGGTCAAAATATACCAGGAACTGCCCCTCGGCTCTATTTCCCCAATCAAAAATAACATTTCTAGTAGTATTAACTTGGAATCTTTGACCATTTTTGACCATTGTATTATATAATGCGATCCATTTATATCAATTTATGACACTTTCAGAACACAAGTATTGACTCCACTTGAGATAGTCGCCCACTAATGGAGCATTGAAAGTCTACAAATTGTTTTTTATTGGCCTCATTAAAACATTAAGAAACGAACAGAACAAAAACCAAAAAAAACACATTGATCCACAACAGAGAGTAGCCAACTTATCAGCAAAGATAAGACCCAGCGGCCAGCCATCAAACTGATGGCTTAAGTCCCACGCACTGGCGGAACTTGGGGGCCGTCTGATTTTGCACGTAGCGTAAACTCCATAGGAACAGTCGTCTCCTCTTATCGTTTGTTGGTTTATCTAATTCAATTTACGTGTAGTAAGTGCTGCCTTATCAGTTGAAGAATCCCCGCTGTCCAGCCAGCAAACAAAAGAAGATGCAAATATGTTGTCAGCGTTTTAGACATTACGTTTTATTACCTAGACATTAGACGGACAACTTAATACTACCTAGTTCACATGCACGGGGGAAAACAACATTTACATAATTCGCTAGAACTTCCACCATGATGCATTCAGGCCATTAACCAAGTCGTTTGTTGTCAAGCTTATATAAAAATTTACCCAGAATAGAGCCACGCTCCCGCTCGCCGGGTGGTTGTGTGTTGTTGTTACTGAGATTGTACAATTATTAAGTTACTTATGTAGGTGGGATTCCTTAGAGCAGGACCCGAAGCCTGTTTGCTATATACAAGAAATGCTTTTTAAGTACGCGATAGCTTCACGAGAGTGCCACCTCCAGGCACATCATGATGAGAAAGCCAGATATAGTACCCCAGGTGGCAATTGTGCCATTGCCGCTGGCATGAGCCTCTGGTAAAATATCATCGGCCACTATATATATCATGGCTCCGGCAGCAAAGGACAGGGCATAGGGCAGTATGAGATTGGCAAATGTCACCGCCACTGCGCCCAGCACTCCAAAGATGGGCTCCACCATGCCCGAAAGCTGGCCGTACCAGAGGGCGCGCTTCACACTGAATCCGGCCGCATGTAGGGGCAGACTCACCGCTAGACCCTCAGGAAAGTTCTGTATGCCTATGCCAATGGCCAGATTGCGTGCACTTTCAAAGGTGGAAGAGTTGGTGGTGCCTATGGCTCCAAAACTCACACCCACAGCCAGTCCTTCGGGTATATTATGCACGGTAATGGCCACCACCAGCAGCATGATGCGTTTCCATTGCGACAAAGCTTCTTGAGCGCGTAGCTGCTCCTCCGTGGTGGTGTAGGTGCACTGTTCCACCTCACTGATGCTGCCCTTCTTGCGGCGACGCGGCTCCCCGCTGTGCTGCACACTCAGGCAATCCGAGAAGCTGTCCAGACTCTTGGAGGCTAGACGTTCGCTTGCTCCGTTGACACCATTCCGTTTCAGATCATCAATCGCTATGTCCGCCTTGTCCTTGTTCGATTGTGTCATCTGTATCATCATGTTAGTGCTGTTCAGGCCCAAGAAGGACATTAACTTGTCGCAGCCATAGACAAAAATGGAACCCAAAAGGAATCCGCCAGCCACGGGCAGAAAGGCATAGACACCATACAGGTGTGAGCTCTCGGCCATTTCAATGGCCGGCTTGAGCAGTGACCAGAACGAAGCGGCGATCATGACGCCGGCTGCAAAGCCCAGGGCGGCGTCAAGCGAACGTCGCTGAGTGCCCCGGACAAAGATGACGAGGGCAGCGCCAGCGGCCGTGAGGCCCCAGGTGAGCAGGGTGCCCAGCAGAGCTTGGGTGACAGGTCCATAGCCGGGAATCATTCTGTGTGCCCTTGTCCCGCTTATCTATCGGTCGGTAATGTTGTCGTCTGGTTGGGAAAACAAGTTTCTTGATTGTTTTTCCCAGATGTCGCCGACGCCGCAGTCGCTGCTTCTGTCGCTGCCCGATGCACAGCAGCAGCAAATCAAAAGTGCCACGTTCTGGGCACTGATTCTCGCGTCTCGTAATTTTAGCAAAACAAACAAAAAGTTTTGTTTTGTACTTGTTGTTGTTGCTGCTGTTGTTCTGTCAATATTCCAGACAATTGTCTTGCAATCAGAAACACTTGTTGCTGCCTAAGGAAATGGGTTGAACTCCGCGATTGTTGGTCCCCCGCTGCAGAATGTACAATTTGGAATGCGTAATACTGTTGGTTTACTTAGAAATTTGTATTGTTTTGTTTAAGAACTAAATTGAGCGCGGCGACAAGCAATGAATGAATGAGCCGCCAACTGAGCTGACGGCCCTACATGAAGCAATTTTTATACGGCTGCAGCGCTCTCTCTCAGCCAACCATAACAGCAGCACGGCGCAGGCGCTGACCAAGATAGAGAGGGAGAGAGTGACAGTCTCTCGCAGGGCTGCACTAGCTGTTGCGGTCACACTTGGGCGCGTAAATTTAAAGTGTGGAGGGCTGATCTGACGGATGTTTTGCTTATGCCAATTTGTCACATGTAACAATGTAATGATTATTTAAAATACATGGCGCCATTTTTCCAACCAGTTTGCAGCGCCTCCCACAGAGGGAGAGGGAGAGAGAGTGTAAGCGCACGCTTACGAGATAAAAGCCCGGCAAATATAAACATTAACCAACCACGGCCAAGATATCACGTAGTTATAAACAAATAAAACAGTGTTTTTAGCACAAGTGACTGACAGAGCAGCAGCGGCAGCAGCAGCAGCAGCAGCTAGCCAAGCCACAGCAACAACAATTTAGTAGCTGGCTGTCTGGCGCAAGGGCTTAGGTGAAAGGAAACACTAGAGTACAGGTTTTGCAATTGTCAATTACCCTTAATACACGGGGTACCACTATATATATTTTGGGACTAGCAAACAAACATTTTTAAATTAAAATAGGGTTTAAGGTTTTTCATAATATTCTCCATGAACGTTTCTGCACTTTTGCAATCGCACAAACCCATTTTCGAAGCAATTTTCAATACATGGGCTTTAAACGCCTCAACTACTTCGTACGGCGTAGAAAAACCTTCACCACGTCGTTTATCTCTGTTGTTTGGGAATTAAAAGAAATCATTGGGTGCTAAATCAGGGCTGTACGGCGGATGACCCAGTTACACGTATTTCTTTGTCATGATTGGAGAATGATTCGTCTCTTTGGCGTTGGGTTTGGCGAATTTCTCCAAAGAGATGGCCGAAGTAAGACAAAAGGTCGTGTACCACTCAGAACTCTATGTTACCCAAGCGCAACAGTGGCCCCTTGAGCCATTCGGTTGCCAAAGCTTCGTGTGCGAGCAACTTTTTTAGGAAAACCGGTGAGTTTTCTCCCCAGAGAAGTTTATAGAATCGCCCAAACGGTGTCCGAAATCGATTTCCTGTTCATTGGTAACCACATAAGATTACATATATTTGATGGATAAAGTCTAAGCATGTTTTCTTCCCAGTAAAGTTTATGGAATCCCCCAAACGGCGTCCGAAATCGATTTCCTGTTCATTGATAACCACATAAGATTTCATATATTAGATGGATAAAGTCTAAGGATGTTTTTCTTCCCAGTGAAGTTTATAGAATCGCCCAATCTGTGTCCCAAATCGTTATTCCTTTCATTGGTAACCACATAAAATTACATATATTTGATGGATAAAGTCTAGGGATTCGAACATAATCAATAATTTTCCTGTATAATTTTTGAATTTAGCAGAATAACTGCCAGAACATCTTTTTTTGCAGTCAAATTTGTTTTTTTTTCAAGATCCTGCAGTGGCAATTTGTTCTTTTCTTTTAGAACATCTAATTTTACGTATTGAACAAGGCCCCTCACTTGATAAATTGGGAAAACACCATACATACCACAAAGATTTAGTCTTAGGTGTGGACCTAACAGGTTCCCAGTTTTCATTGTTCTGAAGCTGAAATAGAGACATTTTTCAGCCTGATTCACTTAGGAGACTTGAAAAAATAAAAATTCTTTTGAAATAGGCTAGTTTGCTCGACATTTAAGCTTGTATATACCTTTCTTTCCACTAATAACAGCAGTTTGCTTGTGTAAAGTTGGTAACACGTTGGTCTAATTGCCCCACTTAGACAGCAAATCTCATGAAATGGAGATAAAACTTGCAGAGAAGCCAAACAGAAGCCTTCTTCTCTTAGATATCGATTCCTTCTTTATTTTGCCATTGTTAATTGGGAAAACTAAGTGATACTTTAAATAAAATTGTTCAAACATTGTTTATGCCTTGCTGAGACTTGAACTCCGGTCTGTGCCTTTCAGTTAAAGGCATTAATCTCTACGCCGGAGGTGCCAAAAAGCAGCTTATGCAAGCGTAGTCACCAATACAAATGAACAAGCTATTCTGAAGCTACTACAAACACTGAGTCAGTCAAGCATATGCGTAAAGCAACAACAATTGCTGCTGAAGCGTATAACTTGCGTGCACCCCTGCTGTGCGCCATTGCCGTCAGAATAGAGCCATAATTCAAATGCTTACTTAACTAAAACTTTTCATTTCAACCAAAAATGAACAAGTAGTAAGAAGGTAGGGCTGATCTAAGATCTATCCCTGTCAAAGCTGTGAAAAGTTGAAAAATTCAACAGTTCCTTGGCTCAACTGGGGGTCGTTGAATACGCTAAGATTATATTAATTTTTTAATTGAATGATTCACTAGATAAACTGTACTCTGACTTATTTTGTATTCCCCTTACAGCCTGTGCATTGCATACAACCTGGTTCGGAGCTTAAGATACGTACACGCAAACGGCCAGTAGAAAATCTTACACCAAAGAGTAGCGCCACGGATTCAGGCAAGAAGCGTACAGCATTGGGTACACCGAACTCCACACCAAAGGTAGGACTAGTACACATTCTTATCCCAGTTATGGGCTTACAATTTCCAATGCTCTTGCAGAGTGACATTACACGCTTCTTCAAGGCCTTGAGTCACCATAAACATTTGGCCCCAGAGGATGTCACAGAGTCGCCAGCCACCAAGCTGCTAAACAGGTAAATCCCTGTGGCACATGAACACCACTTGGCAACTTAATTGATATCCACTTTTCCTTGTTTTTGCAGAATTAGTGAAGGTCACTTTACTCCATCGCAGCTGGGTGTGTGCTCGGCAGCGGAGGCTCTTAAACCTGCAGCCAATGGCAGCGGTGATGCCATTGCAAGCAGCAAACCTCAGGCCAAGAAGAGCTTAAGCTTTAACGAAATGGCCAGACCAAGACGCAGCACTGTAGAGCCTGCTCCAGTGAGTCAACCTTTGCCAGAGCGCACTAGTCGCCGGCATAGTTGTTCAGTGGAGGTGGTCAAAGCACAAACACAGCCGGAACCTCGCCTGACCCGAAGACGCAGCTCCCTCATGGCGGCCAATGTCATCACTGCGGCTGCTCCGGAGCCACGTATGACACGTCGTCGCAGCTCTTTGCATTTAATAAATTCAGCAACGACCCCAGCAAAGGCTCCAACAACTCAACCATTGGAGCCGGTCACAGAGATTGAACACTGTATGGAAGAATCACTGGACATAAGCAGCGCCACTCCCATGAGGACGGCAGAACAACCACAACCAAGACTTACTCTGCTCGACCCAGAGCCCATGGAGATCAGCACAGTTGTTCAGAGTTGCAGCACTACCTTACCCAACACTGAAATGGTTGAGGATGATGTAAACATGGATTTGACCACGCTCCACCATGCCACCACTCAAACATCGTTGTACAGCCTAAGTGATGAGTTGGTAATCCCAACAGTGGGTACACCGCTGTTCAGCTCGACACGTCTGCCGGAGAGAAAGAGCAACACCAGTCAACGCCGTCGCACGCTCTTCAGCATTGATATGCAAGTGATTAATGAGGGCATCGATAGAATCAACAATACATCGCAGCGTCGCTCACTGGCCCAGGCGAATGTGGCGGAGCTAGGTGAATGCCATCAACCGGTCCAGCACTTACCGCAGGCGGTTGAACCGAAAAAACGTCGCCTTTTCACACCCAACGAGGAGGTGCAGCTTTCAACACCAAAATCTCAAAAGAAACTGTCACGACGAGGCTCTACGAGCTCAATTCAAAAACCGCGACGCACCTTGGCAGGACCATCAGCTGGAGCAGTGGACGCCCAAGGCTCAGACGGCAGTGACAACGGCTTTGAGCTAAGCCCCAAGAAGACGGTGATCTTTGAACAACAACAACAAGAAGAGGAGCCAGAAGTGTTTGTTACACCACCCGAGTCCCTGGCAATGTTGCCTGATGACACCCTGTCGCCATCCGCAGCCACAGGCAATGAAAAGCCAGCTCCTCCAGCCAAGCGTCGTTCAATTATACGCACCATGGTGCACACCAACATGAATCATGAGCAGATTCAGGTCATTCATAAGGTGGGTAATGCCACCAGGCCGATTTAAAAGCATTTCCCTTCTCCTCCTCTTGTTGTTAGTATGTAGAGTAACCTTAGAATAGATCTTAAAAGTATTGCCTAAGTTGCCATTATCTGGAATAAACCAAGCGACTATCTATTGTAATCATTGTGGTTAATCAATTTTCCCCAACCACCTGCCTCAGGCCATACGCAAGCTGCGGGGCATGCGTCTTGATCCCACCGTCACCAAACGCACCACGCATTTGGTCAGCCTGGAACCGCGGCGCACCCTTAATCTGCTGCGCGGTCTAATGCGAGGTGTTTGGATAGTGAGCTATGCCTGGTTGCTGGAATCATTGCGTAAGGGCAAGTGGGTAAATGAAGAGCACTACGAACTGACCGTTTTTTCACGAGCCATTGAGGTTAGTACCACCTGAGCTGCTGGTAACTGTTGGAGCAACCAGTCTTAACTCCCGTTTCTTCTTTTCTCAGATATGCCGCACCGAGCGCCAGGCCTTTGGTATACATTATCGCTGCGAACTCTTCCGTTTTATGGAAACCTTCTACGTTTCGTCTTTGTGCCGACCACTGCAGTTCAATAATGTGAAGGAGCTGCTTATACTGGGAGGCGCTAAATTGACAGAGAATCGTTTCAAGGCCAAGTACATTATTGGAGATAAGCGAAGAGTCGAGGATGAACGCATCTATTTGAATGTCAACTGGGTGCTGGACAGCATTACGGCCATGCAGATACAAAAGTTTGGCAAATATTTGATGAAAAGTGCAATTGTGACGCCCAGTGGCATTAAATACGATGATCCTCATAATCCGGAGATGCATCAAGTGGGCGACAATCCTGGGACTTTACAGCGCTGGCATAGCCCCTAGCTAAAGAAGCAAATTGGTGTTGAATGAAAATAACATTCTATTGGTGTTGATGTTGCAATAGTTGGGTACCAGTTGTTGAGACACATCAGAAATATATATATTTATTTTGCCCCTCTTAAAAGTAGCGAGTTTTTGGGAGTGTGGAAGGGATCAACAGATGTGTGTAACAGATGACAAACACAAGTCGAGTCGTGCTTTCAAATTCTCATCTTCTAAATAGCTGCCATGTGTCATATATGCTTTGATTTTACTCTGTTATTTGTAGGCTTATGAGGCAAATAGCTCTATGTAGCAGATAAGAAAACGTTCCTTATACTAAGTTCTATATCCTAGTTTCAGGAAAGAATACCAATAACAAAAACCATCTAACCAACCGAATTTAGGGAAGCTTATTGTAACCAAAGTAGAGCTGTGTGTATCTTTATTGCCCTTCTATTCTGGACTAACAGTTTGAGTGCAATAGACCAGGTTCTTTTTGCCTGATAGAAAGGAAAATAGTTGTAGATGATCTATGGATTGATTTATAAATTGATGCCGTCCCTCGGGGAGTGTAGTTGAAGGCTTTCTATTGACTTTTGAAAGCTAAAGAAAGCGTTTTTGACCCTGTTTTATATTCAGTTTATATGTTGTTGATCGCGGCTGTGCCAAACGCTGGGTCCAAATTTGGCATACTTTCTTCACATATCAGCAGCTATATTCTACATATTGTCTTCCAATGCGTCAACTGTTGCGGGCTTGTCGCTATAGACATGATCCTTAACATGGCCCCTCAAAAAATAGTCTTAAGGCCTTCTATCGCACAATCTAGGCGGCCAATTGAGTGGCCCCAAAACATGAAATAAACTGTTTATCGCACTCGCCTCTTTATTGGGCCATTATTTCGCATGCTGTGTGGCATGTGGCACCGTCTTGTTGAAACCACATGTCAGACAAAGTCAGCTCTTTCATTTGGGGACAAGAAAAGTATATAATCATTGCACAGTAGCGCTCTTCATTCACAGAAAGCTTCCTGACATCGTCATTTTTTGAAAAGTACGGTCCATGTCCATAATCCTAACCAAACAGTGCGTTTTTTGGGATGCGCGGACAGTTCTTGCAATGCTTTTGGCTGCTCTTTACACTAAATATGTCAATTTGGTTTGTTCTCTGATCCATTTAACCAGAAATGAGCTTCGTCTTTGAACACATTTTTCAGATAAAAAATAGAGGAAAGTTAACTTTGACTCAGCCAAAGTTTTTATGCCCTTGCCTTGCCTTGCCTTGCCACATATCCACGGAAAACAAACGGATTTTTTTCAATAACTCTACTTTTGTATGACAGTACTATGTACTATATAGATGTCCGATTTCGACCAAACTTAGTTTAATTATGGAAAATCATAGCAAACTAAGAAATACAAAGTTTGGAGGCGTTTTCTTTGAAAACAAAAAAGTTTTTATCACTAAAACTAGTTTCTCGACCGATCATTCATATGGCAGCTATTACCTATAGTCATCCGATTTAGACAAAACTTTGAAGAATTGTGTGAAAGCTTTAAAAATGAATTAATGCCAATTTTAAAGAGATTTTCACGGAAAACAAAAAAGTTTTTTTTACTAAGACTATTTTTCTAACCTAACTTTTCCATGGCAGCTATTCTATATAGATGTCCGATTTCGACCAAATTTGTCAGAATTATGAAAAAGCATTAAAAACTAGTAAATATGGAGTTTGGAGACGTTTGCATTAAAAGCAAAAAAGTATTTCTCACTAGAACTAGTTTTTCGACTGATCGTTCCTATGGCAGCTATATATTATTGTCATCCGATCCGGCCGGTTCCGATAAATGTGCAGCGTATTTGTACCAGAAGACTTCGTGCAAAGTTTGGTCGCGATAGCTTTTAAACTGACGGAGGAGATAGCATAGAAACAGACGGTCAAACGGACATGGCTATATCGACTCAGCTCGTCATGCTGATCAAGAATAG
This sequence comes from Lordiphosa andalusiaca, assembly GCA_035044965.1. Taxonomy (NCBI): domain Eukaryota; kingdom Metazoa; phylum Arthropoda; class Insecta; order Diptera; family Drosophilidae; genus Lordiphosa; species Lordiphosa andalusiaca. The sequence continues at coordinate 6,428,632 of JAWNNM010000227.1, forward strand.
ATATACTTTATGTGGTCGGAAATGCTTCCTTCTATACGTTACAAACATCTGGACAGTTTTAATATACCCTCTGCAAGGGTATAAAAAGTGGCATGAATTTGGATAATTTTCAGTGTAGTTCGTTTGTCGATTCATGGTTAAAGTATAGGCCAAACTGAGCATGTTTGACCGTAACAAGTGACACGAAAACAGATGAGCTGCCCAAAAAAAAGTGTTGAAAGTTGCTAAAAAAAAAAATCACTGTTTAAATGGATGCCTTAACATCAGAACATGTATTTAAATTCTTACGTTTTTTAACATTTGACGTAGTGGAATATGGGGCGTCATCATAGTTTGTTTTCGCCAAAAATTCATATTTTTATCGTTCGGAAAATTCTGTATTTTAATTGAAAGATGCGTGAAACTTTGCTTATTGTTAGTTTTTGTTTTGTTGAGGTTTTCCCCATTTCATTTAAAATCAAAATCAACCGAGCGGCAATTTGATTCCAAATAAACCGACTTACTAAACTTACCCAAAGTTTGAGCCAATAACTTAGTTATGGAAGCGGTCCGTGGGCCAGCCCCTAGCTTTTAAGACAAGTTCTTTCTGTTGCTTGATACTTGGATTTACATAATTTTGTTAACTATTTGTTTCCATTATTTCTTTTTAAATTTCCGACTTGCCATGAACTTTCCATATCGTTTCCAACCAGACTTGACTACCCCCCGCTGTCGACTGAGCAGAGTTCAAACAAATTTGTTTAAATGGCAATTTGTTCGCTTTATTTAAACTATTGAGGTATTTCACATTTTGTTGTCAGTTTAACATATTTCCTTGCCCGCCCACCAGGCTTTGTACTTTTGTGGAGGCAGTGGGGGGTATGTGGTTGTTGGTGGTGCTGGAGGTGCTGAAAAAATGAAAAGCAACAAAACCCAAAAGTCGAAATAAATACAAAAATGATGGTTTTTGTTTATTTTTTTGTAAATAAAGTTAGCGCTTCTATTCTGGAGTAGTTTCATTTTGTGTACAAAGTAGTTGTTGCTGTTGTGTTGTGCAAAGGAATAATAAGATAAGATTACAACTCAAAAAGGGTTAATTTTCAACCATTATGATGCTTTACTCAAAATTGTGCCTTAGATATATCTCTAGATGCGAGAACATTATAATAAACTCAATTCATTACAATGCAATCACATCAGGGGTAAACTAAAGATCGAGGAGCGGGGAGGACGAGGATGGGAGTTGGTTTATGTTGTATGCATCCCCATCGAAACAATTTGGCGGCTAGGCAGGCATTCGTATCCGACGAAATTCCTTTCGATGGAAAAAATTAAACTTTTGCTTTTGCTGGAACTTCATCTTATCGTTCGTCTTGCCCAGAACAGGGACAGGAGTGGTGGTTGCTGTTAAACTACTTTTGTGCTTATTGTTGTTGCTGTTGTTGTTGAGTGTTGGTGGCTGCATCATCATGCTGTAGGTGGTACTGTCGCAAACCAGCTACTTCTTGCCCTTGGTGGCCTTCTCGGCGGCCTTGGTGACTTTGCCACCGGCGGCATCCTTGAAGTTGACAGCCTTAATGACGCCGACGGCCACAGTCTGTCTCATGTCACGCACAGCGAAACGACCCAGAGGGGGGAACTCCTGGAAGGACTCCACGCACAGAGGCTTGGAGGGCACCAAGTTGACGATAGCAGCATCACCAGACTTGATGAACTTGGGGTTCTCCTCGGTGGTCTTGCCGGAACGACGATCGACCTTCTCCTTAATCTCTGCGAACTTGCAAGCGATGTGAGCGGTGTGGCAATCCAACACGGGAGTGTAGCCGTTGGCAATCTGACCGGGATGGTTCAGCACGATGACCTGGGCGGTGAAGTCAGCAGCACCCTTGGGTGGGCTGGCCTTGGAGTCTCCGGCAACGAAGCCACGACGCAGCTCCTTAACGGACACGTTCTTGACGTTGAAGCCAACATTGTCTCCGGGAACGGCCTCGGTGAGGGCTTCGTGGTGCATCTCAACAGACTTAACCTCAGTGGTGATGTTGGCCGGGGCGAACACAACAACGCAGCCGGGCTTCAGGACACCAGTCTCCACACGACCGACGGGTACTGTTCCGATACCGCCAATTTTGTACACATCCTGCAGGGGCAGACGCAGGGCCTTGTCGGTGGGGCGAGCAGGGGGGAGGATGGCGTCCAGAGCTTCGATGAGGGTCTTGCCATCGGCATTACCGTCCTTGCGCTCCACCTTCCAGCCCTTGAACCAGCCCATGTTGGTGGATGGTTCCAACATGTTGTCGCCGTGCCAGCCGGAGATGGGCACGAAAGCCACAGCGGCAGGGTTGTAGCCGATCTTCTTGATGTACGAAGACACTTCCTTCTTGATTTCCTCATAACGAGCCTCGCTGTATGGTGGCTCGGAGGAGTCCATCTTGTTGACACCAACAATCAGCTGCTTCACACCCAAGGTGAAGGCCAGCAGAGCGTGCTCGCGGGTCTGACCGTTCTTGGAGATACCAGCCTCGAACTCGCCGGTACCGGCGGCAACAATCAAGACGGCGCAATCAGCCTGGGAGGTACCAGTGATCATGTTCTTGATGAAATCTCTGTGGCCGGGGGCGTCGATGATGGTCACGTAGTACTTGGCCGTTTCGAACTTCCACAGAGCGATATCGATGGTGATACCACGCTCACGCTCGGCCTTCAATTTATCCAAAACCCATGCGTACTTGAACGAGCCCTTGCCCATCTCCTGGGCCTCCTTCTCGAACTTCTCAATGGTACGCTTGTCGATACCACCGCACTTGTAGATCAAGTGACCGGTGGTGGTGGACTTGCCGGAATCGACGTGTCCAATCACGACAATGTTGATGTGAATCTTTTCCTTGCCCATGTTGGTTTATAGGAGAGCTGTGGGTGTGTGGATGTGTTTTTATGTGTGTGTGTACGTGCAGCAGGTGGAATTGGTGGGACCAGGCACAACCACGACGGAGGAAGAGACAGAACGGGGGTAAACAAAGTTTTGTTAGCAAAACAATTACAATCAAACAATGGTTAGTAGATTTCTATTAATAATTCAAATTATTAATCCGATCAAATCAATTTCAACAGTCGTTTGTACTTTTGACTTTTGTTTGCGTGCCAAGTCGAACCTAACCTCACACTCGCAACAGGCAATGGCACGTAAACGTGTTCTCTCTCTCTTTGTTTGCCAGAGTGAGGTTAAGTTTGGCCCAGCACCGCATGTTACTTGTGGAAAGGTTGAAACAAACTGGAAATGGAACGTGCAAAAAAAAAACCTCGATTTTTCTTCAGTGAATTTGGTATTTTTGCTATCGTCAAAGTTCTTCAGTAGCAGAACTGAATTTTATCATCATGAAAAATCGAGTACCCCCCAACCCCTACCAACTTAGTATATTATATATATATGTATATACATGTGTGCAAAGAAAATTCCAGCAAATTTAATTCCATGTGTGTGTGTGTATGTGTGACGCTCAATTGCCGGCCGCTTTAATTAAGAAGAGGGAGCAAGAGAGATGGCGAATGTGAACAAAGAAGACGATAAAATGATCCACTGGCCGCGGTGGCAACCACGAAACAGAAAACCAAGAGAACTAAAAGTGCAACAACTGACGGAAGCCATCTTGGACCAGGCCCAAACCAGAGACGGCAAAACTGTAAAAAATGAGCAAAATTTTGCACACTTGGCAACAGAGCGAGGAAATTAACTTTTTTCCTATTTGTGAAATTACTTTGAGTCATTCACTTCCCCTATCTCTCAAGGGTCGCCATTTTGAAATTCTAAGCCCAAAGAGAAAGCGGAAAATTTTGCTAGCACAGAGAAAAATGAAGCACGCTTCTTAAGATTTTTTTTTTTGTTATATTAATGAAACATAGAATATGTTCAATAGGCTCACATTTAAAGTATGTTGCCACGCCAGGCAAGTTAAAGTGGGCGTGGCCGCAATGGTAATTACACCACCCGGGCCAAATTGCAACTAATGAGTCATTTGTTGCAAAAAAAAAAAGAATATTTAATCATTTCAATCTCGGCAGCTGCCATCAATTTTTACTCTATTGCCACGTGTTTGCTTTTCATTTCGCCTTTCACTTTGCCACGCAAAGTTAACCTCTATCTGCCATCGATCACACACGCGCACACATGCATAAGCCAAATTGCATATTTGTTTATAAACTATTTCATTTAATTGCACTTTGCTGCTTCGTTGCACACAGGTCTTTTTAATTCTTTTTTTTTTTAGAAATTTTTTTATAACTTACTCTCGGAATAAATTGAAGAGAAATCACTAAGTCTATGCGAATACGGCGACAGACTTGAACAAAGTGAACGAGTGACAGGCAGGCCACAATCCAGGAAGCCTCACACTGAACGGAAACTAGGCGGAAATGCGAAAATCCCAAAAAAAGACACTCTGAAAATACTAGAAAAATACCAGCAACACATTTTAGCTAGTCGAATTAGTGGAGTACCCCTAATTGTTGATGTTTTCAATTACACAAGGCAGCGAAATTTAAAATTTGGCCGTTCACACAGGGGAGTGGGGTTGGTTTCAAATGAATTTCGTGCTCTGGATTTTTCAAATGATTCATCACGGCAAGTTTTGTAATCATTTGAGAATAAAATGGCAATTTAATACCCATTTTGAGTCATGTTATATGGAAGAGATAACATTTTTCTGTTACGTTTTGAAGAAATTATCGGTATATGGATATGTCTTAATAACGCTTTTTTTTTTTAATTTAATAATCCATTTAATGTTAAATGGATCTTAAATTGTCATCCAAAAGAGCTGAAAATCATCCAAAGGATTTGAGAAATGGATACCTATTTATTTGTAGCTTTGAAAATAAGTTCGAATATAAACAGTCAACCAGGTGAAAGCATCGAGCACAGATCAACATATTTTAGAGAAATATTTACGTTAAAAAAAAAAATAAGAAAAAAAAAACGGAATCCAAAAAGATACAATCAGCATGATGCAAGATGAAGCGGTAGTGTCCACTCCAGTGGATAGTTATGAACAAAAGAGAGAGCCACTTTTGATGGATTTTAAGGCGTTTACCATACCATATCAACCCGCTCCCTTCTCCTGCGATGCGGTGGCCATACTGGAGCTTCAGCGTTGCGATTACACGCAACGTATTACCCATGAAGTGGCCAAGTCCGGTCAGACGTCCCGACGTGTGCGTGTGTATGCGGATGGCATCTACGATCTGTTCCACCAAGGACATGCTCGTCAGCTGATGCAGGCCAAGAACATTTTTCCCAATGTCTATTTAATTGTGGGCGTGTGCAATGATGAGATCACAAATCGCATGAAGGGTCGCACCGTTATGAATGCCTTTGAACGCTATGAGGCAGTGCGTCATTGTCGCTATGTGGATGAAGTTGTACAGAATGCCCCCTGGACGCTGTCGGATGAGTTTATGGCTGATCACAAAATTGATTTTGTTGCCCATGATGACATTCCCTATGGCCATGTCGGCATGGATGATATATATGCACCGCTTAAGGCACGCGGCATGTTTGTGGCCACCGAACGCACGGAGGGTGTCTCCACATCGGATATAGTGGCGCGCATGGTCCGGAACTATGATCTGTATGTGCGTCGTAATCTGGCCCGTGGCTATACGGCCAAGGAGCTGAACATCTCGTTCCTGTCGGAGAAGAAATTCCGTTTACAGAACAAAATGGACGAGTTCAAGTCACGTGGAAAACGGAGGCTTTTCAAGGTGAAGGTTGCCTTTATCAGCAAATTAGAGAAGAGTTCGGGCGAGATTTTAGAAAATTTCCTTTTGAACTTTGGTCGCGAATCTATAAATCAAATATGGAATGACTCGAAGGGCAAACTGATGCAGGCCTTGAGTCCACCGGGTAGTCCGTCCGGCTCCCTGAATGGAGATGATCTCAAGGGTGGTGGGGAAAAGGAAGATGATTCTGGTGATGTGTTCTTGGAAATGTCACCAGAATATGGGGGCGGATGCAGTAACTCCAGATCCTCGCTAGCCCGTCATGGCGAGGGGAAGAAAGAGGATGATGTGGACTACGAAAGGCGCAGCAATTGAGGCATTTGTTTTAGCTAAATTTTCCGTACACTCGCACTCACCCACGCACACACACATACACATAATACTGTTGTAAGTTAAAATTTATTTGTTAAAGTTTAAAATCGTTGCAAATACAACTAGGGGAGAGAGGCTCAACCCCATCCCCAATTGAAGGCAATTATATTTATTCTATTTTTGAAATCTTACGTTAAATGAACGCATTTCCCCTTCAAATTTGACCAAAACTTAAATCTTAGTACTGAATTTAGCTATGTGTTGTTTATGGCGTGAGTCAATTATTCTGGTTGAACAGCATTATAAGATTATTTGACCAAAAGTGGGAACAAATTCAAACCAATAAAAAATGATTGATGAAACCACTTACATTTCAATTCTCGCGCCAAGCTGATTTAATGAAGTGAGACTTCCAGTGTTATTTAGTATTTTCAAGCCAAAATTATTAATGTATTTTCCTGTTAATCATTTCTGGTCACACCATACCATGCCAATATCCGGTCCAAGTTACGGTCACACACTCATTGTGTGGTATTTGCCGTTATTTCCTAACTGTTAGACGGTCATACCAATACCGACGTGGCCATAGAACAAAAAGAAAGAAAAAAAATTATAAATTGTTTAGTGATTTACCGGTTCAGACGTACATACGCACGCATATTTTGTTTCATTTTGGTAGCAGGCGGCGCGTCGTCGGTCACACAGCTAAACCAATTGTATTATCAACAGCAAGCGTGCGCGCTACGAGTAAATAAATATAAAAAGAAAAGTTCAAAATGCTGCGTTTGGCGGCCGCCGTTCTCCTTTTGGGATATGTAGCAACTGTCTACGGTGCGGAAAGTGATGTCCTGGATCTGGGCGATGACGATTTTGTGTCCACCTTGAAGAAGCATGAGACCACCTTGGTCATGTTCTATGCACCCTGGTGAGTACAACGGGGAGGGTGGCGGGGTGGGCGTGGCCGGTAATCAGCTTTTAATTAATTCAGATTTAAAGGTACACGTCAGCACTAAAAACAACAATAAGGGTATAAGGAAAGGGCCGACTCGACAGAAAAAAAGAGATGGGGTCGGCCATTTTAACATTTATGTGTGTATGTGAGAGCGAGGGAGAGGGATAGACAGTGAAAAGCTTGCCGGCCGGCCAAAAAGTAATTAAAAGTTTAGCCAACATAAGTCTAATCAGCAGCCACATGAGAACATAACAAGCCACTTAATTAAAGCCTCTGATAAGGAGAGGAAGTGGGGTGGGGTGGCGTTTGCTGATAAGTTATGTTTTATCTGAAATCAAACACATGAAACCCAGTTCCCAGTTGTTCCAGAACTTCATGACGTGTCTTCCATTCCCTTGCCTTCTCCCATTTTCTACAGGTGCGGCCATTGCAAGCGTCTGAAACCCGAATATGCCAAGGCGGCCGAAATTGTCAAGGATGATGATCCACCTATTAAATTGGCCAAAGTCGATTGTACCGAAGCTGGCAAGGAGATATGCAGCAAGTACTCTGTTAGCGGATATCCCACACTGAAGATTTTCCGCCACGATGAGGTGTCCCAGGACTACAATGGACCACGTGAGGCCAGTGGCATAGCCAAGTATATGCGCGCCCAGGTTGGACCCGCTTCCAAGAATGTACGCTCCCTGGAGGAGCTGACCAAATTCCTGGACTCAAAGGACACCACCGTCTTTGGCTACTTCAGCGACCTTGACTCCAAGCTGGCCAAGGTGTTCCTCAAGTTTGCCGACAAGAATCGTGAGAAATATCGCTTTGGACACAGCAGCGATGAGGCGGTGCTCGAGAAGCAGGGCGAAACGTAAGACTGGAAATACTTCTTATATATTTTTTACGTGTTTAATAAATAGTTTTAATTGATCGATTTTTATATCATTTGTCTGTGTCTCGTCTTTCACACAGCGATAAGATTGTGCTGATCCGTGCGCCACACTTGAACAACAAGTTTGAATCGTCCACCCTTAAGTTTGAGGGCAGCAGCGAGTCTGAGCTGGGCACCTTCATCAAGGAGAACTTGTAAGTGCCGAGTTTCTGAAGTAATAGCAAGAATTGTACTTAATTTTTTATTTTCATGCAGCCATGGCTTGGTGGGCCATCGCACACAGGATACGGCCCGCGATTTCCAGAATCCTTTGATCACCGCCTACTACAGCGTGGACTATCAGAAGAATCCCAAGGGCACCAACTATTGGCGCAATCGTGTACTCAAGGTGGCCAAGGAGTTTGCCGGTCAAATTAGCTTTGCCATCAGCTCCAAGGATGACTTCCAGCACGAGTTGAACGAATATGGTTATGATTTCGTTGGCGATAAGCCCATCATTTTGGCTCGCGATGCCAAGAATCTCAAATACGCTCTGAAGGAGGAATTCTCTGTTGAGAACTTGCAAGATTTTGTGGAGAAGCTGCTGGCCGAGGAGCTAGAGCCATACATCAAGAGCGAACCGTTGCCCGAGTCAAATGATGCCCCCGTCAAGGTGGCTGTGGCCAAGAACTTTGATGAGGTGGTGATCAACAATGACAAGGACACTTTGGTGGAGTTCTATGCTCCCTGGTGCGGTCATTGCAAGAAACTGACACCCATTTATGATGAGCTGGCCGAGAAACTGCAGGATGAGGAGGTGGCCATTGTCAAGATGGATGCCACGGCCAACGATGTGCCGCCCGAGTTCAATGTGCGCGGCTTCCCCACCCTCTTCTGGCTGCCCAAGGACTCCAAGAACAAGCCAGTTAGCTACAACGGCGGCCGGGAGCTGGATGATTTCCTCAAATACATTTCCAAGGAGGCAACCACAGAACTGAAGGGCTACGACCGCAGCGGTAAGCCCAAGAAGACCGAGCTGTAAGCCTAGCCAGCTCCTCCTCTTCTGCCTCCTACTCGGCGTCCTCCCCGTGTAACTTACTAGCATTTCCATATTTTTGTATTTGCATTCTCTAAAACAAAAATTGTATTAAATTATTTAAGAGTGTGAGAAACAACAACAATCGCCAAGCTGAGATCAGAGTTCTTGAAATTATCAATTAATGGTTTAACGATTGTCGCAATAAATAACAAATTAATTTCTCGAGTAACCCAAAAGGGCTTTTGTCGGAAAGGGCAAGGGCTGATGTCACCTGCAGCCATTCACAGTTAACAGAGGTGGCATTGGCAATATATCGGAAAAGCCTAGGAAAGCAGTATCTACCGCTGAAAGATGGAGAGACCTTAAGCCATATATCGAGCCACAAACGATGGATGGAATCAAGCGCATTCATAAAATTTTAATTGCAACTCGTTTCAAATTAAGCGCCCATAACCAGTGTTGGAAGACGGACACGGCAAACAGACAAGCAGCTTCCCAGCCCTAGTCGCACAGCTGATATGCAAAATATTATTAAAATTTGTTTCACTTTTGACCCCTTCTGCACACGTTGCACTTTCCCCGAAAGTGCGTTTATCTAGCCAGAATTGCTATGTTCCAGAGCAAAACCTTGTGCAACTGGATACGAAGTACTCTGAAAACAGCCCAGAACTCAGCAGGTCGTGCGTTAAACAGTCAGACACACTTACAACGTAGTTGCCCTAGGTTTGGGTTTGGCGTGGCTGCAGCAAGAATCAATTTTCGAGGCATGGCCAGTGGATCCAAGACTGGAGGGAATCGTTTATCCTTGTCAAAATCTCCGTATCTGTTGCAGCATGCACAGAATCCTGTGGACTGGTGAGATACCATTGGCAAACGGGCCTTGCAACCTAAAATCAATCCTACTACTTCCGGCAGGTACCCGTGGTGTGAGGAGGCCTTTGAGCGGGCACGCAAGGAGCAGAAGCTAATCTTCCTTTCGGTGGGGTACTCCACCTGCCATTGGTGTCACGTCATGGAGCACGAATCCTTTGAGAATGCGGAAACAGCGGCTATTATGAATAAACATTTTGTCAACATTAAGGTGGATCGTGAGGAGCGTCCGGACATCGATAAGGTTTACATGCAGTTTCTACTCTTGTCCAAAGGAAGCGGCGGTTGGCCGATGAGCGTGTGGCTAACGCCCGATCTGGCTCCTCTGGCGGCCGGCACCTACTTTCCACCCAAGTCGCGGTAAGGCTAAGTTAACTCTGCTTGCATGCCCTTGCTTATATTTGTGTTCTGCTTAGTTACGGCATGCCCTCCTTCACCATGGTGCTGGAATCCATTGCCACGAAATGGGAGACTCAAAGAGAATCTCTACTAGAGGCGGGCTCTACTCTGTTGAGTGCCTTGCAAAAGAATCAGGATGCCGCCGCTGTGCCGGAAGCAGCCTTTGAGCCGGGTAGTGCTGGTGCCAAGCTAGCCGAAGCTATTGGTGTGCACAAGCAGCGTTTCGATCAGAGGGATGGTGGCTTTGGGCGGGAGCCAAAGTTTCCCGAGGTGCCGCGTCTCAATTTCCTCTTTCACGCCTACTTGGTGAGCAAGGATGTGGATGTGCTGGACATGGTGATGCAGACGCTGGATCATATAGGACGCGGTGGCATTAACGATCATGTTTTTGGTGGCTTCGCTCGTTATGCAACCACCCGAGATTGGCATAATGTCCATTTCGAGAAGATGCTCTACGATCAGGGCCAGTTGATGGCTGCCTATGCCAATGCCTATAAACTGACCAGAAGTGACACTTTTCTGGGCTATGCGGACCGTATCTATGAGTATTTGATTAAGGATCTAAGTCATCCCGCTGGTGGATTCTATGCCGGCGAAGATGCCGATTCCTTGCCCACTCATAAAGACACAGTAAAGGTGGAGGGTGCCTTCTATGCCTGGACCTGGCAGGAAGTGGAAGAGGCTTTCAAGGAGGAGGCCAAACGATTCAAGGATATTTCAGCGGAACGCGCATTTGAGATCTATGCTTTCCACTATGGCCTGAAAGCGCAGGGGAATGTGCCGCCGTCCAGTGATCCACACGGCCATCTCACGGGCAAAAATATACTCATTGTACGTGGCTCAGAAGAGGATACCTGCTCGAACTTCAATTTGGAGGCAGAACCACTTAAAGAACTGCTGGAGACGGCCAATGATATACTCCATGTGCGGCGAGATCAGCGACCCCGTCCTCATTTGGATACCAAGATAATATGCGCCTGGAATGGTCTGGTACTCTCCGGTCTATCTAAGCTGGCCAACTGTGGCACAGCCAAGCGAGACCAATACATACAAACGGCCAAGAAATTGTTGGACTTCATCAGGAAGGAGATGTATGATGCAGAACGCAAGCTGCTAATGCGCTCCTGCTATGGTGTGGCTGTGGGTGAGGAATCGCTGGAAAAGAATGAGTAAGTGGTAGCTAGCGGAAGCTAGAAATTGAAACTCAAAGCTGTCTTTCCTTAGACTACAAATCGAGGGCTTCTTGGATGACTATGCCTTTCTGATCAAAGGTCTACTGGATTATTACAAGGCCTCGCTGGACCTGAGCGCCCTACGCTGGGCCAAAGAACTACAGGAAACGCAGGACAAACTCTTCTGGGATGACCACAATGGAGCCTATTTCTTCTCACAAGAGAATGCACCGAATGTGATTGTAAGACTCAAGGAGGGTAAGTAGAATTGTCAGTGCTGTTTGTTGCATTGCTCATCTTTTAACCCTGACAGATCACGATGGCGCCGAACCCTGCGGCAATAGTGTCTCTGCCCGCAATCTCACCCTACTCTCGCATTATTACGACGAGGATGCCTATCTCCAGCGGGCTGGCAAATTGTTGAATTTCTTTGCGGACTGCTCTCCATTTGGTCATGCCCTGCCCGAAATGTTGTCTGCTCTGTTGCTGCATGAGAATGGATTAGATCTGGTGGCTGTCGTTGGTCCCGATTCGGCGGACACCAAACGATTTGTGGAAATATGCCGCAAATTTTATATACCCGGGATGATTATATTGCATGTGGATCCATTGCATCCGGATGAATCGTGCAATCAGCGAGTGCAGCAGAAATTCAAAATGGTCAATGGCAAGACCACGGTCTACATATGCCATGATCGTGTCTGTCGCATGCCCGTTACCGATCCCACGGAACTGGAGGAGAATCTAATGGCTAATTTCTTTACCGAACGTGTCTAAACGTTTTTGAACAATGCGAAGAGATTACTTGGAACTCGAATTAGTATTAGTTACAGTTGTAGTTGTTTGTTAACTGTTTTTGGCTTACAAAGCTCTAATCGGTTCTCGGAACTAAATGGTATATAGAGATATATATACATACATAGAATAGTGGAATAAATTCCAAGTAATGTTTTAACTTTGATGATTACAAAAGCCGTATTCCGGTCTTTACTTTTGATTAAGAGACAGCCCTTAAATTATATTTTGAAACACTATTATGCTGTTCCCAAGTTCAACTAACTAAAGATTTGTAGTTCAGATCTGCACTAAAACGATTCATCTATGGCTCAGGTTTTAGTTCTTAACTCAAACGTTCTTATTATATAAGTTTAGTTCTCCACCAGTTCAATACTTGTTTGAAGCTCCGAAGTAAACGAACGCAAAATGGTCGTAGTAAATAGTGAAAATTAAATATTTTTAACCGATAAAGCAAACTACATGTGGTTATCGCTAGGTAGGTGAGAAATTCAAGTGAATTTCTATAGCTTTCGTTTGAAAGGTCCTATAATTTCACGTCTACTAGGAGAACCTAATGAACTTTACTACACCTTTTACCCACCTACCAAAGGAAACTTTATGAAGGTAGAGAAGGAAAAATTGTATTCCTACTGCGTTATGGTATGGTCTGAGAACTTAGCATGTCTTACGAAGATTCAGTTTAAGCCCCTCTCCTATAAAGGGTATTATTATCACTAAACAGTTAAATGTTTCTCTGGTGAGGCCTATTCTGGAGTATGTATCATGTGTCTAAAGTCCACACTATCAAAAATATTAGGACTAACTCGAATCTATACAAGAACGGTATTTCATTTCATTATACCCTCGTAAAGGGTATTATAATTTTGCCCAGAAGTTTGCAACGCATAGAAATATTCATTTCCGACCCCATAAACTATACATATTCCTGATCAGGGTGACGAGCTGTCCGTCTGTCTGTCTGTTTCTAGTACTAGTCTGAGACTAGTATCTCAGTTTTAAAGATCGAGCTGAAATTTAGCACAGAGTCTTCTTATTGCTGCACACTACTAATGTATCGGAACCGACCGGATCGGATAACTATATCTCGCAGCTCCCATAGGAACAATCCGTCGGAAAACTAGTTTTAGTGAGAAAACCTTTTTTCTTTTCAAAGGAAACGTCTCCAAACGTTGTAATCATCGGTTTTCTATGGTTTTTTTTTTATAATTCTACCAAGTTTTATTAAAATCTGACAACTATATACTGTATACTGTATATACTATATACTATATACTATATACTATATACTATATACTATATACTATATACTATATACTATATATACTATATACTATATACTATATACAACTATATAGCTGCCATACAAAAGATAGGTCTGAAAAACAGTCTTTGTTAGAAAAACTTTTTGGTTTTTGATGGTAGCATCCTGCAATTTGGTATTTGTTTGTTTCATATGCTTTCACATAATTTTACAAATTTTGGGCCAAATCGGGTGACTATATCTTATAGCTCTCATACGAACGATGGGTCGGAAAATGGGAAGAGTATTTTTTGAAAATTTTTAAGCGTATAAAAACTTCGGCACAGATGAAGTTAGCTTGAGATTCCAATAGGTATCTGCTGACTTACGAGCACAGACTTCGCATATGGAACCTTCTTTCCTTAGTCCACTATTCTACAGGCACTAATTCCCCATTTATTTGCATCCTTGCCTCAAGAGCTGGGGTAATCAGTAAACCTTTCGTAACCTCTGTTCTCAGTAAGCTCTTCATTGTTAGATTTAAGTAAACTCTATCTTAACTCAGTAAACAGTTTGACTTAACTTTGTTCTACCATAAAAAATTAATAAAACTCTAAAAAAGTACTGTCAGTTGTAAAGCTGCGAATGCGTTTCCAAAACACAAGAATTAAGGGTTTGAGCTCTTAAAATTGTAATATTTGTTGCTACTTAGTGAATCTCTCGTTAAATGAGTCAAAGAAACGAATCTTATGTTCAGTTAAATATATAAGCTCATGTTAAGTCACCATAGAACTATCGATAACTTTCTCCGAAGGCAAACAGCTGATTCAAGCACTTGATTTGCTTACACTTTTTAAATATCCATGAAATGTTTATGAAAAGTCTAAAGAGAGTAACGCACTAAAAATTATTTTATTATGAAATTGGATAAGGGGCTTGTATGATTCAATCGGGCCCACTAGTAAGTGGTTTCCTCTTTCGAACTTTCCTTTTTATTTACTGTAAACATTTTTGTTGAACTTAAGCAAACTTCCTTAAGTTTTTTAAGAAGCTCTTGCTTGTAGTAATAAGGCGTAGAGGGGCAGCACCGTCCACACCTCTTTCTTACAATCGAAAGCTTTTCACAAAACTTCAATAAAGTTGCTTCAGTTTATCGTTATTGGGTGCACCCTGACATTGAGAAAGCTAAAGTGCTTAGACTCCAGTTAACTCTAGCAACAAGTTTGTTTTACCTTACCAGAAATTTAGCCGGAATTGGTTTAGCCAAAAATTTCTTTTGATTTTTTAAAAATTTAGAGTTCTCTAAGCGTTCCCTTATGTTACTGTCTGTTACCTAACTTGTCTGTTAACCTTACATACTATACTGTTATTGCCCTGTTAATTGATACAAGAAAAGCAGGTATGTCTACAGTCTGCTTAAAGCGGAGTACGAATAAGTACGAAACACTTATCAAGTAACAAAAACCACAAGAGGACACAAGTAAAGGCTGCTGTATTATTCTCTCTCTGGAGTAACGGCAAATGTGTAGAGGAATCATGAACTCGGATGCCAAGACTTATGATACGGTACTTCAAAGTTAAAAAGCTTTTCTCGGTACTACTTATAGCTAGGCAAATCCAAGCGAGGCAGCAGTACTTATTTCAATGTCCTTTTTGGCATTTGGAAATAAAATAATCAGTCGACCTCTTCTCAAATACAACACATCGTTTTGTGCATTTATTGGAATCGTTTCATTTCTGTTTTATCATTTGTTGTTGTTTTGGAGCAAAATACTAGTCGCGGTGGTCGGCTGTACCTGCTCCGCCCCAAAGGCATAAAAACTAAGCTAAACTAAATGCTCGCCCTGCCTGGCTTCATCACGGCCACACCACCACCATCCATATTTATGGTGTTGGGGGGGGGGAGGGATGGATTGCCACAGCAATTGGGCTCCAAAAAGGAAACTAAATGTAATGGAGAGAACAGTTCGGTAATCGGTAATCATAATCGTAATAATAGTAGTTTGTAGGTAATAAAAATAATTTAGTTTGAAATTCACATTCATCACATTGGTTGGCCAACCATCATCTCCATCTCCAGCGGACAACACTCGTTGCCTCCCGTTGCCTCTCAGGTATCTGCATCGTTGAAGCTCATGGCCACATCGAAGCTATCGACGATAGTCTCCATGCGTTCGTGATGCTCGAATCGTGCAAATTTACGCTCCATGCGGCTGCGCCGACGGTTGTGCCTTGTCCGTCGAAAGAAACGGAAGCGTGTGTCCTCCTCCTCCTCATCGTATTCCGGCGCCGAAACAGAATCCTCATCCGTTTCACGCAGAAATTCCTTGGGATCGCGATGAATCTTGAAGATTTTCGTTGCCGTCGCCCCATGCAGCTTCGATATGGTGCGCGAGGCATTCAGTATGCCTCGGGATTGCGTGCGATTCTTGATTGCAGTCAGGCGATTTGTGATGGACACCACGTTGAAGAGCTTGGACAGCTCCGAGTCAACGCAGCGCGATTCTCGACGCAGGTTCTT
The DNA here is from genome assembly GCA_035044965.1 of Lordiphosa andalusiaca. Classification (NCBI taxonomy): domain Eukaryota; kingdom Metazoa; phylum Arthropoda; class Insecta; order Diptera; family Drosophilidae; genus Lordiphosa; species Lordiphosa andalusiaca. Next base: position 6,444,545 of record JAWNNM010000227.1, read on the forward strand.
GCCATTTTTCACATAGATAAAATGATTGATTTGATTATCGACGGGCACAAGGCTGGCCGAGCAGGTGGGCGAGATGGAGCTGCAGTTGCCGTTACTATTGCTATTGGCACTGGCGCCGGTAAGCAGCGTGGGCGTGGAGGGCGGCGCTGGTGGGGGCACGTGGGGCATTGTGTAGCAACGCTGACGAGGCAGCCCCAACGTTCCGGCTGCATCATACCGGCTAAGGCGAGACAGCGATTCCGCTTCGAGGTCCCCACCACCATCGTGATCCGTGCCGCTTGGCATATCCATGGCCTGGGCAAAAATTTCGTGTTTGTATGCGTGTGTGTTTTTGCGAGTGGGTGGAGGTGGTGGTGGTGGTAAAGAGTGGAGTCGGGCCAAAACGAAAGGGCGTTGTTGTTAACAAAGCAAGTGGAAAAATGCCAACGCTAGTGCGTGGGTCTGGCGAATGTGCAAATTACCTGCAGTAAACCCTCCACTTCCATGTATTGGCGATCTTGCAGACGATTAAGGTGCTTCAGTTGTTGATCCATTTTTCCCAAACACAACAACAACAACAGCATAACAAAAATACACGGCCCGATAACGATAGTGGCGCAGGCAAACCTGCGCAGTCACAAATGGTACAATCGATAGTATATCGATAGCATCGCCGTTAAGCAGATAAGCTTTTGAACGTTAATCATTTTGAATGTTCGTACGTTTTGCGTATGCTGGCCAGTCTATTACTACGTTTATGCTATCAAAAAACCATGGTATCCGATCATGATTTTTCCACACGAATTTTGACTATGGTTTTTGAGTAATCCATGATTTTGTACATAGGTGGCATCTCACTGCAGATATATCGTGCTTTTTAAATAGCAGCGTTAACAGGCGCATTTTAAAAAGCGTGAATATTAAAAACCCGTGATATTGCTAGCATGAACGTGGTATATGGGAATATACAGATTGGTAACTGATGTCAAAATCAAGGCTGCAAACCTCTACAGTTCGCCAATTTTGTAAAGGCTGTTTCGGAAGTATCGCCGTAATTTATCTCCGTATTTAGATTAAATATGGTGCTACAAGAAAGCTATTTTAAAACCAATATGTGGATATATTTTTAAAATGCTGTGTTTTCTTTGTGATACAGGCTACTAAATTTTTCGTGTATAAACCAGGGATGGAAAAAAATTCAAGAGGAAGGTCGCTGAACCCAGGTTCAGGCTCGAACCGGGGTGTGTGGAACCAGTAAAAATCAAACTCTTGTAAACCCAGTTCAACCGTTTGAGCTTGAGCTTGAGATGTTCCAATGATTTCACAATATCCGAACTTGTACATTTCCTGCAAATTTTCTCTGTTATTTTATATACCCTGCTTCATTCTGGATCTCTTCTGGAAAGTGACTAAGATGCCTGTGTAAGTCTCCAATTTTGGGTATGCTAAGTGTTAAGCATTTCTATTCAGCCAGTTTGTTTGATAAATCCCTATTGTACCATCCCTTCCCCTAAAATAAAAACATAATTTGCATAGTTTGGTTTTTTGGTTTTTTTTTTAATGATTTTGTTTTCTGGAGTCAGTCTTTACAGTTTATGCTTTCTTAAGTATCGCGGCTTCTTGAGGTCATCAATAGGCCCCCAGTTTGTGGAGCATGCAATTGTTTGCATGTCAAATGGATGAGCATAGCGGACGGAGCAGAGTGCTAGCGTTTGAGTGTCAACTTCTGCGTTTGTAGACGCGCCAGACCCTGCCCAGTCACCATATTGTAATTTTCGTTGGATGGCACTACGCGCCTATGGAATCTGCACAAGAAGCCGGATTTACAAGATGTTTGGGATTGGGACAGTCGCCTAGACAGACAGAGCGCGACGAATCCCAAGCCGCTGGTGTTGAGTGTGTGGAATGGCTGGCGTGCCTAAATGCTTGCCGTGAGCAGAAAGATGAGGAGCCCAGGCCCCCGGGAACCGCAACAGCGGCAATTTAGCGTGCCAATTGCACGAATGGCGTGTCGGGAGCCATCGTAGTGCAACATGCTGAGTTAACAAATTTTTGACTTAAAAGTCAAATATTGTGGTTTTTACAAATTTCCGAAGAAATCTGTGGTTGTTTTTTAAATTTCCGAAGAAATTTAAGTTTTGTCCAGCCAGCGCCCGCTGTAGCTCCTGTCGCCCCAGTCGTAAGGCCAATGGCAGTCATTTCAAAACTTGTCCTGGCCGAAACCGAGACGAGCCTGAAATAACCACCCTGGGCTAAACCTTACTCACTTGCAAGAGGATCTAAGCAGGCACTGGCCGGGCAGGGGGTTTTTTGCCGCCTTGACCAAGGACCCCATTGTAGATCTTAAGAGATAGGGCAAACAGAGCAGCAAGTGGGTAACCACTTGGCCAGCTCAGTACACTCCATTCTTAAGCTACAGGGGGCACAAAATTAAGACAGGCGGTTGGTGAGCGGCCTGGGGCGGGCAGATGAATCAATTGACGCAACATCCGTTAGTTCTTTAACCGGAGAAGGAGGCTTCCGGGTCAGGGCTAAAACGCTAAAGAAGGCTGGCCAACTTTAACATTTAAGTCCTTCTCCAATAGCCATCAATCTCTAATTAATGTGGAACTACAAGACGAAATCCGTCAATCAAATCTTCCGCTCGTCCAAGGCCGCTCGGAGTCGGTAAACCGAAGTTCACCTGGTTGCAAATGTTCAAACTTGTTGTGATTAAAAATCACGAATTCAACTGGGTGGCGTTCCTAGCCAATAGCCGCAGGGCAGCGTGAAATTTGATAAATAAAAAGAGCTTTTCCTGCTTCAAGAAATGCCCCAGAAGCAGTTTCACAGGTGACCACCACAGGTGATCTCGCAAAACCGCTGGAAGAGCAAAACTCGGCACATGAAAAGCGAAATTGGTGGGAGTGGGAGAATCTTTCCCCTGCTTGCCGTTATGTGTCACCGCTCAGAGAGTACGAAGAGAATGAAAGAAAGCTTTTCCCGTTCGTGTTGGATGTTGTTGGGCTTAGTTACTCTCACTGTTAAATGACTTTCAGCGGGGCAGAGCAAAGTTCTGTGGTTGTGTGTAGAGAGCGGTGGGAGGAGGGGTGTGAATGATGATGATGTCATGGTTGTGCCTCTATTCCGCTGTGGTCGCCTCTCCGGGGTTCTGCTGACGACGCTTGCGACAATTCTCGAACGTATGACCACGGAAATTGCAGAAGGTGCAGCGGGTGGTGCGGCGTTCTCCACGTTGTGGACCCGTGTTTGATGCAGCCTCGTCCTCCTGGTTGTTGTGCTCGATAATGCGACCCTGCTCGAGCAGATCCTTGAACGTTACTATGCTCTGGCGGGTGATGTGCTTGCGATACTTGATGTTAAGCAGACCGTAGAGGAAGTCCACTTGGGTCTCTTCGTCATGGCGACCATCTGGCAACTGGGCGAGCAATGCTCGCTTCTCCACCACAAATGTGTCTATGGGAGTGGAGTCTTCCTGCTTCTTCTCGAAGAACTCCATGTAGACCTGGTATGAGGGCTTTGTGGGCGAGAAGTGCTCGCGTATTAGATCAATGGCATCGTTCCAGGTTTTCGCCTCCTTGCGCACGCCCTGCCACCAGGTTGAGGCAAAGCCATAAAACAGTAGGGAGATGCCCTTGAGGGCATTCTCATCGCTGATGTTCTCCAGCTCCTTGAAGATGACTATGTTGGAAATAAATTCCTCAACCTGTTCGTGATCGCGAGCGCCACCGAATTTGTTTTCACACGTGCTGAAGCTGCCTTTGAGTTTCAGATTGCCCTCGGCTCCGGCTCCACTGGCTGCTGCTGAACTGGCGGCACTAACGCGAACGGCTTCGATGAGCTCACGCAGCTGCTCATTGGTCATCTGGATGGTCTGCGCCATGTTAGCGGGGAAATATGCAGCTCTGAGATTAAAGTACAGCGAACAAAGCCGAATAGGTTAAAGCGAATGCTGCCGTCGCTGGTCGTGGTAGTAGACTGACTAGCCGACGGCGGGGGAACAGCTTTTATAGCCAAGCATTGTGAAATAGAATTTCCAAAAAGCTTGACAGTGCTCAGGAGAGCGAGAGAGCAAAAGAATGGGAAAGATGAGAGATTGTGTGTGAGTCATTTAATCAATTGGACAGGGTTTTTGGGCCCAATCTACATGTAAATAACATTTAGATAATGATTTAAAGTTATCCACTGACTAAAGTTAGCACTTGTTCTACGGTTTAAACTTCTCTAAAAGGGTGTTCCTATTGGACTGAGAATTCGATTTGAATTCAATTACCCACAAGCATGAAATACTAGAGAATTAATAATAAACACAATGAATCAAAAGAATGCACACGCATGTTTCAGTATATAAGTATGCATGAACAGTAAAAACAGCAACTATTCGAAAACAAAACATTTTTATACCCTAAAGATCGAGCTGAAATTTAGCACAGAGACTTCTTTTTGCTGCACACTACTAATATGTCGGAACCGACCGGATCGGATGACTATATCTTATAGCTCCCATAGGAACAATCGGTCGGAAAACTAGTTTTAGTGAGAAAAACTTCTTTCTTTTCAATGGAATCGACTCCAAACTTTGTAATCGTAGGTTTCTAGGTTTTTTTAAATTCTACCAAGTTTTATTAATATCGGATGGCTATATCATATAGCTCCCATACGAACGATAGGTCGGATAATGGGAAAACTAGTGTTTTTGAAAATATTTAAGCGAGCACTTGCAAGGGTATCAAACTTCGGCACAGACGAAGTTAGCTTAGCTTTCTCTGTTTGTTTTTCAATTAGAAAATAAAACTGGACTTTCTCAAATGATATAAATATTATTTAAACCCATTATATTAGATTTCAAATCTTATCATATGACGTATTGTGGCAAAAGCAGGAAGCAAATAAAAACAGTAAAAATATGATTTTAGCTATTAGTATTAATTTTAAATGAATTTTACAATAAATAGAGCATTTACCGTACATGCGAATTTATTTAGGTTAATTTTCTGGTTAAAAATTCGTTGGTTTTCCTAGAATCAAGACCAAACAGGGTATAAATGGAAGCAATGAAATATCGAATATAATCTGTAAACGTTTATAATTTCCAGATGAAAATGAAAATGTCTGTAATTTTCTTAACAGGTTATGTCATACCATAATCGATGTATGACCCAAACTTTATCTATGTTCAATTATCGCATAGGTCTTGTTGATATTACTTGTAGGAGGAATTTCCTTTTGGTTTACTTCTCTCACCAAAAAGTTGTCTATGTCGGCATTTCGAATTCGAAAAAGCTGCTGCTCTCCCCCACTTGCTTGTTTATTTCACAATGAGAAAAAAGCTGAGCTGGCAAAATTGGTTACCAGTTGCTCACTGAACATTGGGGGAGCTGAAGTTCAAAGCGGAAGACCGTCTTGTTGTTTTTTTTACTTCCATTAGCAAAATGACTCAAATGTCAGATGAACAGTTTCGTATACTAATCGAAACAATTCGTGCTCTGGCACCCATCAAAGATGAGGAACCACAATCCAAGGGAAGTTTCAGCAATTGTGCTGTACGTTTTAGCGGACAACGCGACAATGATGCTGTGGAAGAGTTTATCACAGCTGTGGAGACCTACAAAGAGGTGGAGGGCATTAGCGATAAGGATGCGTTAAGGGGTCTGCCGCTCCTGTTCAGTGGCATTGCTGTGGTCTGGTGGAAGGGTGTACGCCGGGATGCGGGCACCTGGACAAAAGCAATGCAATTGCTACGCGATCATTTCTCACCCACTAAGCCATCGTATCAAATCTATATGGAAATCTTTGAGATGAAACAAGAAGGCTACGAGGTTCTTGATCAGTTTGTGTGCAAACAGCGGGCATTGTTATCCAAATTGCCAGAGGGCCGGCACGATGAGGAGACTGAACTGGACTTTGTCTATGGCCTGATGCAGTCCAAGTATAGAGAAAAAATACCTAGGCATGAGATTAAAACATTTCGCGAGCTATTGGAACGAGGACGAAATGTGGAGCGGACTAAGCACTGAAATTATTAGTTAATTTATTTTAGCTTTTAAGGGTTTGTAAATAAATATTTAATGTTAAGTCAATCAAGTTATTTTATATGATCTAAAATAGACAGGGGGAATGGGGGGAACAATCTATCCGTTGAATTTATTTAAGAGAAAATTATGTCTATATAGTTTTTAAGAGTGGCCTTGTCAATTCAGCTGGCTCATCCTTGCTTTATCATCTACCACCAATACACCAGCTTTTAGACATTGCCCGATCATTATAGAAATTGTCTCGAATTTCCCTGACGCACTTTAAAGAAAGGCAATTGTGAAAAGTTCCATAGAAGAATCCAAGGGAACCTCTTAAACCAAATATTAGGTACTACTTTCGATTTTCTATGATGCCTTGATTGAGCAAAGTGGAGTTTTCTTCCCATAAATTCTGTGAAGCATACAACAAAAATAGCAGGATCTGTTGAAATTGGAACAAAACACATATGAGTTGTAGGTAGGAGAGAAGTCATTCAAAACTAGAATTGGAAGGCACAGAAGCTTACTTCGTGTGACGATTTTTGGTTCATCTCTATCTATTTCCAATTCTACATTATGGATTTCGGGAAGCGCTTCCGATCATGAACATATTTGTTTAATCACAAGTGTTCTTTGTAAGTTAGTTTAGTTTCTTAAAGATGTTTTGACACCTCTAAACTTCAATTATTACATCAACTAAATCCTTCTCGTCCACCTACTAAACCAGCTCTCGTTTTCTTTGATTTGTAAATGGCTATTGATAACAAAATGCGTACTGAAACATGGCCGTTCATTCACAAATTAATAAACGTTCGCCATGACAACAAAATGCACACGGTACGGTTGCGTTGATGATCGGTGCTCAATATGAATTTCGTTTGGCTTACAAAAAGGTAAACAATGTGTGCGATACGAGGAAAAGAAAAAATGTCTGTGCGCGCAGAGCTTATCAAAAAATAGATAGGAAATTCACTGAATCACTCCATAGGATTTAAAAAAACCGTTTTTTTTAATGCTAAACACATACACACAGTCCAAGAGGCAGCACTACACTGAACTTAATCCTAAACTGACTTAAAATCGTTATATATACATGAGGAGCGAGACTCTGCTTTTGATGGTTACTCCTCATCCTTAATGCAGTTCTCTACCAGATCGCGCAAATTTGGATTCTCCATGGCGGCTGCAATGCGTTCTTTGTCATTGATCTGCTTGTTAACTGTGTGGAAATAAGTAAGGTAAGTGGTTGTGGTCAGATGTACGAACTAAACACAGGTGCCTTACTCTCGTCTTCGGTTTGATGAGCTCCCTTCTTAATGTAGATATCAAGCTTGATGTTGTGCGGCAAGCCACGTTCCACTTTCACCCGTATGCACAGACCAATTAAAGTGGCTAAGGAGCAATGGGGCACGGTGGGATTGAACTCAATGCGCACCTGCAGAGAGCAAACAAAATAATTAGAAAGGAAAAACTGTGTAAAGAACCGGCGGACCTACCACGGACACATTCGAACGCGTGGGTGGCAGCACAAATATGCCCTCCTCGTATATAACATTCAAATCCTCCAGAGTATTGGGCTTTTCCGGATCACGAATGCTGCGCAACAGATCTAGCAAAGCAAATGATTATATAACAGTCTCAAGGAATTGTAAATCCTTACCGTAAATGGTTTCCTGTAGATCGGTGGCATTTCTATAGCCCAGCTCCTGGAGTAAAGCATCCTCGCCATAAGCGATAGCTTCGTTATCCAACGACATTTGGCTGGTCTTGCGTTCGATCTGTTCAACTGCTGTGTGGCTACTGATGCCTCCGCCACCGCACGATGACGACGGCGGCGTTACTGTGCCGCTGTCCGATTCCGAGAGTTTGCGTTTGATGTAAGACAGCATGTTAAACTCTCTGTGTTTGTTGTTGCTTTGGCACCTTTGATTTGAGCTCTCTTATCGCTCGCTTCACCAATTTGTTTTATCTTTTATAGGTGGCCTTTTGGGCTATGTTTAAGTAAGGTGTTTGTGTGCGTGGTGGAATGTGGATGTGTGCAGAGCTATAAATGACTTTGAATGTTTCTGAGCTTAATTTGTGTGCTTGAATTAATGTTTAGAATTTTTGTTTAATCACTGGCCAGCCAGTAGCAGCTGTCTTTTGTTATGCATGGCAGACCAGGGCTGCACTACCTCAACGCAGGTCTATCGAAGCAATCGTTATCGATTCCTTTAGTTCCGTTTAACATTTATTTTAAAATATAAACAATTTATAACAACAATTGACTATACTCCAGCCCCCCAAAAGGGGGCAAAAGTCGAGAGAAAGAGACCTCCAATTTAATGTCGAGTCCGAGCAGCAGAGTATGAGAATATTTTCATGGCTAGTTACTTCACTGCTGGCGCCAACACCTGTTAAAGGTGACCGTGTGTATAAGTTTTGAAAGACAAAAAAACTTATTTATTAGATGTCCCGATCTCTGGCACAGCAGGAAAAATTTGGTTTAATTATAACCACTGCTAATCATCCACCGAATCTGGTCTTTAATATTTCGAGAGTTCCGAATATTTCAGACAGTTTAGCTTTTCATGCCAGTGGGGTAGCTTTTAGCAATAGGTGAAATGAAGTCTTAATTTTAAAAATATGTTTAAGTGTTTAGTCGTTGAAATTTTAACCATTTACTTAAGAATGATATAAGGCTTTCTAAATTTTTTGCTCTGTTCATCTACAACTTCATGCAATGTAATTCCAATTTTTAAGTTCTATCTGGGTAAAGTGGGTCCTTTGACCTACCTATAATACCTATAGATATTTAAAAAAAAAAAAGTATCATTACAAAATTTTTTTCCCAAGTGAATTAAAAGTCCGAGTACCAAATAAATTGAGTGCATGAATACAGCCGGGCAGTCCCTGACTGCAACTGCAGCAAAGATGGCAACTCTATTCGCCCTTCCTATCAGTGCAACAAAGCTTTCCGCTCGTGCGTATTGTGATTTTACTTAACGAGGTGGAAACAGTTACGCCGGTACAAGCAATAACAAGTGCAGTTTGCTAAACAGTTTAAAACCAAATACCACTTTTGTCAATTTTAGCATAAAAAGTGTGCCTAAAATTTAATAAACTAAATTTAGGCCAACGCAAAAGGGCAGCAGCCGCTGCTACAACAAAAGCACAACAAAAAAAATTTCGCACAGTGGGCCTATGCAGAGCTGTTTCTTTTTTTAGCCAAGCGGCCCATTGTACTTAAGCACAACTGAATTGGCCAAGTAGGCTTTGATTTCGAAATTTCTGTAGATATTTGCAATCACCCGGAGCTGAAATCATTTCGTTTTAGTTAGTCGTACGAATTGTTTCTTATTTGTGAAAGCTCGTCGAACGGAAGCTAATCTCGCTTTACCCTTTTGAAAAATAAAGGAAAGAGTTCGTAAAAAGCGAAAGAGCCTATCGAATCGAACGTGTGACGGGAAGAAAGGTAAGTGCAATGCGAATGGAAGTGAAAGAGTGTAAAAGAACAAAATGGCTGCCGCTGCGGGAAAGTTACCGTTGAACGAGAACTCCATGGGCAGCAGCCGTGTTTCATTGCTTATTAAAGCTCGTTCTAAGCAGTAGTTCCTTATTCTTCGTCAGATCACCCACAACACATATTGGAAAAATGGTTGCCGATAATATTGATGCAGGTGTTGTCATTGCCCCGGCGGATCAGTCTACCTCAAATGAAATTGTCAAGGAGGAGGAACTGCCAGCTGGCAACTATATACTGGTTGGTGTCGATATAGATACCACTGGACGTCGTCTGATTGATGAGGTAAGATTAAGTGAGTTCCTGTGAAAAGCTTACCTAACCCCACTTTTCAGATTGTCCAGCTGGCCGCCTATACGCCCAACGATCATTTCGAGCAATACATTATGCCCTATATGAATCTTAATCCAGCCGCCCGTCAGCGCCATCAAGTGCGTGTCATTTCGATTGGCTTTTATCGTATGCTGAAGTCGATGCAGACCTACAAGGTAGAGTACCTGGATTTTCTTTCGAACCGCTGAGCTCATAACCCCATTTCAGATCATCAAATCCAAATCTGAAATCGCCGCCCTCAAGGATTTCCTCAACTGGCTGGAACAGTTAAAGGCCAAACATGCCAATTCCGATGGCATTGTTCTGCTCTACCATGAGGAGCGAAAATTTATTCCCTACATGATTTTGGAATCGCTGAAGAAATATGGTCTGTTGGATCGTTTCACCAAATCGGTCAAGTCGTTTGCCAATAGCTTAAATCTGGCCAAAGCTTCCATTGGCGACACCAATGCCAAACACTATAGTCTGCGCAAGCTTTCCAAGATTCTCTCAAAGCCCAAGGAGGAGAATACGATCAGCGGCGAGAATGCGGTCACCGACAGCAGCAGAAGCAATAGTGAGAAGCGTTCGGCGTTTGCCAAGAATGGTATCCAATTTGAGCGCGATCAATTCGATGGTAATGCCAGTGTCCGAGCTAAGTTGGCATTCAATGTGGCCTTGCAGTTAAGCAACTCGGACCACAAGTCCGAGCCCGAATCATCCGAGGCTTTGGAAAATCTATATAATGTGCTCAAGCCGTACGCCAAGCCTGTTGCCCTTGATATTCAGGAGCTGGACACCCAGAACGAGAACTTGGAGCGTCAGAATTCGTTTCGTCCCGTCTTCTTGAACTATTTCAAGACCACCCTGTATCATCGTGTGCGTGCCGTTAAGTTTCGTATTGTTTTGGCCGAACATGGATTCGATTTGCCCAGCCTGAACGCGGTTTGGTCAGACAAGGGCATCGAGGGCTTGGATCAGTCCTTGCAAACCATTGCCAATTTGAAGATTGAGGATAAGACTGAACTGCTTGAACTGCTAGACAGTTTTTATGATCCGAACAAGTCTACTATTAAACCTGTGGTTAAGTCCAACAACGGCAACAACAATAACAATCGTCGTCGCAATCGTCGCAGCCAAGGCTCGCTGCCGCCTAAGAATGGAGAAGCCACCAGTTCGCGCTCGGCCAGCGCAGAGTTTGGTGCTGGGGGCGACAAATCACAGAGTTTGTCTTCAGTGCCGGACTCCACCGCTAAATCGCCATCGCCCAAAAAGACCCAAGGAGGAGGTCGTCCCCAGCGCAAGCGCAATTCTCGTCACAGCCTGAATGGTACTGTCACCTCCACTACGACCACCAGTGCCCAAGAGGCCAAGTCGGAATCCTCCTTGCTGAAGGCAGATCTTAACAATACAGCTCCCGCGGCTGTATCACTGCCATCTCCCACGCCTACACCCATGCCCATTGCGGCCTCCAACTGAAGCTACAGGCTTAAATAAGTAAGAGAACAAAAGCGTACAAAGCTAAAGTTTGTAGCAGGCTTTACTGTAGTTACTTGGCAGCTTTTTGAATTGTTGATCAATTTTTCTTTTATGAATTTTGCACACATTTGCTTTTAAGCCAAGCTTGTATTATTTTTATTGAATTTTTTTTATAAACTGAAATGAACCAGGAAACTGGGCTTACGTTCTGTTTTCCATTTAAAATTGTTCGCTCTCTTAGGTATTATAGCTGTCGTTGTTGTTGCTCCTTGTATAATCGCCATCTCCCATAGCTGTTCTGTCTTGAGACTGTCTCACCTTGCCTTAACTCCAGATTCTTTCCGGTACTCTCCAGACCGCTGAGTGCAAAGTCTACTGATGATGGAGCCGATATCCTTACTGTCCTTCCCGTTAATACTGCTTCTTGTAGTGCCTCAAAATACTAAGCTTATTTAAACTGTGTATTAGCTATATTTGCTTTACTGACCACCCATTTCGATTCCTCTCTAGCCACTCCAAAAATCAAAAAACTATATGGTGATGTATAAATGTAACGAAAAACACAAAAACCGAAGAAACACTTTAATAGAAAAATGAGATGAGGAGGTACCAAAGATAATGCGAACTTTTTTCCTTTTTTAAAGAACTAACACAGATCAGAAACAAGCCCCAAAATTCAAGTGTGATGCATACAAATTTCAAGTGTACACCAGAGTAACAAGTTAGTGAATTGACATATAAGTGATGATGATGATGATGTGAACTGCTAACTGTGATGTGAACACCAAACACAAACTAATGTCAGAAATGTAACATACATACAAATAAGTATGTTAGAATGTGAAGGAGCTACGTTGGAAACACTTGGTTCATAGTATTAAGAAGTGACACAAGAAAATGTATATATATATATATGTATATCGGGGCGTTTAGCCATAGTTTTCCAATCTAAAGAAAAACTCTGCTTGGCAAAACCATTGGAAAAATATGAATCAAGTCAAACGCCTCGATTAAAATTTTGCATTGGGCAGGCCTACAACAACACACACTAAAACGCCTCTCAGGCCGGGACCCAATGTTCAAAATGTTCACACAGAGATAACTATATAGAAGAAAACTCGACACTAATTTCGCATAGACACCCACACACCAAAAGAAAATCTACAGAGAAGAGAAACTAAAAGCTGAAATCACATGTTCATTTTTCAAATTATTTCAAGCTGTATTTCATAAATGTTTCATGTTTGCGCTATGTTCAAATCGAAATAAAACTGCTGTAGTGTAAACGGATGTATTTGTTCCCAGCTGGTCACTCTAATTGATATCGATAGCGGCCAGGGCTACCGCACTGTTACGGGTTTCTATGTAGTTAGTCAGGTGCTCTACAAAAACAAGCTGTAAATTCCAAAATATAAACAGTCTGCCATGGAAGTCGATCCCGAGGACCCGCAAGAGCCGCACCACCACCGTTATGTTTTCGATGATGGCCTTGACTTTGGCTATTTCAATATGGCACACGGCATGCTTATGGATATAGGCGAGGAGCTGCAGGACAGGTTTCCGAATGAGCGACGCCTTAGTTCTTCCCAATTGAACACCATTTACCTGGCCGCACGCAGTAGCCAGATTTTGAGATTTGTGGAGGCCCTGAATACGGTGGACAGCAAATCGGTGCAAACGCATTTGGTTAATACAGTGAGTACCCGCACGAGCCGATGACTCGATATACTACTGCGTCATTAATGAAAATCGTATATGTACATATAAGAATATGTGCATACATATATGTATGTATACACGCGGGTTTATATGTAAGGTGGAATTCAGCTGCCGCATAGAGCGCCTTGACTGCTACCCCTTTGTTTATCGCCTCATCTAAATGTGGGAGCAATAGAAAGAGATGCCTGGCCATATGCTCTGGCCTCCTGGTACAGCGAAGACTCGAGAAAGTGCAATAGATTTTCAGTTTTCAGGTTTTTAGCTAAATTCTTTAACCCTCTATGAGTATAGGATTTCTACCAGTTCAGATTGATCGAATTTTGGAACGAAAACAGGCCTGTATATTACTGGATTTCAAGAATTCCCAAAAAGTGCGCCTTCCGAGTCCGACTAGATTACCCTTTAAGCATTTAAATTTTAAATACAAATCGTCAAAATTTTCATATGGAATGGTTAATATATCTTTGGTCCTAGACCTCTATTCAAAGATGGTGGACAACTTACCACTTATTTGATAAGTTGCAGAGTTTAATTTTAAAGCAAACTGTACTAGGGGTTCCCAGTCCTAACGTCAGAATCCTCCTTTGGTTTCCCCCAATCAAATCTACATACCTCCAAAATTCTGCTGTAAAATTCTGCCGTTGTATGTTCTTGATTAGATTAATAACGATCGGATGAACTGGAGTCGAGCTATGAACAAATAAATGTATCCTGCAGAAGCTCTGCCCTTAGGTCCAACTGCAGCATCATAATTTATACTGAGCAGACACTTCTGGTTATCAGGTATACAGATATCACAGTCGGCCTTGACCGACTTTCTCACTTGTTTTCATTCTAAGATTGCAAAAAAAAGATCAGATCTGTTCATCTAATACAAGAACAAAATGAAAAGGTCCCGACAATATAAGAAAAGAATTAAATCCTTTGGTTTGACAAACATAAGTAGTCCAAACGAACCATTAAAAATGTAAGTCTTAAATACAAAATTAAAGCAAGTCTTAAAACTAAAATCCATAGTCGAACACTGCAGAACGGGTGTAGCTCAAACCTTCTGTCAAGAAAAAGGTTCAAGGAATCTATTTCAGCTTCAGATTTGATAGGAATTTTCTGGTATTGTTGACTAAAGAAAACTCTTATTTCGCCTTAGAGCGCTTTCACTGTCGTATTCTTGTTGTTTATTATACATTTGGCCTGTTTATTATAGCCTGGCAAAAAGAAAAGCAACTAAATCACTGATCGGCCCACCCCACGCTCCCTCTTAACCGCAACAGTAATAGTTGATAATTGCCGAAATTAATAGACAAAATGATGCTAGTTTTTCTTTATAAAAACTCTATTTAAGGCTGGCGTCGTCATTGTCACTTTTGAATTAGTTGTTGTCGTTCGTCTTTAACCAATTACTCATACGAGTGGTGGACGGGTGGCGGTCAGCTGCTGGACATGAACTTGGCGCACAGCCAATTTCCTGAAATGTGCGCAATTTCCACACCCCGCCAGCCCAAACGGACTTTCAAATGCATAGATAATGCCAGCAGTGGGTATTCTGGAATGCGCTCCTTTCCTCTCTTTCCCTCTACGCTGGGGAACAGCTGCGGGTTGGTAAACAAACCCCCAAAAACGAATGCAAGGACTCGGTCGCTGCCGAAACAGCTGTTTCAGTCTAAGCGCAGGCTCTGTTTGGGCTCTGGCTCTCTCCCTTTGAACAACCCCCAGTCCTTAGAAGGGACCAAATGCAAACTTAGGGTTGGTAGGTGGTTGGAAATGTTCGTTAGTCTGACGAAGTTTTATTGAGTTTTTGTGTGTTTGGCCAGGACTTTGTCAGTTAAATTTCATAGTCCACGTGATGCACGCGGAATTGTATCGGTAATAGAAGCTAGCTGGCCTCGTTGTGGAGTTGTAGTAATTCACTTTAATGTTACACACTATTTTGCAGCACACGCAAACGCTGGTATGAATCCGCCTGGCCAGGAGCCAGCTTTTGGCGTGGAGCTAACGACACATTGCCCGTGACAAACTATATAACCTATCCGGCGGTGAGTGGTCTTCCGGTAACAGCAGCAGCAGCAGCACCTTCTTGACCCAAATGCTATTTTCGCTGTGCCTGTCTGCTGTCTGGATGTTTAAAATTTAATTCTTATTTACATTTGCCATGCCAAAATGGCGAACAAAGAACCAAAGTCCCCGCTGGGCAGTTGGCTTGACCAACTGACAAGATTGTTGCTGTGTCATTCGCATTTGTGGACGCACTATTTTTGGCCTACCTTGACTGTGAAACGGCTGTGCACGCAGCTCAAAGAAACACACACAAAACTTGTGCATTTACCAGGCCAGAAAACATGTTTCAGAAATTTTTGATGGATATATTCAAATAGTTATCGAAGATTGATTTTGTTTAACTAACTGAACAAGCGTGAGAGATTGTGATTCATCAGTCCTCCTGATCATACCTTCTCGGATAATGTTCGCCTGCGACGCATTTCTTAAATACGTCCAAAGGTGACGCTTTTCAATATTACCATATCTTTCATCGTTCCTCGTACTTTAAAGCCGGCTAATGGCCATGATTACTTCATGAATTATACTTGAAAAGTACTTGCTCGATCCTGAGTATAAGGGTTGTCATTATTTAGTTCACTCTGGTAAATACATTTTCTCTTCAAATGCAAATCTGCTTTAAGTTTTAGCTTTATGTGTTAGAAAACACAACGAAGAATCCTTTAAAAAAGACCACTAATTTCAAAACTTGTGAAAGCACAACCAAAATTAGTGATTGGTGAGAAAACTCTCATATTAGCTCAGTAAATTGATGACAAGGTCTAAAATTTTGCGTGTTACAAGAAGTATGTATTGTTATGTTGCTCTCAGCGTGGTGCAGGTGGGCTGTTGCGACACCGGTGCATTCAACTAGAACCAAGGGTAATCAGATATTGCGATTTTTCAAAAGGCCAAAAAAGGAACTTGCTAACTAAGCCGTTCAATCAGTTGGAATTCTAAAGTACAAGGTTGCGGGGTACTTATTTTTATTCACCTATGATCTTACCTTTTAAATATCATCTCAATCTTACCATCTTCTTCTCAAATCGTTTTTCTAGAATTTCGATCAGCCAGATGGACAATCGTTGACTCCGCTAACCATGGCTGCCATGTCGGGCAATGTGACATTTGTGAAGACATTACTCTCTCACTATGATGTGGATTTGGAGCGGGAATGTAATGTCATATTTGATGGTTTGGTGGTCTATGGAGCCACCGCTTTGTGGGTGGCCGCTGGCATGGGTCACCTGCAGATTGTGAAAATGCTAGTGCAGGCAGGAGCTGCCATTAATCATAATACCAAGGCGCAGTCTTCGCCTCTAAGAGCAGCCTGCTATGAAGGTAATCACCTGTGCAAAATTTTCATATTTTTCCATAATTAATTGCACATTCTTCTCTCGTGCGCAGGCCGCTTAGATATAGTGGAATTTTTGATTGAACACGGTGCAGATGTGAACGCCACCAATCTGTTCAACAATAACACTCTGATGATAGCTGCATACAAGGGTCATCATTTGGTCGTCAATACCCTGCTTCAGAATGGTTCGAGACCCAATGAGCAGGCCTTGTGTGGTGCCACTGCCTTGCATTATGCTTCCGAAAGCGGTCATTTGGATGTGGTGCTGGCCCTGCTGGATCATGGAGCCATCTTGAGGAAAAATGAATTGGGCATAACACCCGCTCTGCAGGCAGCCGAACGTTTGCATGAGGATGTGCTGGAGGCATTCATTCAACGGCCGGGGCTGATGAGCCTGGAAGAGCAGATCACAGCACTTGAGCTAATGGGCGCCACCTATGCCAATGACAAGACCAAATACGATGTAAATCAAGCCTACGCCTATCTGCTGAGAGCCATGCAAATGCGCTACAGTGATCCCCGCCAGGTCATACGCAAAAGGGTTGAGCCGCCGGTGCCCGCCTATGACAGCTGGTTTGAGACTGAGAATCTGCCCGAGTTGAATGCCATCAAGCTGAATCATCACTCCATTCACATGGAGTCGTTGGCCATACGTGAGCGCATACTGGGCCGCAATAATCCTGAACTGCCGCAGGCCATTGTTTACCGCGGAGCTGTGATGGCCGATTCGGGCCGTTTTGATCAATGTCAAGTGCTGTGGAATTATGCCATCGACTTGCGCATGCGCAACAATGTGAGTGGAGTGGAGTGGTGGGTGAGCTGTTCTGTTGATAACTTTAATTCCTATTCCTTAGGTCTCAGTTGATCGTGATCTGTTGCGCTTTGCCCAACTTTTCGCACAAATACTGCGAGTGGAGAATCATCGCCTCACCCTTGACCATGTATTACCCGTTTTGGCCAAGTGTCAGCAAGAGATTCAGCATAATAAATTCAAAATGCGAAATGGCAAACCGAATACCTGCGCGAGTTTGCTGCAGGATCAGAATAACCAGAACTGCATTACCGCGTTGTATCTGATCAAAATTGTCACTCAATTGGCACGTCGCAAGAAGGATCAGGATATTAATGAGGAGCACATACAGCAATTGTTTCTAGTGGTGCGTAAATTCATACAGTGCGATACGCGTCTCCAAGATGGACAAACACTGCTCCATCTGGCGGTAAATGGAGTGACGCCCGTGGATGAATTCTATACGAATGAGATGTGCAGGTGAGGCAGCAAGGAAGTGGGCAGTCAAGAGCCTAACTCATAATTTTCTATCCTATTAAATGACAGATTTCCTTGTTATGCTACTGCTCTGGTCCTGGTACACTGTGGAGCCTCAGTGGTGGCGGTGGATGTGTCACGTAACACTCCTTTGCACATATTGGTGACCAAGGTGAATTCATCACAGGATCGTCAGGGTGAAATGGCACGCATACTGCAATTGTTTGTGGAGGCGGGAGCCCATTTAGATGCAGTGAATGCCAATGGACAGACAGCGGCCACTGCCTGCAAACAAGGTAGGTGCTTGGCGTAGTATCCCAAACGATGTCTTATAGATTCCCCGTCTCCTATTATAGCCACTCTAGCCAATCTTCTGCATGGCCATCAGAATGCCCACACCAGTCTCAAATGTCTGGCTGCCCGCAGTATTGCCGAGCACAAGCTCAATTTCAAGGGTCTGATACCCACCCAACTGGAGGCTTTCATCCAAATGCACAGCGTGCTTAAGGTGCTTCCCTAAGCTAGGCCAAATTCAAGCACACACTCACATTTCTATGTACATTTACTACGAATCTAGCGCCTTAATCTAGCCAAAATATGCACCACACATAAAAATTTTGTTTCACAAGTCGAGGGGATGTTTAATAAGAAATTAATTATTTATATTATTTATTTTTTTTACACTATTGTACTTTATCTCAACAATTTCTATTTATTTACATACTTGTACTGACTGTTTGTTTGTAATCCGTAATCATAATTTAATTTAATCCTTTGTACATTTTTCTATATGTAAAAAACTACATACTTTTTGTGATGTAATCAATTTTGTAATTCATGTTACTTGTCGACGTGCAACAGAGAGATTTGAATCAATCGAATTGATTCCGTTAAAGGGGAGAATAAACGCAAACAACCAAACAGATATCAATTCAAGCAAATCACAGGTGAAGCCGATACGAATTATATACAATTCAGATATGAGCATCGCTTATCTTGAGGATTTGTTGACGCACCTGAGGATAGACCTGAGGCTGACGCATTACCTCCTCGTACGAGGGTGGCGGAGCTGAAAAATCAGAAAGAAAAAAATAGAAAAATGGTAAGTCTTAAGTCGAAATCAATTATTGTTATTAAATTGTCAAACTCTACAGATGCAACCCGTTTAGATTCAAAGCGAACCGCTGATTATAGCTGTTAAGTAGAGCCAAACTGAAAATCGCAATCCGTAACAGTTCGGATCGGTTCAGTGACAAGTTTTAAGGCTGTACCGATCACTACTGTACCGTGATATATTCTTCGTGTCTTAGGATTGATATGTCTTCCTTTAAACATTTAGAACTTTTAATGTACTATTTTATTGGTAAACTTTAGTGCATTAATCACAAAAGACTCACTTAAAGCTTGCCATATCCCCAAAATGTATGTATATGAAACCTGGTCCAGCTCGATATTTGACCTCACTTAGCATATTAATATCTGCGACTCATCGCTTAACGCAGGGGTGCCCACAAGCTATACACATCGGCCGAATTTGTTGTTGTTCCAAAACGGATTGCGCATTGCTTGTATATGTATCATTTTTGGGGCAGTGTCGAATGATTGCTTTTGCATCAGACAATTACAACCCAACACACACAACAAAAGGCAATACTCAGCAAAAATTGTATGTAAATTTTTATCCTAGGACTGTTTAAAATAGTCGTCAATTATACTTTTATATACTTTAGTCGAGAGAAAATGGTACCGTAGCCGCGACTCTTCTTGAAGAGTCGTTTTTTAAGCAGTGTGTTAGCATTTTTAAGTTCTTCCCGTTCTGCTGATCAGTAATCGATTCATTTGCTAGCGTTTTTAGAGTTAAATTGGTATAAATTACATTTTTAGCATACGCATAAGACATTTTCGAGTCTTCCTTAAATCGCACATTAAAGTTATTTCTTATCAATCATCAAAAAAGGGGTTGATAAAGACTCATTCAAGTGATATTTAATGAAAACATCTTTCGGCTGCCTCAACCGTGTGGATATAGCCATGTCCGTCCGTCTGTACTCAGAGGTTTGATGTGTATAGGAAAAAAACTACTTGCTCCCGCCTACGTAATCTGGGAAAAACATCATATCTTCCACGGTTTTAAAGATAGATGGTTCGTACCTTCTAGACATAATTAATAATCAGGATTATTTATCATTTGTTTCATTTTCATTCTCTTTTGAAATTTTTTGAATGGTAAAACATGCGATTCTGATGAAGCTGTAAGCAGTCATTTGATTTAGTTTATTGCCGATAAGAATGAGATGAGATAGGTCGTTTTGAGCCACGTCAGTGTCAAAACACTTCACCTGGGCTATATTCGAAAGATTTAAGAAGTCCTTTTTTAAACTATGTTTCCGTCTGAATTCACTGATTTGAGGGAGTTATTAAGAAGCCGCTTTTCTCCCGCGAATATACTCTTTGCTGAGACACCTGAGAAGGCGTCTGGCTTGATCCCGATTACTAAATATGTTCAGAAGGAACGAACCAACTATCTTTAGAACTGTGGGAGATATGACGTTTTTTATAAATTGACAGATGGACATGACTCGGCTGTTGATGCAGATCAAGAATATATATACACTTTATAGGGTCGGCGGAGATGCTTCCGTCTGGCTGTTACATACTTTTGCACAATCTTAACATACTCTATGTAACTACTTTACAGAGTATAAAAAGTGGTATTTCTTTTACTAGAAAGCCTAATTCTCAATTCCACTTCCGCACAAGTTCCGTCATTTACAGCCGGGCTCGCATTTTCACTTTCGCAACTAATTTTAAGCTTGAAAACCGTCTTCTGGTCCAGATTTGGTCTTCAAGAGCCGTAATATATGTATCTTATTTTGCCAAAGTGAAAATGAAATCTTTCCCTTCCATTACTGCTCCAAGTTTTATGGCTTACCATTGATCACATAATCCTCGTCATGAGTATAGGCAGGATTGACGGCATCTGTGGGATAAGTACGCTCAATGGTGCGCTCCTCCAGTGTAGAGCGTTGTGAGCGATGTGAATAACGTTGCAAATTGTCTGTCTGCCGATGATAGCTATCCAAATAATGATCCTCACGCTCGACATCCTCACTCTGCAGCTGTATGACATGCACAGAGGGACGACGGTCTGGCAAGGGAAAACAATGCCAATCACCATCCACCACATCCACATCCACACCAACCAACAACTGCTTACCCGTCTCGGCAATGGCATCTGTGTAGTTTTCGCCAAAGCGAAATGGCGCTGCCAGGGATTTTTTGCACTTGAGAAATAATACAATCAGTATCCAGCCCAGTATAAGAACCAGATAGACAAAGCCCAGCATGCTCATGTTGGATGTTGGACAATCAATGCCTAGGGTAAAAATCAATAAATGCTGCCGACGGCGTGGACATTGTGGTCGCCTGACCAGACACCCAACAACTAACTAGCCAACTCACTCAGTTGGACAGGCAGCATGTCCGTCGCCATATCAGCCGCACTGGCCACAACAGAGCCCAGCGGCGGAGGGTGGGGCGGGTTCACCCACTGTTTGCCAACTTTGATTCTCTGGATAAGCCTTTAAAAAAGGGGCGCACACATAAAGTCGATAACACAAGTAACTCTTACTTTTATTTCTTTCAAATACAACAACTGTGGGGCGGGGAGTCCTCCCGGGTGGGAGGGATTATGAGCTCATTTGCCTTTTTACGCATTCATTGTGGCGTCACTGCCGCCATCAGGCTAATAGTTCACTTAACATTATGTGGTCTCTACAAAATCCAAAAATAGACACAAACCAACTGACCTTACAAATGTTGCAATTGACTTTTATTTTTCTTTCATTTATTTTGTTTTTGTTGTTGTTGTTGTGGTGCTTTGAAATTGGTTAATAAATTATTTAAGCCTTATACTACTTGTAACTATTAGAAGAGGTCATGACTTTGGGGGGAGGGATTCTTAAGGCTAAAAGTTAACTCGGAAGGAGGCGTTAAGTTTATAAAGTTGATGTTAATATTAAAAGAGTAGGTAGGTAAGCGAGGGGGGAAGCTATATACTAACATATATGCAATAGTTTGGTTAAGGCATCAAGGATTTGAAGGAGGACGAGCACGAGACTGCCAAATTTTTCGAGGAAATACGGCCCTCTTCCTAATTCCGACTCGGTTTTGGTGTAAACGTTGGTTTCCTTATTTGAAACTTACAGAATTCCTTGAATTATAAGGGAAATGTCTCTTTTTGAAGAATTGAATCCATTTGGCATTGAGCTATCGGTCTCAACTGCTTAAACAATTCCAATTTTCATCAAACCTGATCTAGTAACCATGGAAATGATTCTCATCTTCCTTATAACATTGCTATGTTTAAACTCTACTTGGCAAACGTTTTTAAGAAAACTTATTCGGAATTCAGAACAGGGCCGAAAGACCGATATGGTGGTTTCTCAGAGGCTTTACTGCATTGTGCGGGTACTTTTCAAGTCAGTCAGTCAATCATTATGATTACGTTTTTCTGTAAAATCGACCTCAACAGAAGGCTCACTTAGCGAAACGGGCCAACAGACTTCACAGACAGAATAACTGTAGAACATCACTAAAGCTGGAATATGGAGTCTAATCTATATTCTAAACATCTTGCACAATCTCCCACCATACAAACAACGCATTCAGGTCTCCAAAGATATTGCCCACCAACGCAACAAGCGATGATTTTGTAAATATTTTTAAAAGTTTTCTGGATGACGATTTGAAAAAGAATTATTTTCGGCATTGTTTCTCAATGTACTGCTAGAGAAACTAATCTGAGATTCACCGAATGAAGCAAAAAGTGGAGAACTACCATGAAAAATCTTAGCTGGAGCCTCATGTTCAGTTTAATTTGTAAACCCTTGCAGAGGTCCAGATGATATATTCTTGATCAGCATGACGAGCGGAGTCGATATAGCTATGTCCGTCTGTTTCTATGCTATCTCCTGCATGAGTTTTGAAGCTTTCTTCATCAAACTTTGCACGGAGTCTTCTTGTACAAATACGCTGCACATTTGTCGAAACCGGCCGGATCGGATGACTATAACACATAGCTGCCATAGGAACGATCGGTCGAAAAACTAGTTCTAGTGTGAAATACATTTTTACTTTTAATGCAGACGTCTCCACACTCTGTATTTACTAGTTGTCAATGCTTCTCCATGATTCCGACAAATTTGGTAGAAATCTGACATCTATATAGTATGGCTACCATAGAAAAGTAAGGTTTGAAAAATAGTTTTAGTAAAAAAAACTTTTTTGTTTTTAATGTAAACCTCTTTAAAATTGGCATATGTTTATTTTATAAGCTTTCACACAGTACTTCAAAGTTTTGTCAATATCGGATGATTATAACATATAGCTGCCATTGGAAAGATCGGTCGAGAAACTAGTTTTAGTGAGAAAACTTTTTGTTTTCAAAGAAAACGCCTTTAAACTTTGTACTTCTTAGTTTGCTATGCTTTTCCATGATTCCACTGAGATTGGTCGAAATCGGAAAACTATATAGTATAGCTGTCTTACAAAAGTAGAGTCAGATAGGTAGTCTTAGTGGAAAAACTTGTTAGTTTTCAGTGGAAATGTCCTTCAAATTCGTTAGAAAACGTGCTGCAAGGGTATACAAACTTTGCAGTGTGTATGTATGCTTGTGGCTCTCTGATGCAAACGACATCATTCGACGCACAACAACAATTGTTACACAATGACAACTCTATAAATTTATACAGGTATCGCCTCATACATAGGGCGTTTGATTGGCGTTGTCGATAGTCCAAATGTTCGTTTTTGACTACAATACTTTGCCAGAAGTATTGGTCTGCGTCTGACGGCCAAACATCTTGTATTTTCCTCAAAAACTCTGTCTTCTTTTTGCTCACTAGAAGTTAGTTTTTGAAAATATTTAGCAAATGTTTTATAAAATCTACCTTTTGCCCTCTAAAGAGGATCCTTGTTCAACGGATGTCACCCAATTTGCAAGTCTTTGTTTAACAAGAATTGGGTAACTGAATCGATATCCTTGATTTTGGCAGCCTTGTCCCATATACAGAGTAGCATAGTTCGTTTAGTTTGTTTAGATTATGGCACAATTGGGTGTTAGTGTTAGGCCAAGTATTTGGATTAGTGCAACTAGGACTTTACCTAACTTCTATTCTATGTATGTATATCTAGCAACTAACAAAAATATATAAGAGGTACAGTTTTCCAGCTGTACTATCACAATAAGCATTGAGTGTTGGTTGCAGCCCCTGCCCCTGCCCCCTCACAGGCTGGTGGTGGCCTGTAGTTTGAGATAGCGTGTTCCATTCTCAGCATCGGCTAAGCGTGCTATATGATCGGATGCAGCATAGCAGGTGGTAGCTGTGGGTGTGCTGGGCCTACTATTGTTGTTGTTGTTATTGTTGTTGTGGCTGCTGCTGTTGCTGCTTAGGCTGCCATTGGCATTGGTAACAGCGCCACCGCCTCCACTCTGTCGTATGCGTGTGGCTCCCCAAATGAGTACAGCCACCGAGGTAACCAGTATACCCAGTCCCAATCCAGGCAGAAAGCTTTTGTTAAGCGAATCTATGACATTGTAGCTATGCAACAGGCTGGACTGCTGCTGTATGGTGTTGAATTGTCGCTGATTAAGGGCATAATCCTCACTGGGCTCCAGTTTGGGTTCAGTTTTCAACTCATTGGTTGTGTAATAGGGTCGTCGTTGATACTGACGCGGCAGGGGTACGGAGCCAGGACTACTGATTTGAAGCTGGGTAATGTTCGAGCAGCCTATATTCAGATCCGCCTTTGGATTTTTCTCCTGCACCATGACCAAACAGAAACGGTAGCTGTAAGAAAAGTTGCATTTAAGCATGGGGGGATTCGTAAGTCAACTCCCAGCCACCACTCACCTCTCGCCAATGTCCAGGGAAGAGCTGTCGGGTACTATTACACTGACGGTATTCTGACCATTGACCACCTTGCTCTCGCAGTGAATCTGTAAGGATTTAAATTGAGAACGTTGCTTATCTAAGCATATTTTTAAGCCCACTTACCGGCGAGTTATCTATGAGTATCTCGTTAATGTTTTCCTCTTTGTACACAAATATGGCATCGCACATGTAATCCTTTTTGCTGAGATTAAGTAGCCAGGTCAAGATTAGGCCATAGTCCGCCGAGTAGTGCAGTTCATGGAGTATAATCTGTGGAAAATAAAGAAAGAACGGCTTACTTGAAGTTCGAACCGGGTTTCCCGTCTTAAACTTTACCTCCTCCGACAGGTCTCTCACATGCGAGGTCTGATTGGGCTTGGCCAGCGTCTCCAGATGTTGCATGATATTCGCATTATCCTTCTCCACATTGTCCATGTCACAGCTAAGTGTCTCCAGCGGTACTTGCAGCAATGGTGCACCCTCCAGTCGTGGCGGTGTTACACAGGAGGCGGTTAAACTCGAGTGCAACTTGGATACCTGCAACCACTCGGCGAAGGAGCGTATACTGCAGTCACATGACAGCGGATTTTCCTGCATCAGCAGACTTTGCAATTCGCGTGCTCCATCCATGGCATTGCGCGCCACAATGGAAATGTCATTTCCGGCCAGACGCAGCTCCCTTAAAGAGGGTAGCGGTGCTATTAAATCCGCTGTCAGAGCACGCAGAAAGTTGTGTGTCAAATCTAAAATGGTCAGCCTGGTGAGATGCTGCAACGAGGCACTGGATATGGCCACTATGCCATTGTAGCTCAAGTCCAGACTATCCAAGGCACCCAATCCATAGAAGGCATGATCCTGCAGCACATCGATTTGATTGTGACGCAACGACAGACTCACCAGCCGTGTGAAATTGGCCAAAGCCTTGTTCTGTATGCTCTTGATCATGTTCCGGTTCAAGTTGAGGCTCTCCAGATTCCTTAAGCCCGGCAAAGTCTGCTCACTGAGTGGTCCGTTCAGGTTATTGGCCGTCAAATCCAGCTGCCTTAGGCTTAGGCATTGGCTCAGCGACTTTAGGCTCTGGGCATAGTCGCCCAGACGATTGCCACCCAACTTGAGCACTTCCAGTTTGCGTAGATTACTGAACGTACGCTGGGAAATGCTAGAGATTTGATTGTTGCTCAGCTCCAGGTAAACCAGATGGCTTAGTCCCACAAAGTCAGCGGTGCCGAGAGCTTTGATTTTGTTATTGGCCAAGTCCAAGCGTTCCAGGGTGCCCAGGGTGGACAAAGCATTCCAGGGTACACTGAGCAAAGCATTGCCAGGCAAACCCAAGGCCTGCAAAGGACCCTTAATGCCCAAGAAGGCGGATTTGTGTACACGTTTGATCTCCCCGGAGGAGATGACTAGGCCATGCAGGGAGATGCCTTCAAAAATTTTGGCATCACTCAAAAAGCTCACATTACGCAGTGAGCAGTCCAGCAGAGAAATGGAATAGGGAGAGGTGCGCAAACGTTCGGCCAGCAGCTGAAAATGGAGGAGCAGGTTAGTTTTGGGGTGCACAGATAAAAAAAGGGATATGAAAAAATATCCATTGGATGATTTCCCGTATCCATTTGGGAAGGATATGTCGTAAATATACTTTTAATCATCCAACGAAGCTGAAAATCTTCCAAAGGATATGAAAACTGATGATCATTTGGATGATTTTGTAGCTCCGTTGGATGATTAAAAGGATTTTTAAGACATATCCTTCCTAAATAGATCTTTTTTGGATTTTTTTTTCTGTGTGGTGTTGTTAAAAGAAGTATTGCTTTATAATGGCTGTGAGCTTTGTTGCTGTAGAAATAAATGCTTGTGTTGGTGAGCACAAGCGACTGCAGTCCCTTTGCTTGCTCTTCTGACCTCACCGATTCAACAAAGTCAAAGGATCGGCTACTGTCTGTATGAAAAACACTAATGACTTCGGCTATCGGTGGCTAAAAGCTGGCCGGGAGTGCTGTAAATCAGCGGACTGAAGGTCTCATCCACCAGAGAAGAGACAACCAAGCCAGAGCTAAAACTTACCAATAAACCATGCAGATCAATATTGCAGCGCAAGGTATGAGGCAAATCGCAACCACACTCCAGCACCTCTGCTTGACGGGATCCAGAAATATTTGGACATTTCCATTCCATCAGGCCATCATCCACCGGCAAAGGCAGCGAGGAAACCTCCTCGGCTTTTCGCTTCTTGGGTGAGCTTTTGTTGAAATATTTGGCCGAGGAGGATGATTTAGATTTGGCTGGCACAGCGGCTGCTGAGACCACATAGGCCATGGGTGTGGTGGAAGTGCTAGTTGATGTCGACGTAGAGCTTTCCTCCAGCAGATCCTTAAGTTCATTGGCCTTTGATTGATGGCAGATCATGAACAACAGCAGTAGCCAAGCGTAAAACCTGTGTAATTGGATAAAAATTGTTTATGGAAATTTTTTTCTTCAAGCTTTTTATTTGTTTTGAGAAATGGCCCCCCTCCTCCCCCGCACAAGTGCCAAGTAAGTGCGTTTTCTTTTTAGGTCAAGCCGCTGCCGACACGCGGTCGGCGGAGGAGAAGATTTGTGTTATTGTGGCCAGACAATTTGCCAATTTAGAGCTTAACGCAATCAAAACTGCAGCGATTTATTAGATGCACTGCAAGATAATCTAGTTAGAGAGTGTCAGTAGGTCAGGAATCTGTTGCAGTTTCAGTCTCTTATACCGACCCTTTAGGCTTACCCCTAAGGGCAACCAGGGGAACTCTTTTCCCACTGTTTGTTGTATGATTCCCAAATACCCTTTCACTTAGTCACCAGAGGCCAGCCCAGACCGGCCGGCCCAACATAAACATGTGTTCATGTGACTTATGTGACACTCCTCCCCTCCTACAGATTTCAATTACTCAATGCCCGTTGTCTGGGGCACTTGATTCAATATGCGTGCGAGGCTTTAAAAACCCCAATTTCGGGCGCTACGCAGCCAGTTTCATAGAAAGCGTCATCGGAGGAAGCTCTTTTTCTATTGAAAAGTGGTCCCCAATGGCTAAGCAAAGATTGCAGCGATATTGTGCCCTAGTCCTGGTCTTAAATCTAATCCTACTGTCACAGACACAGGCCAAGCTGCTGACACGCTGCCAGCTGGCCAAGGAGCTGTTGCGACATGATTTCCCCCGCAGTTATCTGTCCAATTGTGAGTATATGGTTAATAGAAGGGAAAGGACTCTTTGGTCTATCCACTTAATGTTGCAGGGGTCTGCCTGGTTGAGTCCGAGAGTGGGCGGAGTACCTCAAAATCCATGCAGCTACCCAATCAGAGTGTTAGCTATGGACTATTTCAGGTAGGTGTGTCCAATTCGGCCGGCAGTAATCAAACGAGCCACTTTATCTTCACCATCGTAGATCAACAGTAAAAACTGGTGTCGCAAAGGACGTCGCGGTGGCATCTGTAATATCAGATGTGAAGGTAGGCCCAGCCTCGAAGTCCTGTTTCAAAATCTGAACATTTCCTTCACAGAGTTCCTGAACGATGAAATCTCAGATGATTCTCGCTGCGCCATGCAGATTTTCAATCGTTATGGCTTCCAGGCCTGGCCTGGTTGGATGAGCAAATGTCGTGGGCGCACGTTGCCCGATGTAACGCGCTGTTAATGCTGATTTTAGCTGTAACTAAATTATACTTACATAAAAATACATATATGTATATAAAACCAAACTCGATTTAAATTCCAGGAATTGCCCTATTAATTAAAGATTGCATTTACATGTTTCATCTATATTTTAGATGTTCAATTACGCGCCTGTCAACCGTAACATTTAATAGTTCAAGCCGCTTATCAGGCAACTACCAAAGAGCACCTCATCGAAGCTCCCGCTCCGCTTTCCAAGAAAGAAACGGGAGAGCACAGCCGAGCAGCTAGCAAGCAATTGGAACATTTCGTTAGATTTGTTCCATCAGTACTTAAGCTCGGGTCTAAAGCGCCGCATGTGGCGGCAGCTCTCCGCTTCCGTTCGTTTAAACATTATCAGCGATAAACAAGTTTGTTGTTATTACTTACTATTGTTCTACCTGTGCGTTAATTAACTAAAAGTAAATACTAAGGTAAAATTTCTTTTCAGCGGAGTTGAAGTGAAACGTGTACTTGAATGTTGTTCGTCGAAGCAGTTACCAAAAACGACAAATCAAGTTAGTTTCTTGTGGTAACCTTGAGCATTTGACAGAGCTGAAAACAATATTCGGCTCTCACCTAAGTTGGTGGTGAAGCAAACAAAAGGAATACATAATTAATTGTGATGAGTGTAATCAATTCGCACCTATGTACATTGTACATAGGAAGAATTGTTTGATTATTCATTAGAGAAGAGCTGACTTTCGGTACTGAAGATCGTCGTCTCTTCGACCAGAAGATTCAATGCCAAGGCACAAATCTTAAGATGAAAAGTTAACTTCGGCTCGGCCGAAGTTTGTATACCCCTGCAGCACGTTTTCTAACTAATTTGAACAAAATATCCACTGAAGGCATGCCAGTTTTTCTTTTCTGACTCCACTTTTGTATGACAGCTATACTATATAGATGTCCGATTTCGACCAAACTTAGTGGTATCATGGAAAAGCATAGCAAAGTAAAAAATACAAAGTTTGAAGGCGTTTTCTTTGAAAACAAAAAAGTTTTTCTCACTGAAACTAGTTTCTCGACCGATCATTCCTATGGCAGCTATTACCTATGGTCATCCGATTTTGACAAAACTTGGAAGAAATGTGTGAAAGCTTATAAAATAAATGTATACCAATTTTATAGAGGTTTACATTGGAAACAAAAAAGTTTTTCTTACTAACACTATTTTTCTAACCTTGCTTTTCTATGGCATCTATACTATTTAGATGTCCGATTTTGACCAAATTTGGCAAAATTATGGAGAAGTATTGAAAACTAGTAAACATGGAGTTTGGAGACGTTTGCATTAAAAACCAAAAAGTTTTTCTCACAAAAACTTGTTTTTCGACCGATCGTTCCTATGGCAGCTATATGTTATAGTTATCCGATCCGGCCGGTTCCGACAAATGTGCAGCGTATTTGTACCAGAAGACTTCGTGCATAATTTGGTGGCGATGGCTTTAAAACTGGCGGAGGAGATAGCATAGAAACAGACTGACGGACAGACGAACATGGCTTTATCGACTCAGCTCGTCATGCTGATCAAGAATATTTATACTTATATTTATACAGGCGTTACAAACATCTGACAATTTCAACATACCCTCTGCTAGGGTATAAAAGTGGATGCGTTCAGCACAAGAATTTCATTGATTATTTGATATGGTTTGAAATAAGCAGAAGAAAAGATTGTAGAACCCTGAATAGAAATGAAAGGGGTAAGTTCGGTACAGGAAAATAAACAGAAAATCTGTATTCGCAACTCATGAAACTGATGATTTCGAAATTTTTCGGGCGTATGAGCCAAAATCAAAACCAAACATGTAGCCAACTTAACATAAAAGCAAAGTTAAATGGTCTGTTATGAAGGGTAAACAACTACGGAACATTAACGACTTACAGCCGTGAACTGACATCTAATAATGCTGCTCTCTTCCCGAAGTCCAAGTGGACAACGCTTCATGACTTTAATATGAGGCTGGTGAAGCCTTAAAAATTGTTATTTTAGCATTTTCATTTTGCATTTTCTGTTGTAGAAACTTAACAAGTAAACATCGGCTCCAGCCTGAATTTAAAGTAAGGAAATGTACAATACTAGCTAATGACTTTTTGACCCAAGTTGAGGTAGCTTGGCGTAAGGTATAAAGAATAGGTATATAAAATACGTATGCTGCTTGGGTATGCCCATGCTTGATTAAAATACAGATAAAGTGAGCAGTGGCTTATCGGGCCAGGCCCGAGCTCCCCAATTCTGGGAAATATATATATTATATATATAATATACTATAGCTATAGATTGACTAGACCTGTGGGACTGCTTGCCATTTCAGACACAAAATGAAGCGGCTGAGATCTGTGCTAGTCCCCTTGGCCCTCCTCCTGCTGTTGGGAGAGCAAGTTCAGTCCAAGAAATATTTGCGCTGTGAACTAACTCGTATTCTGGTGGAGAACTACAATTTCGATAAGACATTTCTATCCAACTGTGAGTAAACTTAAGCATTGAAAATCTTATATTTACCCCCTCATTTATACATGTATAGGGATCTGCCTGGTGGAGCATGAGAGCGCCCTGGATACGAATAAGATAACCCGCAAGGAGAATAACAGCAAAAACTATGGCTTATTTCAGATCAATAGCAAGGACTACTGCGCCGAGGGTCGCAAGGGTGGTGCGTGCAATAAGAAATGCGAGGGTGAGTTTAATGCTTCCAAGAGAATCCGGGATTCTTAATTATTTGCTGTTCCCCTTTTTTTGTAGACTTTTCCAATGATGATATAGGAGATGATATTGCCTGTGCCAAAATGATTCAGGGACGTGAGGGTTTCAAGTACTGGAAGGGCTGGGATCGCTTCTGTCGCAATCCACAGAATTTGCCCAATCTGCGTGTGGCCTGCAATCTACGTACACTGTCGCCCTCACGAAACACACGCCAGTTCTACCTAGGGCCCGGCTGAAAACTGGATTTACTTAGAAAGAAGGAGAACTGAATTTATTTGTATATTCAAATATACATCATATTTTTGCATAATTGCCTGTCTACCCACACGCAGTGTATCAAAAAGTGGGAAGGTTCTTTGGCAGACAGCGCATGGGCGCTGCAATTTAAAGGGAAACCTTCACCTGGTTTATGTTACTCTGCAATATCGTTTGCATTTCCGTTCAACAAAAGCGGCAGCATTTCCGTTTTGAGCACCACAGAACACTATTGTCAGTGGCTATTCTCCTACCACGCACCGCAGGGCTTCAGGGAAGCGTGCAAACAATAATAACAGGCAACAGGTGGAAGCTCAAAAATCAGAGCGTAACTACAAATTACAATGGACATGGCCAAAAGAGAGACGTAGCATATGCTCTGTCTGGTTCCATTAGAATGCGTTTTGCATATGTACGTGGTCAAAATAAATCAGTGGGTAGACCCAGAGAGGTTTGAAGTTTGGCTACCACATCCTCAGCAGCAAACTAAACGGACAAAAATTTAAAATGCAACTCACTTGCCTCATTCCCTCCTCCCCCCTTCCCTGGTCACGCTGGCTGATTAACAACAAAAATATTGTGTATTATGTTTGAAACGTTTGAGTGCCTTTAATTTCCGCTCTTTCTGTTGGGATGTTTTGGTGTTTAACTTCGTAGCTCCATCATTGTGGCTAATTATGCACAAAATGCAATGACAACACACGCCCACAGATGACTCAGCTCTGCAAACTACCAAGTAGACGCCCAAATTGGTCTACCCATTTAGCATAGACTTGCTAATCCCAGCCACAACAGAAATGGGGGGGGAGAGTGTGATTCTATTCCTTAATAACACAAAGAGTTGTCGGTCTCTGCACAACAGAAACGAGACGCCAGCTTGAAACTTGATTTCATATTCTTCAGCTCTGCAAGTAGCTCCCACACCAGACGCTGGAACAGCAGACGGGTAATGTGATGAGATGAGGTGAGCATATTAACTCTTTCTTAGCAGATGATTCGGTTGCAATGAACATTAATTATATGGCAAATGGGAAGCCACAGACTACTTCTATGCTAGGAAATGTTGCAAATTGAATTATTTTAATTTAACATTTTGTAAATAAATAAGTATGCTTCGTGTGCTAAACACGCAACTGTATTGGAATTAAACTTAATCACTTAAGCTTAAAGTTGCTACAAATTTACATTTACACCATTTCTTAGCTTATTTTGTGGGAGAACTACAAATTTTAACAAACCTTCTTGGTCTATCTTCGCTTAACAAGAAAATACATTCATGATTTGGATAATTAATTAGCGATTTTATGTAAAGTCCAACTCAAAATAAGGATTCTCTACAAGACATGTCACAAAAATACTAATTTAAGATCAAATTAGCAAATATCGCCACCTGAAAAAGCATTCCGAAGTTTACTACCTAGAAATTTTTTTGAATTTGTTTTTAGAATTCTTAATGTTCCAAGTATTTGAAGACAGATACTCGATCCAAAATGTTTTAACTTCAAAAACAATAAGTCATTCGATTGGATTGTATGTCCGATTGCCGAATCCAACGAACGAAATAAGTATCTTGCTCCTTCTAAGCGAATATGCTGTACTCCAGGCTTAATTTGTATTAAGATAAAGAATCACAACAAATACTAAGAATATCTTTCCATAATGAAATAAGATAGCAACTTTCAAAGAAGAACAAGTATATTGAAAGTTTGCTTTAGATTTACGATATCACATGATAAAGTAACTAAAGACTACATCAGTCCGGCATTGTTAAGCAACAATTTGTAGTTTTATTTATTGAACAGACGGATAGTACGTTTCTTGGGGTATCGAATAAAATTCCCAAAATTAAGTGAATCATTGTCTAAAGGTAAACGCCTTAAAAGTATTCAGTGAATTCAACTGAACCGAACTGTTATTCTTTGTGGTCTTTGGTTCGGTTCAGTATTATAAACGAGAATGCTAAGCTAACTTCGTTCGTGCCGAAGTTTTTATACCCTCGCTTAAATATTTCTAAAAAAAATACTCCTATTCCCATTTTTCGACCGATCGTTCGTATGGGAGCTATTTGATATAGTCATCCGATTTTAATAAAACTTGGTAGAACTATAAAAAACATAGAAAACCTAGGATTACAAAGCTTGGAGACGTTATCATTGAAAAGAAAAAAGTGTTTCATACTAAAACTAGTTGTCCGACCGATTGTTCCTATAAGATATAGTCATCCGATTCGGTCGGTTCCGACATATTAGTAGTGTGCAGCAAAAATAAGACTCTGTGCAAAATTTCAGCTCGATGGCTTCAAAACTAAGAGACTAGTTCGCGTAGAAATAGACAGACGGACGGACAAAGCTCAATCGACCCAGCTCGTCACCCTGATCCAGAATATATATAGTTTATGGGGTCGGAAATTAATATTTCTATGCTTTGCAAACTTCTGGGCAAAATTATAGTACCTTTTGCAAGGGTATAAAAATGCTATACTACTAAATAAGAGTACAAAATTTGGGACATTTGAAATCGTCTGCTCAAGGTCAAGCAGATTTAATGCAAGCAGAATGCCAAAAGGTGTTAGATCAAAGCAAAGATGCAAGGAAATTGATTTTTCAAATATAAAATTATTAAAATCAACAAATTATTTCTTTAATGTTCAACTTACTCTTACTTTCCCCCTCAAGGCTTCCACCATTTTACACATATTTCAACCACATCAATCTACCTATACACTAAACCTACCATTCCACTTAGCCAAAAGGCACAACTCTGTGAGGCTCAACCAATTTCATTCTGTGTAGGTGCAGTCCCTAGCGCCATCATACCCAAAGTAAGTATACCCAACAGAGCAACCAAAAACTGAATGAAATTAAGGCACGTCAACGGAAATAAACCTTTTTTTTCATATATATATATACATATATATATGAGCAGACCCAGGCAAATGGCTGAAAATGTGTTGTTGTTAACGGCATTGCAACGTTTTCTTTGGAACGAGACGTGCTGGCTTGGCTGGCTGCCTGTGGATGATGCTGGGGCGATGGCAATGTGCAGATGAAGATAAAAGATACATATGATAATGATGCCGCAAAGCTGACTGGCAGAATTGGGTGTGTGTGTGTGTGTGTTTAGGTGAAACAGTTTCAAGAACTTCATTCATTTTTTTTTTTCGTTTTGTGAAAACAAATGCATACACTAAGCTGCTTACACAAGCCGAAATCTGAGTTTTCCCATAATTTAATGCTAAATAACAAACACAAAACAAAACAAACAATTTTGGTATCTTTTTTTTGCTCTCCCAAAATGGCCAAAACCCAGGCGTTCAGCCACCGAAACAATTAAAAACGCGTTTTTTGTTGGTTCGCCTTCTTTGGTGCGGCCATAGAGTAACCAGAAACACACAATTGTAGGCGGATTTGGCGAACTGGGAATGCTCTTTGAAATGTTTATAAACATTTTTTTTTTGAGTAAACCAATCAACCGATTGATATAAAGTTTTTGGTTTATTCTTTAGAGTTAACGTTTTGGTTAGAGCACACTATCGAAACTGGTTTTACATGATTCTCAGGTATTTACATAAGATAACTTGGTTGACTAGTCCACTTTATCCGAATCAAAATCCGAATGTCTTGGTAGTTTTCACATCTCAAACAAAATACCCAATTCAAGACTGAGTATTAAGAGTTTTAATCCTCGGGAAATGATAGGTGAGTTAATATTTATCTATAATTAATATCTGGGTAATATCAAAATCAAGTTCAACATTTTGATGTACTAGCGCTATTTGGTGTGTTTAAAGTGAGTTCAAATAATCACATTGGCTTTAAAATGGAAAGGTTAAGAGCAGGTTTACGTTGGATTACTTTTTACCACTTTCGACCTGGATTATCTTAACAAAAGTGTGTGTATGAACTCAGTTCTTTGTTTGTCGAAAACCACTGTGGTTTGCTCAGCAACGAATTCTGTGAAGGACCCCCAAAACCGGTTGTTGTGCCTTAAATCAATAATGGTGTGCGTGAACTGATAAAGCAAGATGGTCAAGTGAAATGGAGGCATTCCTAAACATTAGTTTTACCAGAAAATGTAAGATTTAGCATTGGATTTCGTATAATTTGACAATCGCAAAAATATATTGGCGCAAAAGATGTGCGGAACACAATCGCGTTGCTTCAAAAGACGTTTATAAGATCGTCACAGCTGGCGAATCATGGATGTTTGCGTAGGAGACGAAAACTAAACAGCAATCGACCGTGTGAATGTTCCAAGATGAGTCAAGTCCCAGAAAAGAAGCAAATGGTCGGCTATTTCTGCGGTCGAATGTTACACCAGAGCAACTGAGAACGATCGATTCCCAATGGTACAAGTCTTCGGAGAAGTTCGCCAAACCAACCGCAGAAGACAAATCATTCTTCATCATGACAAAGCGAGCTCTCACGGAAGAAGCGTCTTTTTGGCCGCTATAACCTTCGAAATAATGGGTCATCCGCCGTCGAGCCCTGATTCAGCTCCCAAGGATTTCTTTTTATTCCCAAATATCCAAATTTAACTGCGTGGTGAACGCTTTTCTGCGCCGTACGTAGCAGTTGATGCTTTAAAAACTCGGATTTTGGATTTCCCTCAATCGGAGTGAATATAGTGCTTCGGAAATTGGTTTGATAAACTTTTATGGAGAAAAGGACTCCCTTGTATTACTCGCTAAGGAACAAACCAACACTAATATCTTGTAGTTTCCAACAGAAAGAGATTATTATTAGAAGTCCAGAGAGGAGGGAGTTCGCCCTGCTCTCATAACTAAGCCAATCTTTTTTCATATATGGGTAATTTTTAGCCTTTTAACTCCGAATGCAGTTTCTATAATTTGCACGCAACTGAAGACGTCATGCATTTACTTGGGGTATGCCTTATTTTATTTGAAATAAAAAGCGCCCATCTGGCAAGCCGATTCCTATCTGAAGCAGACGTCATCAATCAATTTCTGTTTTAAACTATTGTTAGATTTGATTGTAAAGAATGTAATTGTTTTACAATGTTATGGCTGATGGTTTAAAACCTAGCCACAGCTTATATAATAAATAAATACAACTACTACTACTCATTAGCTTTAAAGGTTGGGAAAAGAATCCGACTCGAAGGACCTGAAATGACTGAACCAAACTGGTTTGAAGGTGTTAAATGAAGCGCTCAGTCCCTTTTATTGTTATTTGTTAAGCCTTTTTGTCTGTTTATGATCGTGAAATCAATCATTGCTCAAAGAAAGAGTATTTCCAGTCAGTTTGCCATTTTGCCCGTCACTTGTAATGCAATTTGTTGCACCAGCTGCTTAACTAAGTTACCAAGTTAATTGTTTAACTTTTTATATACAACTTTTTTTTTGGTAACTCTTCTAGCATACGTTAAATGTTGCAACCACAACAACAAGGCGGCAGCAGTGAGTAGCTTGGCGAAATTTCATATCAACCTGCTGCTGAGGCTTGAGACCGCAACGAAAATGAAGTTGAGACGAAGATTTGGGCCTCACGTGAAGTGTGTGTGGCAAATGAAATTTATGCCTAGCCTCAAAATAGTAAAAGTTGGCGGCAAATGGCCAAAAGCCAGCCAAAGGTTAAAATGTCACGCAAACTTGCAACCACAGACGTGTTGCACACACACACACACACACACACACACACACAGAGACAAAAACAAAACAAAAACCCAGGCAGCTGCTTTCGAAATTGAAGTAGCCGCCACAGCAACACACAGCCACAGCAATTGTGGTAAATAAAAGCCTTGTCTGGGTATTTAGCATGCCACACAAAGGCAACAGGAAACCGAAAGAGAAACAGGCATCGGGATTTAATTGTCAGCCACGGCGTCCTTTTTTACGAGCCCTTCCTTCTTTGGCCCATTCTTGATGGGACTGGGAATGGGAATGACTAAACACATTTTCCTTTGCCACAATAAGACGGAAACGGATGTTGTCCTTGACTTAGGTTAAGGTATTTAAATAAATCCGATTTCATTTCATAATTATTGTAGAAATGGCCGAAGGGCAAACAAGTGCCCCGGCCCAAACCGAAAGCCATAAATCTACGGCCCAAATTGGTTTTGGTTGTTCGTCGGGCCCAGATTCGTATGCAAATGCAGTCCAAGTCCCATTTTAATTTAAATTACAAAATGCAGTCCGTTCTGTTCCATTCTCTGGACCATAAAATTCCGAGCCCCTTTAGGGCTTAAAGGTATTTACCGAAATAGTTGGCTTACGTTCAAATTGAAAGGAGATTAGCAGCCAACTGTTTGGGCCTGCTCCGGAATGGCTGTCACTTATTGGTACTTGGACTTGGCCAGCCCACGTGTGTGTTCAATTAAAAAGTAATTTGCCTAACAACAACAGCAACCAACTCAAAAGAGACGACAGTCAAAAACACCCACACATTTCCGTTTGTTTGTCTGCCCACTCTCAAAAAAAAAAAAAAAACATATAATACTAATTTTTGTTGCTGTTGTTGTATTTTTAAAACAAGTTTTTAAAAACTTGACAATATTGCCAGCAATTTAAGACTAGCATTAAGCACTCGCATGGCGAGAGACAGAGCGAGAGGGCAAAACAGATGAGTTTTTCTTGGTGAATGAGCCAAGAAAATGTTGAGATAAAATGCTGTTCATTCTTCAAATTTATATAAAATCACAAGCTGCGGCTGTTGACTTTTGTATCCTTCAAAAAACCGAAATTCCTAGAAACTGTTTCCCTTCTCTGATTGTTGCAAGCTCACAAGAAAACCAAAAACCAAGTTCACTACCCACGCGCCTTTTGGGGGCCCAGAGACACATCACAAATCAGGCAACTGGCATCAGCCATCAGACGTCAGAGACGCCAACGCCAACGCATGTGCATAATGCTAAATCGACTGTTAATTGCGACATTTCGAAAGCCAAAGAGCTACAATAAAATGGAAATGGAATTTGAGAGTTAAATATTTAATAAGCAGTGAAACAAAGTTGTGGGCGCGTTTTATGTGGCCAAGTTTTTGGGTGGCAGCACGGAAACAGATGTGAAATGAACTAAATTAAACTTACACACACACACACACTGAGAGGAGTCGCCTAGCCCACACCTAGAGCCAGATCTCCAAAAAGCCCACACAGCAAATGCAAATGCCAGCGACAAAGCTTAACTTGTATGACAAGAAATTGTCAGTGGGCTGCGGCGGAGGAGTAAAAATGCATTGCAAATAGGAAAATACATTGAGAGAATATTTCAAAGAAATTCTAGACGAGAGGGTAATCTTTAATATGTATTTGAACGTACGAACGAACGAATGAGACGCTTTGCTTGGCCAGCAGAAAGCCAGAGTGGGCCGATTGCCAAATTTGGCAACTTGTTGTGGAGCAACCAGTAGTGGCAACAGCAGTCGCACAAGCAACAACAACAACAACAAGTACCTAAGTAGCACAGAGACTTTTTCTCCATCTCCCTCCCTCTCTCGCACTCTCCCTGGCTCTCTTGGCCGCCCACAGTCGAAACAAAAGACTTAAGCAACGAACTTGCCAGCAGAACAAAAACAAACCCATCGCCTAATGAGCCACATGTAAAGCACTAACAAAAAAAAAAAGAATTATATAAACATCAATTATGAACATTTCTTTTGTTTGTTGTAGGCGTATGAAAATGAAATGAAATTTTCGGCGAGGGGGGGGGGGACGGGGGGCCTGCTGTGAAAACGATGATTTATATGAAATTAGAAAAGAAAGACGAAAGCGTAGAAGAAAGAGAAGCAACGACAAAGCGCTAATTGCGCGTAAACTGATCAACTGACTGAATGACTGTGTGTGTCAGTGTGTGTGTGTGTGTGTGTGTTTGTGTGGGTTTTCTTTCGTTTCTTTTTTGGTCGAAAATGCGTAGGCTGAGGAGCCGTGGATAAAATGACCATGTTGAAAACGGAAGTGAAGAGGTGACACAACATCTATCAGCGTTTCAAATCTTTGAGCACAGAATGGCGGCAAACTCCAGTGAAAACGCCAGAAGTTCAC
Source organism: Lordiphosa andalusiaca (assembly GCA_035044965.1). Lineage (NCBI taxonomy): Eukaryota > Metazoa > Arthropoda > Insecta > Diptera > Drosophilidae > Lordiphosa > Lordiphosa andalusiaca. The sequence continues at coordinate 6,483,783 of JAWNNM010000227.1, forward strand.
TGTATTCCAAAGAATTTCGCACCCAAATGAATGAATGCGCATAAAACCAAGGCGACTGCGACGTGTGCATTGTGAAGCTCCTGTTTAAAAGAGGGTTCAAATTGAAAAGAGAACACAATTGGGTAACCGAAAGGTAAGATATTGCCAAATCACGCTGCTCTTGGCCTTACAGAAATGTGGCAGGACTCTACTAGCATACAGATCCAAAAAGATCCATTTGTAATGGAGGACTACAACCAGCAGCTAGAACTTATAATTTGATGGCTAAGATAAGGTCATGTGGTAAGTGCGAAAATTCCGAATTACTTAATAGTAGAACGTTTCGCAATATGGAAATTACATTTGGACCTATTTTAACATGTTTACAATCTAACTCATTGATCGTAATAGTCTTAGGTTATAAGTATTAGCACCTATTTTGGCTGAGACTGTGGTTGTAAACACAGCACCCTTCGGGCTGACTGCGGCTCCAATTCAGCCAAGTGGTCCCAAACCAAATTCCATAAGTGTTATGTTCAAAAGGTTGCGTTGAGCAGACACCAGTGTGAGCAGACAACGCCAGTGCGATACGAAAGTCCTTTTCAGCGAGCGGTCTTTCCTTATCGTGAACAAGAACAAATGTGTTTCGCTGCTCTCACAACCAAACAAAAGAAGAGAGCGTAGGTTAAAGGTTGTTTCCGTTTCTCTATTTCAATGTGCCGTGCGTAACCGGTTTGAGGTCCCTTTGTTGCGATCTCTGGTCATTACAGATCAAATTTTGCGACCAGAATTTTCTTACTGCTGTTCTTCTTTGTCTCATTAATCCCAAAGTCAATTCTAATAGATTTGATTCAGGGGGTTTATTAAAAATTTACTATAAACCATTTTTAGAGGATTGTTTTTAAAGGTAGCTTCACTTCCAACAGTGTTGCAAGCCAAATTTCATTTGAAAGCCTCATCATTAGCCTTTATTTTTCATTATGTGTCATTTCGCTGAAGTGTAAATCACATAGTTCATGTTTGTGTGCTCTGAATTTGTCAGCTTTTGTCACAGGAAACTTTTCTTTTCAGCTTTCTTGTCAACAACGAAAATTTCTTCAATGATTTAAGAATATATAAACCATGAACTACAGGTAAGGCGGCGTCAGTATGATGAGTACATTTGTCAAAACTGTGAGACAGATGGGGAGAGCGAGAGTGAGCGGATCACATGGACGCAAATAATGTATGAGGGTGTGTCTGTGTGTTTCGAACCAAAACTTTAAGTTCGATATCTAGAAAACAGTTGTCTCTTCAACGGATTTGAACCATCGTATCAAACATTTGCAGTACCTTTTCAGAGGTTGACAGCCATGGTTCTACTTATTTGTTCCAGCAGTAAGGTCTTGGTTTTAAAAACTAAAAACCAGAAGCTGTTACTGTAGGTCAGAAGTCTAGCAATCTGTTCCCTGCTAACATTTTGCCATTCACACGTAGGCTTTGGCCTTAGCTCTGAGATCTCCTTGAGTGAATGAATGTGATATTTCAACATGTTTCTCGCTTTTTCATCATTCTATCTTTGAATATGCAATACATCGCTCAACAATTGCTAAACAGACCCGAATTCCAGTTGATCCACTTATATTGAGACTGCCCGGAATTCAAACTTGAGAATTACAAGATGTCTTTGAGAAATGCAACAAAAATATATTGTTGAATACTTTTGGGCAGTTGATAGACACAATTTAATATAAATTGAAGAAACGATTTCTCAAATCTCCAAAAAGAATTGCCATCCAAATCCACAGACGAGACATTTCTTATGATTTTCTGAACAGAGACTTTTAGAAACCTTGGTAAATGTCTATTATATGTCCTTCCTCCCCAAAAATTCCTTTCTCCAAAAGGAATCTTATCATTCAGAAGAAACGTTTTTACATTTTCCAGAAGAATTGCATTTCCATCTACTAGAAGTATGTATTTTTTTTTCTCCCAGAAGTATCGCAGAGTTGCACAGTTTTTCCGGAAAGAATATAGGAATGCGAAAGCAATATGATATCGCTAGAGCTAGGCGGTACCTTCAGGAAGAATCACATTCTTATCTTCCGCGATAAAAGATAGGGACAGATAAGCGTTAAAGTACTTCACCTTATAAATAAAATACTTTTTGGACCTGGAGATATTTGGTACTTGAATTAAGAGCGCTTTTTATAGAATTTTCGATTTCTTGTGGCTATTAATAGTTCTTGATTTAAGAATGTTGGATTTTATTTCAATTTGTACTTAAAAACCAGAAGGGCAAACTGGTTTTGAGCCGAACCAGCCTTGTTTTGAAAATGCTGAAACGAACCAAAAACCACTTTAAGAGCTTTAAGATGCAAAACGCTTCCCCTTAGACAATCCTACTTGTATTCATTGCGAATATTCATCTTTATGTCATAACCCTGAACCCCTAAACCTCAAACCCTAGCGCTGTTAATAACAATTAGCGCTCTGAATTCATTATGAAAATCACAATGTATTACTACAAGATTTCTTTGCCACCTTTCCCCTTAATCGCAGACCCCTGAGGCTAGGTTAGATAATGATGATTAGCAGCTAGGCGTTTAGCCAATTAGATGGTTATGGAAATGGCTAATTTCGTTAGCACAATTTATAAATTCTATAAAATAAAGTGGAAAGACTCACCTCAGTTGGGGCCACATTTTGTGTTGCGTTTTGTTGACAAAGTCCAAAGTTGTTATGTTGGTTTGGTTTGTATTTACTCCTCAACAGCAACCAAAATTGTTCAGCTCTTTATCAGCGTGCGAAACTTAAACAGAAAACTGTTCCGATGCCTGCCCGTTCATAGAACAATAAACCGCATTAACTTGGCCCAATGTCTACCTGACACATCAACTGGCAGACGTTTTCCTTTTCTCTTTCCTTAAATGCGATAAAGATCTTTACGGTGCACCGACGTTGCCGCCCATGGAACAACAATAATAAAAATGTGCTGTCAGTTGACACCGCTGGAGCTGGACATGGACATGGGACACACACACATTAAAATTTCATTCATGAAAAATTACAAGTACAAAAAGCCGGAAACGGATGCACAGGCCGGGACCTCGAGGAGCCGTCGTCCGTCCAGGTAGGTGAAAAAGGGCCGACGGTCAAATTTGCATTTTCACGACCAACTGGAGTTGGTTTTTGGTTTTCTTTTATTGGTTCGCACACAACAATTGTTGCAAAGCGGCAAGCAACCATCCACGAAACTGGCACGAACTGAACCCGACAACGTCAAAAACTCGACTGATCAGCGCCAGCCTACGCTCGCAGGTAAGCCAAGCAGTTCGAGCCAGCAGAATGATTTCATATGCGTTTCTCTGTTTGTGTTTGTGTTGCGTTCATTCACAAATACTGGTCCGGCCTCTGGCTCTGAGTCAGTCTGTGAATGGAATGGACGAGGGTGAAGAGGGGACGGTGGGACGCCTCCGCCTCTGCCTGTGCCTTGTGTTCTTTTTTTTTATTTTGTGCCTTTATGTGTGGGCAGAGCGCATTGGAATTGAACATATCAACGCAGTTCAACATTTTTTTGGCCAAAGATTGCATCCATGCCATGCAGCCTGCCTGCATACAAGTCTGCTCAAGCTTAACCCAAATTCAACTACCAACTAGGATGGATGGATGGATGGAGAATAAATCACGGCCTAGCTGAAAAGTTCTCACACTCGTCATGGCATTGACCATTTGATTTTCACATTTCAATGTGCCGCAAAAACAATTTTCTTCTTGTTTGATCCGTGTTTATTCTTCACGACTGCTGCGCGGACTGGGAGTAGCGCATTTGTACAAATATGGATAGTGGAAAACGGGTTACAATGATTAGCACGCCGCTCACACACACACACGCACGCACACAATTCAGCGTTCATGACTGCAGATCTACCTGGCAAACCAACGGCACGGCGGCGGCAGCGGCGTTAACTTAATTAATTTGTGCCAGCATCCAGAGTTTCGGTCTTAATGGGCACCAATGAGGGCGGGATGTTGAGAGTCTGCAAAGTAAACAAGCCATAAGGCAAAGCAATTGTTAATAATGATTTAGATAAAGCATTTTTAATAGGAATTAAGGCAACTTTGCTGATTAATTGGCCATAAAGTGAAGCTGGTGCGAAATTTGATCACAATACATTGGGTGGATTGTTTGGTGGGTCAATTATGACGCCCATTCTCTGACCAAGCATACAAAAAGGCGAAAGGAATATAATTGTTAATGTTACTCACCTTGCCCGGACAGGCTGCCTCGTATTGATGCTTAAGGCTCTCCATCTCATAAATACAGGTGGACAGAGCTGTGCGCAGCTCACACAACAAAACCATATCTGAACGTAGTTCGTTAAAGGCATTGCATATTTCCTCTGTGGGCGGTGGAGCGGGATCTGCAATTGGTATGGCACATTTAACATCTAGACTATAATACTATCACCTGTTCTACTCACCAACTTTGAACTCTTGTATGGCCTGTTCCAAGGCCTTCACCTTGCGTTGTCCTATATTCGCTGGCAATTTCATTTTCTGTGATCGCAATGACACACCCGAACCACGCAGATCGGCAAATTTGATGCCACTGCTGCCAATCTCGATGGCATTCACCACCGAGTCCACTTTGGAGGGTCGAGGCTGATGATGCACCTTCTTCTTGTGCAGTTTCTTTTCATATTTACGTGTACTGGGCGTATTCGAGGCATGTTCATTCTGTTGATCTGCCTGTGAGATGAGCTTTTGCAAATCTTGAGTCTTGCGCTCGCGTTCCTTTTTGCGTGCCTCGATTTTCTTCATCTCATTGATGAGCATTTGTTCCTCCTCCACTTGTTGGGTGGTGCGTTTGAATAGCTTCTCCAGCTGCTCCTTGCGACGGCGTTCGTGTTCCGCATCGTAGACGAATGTTTTTTTCTCATTTGTTTGATTCTTGGCCTTGGCCAACAGGGCCACCACCTCGTAGTAGCGCTCCTTGAGCTCCTCGACAGTCTTGGCGCCATGCTGTTGGCGGTTCCAGCGATCGGCCATTACAATAAAACGTAAATCGAACCTGTGAAGAGTGAGGGAATACTTGAAATCAACTAAATCGTGGGTAGGGAAATGCATTTACTAACCGCCTAGCCAGATCAAACAGATGATCTGTTTGCACTTTGCTCCAGTTTTGTATGTTATTCCTCAGATGAGCATTATACTCGGTCATGGTGTAGCTGGGAATCTCCAGTTGTTTGTTGAACTTGGCAAAGGGATAATCTGTGGAATCATCGCTGACCCGTTTCCAATGATGAAAGACGGCGGCATCGATGCGAGCTGGATTTGAGAATGGAGCCCACTCCCATTTACGGACCTTTTTCATTCCCAGGCGGGCCTTGACCTGCTTGTACCCGGCCCCAATGCCCAGAGCAGTGTCCGTGGGCAGCAACGGAGGAGCATCTTTTGTGTCTGTGTAGAGCAGAGCAAAGACCTCCCGATGCATGCCCTCGGGACGGCGGGAAGCGTGCTTGGTGCTGCAAACGTAAAAAAAAACAATTGACGTCTTGAGTCCAAGTCTTTTGACCATAACTCGAAAACCGTTCATCCGATCTTCTCCATTCCTTTGGCGGATCGATAAGTTATCCCAATAACTAAATATGTCCAGACCACCAAACCATATATCTTTAAAACTGTGGGAGATATGACGTTTTTTCTAAATTGCGGGGGCGGCAGGGGGCGTGGCCAAAATTGAAAATAAACTTGATCTGCCTGCAGACATAAGAAGCATATGTCCCATACATGTCAAACCTCTATCTCTTACCATCTCTGAGATCTGTGCGTTCATACGGACATGCCTCTTTTGTTGATGCTGATCAAGAAGAGATGCTTCCTTCTGGATGTTACATACTTAGCTACCAAATTAACAGCCTGCTTTCTTACCGCTCGAAGTTGCGTTTCTTGGTGGCCAGAAATGAATCTCTGGTTACTTCGGGCGTATTGGCACGCTCCATGTCCAGGATATCACGTACATCGGCCGACATGTTGATTATTTATTAAGTTATTAAGGTTTTTAAAACAGCGTTTGCATTAATAAATAGGGCTGTTGTTGTCGTTATAGGGTTGTCAAGGCGTGGGTGTTAGAGATGGCCAAATTATTTAGATTCCATCTCTATCAAAATTTCCCCTATTTTTAATAGTCAAATTTAATTGTATATAGATAATTAGTTAAGAAACAGCAAGAACAGCCAAATAGTTATTAATTTATATTAATACCATCCATGGTACCAAATAATTCCCAACCGATTAATATCCTCAACATCGGCTTATCGAAAATTGTATGGTATGGTCACCCATAAGTTGACAGTGATGGCAATCAAGATGAGCGCGAAAATACAAATTTTATTACAACATACAACATGTTCAGTGCTCATATGACGCCAACTAACGATTATTAAAGAGGCTTAGAAAAACAGCTCTGACACTCTTGCTCCCTTGTTTAAATTGAAACTAATTTGAACTTAATTGCTTAGGTCGTGTAAATTTAATTTCTTTTTTTAAACTATTCGAATGCACAAAACAGTGACTACGTTTTTTTACTTTAAAATTATATGTGTAATTAATTGCAAAATTATTCATTTAGCATATTGCACGACTCGTGGTTATCGATAGTCCTATCGACCGCCTACCATCTCTATCTGCGAGCTTTTCGGCATTGACAAACATTTTGCAATTGGTAAAGGTAAATATTCGGATGTCGGCTCAAAAAATCCTAGAATACGACTGCACTACCAAGTGCAGGCTTCCTCAGCATGGAAACAGCATCACCGCCGCCCTTACCAAGCGGTCGGTAAGTCATCAGAACCTGGCGGCCTACATAAATCTTTCCTGCTGCAACTTTGCAAATATTCTCGATGATTTGGTAAGTGCAGCTAAGATGCGCCTCTCGAACTTCTATCATCTTCATTATCTTTCATAAAGGGACGCTCAGCAGTGCACATGGCCGCGTCGGTGGCCCGCTATGAGATTCTGGAATGGCTACTTAATCAAGGCGCCCTCGTGAATGGGCGGGACTATGAATCGGGCAGTAGTCCCTTGCATAGATCCTTGTACTATGGCTCCATAGATTGTGCTGTTCTACTGCTAAAGTATGGAGCCAGCTTGGAATTGTTGGACGAGGACACACGCTGCCCCTTGCAAGCCATCTGCAAGTGTGATTTCCCAGTGGATTCGCAGTGAGTCTTAGCTGGGTTACTCTTTTTACCCTGACTTCAGGATCTTCTGATTACTTTGCAGGAACGATCTTCTTGTGTGGGGTTCCAACAAAAACTATAACCTGGGCATAGGCAACGAGCAGAACACAAATGCTCCACAAGCTGTGGATTTCTTTCGCAAGTCCAACATTTGGATTGAACAGGTGGCCCTGGGAGCCTATCACAGTCTGTTCTGTGATAGGCGAGGTCATCTCTATGCGGTGGGGCATGGAAAAGGCGGACGCTTGGGCCTGGGCATGGGAGTGGAGAACAGTTTGCCCGCTCCTAAACGGGTCAAGGTATCATCCAAGGTACAGGATGATCCTATTATTTGCATTAGTGTGTCGCGACAGCACTCATTGGTGCTGACTCAAGGTTCGCTGGTTTTCGCCTGCGGTGTAAACAGTGACCAACAGTTGGGCGTGAGAGAAGCGCCCGAACATCTAGCCCAGTTCAAGGAAGTGGTGGCTTTAAGGGATAAGGGAGCCAGTGAGTTGGTCAGAGTAATAGCCTGTGATCAGCATTCAATTGCCTATAGCGCCAAGTCTGTTTATGTTTGGGGCAAAAATCAAGGACAGTTCGGCTTGGGCTCAAATCTGGAAACGATAGTGGTGCCCACTCAGATGAAATTGCCGGGACGCAGCGCGATACGCTTTGTTGAGGCCAACAATGCAGCCACGGTCTTGTACACAGAAGAGAAGATAATTTCGCTGTACTATGCAGACAAGATCAGGCATATTAAGCCACCCAAGTAAGTTTGAGCAGGATAAAAGAGGCTTAAGTATTCCTAAACCCACTTTTACTCCCAACAGCTATGAGGATCTTAAAAGTATAGCCGTAATGGGTGGCCATGTAAAGAATTCTGCTAAAGGATCGGCAGCTGCTTTGAAACTCCTAATGCTGACAGAGACAAATGTGGTCTACCTCTGGTATGAGAATACCCAGCAGTTCTACAGGCAAGTCTTTGATTTCCAAACTCTTTTATAGATTTTTAATCATTTTTACTGCAGATGCAACTTCTTACCCATACGCCTGCCAGAGATCAAGAAGATTCTCTATAAATGCAATCAGGTATTGATACTCTCCCTGGATGGTTGCGTGTATCGTGGCAAGTGCAATCAATTGGCTCTGCCCTCTGCGGCCCTGCAGGACCAATCCAAACAGCCCAACTTGGATATCTGGCAAAATAATGATCAGAACCGCACGGAAATTTCCAGAGAACATGTGGTGCGCATAGAGCTGCAACGTGTACCAAATGTGGACCGCGCCGTGGACATACATTGCGATGAGAGTTTCTCCTCGTTTGCAGTGCTACAGGAATCGGCACTGAAATACTTTCGAAAGCCCACACTTCCACGCAGAGAGCATAACTTTAAGAAGCTCTATCACGATACCTGCGATTCGGACGCAGTGCATGATGTGGTTTTCCATGTGGATGGAGAAATCTTTGCCGCCCACAAATTCATCATTTATAGCCGGTCGCCTGGTTTGAGAGAACTCATACGTAGTTACCTGGACAAGGATATCTATTTGAATTTTGAACACTTGACTGGAAAAATGTTTGAGCTAATCCTGAAGTACATCTATACCAACTATTGGCCCAACGAGAATGGTAAGCTGGGATACTTATATTTCAAAATTCTTCTCTAATGTTTCCCTTTCGTCCAGATATCGAATGCATTCAACAGAGTCTGGGTCCCTCCAGTCCCCAGCTTAGATCCAAAACCTGTGAAATGTTCCTTAACTATGTGGAGAAATTTCAACTGCATGAATTGGCCAAATACCTGCGAAGTTATTTACATGATCAGCAATTCCCCTTACCCAATGCCAGGCAACGATTTCCACGTCTGCGCCGACAAGATTACACCGAGCTGTACGATGTGCGTATCATCTGTGAGGACTCTCAAGTGCTTGAGGCTCACAAGTGTATGCTGGTCGCACGCTTGGAATACTTTGAAATGATGTTTATGCACTCTTGGGCTGAACGTGCTACTGTTAACCTAGAGGGCATCCCCTTGGAGTATATGGAACCCGTTCTGGATTATCTCTATAGCCTGGACACGGAGTCATTCTGCAAGCAGAACTACACAGAAACCTTTCTCTACAACATGATAACCTTCTGTGATCAGTTCTTCATCGAATCGTTACAGAATGTGTGTGAGTCGTTGATTCTGGACAAGATTAACTTGCGCAAGTGCGGCGAGATGTTGGACTTTGCGGCCATGTACAACTGCAAGCTGCTGCAAAAGGGTTGCCTGGATTTTATCTGCCAGAATCTGGCACGGGTGTTGTGCTATCGCAGCATTGAGCAGTGCTCTGGGGAGACCCTGAAATATCTCAACGAGCATTATCGAAAGATGTTCAGCAAAGTGTTTGACTATCGGCAGATCACACCCTTTTCGGAGGCCATAGAGGATGAGTTGCTAATGAGCTGCATTGATGGTTTTGACGTGGACTTGGACTATCGTGTAGATTTGGAGGCTAAATTGAAATTGGAAGCGGCCAAGCACAAGCAGAAGGAGTGGCGCAAACATGATGCACGTCATCAATATGAACAACAGGCCATAACTAGCATGATGAGATCTTTGAGTACCAGTGAAGCTGCCTCTGAAGTGGTTGGCACAACAAAAGGCGCTGTTTCAAGTGATTCAAAGAACTGGTCCAAGGTGGTGGACAAAAAAGTAGAGAAACGCAAACAGATTCAGGAAGAGCTACCCCCTGCCATAGAAAAAACACCGCTTAAGGAGGCCACGCCACCTCCTGTACCCATTTCCCCCGAAATGGAGATCAGCACACCGCTAAGCAAGAGCTATAATTTGGATCTCAGCTCTCTGACACCGCAAGCTAGTCAAAAATTGTCCCAGAAGCAGCGGAAACGTCTTTCCTCCGAGTCGAAAAGCTGGCGTGCTGCAGCACCTACAACCAGCAGCCAGCCAGTGGCCTTGCCCAATGCTTGGGGTGTGCCCACCACTCCCAGCAGCTCTTTCAATGAGTCCCCTAGCTCGCCCAACACCGGCAGCACTTCGGATCCCACCTCTTTTGCCAATATGATGCGTGGTCAGGCGACTACCCCAACCACTCCTCAGGAACAGTCACACAGCTTTTCTCGCATTTTGGCCGACGAGCGTCGTCAACGCGAATCCTATGAACGCATGCGTAACAAATCCCTGGCTCACACTCAAATCGAGGAGACAGCCATTTCCGAACTGAGGGACTTTTACAACGTGGATAACGTGGACGACGAGACCATTACTATTGAACGAAAGTCCAGGCCCAGCGGCATTAATTTTAGCACCTGGCTGAGGCATTGATTGTACATTTTTACTTTTATTTGTTGTGTTGTCCAATAACCCCACCGGGTTATATCAAGTGCAATCTAATAGACAGGGAGAGTTCCTGCTCCTCTTTCAGCTCAAATGTAGAACTCGGAGCCGCCTGTAAAATGTAGAAACTAAGCTAAGCCTTGGGATCAGAATCAGGGGACGGCACATTAATTGGATAACAAATTTATTAGATATTTACAAGCTGCTGTTCCCTGGTGGACACATACAACAAAATGAGGCAACAAAACATACATCGAGACTAAAGACTAAAACCCGGAAACCAAAAAACCAAATGAGATAACGAAGGATGGCATTGAGACAGATAGAGAGAGAGAGAGAGAGGGAAGGAGAGAGGGAGGAAATGGATCAGAAGCACTCCTTACGAAAAGCAAATCCATACTGGTCGCACTTGTAGCGCAGCGTCTTGGCCAGCTGTGGAGGACCACAGTAGAAGACAGTGACTTTGCCCTTCTGCTGTGCCTGCAGCTGTTTGAAGACTTTATCCCAGTTCGGTCGACCGGCGTTCGTGCGGGTCTTGAGGCCAGTGATCAAATCGCGTTTACCCTAAGGAAAAGATGCAAGCAAAGATGAGAAATCAGTTTAATAGTGGGCTCCGGTCAACAGTACCTTCTCATGCAGCAAATCCAGTGCCAATTGTAGACCCACCGCCTTCATGTCGTTTCGTTGCAAGGCGCTCGTGATATACATGTGCATGTCCAGAAATCTAAGTGGGGATTAACTTGATTAGCTCTAAGAGCCAACAGTGTACTCATGCCTTACCGTTCCATGGCCCCGCCCAGTTCGGCCTGCTCTATTTCCAGCTGGGACAGCAGATTGACGAACCACTCAAAGGAACGTTGATCCCTATTGATCCAGAAGAAGTCAACTTTGCGCAGATTCATCACAGACTTGGGTATTTCGCTGGCCCACTCGAATTGGCAACGTGGACAACTGTGCCTAGCTTTCCAGTAGCGATGCATAATGGACTGAAGTATGGAGGCAAATGGTGTGACGCCAATGCCTGTGCCAATGAGCACCGCATGCTGGGCACCAAAAATATGGCTGGAAGGAGCACCGTATGGACCATCGATGAAGATCTAAGAGGGTGAGCATTAAGGCAATTAGTGTGAGGATTAGTCTCTGCTTTCGGTGCGTGTGAATGTGTAACCCAAACCTCCATAACTCCCGCATCGAGTGTGACCTTGTCACCAGTGTTAGTCGTGGAGCTGCCAGCTCCACCGCCACCTCTATTTGTAAGGGATGTGGACAACGTGCGCAGAAATGTGGGACGTCTTAGACGCGACTTTCTGCTGCCCACTGTCATTTGTGTGTGATCCTTGTATGGGGATTACAATTACGGGTTACTACGGTTAGTTCTACGATTGGCCTAAAACTTACCTCGAGTGGCTTGGATGTGATCTCGGGCGTTAAGCTAAGCCGGGTCATTTGTAGCTTATCATTGGAATCCGCCTGAGGCAGACGTCCTTGCTCCGCCACACTGACCGAACTAGACTCTACCATTTGTGTCTCGCTCAGGTCTAGACTGGGCGTTTTGAAGGCAATGATTGTGGGCTTATTTCGCATGTAGCGGAAGCTCTGGGCCAGCGATTTGTTTTGCGGACTTAGATAAGCCAAGCCGACGCTATTGTGACGTGCCCTCCTCACGCGCTTGTCATCGAAGGCCCGCTCTGACTCGGAACGGCCCAAGGCACGCAACCTGAGGGAACGAGGCGAAGAATGAGAAGGATTTGCTTGAGGATGCAGAAAAGCTCTACACTTACGCCTTGAGTCGACTGCGCTTCTTGTTCTTCATACTGATGTCCGGCAATGAAATGCTCTTCTCCAGAGGACGCTGCTTGAACTCGGTCTCGCTGAGATAGGCTCCATTGGCTATGCCAGTCTTCGGCTCGGTTGCCTCCTTGCGTGAGAAAGTCCTCTGTAGAGTCTTCTTAATGCTTCTAATACGGTTCACTCCTGTGGTGGTGCTGACTGCTGAATCTGGCATGGAAGCCACCAGCTTGCGTTGCTGACGCGGCGGACGCACTGGTGGTGTCTGTTGGCCCGCCAAATTTCGAGCCAAGAAATCTGTTTGTGGTGTGGTGGTGGTGGTGGTGATCCTCTCGGCCATGGCCGGATTGCGGGTCTCATTCAGTAGCATAAAACTGGGCGTGGGAATGGCATGCATATGCTGGGCTACCTCAGTATGCAGCTTCTGCTGCTCCCGCTCGAAGTAGCGATACAGCCGATTCGTCCACTCGCCCACCGTACGTATGTGCAGCCACATGTAATCCTCCTGCTCTGGCGCCGAGCTGATGGTGAACGGATGCCACTCATAGTTGGCTATGGCCGGAATATTGACAAACACATAATCACCGGGACGGAAATTAAAGTTATACGGCCGCTTGATGACCAAATGGATCACCTTGGAGGGCAGAAGTAGCCCAGAGCTGATGTAGGTCTTGCCATGTTGGCCTCGCATCCACACATAACGCAACACTCGCTCCACAATGTACACCAAGCCTGGTAGCATGAACCATTTCCAGAAATTGGGTCCATGGAAGAGCGTCAAAATCCAGAAGGGCACGTAGAGCAAGTGCGTCCAGTAAAACACCTCGAAGCTGCCCTTGCGCCTAACAAAAGGCTGTGAGCACACAAACATCACCATCAGTATGACCAGCAGAGCCACTCCCGTGGGATTGGCACAACCCGGAATGAGACCAAACAGACCCGGTCGATCTGTGAGCAACCATTCGCCGATTGTATAGTGTCCGGCATTTATTTTCGGATCATTGATGACGATAATCGAAAAGTTGAACAGGTGCATAATTGTGTGCACCAAACTGAGTACGGATATGGTGATGCCAGTCAGCTTATGCAGATAAACATGATGATCCAACGGCAAATACGAGGACAATCCTTTGCCCCTCAAATAGGTAAGAGAATGCCGTAGCATTAGCACCAATACCCAGGCACAGTTGAAATTCAAACATTGTCCTAGAAATTGGGAACTTGAGTCAATTCTTTCAGTATATAAGCAGCCCCTTGTCATAAGTAATGCATATCTAAGAAAGGTTTTTTAAAATCTTTTTCTGAATCTTAAATCCAACATAAAATTTAAGTTTCGCCCCATGGATTGAGAGTTACAACCCAAGAAGTTGATACGTATCTGGGTTTAATCGATATTTTCGGTAAAATTCAAATCGAATCCTAGTTTTGGCTACCTTTTCTTAGGTTCATATTGTATAGAAAAGTTGTAACATTTCATTGAAATTTAAAATCGTTGACGACTAGTGGAAGTAAAAGATGTTCTACATTATGTTTCGAGGTTTGTATTGCCATTTTGGAAAAGAAATTGCACACCTTTGTGCTCAAAACATCTCGAAAATCAAAGAGCTACTTATGCCCTAATTATTTTCGAAACTGTACTTCAAAATTTTAAAATAATGCAACTACTTTATAGTGGAAATTATTGTAAAAGTATTTATGTTCCCAAAGGGAGAGATATTACGTTGAAACTTTTTATTGAGACACCCAAATCCCAGTGGTACATAGAACTAATGTCGAAGCAAAACTAACATGACAGATCTTTGGGGAGTAGATATCCAACTTGGAATATAAAGAGGGGGGCGTCAAATTTGCGAATTAATGCCTAGCGGCCTTTCTGCAGGTCTATGATGTTTATGTCTAACTTTTATTTTACCCTTGCAGAGGGTATATTGAAATTGTTCAGATGTTTGTAACGCATAGAAAGAAGCATTACCGCTGCTATGCTATATAGTATAGCTGTCTTTTCGATATCCAAATTCTATGATACCATTGAAACTGCTACTCTTCTTAGATATGCAATAATTATGGGTCTCCTTTCTTCGAATACATACCGCAGGCTCGGGCTATGATGACAAAACCATTGCTGGCCCGGTATTGTATGGCACGTGAGATGAATAGGCATAGATTGACTGCTATATAAAAGATGAGATACGAGACAAACACCTGATTGTTCTTCATATAGGCCAGCGTCAGCTGGTGAGGTATGGAGTTCCACAGTCCAGTTTTACTGCCACCGCTCCCGCTACGTTCCTCGGCAATGGGCACTAGCCAGCGATCGATGCTATACAGAACCATTACATGAGTTACAACACCTGGTCTATGGTTCCGGAAGTTACCAAACTTACGTTATGCTTAGATTCTCGAGTAGACCTCCATGCTTGTTTAATTGATTCTTAAGGGCTTCGTATGTTATTTCCCCACTATTGTGCGGATCGGCATCCTCGAACATGGCACTGGTTAGGTCCTCAATTTGATCTTCAGAGAATTCCATGCCATTCTCCTTAATGCAGTGTCTTATCACATCGTGCAGCTCCTTGTGCTGTATCAGGCCATCACCTGGTGATAAATTGGAACTGTTTAACGTTTTGCTCTTGAATCTTTGATTGGTAAGAATGCTCACCATCTATGTCATACACCTTGAACAGAAAACGTATCTTATCATCGGCCGATTGTCCTGAGAACTGATGTATGGCATCGATAAACTCCTGCAGTGAAATGGATCCTGAATTGTCTTTGTCGAATATTTGAAAAACACGTTCAGTGAAGAAGGGCTGTGGAAGAGAAAGCAGTGTGAGGCTGGGGAGTTCGTGAAGTATGCAGGCACACACATACGTTCTTGGAGGTGACAATCTTTTGAAATTCCTCACGTCGTATCTCCTGCTCATTGCCCACGGTGTTGCGAAAGAGCTGCTCCAGCCTGGCCAGCGAGCTCTTGTCGAAGCCGGTGCGCGGCCTGGAGTTAGTCAGATGTGAGATAAATTCCATCACCTGATTGGTGGAAATGAGATTAGCCCCATCGATGTCTATCAGGCGATACAGCTTATCCAGTATCTACAACAGGCAACCACAGTTAAGTCAGGTGAAACAACTAGGATTAGGCCCAAGTACTTACGCCTCGCGTATGCCAAATGTCGCGGAAGTTCTTGAAGCTCACTTTGCTATTCTCCCCACAAATCACATAGGCCACCGACTCGATTTGCTCGGCAAAGTCCATCTGACGATCGTCACTGCAAGTGGGAAGGAAGGCAAGAGCAGATCAGTCTCAGACATTACCATTAAGGAACCCATTCCAGTTCCCCCCGCTGCTCGGCGGGCTATATTTGTATTTGAATGACTTCATTACGACGACAGGCAGGCGGCAGTGACAGTCTCAGTTGCACCAGTCGCTGTCTCCCGGCCAGGCATGCGGACTATGTTAGCTGTTGTATATGTTAACATACAACACAGATAGCATCGCCACTGGCGTTGGCATTTCAATTCGTGGCAAGCGGCATTTTCCCTGGCTTCTGGCTTCTGGAATGCCTGGAGCTGGAAGGTGCGTGTGGAGTTGGACAGCCATCTAAGCTAATTGTTTTGGCACCACTGCCAGGGAAAAAAGGTGAATGGGGGGAGGGGGGTCTGATAGGAACTTACGTCAAACGGCCCTTAAGATGCTCGATCCAACGATCTTGCAATAGATATCCCCTCTGGTCGACATCGAACAGCTGAAACAGTTGCTGTTGAAATTCCTGTAAAAAAAATGTTTAGAAATTAAATCAAGTCAGTCAGCTGCAGTCCGGACTATATAATACCCTTTATTATTTAAACATTATACACTGCAATGCCAAAAGTTCTGGCATGCCAAAAGTTCTCAATCCCATACAAGATATCAGACAAAAGTAATATTATATGAGAAGCTACATAAAAAGTAGGCCATCTAAGTTCTCTGATGAGTTTTCTGACAGCCAACTCACAGTAAACTGAGGTATTTTTCACCCATCACATATGAGATCTCGACAAGTAAAAGTCAGCTTAAGTAAATATATTTTTATAATTATTATAATATATATTTCTTTCGATCCTCGTATATCATAACTGACGAATTCACAAAGTAATCAAGTAATATAGCTTATCAATCAAAGTTAAGTTCTTTAGACCAAGATTCCGAAATGTTCCAAATTTAGAACAGCTCGGAATCTTGTATACCCTTGGGTATATTAAAATTGTCCAGATGATTGTAAAGCATCAAAGGAATTATCTTTGACCACATAGATTATATATATTCTTGCCATGTTTCGTTTGTCTGCTTCTATCTCCTCCGTCACTTTAAAAGCTATCTTGACCAAACTTTGCAGGAAGTCTGTAATAACCAATAAGCTTCACACTTGTCAGAACTCGCCGGATCGGATGACTATAGCATATAGCCATAGGAACGATCGGTCGAAAAACTAGTTTTAATAAGAAAAACGTTTTTGTTTTCAATGGAAACGTCTTAAAACTTTAAATTTAGTAATATTATTAAGTGTGATGAATATCTGTTCACTATATAGTAAAGCTGACATACAGAAGATAGGTCTAAAAAACAGTCCTTGTAGAAAAAACTTTTAAATTTTCAAGGGTAGCGACCTAAGTTTTTGTATTTATTTATTTTATAAACTTTCACACTGTTCTACAGTGTTTTCTTAAAATCGGATGACCCTATATGCTATGCTGCCAAAGGAACGATCGGCCAAAAATCATGTTTTAGCAGGAAAAAGTTTTTTGTTTTCAATTAAAACGACTCTAAACTCCTTCTCTATTAGTTTGATGTGGTTTTCAATGATTCCTTGTAGTTTGGTCAAAATCTGACCACTATATAGTATAGCTGCAAACTCCATCCACAGGTATGTTGGTTTGTGTATACAGTACTGTTTTAAGTGGGGATGCAAACCGTTTAGGAAATAAACCAAACCAAACCTTTTGCGTATTTAGGCCGATAAATTGAATCGAGGCCTTAACGAAACATCTGAACCTAGCCAAAAACCACAAAGTAAAACGGTTCAGTTTACTGACAAGTTCTGAGAGGTTAAGCGTTTACCTTTAGTCAAAAAAATGCTTGAATAAGGTGCAATTTTTAATCCATTTCCTAAGAGAGTTTCATATTACCTTCGATTAAATTAGTGGAGACCGCTCATCGGCTGAAATTATACACAGCGATGCCGGATTGATGTAAATTTTAAGGATCACCTATTATAATTTATGTGATCCTCTGCAATTTCCGACCGAGCTCTTATACCTGTCATTAGATTGCATACCTTAGAGGTTGCTTATTGACTTGAATAGGTATAACCTTTTCCTTCTCGATGTTCTTTAAGGATAGATACTCTCAGTACGCTGTGGTGCTTCTTGATCTTAATCCATCTTTGGGCAGCATATTTTGTACTCTCAATTGAAACAATCCAAATAAATTCTGCACAATTCTCGCAGTGAAATTCTCATGGACTGACTTTATATGTTTGATTTCTGGGAATTAACTTAGGGAATAAGAGTGAGCCACTGAACCGCACCGAAACCTTGGCTCTGTTAGCTCCTTAAACCATGCAATAAACCGAACTACAGGCTCGAAAATTTTATAAAACACTGAACCGAACCAGTTCTTATATAGAAGTGGTTTGCATTCCTGGGGCCTACCCTTACTCCTTCTGTACACTCCAAGTCGCTTTGCATGTTCCTTTTGAATGGACAGCTCAGTAAATAATAAGAATTTTAATTGTTGTAGAAACTACTGCATGCTTTTATGTTCCTTAGGAAAAAGCTGAAAAGTATGCAATGTTTTTGAAGCTGTTCGGTGTAATTGAATATTTGTTGTTTGTCACAGAGTTCATATAAAAGGGCTATGAGTTTTTGTTCTTATACAAAGAAGGTATTTTTGGTTGTATTCTTCTAATAGGAACCCGTTTTGGTTTTCATAACCAACATTTTTCGGAGAAAAGACGATCCTGTTTTGAATATGATTAGCGCCTTGCCTTATAATTTTCTAAATATACCTAAAAGGTCGACAAAGTCCGAAATCAAATCAAGTTTTTTCTTTTAACTGTTTCTTTATGTAAGTTAAAACAGTTACTGAATCAATAGCAATTACATTTTGGTTAAATCCAACCAAATTCTTAACCGGGTCAAGGCCATAACCTAAGCAAAAACTTTGAAAGGTCTGAAATCTACCATCACTCGATTTGTACACAATCCCAGAAACTTTATACGAATATATTGATAAATATTTTTAGGGAACTTGGCTCTTATTAAACCAATTAAGAGTCACATTTGGATTTTAGAATGATTCATATCTTGTATCAGTAAACAACAGAACAGAAAATTCCAGAAATTTCAAGAAGAATTTCCATACTAGAACTGGAACGATGGCTGCCTGATGCCTGTTACATTCCATTTCACTACTTAATGTTACCCCGTTTAACCATTTTTTTTAATGGGTATAACAACTTGTAAGAAATGCAATTTATGTGTCCAGTTAAACAGCCTCTGCCTAAAGTGTTAATTAATTTATACGCGTATTGTTTAAACAAGCATTTGTTTATAGCATACAATCGAAGATTTATAGGAATAGTAGCGAGCGGGTGGAGAGAAAACATAATCAAAGTGCTTCTGACAGATTCCCAGATTCACACTGTCTTTTGATATCTTAATGACATGCCAGCTCACGATTATGGCGTTCGTCTGCATATCGGAGAGTTTAGCTTGGGTCACATTTTGATGAAAAATGTGCATATATTTAACGGATGAGCACTTGGTGGGTCCGGCAACTGGTTGGACAGCTTTCTTGGAGCCAACCCCCCTCTCCCCATAAAAATGCGAACCACCAAACAAAACAAAATCAAAAACCCATCGAGAGTACACAAATCACAAAAAAAAAAACGAGTTTCCGATTTTCGGCAGCCAGGTAAAGGACCACAAATATGTGGCACAAGGTCAAGCCCAGTGTTCCCAGTGTTCCCATCTCCATCCCCATCCCATGTCGATATAATTAATGCCGTGTACATGGATGGTGTCGTGTCCAAGCTTACCTCATCTAGAAACAGTTTGCGGAAAGCCTCACGTGTATGTTTCCCCTCATCGAAGAGCGCACTGCACTCTGATATCAAGAGCCAGCGTTGCTTCTCCCGTCGCGCCTCCAGCTCCATGGAGCTGCAATTTTTATCTAAATTGAGGTTGTATCGCTCCATGTATAAGTTCGATTGCAGCGTTGCCTTTGCTGCGGCTGCTTCCTGTTTGCCGACGCCATCGCCGCTGGCAAACAGAATGCTGGGCGAGCTGGCGTCGACCGAGCCCGTCGCTGTATCCACTCCTGCTGGTGCCGCTAAGTCCATTGTATCCAGATTGAGTACAGGTGCATCCGTTTCAATATCACGTGCCCCGTGTAATCTTTCCAGATATTGAGCAGCCTGTTGCAGCACCTGACTCACACCACTCACCTGTGGTGTCTCGGGCGCCCCTGCTGTTGGAGCATCTGTGGCAGCTGGAGTAGCAGTTGTGGTGGACGTGCTAGTGCTCGTGGTGGGTAACTCATCTGAGAAGGATACCTTTTTGGGTGAGCGCGACGGAGTTACAGGTATCTCGAGGGATTTACTGGACGAGACGGAGCCGCGATGATTGTCTCCCTGTGCCTTCAAATCGTTATCCATATTGGCTTACACACGCGTCAACACATTATTCTACAAATTATTAAACAAATTATCCTCACTCCGAACTCGCACTCAAAGTTCTCGCGAATCAGAACGCTTCAGCGAACGACAGACCAGCTTTTGGAATACCACAAAAAAGCAACACCAATCGGACGCAGCAGCGAGCAGCAACTGAAAGCGAAAGCCCCAAAGCCCCCCAAAGGCAGCAGCGGCCACACGAGCAGCGAGCAGCCGCAGCGAGGTGAGTGCGCCTCGGTTGATTTGGTATCGGATTGACTCGGCTTTTGCTGGGCGAATGTTTTTTTTTAAAACGCGTTTCGGTTTCCAACGTGCCAAATATCGGTTTAATATTTCAAATTTTTTTTCGAGCGAGTTTTTCGGCGTTTAGAATGGATATGGATGCGAACAGTGCGCGTCGTATGGATAGGAGCCTATGTGACATTTGGCTGAAAAAGATGCATTGTTTTTTTTTGTTAGTTGATTACCAAATGACTATTAAGTTTTCTTCATGCTGATAATGTTGCTTTGCTCGTTTTGATTGCTTGATGAGTTCAAATAAATCTTCACTAATATGAAATAAATGAAAGCTACCAGACACAAACTTTGTTGTGTAAACAGTCACTAAGTCTGCTGGTGATTAACCACTTCAAAAACCGCAAGAAGAAGTGGAGAAGAGAAAAGTTTGCAAATAATTATTATAATAATTATTTTTTAATAAGCCTTTATTTAAATTCTTTTGAAACCAATATTGGGCTTCGCGTAGTGCATCTACATCACAATCTGGTACCCTTTGTTAACCCATTGAATACTTACAAATATATATTCAAAGTTTAACTCTTAGAATTTGCAATAATTGAGCATAGTCTTTATGTTGTATATGATATTCTAGCTCATGCTTGAATCTTTTGTCTGGGATAGATTTGCTTAAAACTGTTTCGGAACACCTCTTAAACCAGTAAAATATAAAACTCATAACACAATCATATTTTTAAAAAAGGCTATGTACCTCTTCCGAAAAGGAAAGGGCTTCAACCAGCAACTAAGCATCAAAATCTAAGTTTACAGCCTATATAATTTCTAAGAAAAGGTTTTAAAATAGGTTCGGAGGCGTTTTTGAAGCAGTAAGAAGTCTATAACCTAACTACGCACCAATTTGTACCTTTAAATCTTAAATAATTGGTAAGATTTAGCTCTGAACCATTTTTTGATCGCTTAAATATGGTTTGGAGCCGGTTCTGAATCAGATAAGTTTATTACCCTCATATATCCTTAAAATTTTGCCCAGAAGTTGGCAACGCATAGAAATATTCATTTCCGACCCCATAAACCATATATATTCTTGATCAGGGTGAAGAGCTGAATCGATTAAGCTTTGTCCGTCCGCCTGTCTCTCAGTTTTGAAGCTGTCAAGATGAAATCGCTGCACGCTAATAATATGTCGTAACCGACCGGATTGTATGTCTATATCACATAGCTCCCATAGGAACAATCGTTCGGAAAACTAGTTTTAGTATGGAAAACTTTTTTCTATTCAATGTAAACGTCTCCAAACTTTGTAGTCGTAGGTTTTCAATGTTTTTTTATAGTTCTATCAAGTTTTATTACAATCGGACAACTATACGGTATAGCTGTCATACAAAAGATAGATCTGAAAATCAGTCTTAGTTAGAAAAACTTTTTTGTTTTTAATGGTAGCATACTGCAATTTTGTAATTGTTTGTTTTTCATGCTTCCACCCAATTCTACAAATTTTTGTCGAAATCGGATGACTATATTATATAGCTTCCATACGAACGATCGGTCGGAAAATAAGTCGTTGTGGGAAAAAAATTATTTTAAAAATATTTAAGCGAGCACTTGCAAGGGTACAAAAACTTCGGTACAGACAAAGTTAGCTTAGCTTTCTCTCTTTTATTTACTTTTATATTATTCTTTTGAAGTACATATTTGAATAACTTGTTGAAAATTTCATAAAGCAGCCCTAGGAAGGCTCGATCAATCCTCCCATGGAAATTGTTATCCATTAAGTCCATCGTCTAGCCAATATTCCCGTAACGCTTTCGCTCAGGTTAAACCTACTAGATCAAAAAAATATGTGTGGTTGGAATATGATTTAACAGAGAACATTTGTTTGGACCTCTGTTGTGCCGGTTCGGAAATTTTGTGTTTAAGAATTTTGGCCAAATGTTTTTATTTTTATTTGATGGGTTTTTATGATATTTATGCTTAGTTAACCTGCAGTTTAGGCAAACATTGGATTAGCCCTTGCTACTCTGAGCATTCAAATCAGCGGTGGGCATGCCCTTGCTTCCATTGCTCCGGCAGCTAGCCGGATAGGGTGCTAAGCAGCACCGGCTGGAACAGCGATATATAACATTAGCATTTCGTGTGATATATACAAACATTGGAAGGTACAGATGACTGACTTTCTTACATGTTTCTGTTGCTGTGGTTGGTCTGCTCCCAAACTTAAATTTCATGCCCACCGCTGATTTAAATATACATTTCATTTAAGTTTAAAACGGCAATGCCAAGTAAATGTCTGACTGAAGATGAAACATTGCAAACTTTTAGGTGGAAAAGGCACTGAGGTTCCTTGCTAATGCCTGCAGGCTTTCCTTCACATTCTAAGATTCTGGATTGCCATATCGACCAGATATTTCAAAATCTTTTTTTTCAACCGAGGATACTTGAATTCAATTCGAGATTCAGATGCAGCTATATTTGCTTACTTGGATCGTTTCAGGGGGTTCGGTTTACAGTCTGAAAAGGTAGATTTCAGTAATTTTTAATAATTAATGCATTAATCAGATTTGCAAAGATTTGGTCAAAAATGGTGGGACTATAACTACCCTAATCTTTCTTTTTAAATGAGAATCTTCAAAAAACGTTTTATTCATTCAAGCGCAAAACGTCTAGGATTAAGTAAGAAGTGGAAAAAGTCTGTCAAAATGCATTCTGTGCATACACTTTTGTTGGTACTGAGTATACTACAGTCAGACTAGACCGACTTTCCTACCTGTTTTATGAACTGAATGTTTATTTCCACGAAACAGTGAAGAAACTTAAGCTTTTCCCTGCCGACAACTCTGGTTAAATGTGCTTATACATCGATCTTACTGCTGGCTCTATTTAAATGACCCGAATTGTGTGTGTGTGTATGTGTGTGTGTGTGTGTGTGCGTAGTTAGGGGGAGATTTGCCATAAAATGGCCGCCCGACTATCGATGCTGCTGGTATATGACAGTCTGCGTCACTTGACTGCTATTCTAATTTGTTGGTCTTGGTCGTCGTGCGATTGTGTACACTTTCATTCGATAAGGGGTTGCGAGGGGTGGGGTGGTGTGGGAGGGTGCGCAAAACGCAAATAATTCAGTCGACGTCTTCAGTTGTTCAGTTATTTTTTAATTTCAATGCCCGTGTTGTGTAATAATCAAACTTGTTTATGTGTCGCGAGGCGTTGAACGTGTCTGTTACCGAATTCTGGGCCCTGACTGCAGAGCACATACTTGTGGATTGGGCCAGGAAATGAGCCGCGAGTGACTAAGCGGGCCAAGCCAATCAATCGACGGTTAAGCGGTCAACATATCCAACAAGGTCAGGCCAACACTTGCCCTGGCTTAAGACACTTTCAACAATTGTGCTGTTATCGAGTCGGTGACCCCATCAAGCAGCCGTCGAGTGCGCTTGCAGTGGTGTGCCTTGAACGCCAAAGGGCAAGATTTGTGGATCATGATTAATGTGCGTCAATGGCCTTTGTATAAGCCTTCCGCATCCACACCCCACACTCCGACTCACCTGTCTGACCATTTTTGCCGTCCAATTGTTAATTGCTGGAATTGGCATTCGCCATCACAGTTGGAGACAAAACGGGCCTCACTCACCCAGGGGAGTTTCATTGTGGCGCTGCAATTGACACCGCAGCGTCCAATTAACTCTCCGCTGCTCCAACGGGTGGTCCTCTAAAGATACGCATCCATGACTGTTGGCATGCAGATTGATTTGCTTGGCCAGTTGTAGGCAATTTTCCAAATGGCCAGCGACGAGAGCAGTGTCATCAATTTAAATTAAGTTCCAGGCTTTATCGCCAGTCACCAGTCAGCGTCTCCCCCTCCCCTCCCCCCCCTTCCGCCGGTGCTCCTGCTCCGTCATCATTATCCAAAACATGTCATTAGGCGGCAGAATCCTGTTCTCGACTCTCTCTCTATAGCTCCGTGTAAGCCGCTGCCGCTATCAACTGGCATTCCAGTTGCGAGTTGCGTGCGCCTGGCCAGCAGCGGAAATTGGCCTCCAACTTCTTGGGCTCAGACTCTGCGTAGACGCAGACGCGAAAACATCGTCGTAGTCGTCATCGTCGTTGTCGTTGCGCGCTAATTAAAATAATTGAAATTTCTCACGGGAAACGCGCCATCGCCACACTTGCAGGGCAGATCCATCTCCACCGCCGCCTCCGCCGCCGCCTTCTGTTGGCCATATCCGTTGCAAGTGCGGCTAATTGCAAATTGCAGCAACATGGACAATGTGGACAATGTCCAACAATCGCATATTGACAGCTGGCACATTTGATGGACATTAACATGGATCATCGGGAGTAGAATTCCATTCCCATTCCCATTCCCATTCGCGTTGCCATCTCCGCATAAATACATAAATTTCATTAGTCGCCGACAGTTTTGGTGTTCGTGTGTGTTTGGTCACCTAAATTAAATGTCAGGTTAGTTGGCCAGCTAGGATTTGGCTATTTAAACGCACAGGAAATGCAAAAGCCACAGCCAGATCGAGATCTTAGCCGCAGATAGCGGGCCAAAGTAACGATCGTGCCTTCGACTCGGCCGTAAAGTTGTCGAAAATGATTTGCAGATCAAGATTGGTGCTCACAATTTATGTGATAACCCATAAAAGCGAAGGCTCTGAACTGCTCCGCAAGTACAACTCACCGTTCCGGCCGCACTCCAATTAGTGCAGAATCTTTAGAATCATTTGGAATTCATGGACAATTGTTAGTGCTAATAATGACGCCTTTAAATGTGGCATAACCATTTTTTGAGACGCGCAAAAAGTGCATTCTATGGGCAGCAATTGTGTGCGTGAATGCGTGTGTGTGTGTGTGTGTGTGAGTTCGTTCAAGTACCGCCCATAGGCTGACAAACCAGCTCCAGCTCCAGCTCCCCCACTCCTGCCCAGACACAAGTTGCTCATGAGTTACGTGAGTTTTTTCACTGATCGCCAACAGAAGATTGCTGGGGACCAGGTGGCGGTGGTGCACAGATATCGCCCATGCTATACTGCAGCAGTATAACAATGTATGTGATGGTATTGGCCAGCATCTAAGTACAATATAAAAAAAAAAAGATGCATCTTAGCTGTGATTATTTCATAAATCTTACCATAGAGCATGCAATATCTAGATGCGACAAGTGTGGGACAAATTGTGGGGCTTTATTTTGGGGTTCTCTGAGGCGACAGCTCGAGCAGGGAGTTAACAAGCTGATTCCAGGGACAATAGATTGTTCCCACACTTGGACCAAGATAGGTCCATTGTGAGGCCATATATTTATACCCCTGCAGAGGGTATATAGAAGTTGTCCAGATGTTTTTAACGCTTAGAAGGAAGCATTTTTGACCACGTAAAGTATAGATATTCTTGATCAGCATGACGAGTTGGGTTGGTATAGCCATGTTTGTTTGTCCGTCTGTTTCTATGCTATCTCCTCCGCCAGTTTTAAAGCTATCTCGACCAAACTTTGCACGAAGTCTTCTGGTACAAATACGCTGCACATTTGTCGGAAGCGGCCAGGTCGGGTGACTATAACATATAGCTGCCATAGGGAAGATCGGTCGATATATTACAGGGATGCAAACCACTCGAAAAAAAAGTACTGGTTCGGTTCAGTGGTTCGCACAGTTTCCAAACCGCCGGTTCGGTTCAAAACATGATTTTTGGAGTTACATGAACCGCGGTTTCGGTTCGGTTCAGTGGTTCACAAAGGCACATTATAAAATATGATTTCGGTGAAGTGGCTATTCGACCATTTTTGAAATTTGATTCCTATAATCCATTCGAATATCTTTAAAATCCTTAGAGCAATCTGCATAGATTATTATGTCGGATTCCCAGAACTCGTCCATCAGTTCCTGGAGGAATGACCTTATTTATTGGCAGATTAAGATTGAATTAAGGTTAAGAAGTACCACAGAAAATTGAAAATATTGTCTAAGGAAAACAAAAATATAGATTGATGAAAGGTAAATTAAGAGAACGGCGGGAAATTGCAGAAGACTTGTAAAATTCTCTTCAGGTCATCCTTAAAAGTTATATCGATCCGACATCGCTAAATATGTAGAGGGTCGAACGAAATGTTTGAAAATTATCTTCGGGAAACGATTCCAACATTATTGTCTAGAGAAAAGCAATTCCCGTTAAAACTAGTCAGAGAACTGAACCGAACCGAACCGTTTTAATTTGTGGTTTTCGGTTCGGTTCAGAAATTCTGAAAGGAAGCAGGTTCGGTTTGCGGTTCGGTTCACCAGCGGGAATAAGCGTTTCGGTTCGGTTCAAAACCGGTTCAGCTCAGAACCGGTTTGCATCCCTGATATATTACACTAGTTCTAGTGAGAAAAACTTTTGTGTTTTTAACGCAAAAGTCTCCAAACTTTGTATTTACTAGTTCTTAATGCTACTCAATGATTATGTCAAGTTTGGTAGAAATCGGACATCTATATAGTATAGTTGCCGTAGAAAAGTAAGGTTAG
The DNA here is from genome assembly GCA_035044965.1 of Lordiphosa andalusiaca. NCBI lineage: Eukaryota > Metazoa > Arthropoda > Insecta > Diptera > Drosophilidae > Lordiphosa > Lordiphosa andalusiaca. Next base: position 6,510,542 of record JAWNNM010000227.1, read on the forward strand.
AAAAATAGTCTTAGTAGGAAAAACTTTTTTGTTTTCAATGTAAACCTCTTTAAAATTGGCATATAATTATTGTATAAGCCTTAACACAATTCTGCAAAGTTTTCTCAAAATCGGTTGACTATAAGTTATAGCTGCCTTATGAATGATCAGTCGAGAAACTAGTTTTAGTGAGAAAAACTTTTTTGTTTTCAAAGAAAACGTCTCCAAACTTTGTATTTTTTACTTTAATATGCTTTTCCATGATTCCATTAAGTTTGGTCGAAATCGGACATATATATAGTATAGCTGTCATAGAAAAGTAAAGTCTGAGAAGTTGTTTTAGTGAAAAAAACTTGTTCGATTTCAGTGAAATGTCCTTCAAATTAGTTAGAAAACGTGCTGCACATGTATACAAACTTCAACCGAGCCGAAGTTAACTTTCCTCCATGTTTCCTCCGAAAACCGGTAGGAATTCCTACCAATTGAGATGAAATCTCTAACTCAGATACTTCCAAGAAGTTGAGTCTTCTAATACTAAGTGTAGCTTCCACAGCAGTCCCGAACGACCCGTTAGGGCTTCGACTAGAAGTGAGATGCACACTAGACAAATACTAGCACGAAATATTTAAGTACGAACGATAATGAAAAGAATGTTTTCATGCTTGATTTCTTATGAAATTCTAACTTAAAATAGATCTAAAATCATTAGTAATTCAGTTTTTTAAAAGGGAAAAGTTGTTGCCAGCTGGCAATGCTGTTTTTTAAGAGGAATTTTGGAAAACTTAATTCTGACTCTGATTCTACTTTTGATATCAAATATGTCAATACTCTCAGAAATGCGCATCCTTTCCCTAAATCATATTTTAAGCACGATGTCTCATCTAGTTATTGTATGCTCTTGGCAACTGGGCAATTACTAATACGCACCGAGGCCAGTAAAGTTCCATTCAGTGGATACAAACCAAACACCGTATAGTTCTGTAGATTAAAGTTTAGATTGCTTGAAAGTTGACAAATCTGAAAAAAAAGGAAACAGAGTCATCCTAATAACTAAGGACCTGACCTGGACTCACTCTTTGCCTGAGGGACTCATGCTGAGCATAGATATTGAATTTGCTCAAATGGCGCAACATCTTATGGAACTGTAACAGAATACACTTCCAAGTCAGCCTCAATCTCTAAGCCTTCTCACACATTTAACCCACCGATTGCCATACCAGACTAAAGGCCGCCACGGTCAACACCAATTTAACACTCTCCGAGACAATGTGATAGCCATAGAATACCAAAGCCGCTGAGACACTCAAATTGTTCGGTCCTTGTTGCATAAGCAGACGCATGGCCAGTATTAATAAATGATAAGCATTGAAGACAATTATCGTGCCAGCCTTCAGGCATATCCACAGCAACTGCAACCGTCGACTGTGAGCCACTTGTTCACCCAGTGCAATGAACTGAACTTGCAGCTGCCAGCAAGAAAAAAAAAAAAATTGGTTTGTGTAGTTATGAGGGAAATGGATTAACCAAGAGTGTGGAAGAACTCACCGACATGATGGCATCCAATTTGGCCAAAACGACAGGAACATCCGTTTCGTTGCTGCTCACAGCGACGGTTGGCTTAAGTTGCACAGGCGGCACATTACTCTTCCAGGCAATGGTTGTCAACATTTTGATGAAGCGGTCTGCAAATTTAGGCTTTATGTAGCATATGAAACGAGGGTTGACTGAAGAAGCTTAAATATGGATATTTTTTCACCCAAAAGGGCCTAAAACACAATTTTTGAAGTAATTTTTCAACTCCGATTGAGTCACCTCCATGACATGGGACTTAAAAGTATCAACCAGCGCAGAAAAGCGATGACTTCGGTCAAACAATTTACCGTGTAGCACTCAGAATTGACCTTCCTACGTTCTTGAAGCGAAACAGGGGCCACAAAACCCATTTGGCCGAAGAAACAGGCGAACATTTGCTTCGTAGCTCGTCTCGGAACACAGCATCGGTGTTTTCTGGTACATCAATCGATTTTGTACGACTTTCATGGAATATGTCGTTCAATCGTTCAACTTAAACCAAGCCCAACTTTGATTATGGAGCTGTCCCTTTTTTTGATCTGACCATATTAGTATTAGTTGCACTGAAAAAACTCCTTCGCTGGTTGAAATTGAAGAAAGGGGAGGAAAAAGAAATTGTATAATTTATAACCTGTGAAAATTCTAAGTCCATAGAAGGCATTAATTTCTGATTTTGTGGGCCAATATTAATGCATGTTTAAAATATTATAAAAGGTCTGAGTTGTCCTTTTATGTCAAACTTTTCTCTATATTTCTGGCAATTTTCTTAAAATTCATCAAAACCTCTTAAATTGTTATGCCCTTGCAGAGGGTATTAGAAAATTGTATAAAATAGAAGAAAGCATCTCTATTCTTGATCAGCACGACGAGCTGAGTTGATTTTACCATACCTGTGATCTGTCCGTCTGTTTCTATGCTATCTCCTCCGTCAGTTTCAAAGTTATCTTTACCAAACTTTGCACGAAGTCTTTTAGTATCAACACTTAGCACATTTGTCGGAGCCGGCCGGATCGGATGACTATAGCATTAAGCTGTCATAGGAACAATCGGTCGAAAAACTAGTTAAAGTAAGAAAAACTTTTTTGTTTCCAATGGGAACTCTTTAATATTATTCATTTCTTAGTTTGCTATGCTAAGTTTGGTCGAAATCAGACCTCTATAAAGTATAGCTGTCATTCAAAAGTATACTCTGAAAAGTAGTTTTAGTGAGAAAAACTTTTTCGTTTTCAATGGAAATGTCTTTAAAATTTGCATTTACTTATTCTATATGCTTTCATACAAATCTACAAAGTTTTGTCAAAATCGGATGACTATAGCATATAGCTGCAGTATGAATGATCTGTCGAAAAATAAGTTCTAAAGAGAAAAACTTTTTTGTTTTAAATGGAATCGAACCAAATTTTTTTACTTATACGTTTGTTGGGCTTTTGCGCGATTACACTAAGTTTGGTCGAAATGCACCATCTATATAGTATAGCTCCCTCAGAAAAGTAAGTTCCCAGAAGTAGTCTTAGTTAGAAAACCTTATTGCAAGAGTATATAAACCTTCCATTTACTTTTTTTTTCATGGCACTCTAAAATTTAGAGTCTACACAAAAGAGTTTTCCCCATTTTCTACAAGATTTATTGTTATTACACCATATTTTCTTGTTATATCCAGATAATATAATTAGGAACCTTTTTAGTGATCACTTTTAAAATCCCACCAGCTCAGAAGGTTCGTAGTTTAATCGAGTTTGAAATTCATCATCAACTTTTAGAGCTCTATAAGTCCTCCGAAAAATGTTTCTCCTTAACACTCCAATCGTCGGCCTATCCGCTGCTGTTAATCATGATCAAGGAATGATTATAATCAATCCATGCTTAACAGCTGAATTGCAGGACTGGGATTATAGGCTTAAGTCGAGCGCTATTTTTGATTTTCGAGAGAGAGGGCTCTGCCCTTGACCCCCAGTAACATCGGTTTGCAATAGTAATTTTTCTCTCGGACAACTTCTCTTACATCCTTTAATTTGTATACCTCCATAATCACCGATTTTCCATGATTCTTCGGTAGTATACGTTTACCGCTCAGCCATGAGAACTATAAAATTTTAAAAGTCATTGCCTAATTGTGAGAATTTTAAGATTTTAGGCACCACGCAATTTACAGCTGCAAACAAATGAAAAATCGTGGGTACACCTGTTTCATCTTTGTTTGTAGAGACTTAGAAAATATAACCGTTTACTAGACTAGAAGTATATTATAGTTTTTTGTTTGTAACTGTGGAATACCCTTACTAAGGACCTTCAATTGAAAGTCTTTCAAGAAAGACGATCAAGAAATAGACTTAATGATGTGCCCCTTAAATAATTTCAAAGAACTTAGTTGGAAAATCTCGAAATTAATTATAATAGTAAAAGACTAGTCTTTGCCTTCTTTTATAATAAGAAAGTTGACATAGAAGCGCATTTTATGCCTTATCCTGCCTTAAATTTTGAAGAATTTCCCAGCAACCAATTCTCAATAATTTGTAAAACCAACCCGTAGCCCAAATTCATTAATCATCTTAATGCACTTTCCGTTTGGCTGATTAAAATTGAATACATGTCCCGCTACTCAAACCAAATTAAGCCCTTGGGAGTGGCCTGGTCATGTGATTGGGGAGCTTGAGACCCGCCCGGGCGACAGCTGAACAAAGTGTGTGTCAGTGGCAGTCAAGAGCAGTCATAAAGCTCGACGAGATCAACGGCTACTGCGATCAGTCACTCGGGGGGCCTAGCGGGAAATTGTGGGGAATTGAATGGGGGAATGGGTGGGCGGTTGGACGGATTTATGGCCTGCCCAGCGTCAACTTAATGAGTTGGCTGCATTAATAAAGCACTCCAAGCGGCGCAGGAGAAGGCAAAGGAGCAGGCAGGCAGGCACAAAAAGCGCAATTGGATTAGATTAGACGGCGCAGCTGTCGTGACAGGTTCAGTTCGAGTTCGAAGCGAATGAGAATTTATGGCCAATGGCGGAGTGCGTGCCTGGGACGCAATATTTTATAATGACTTCATGAGCGTGGCTCCAGCTCCAGCCTCCAGCGTCCAGCGCGCTGGGTAGAAAATTGTAATAAAAAATTGGCTTTATTTTGACTTGGTTTTTGTTTTGTTTTCGGCCAAATTTGGCTGCTTTGATTCGTCGCATAATTGGCAATTATCGATGTGTGTGTCGTGGGCGATGCAACCAGCTCAGCACGCAAACCCTGCGGGTTGTCCCCGTAACCGGGAGGATTTATGCCAGTTAATTGTTTGTGCGGTGGGCATGGTCGGGTTTAGTCAAATAATTGAAGCCATTTATTAATTGCTTTTCCATTCACTTTTTTTGTTGTTGCGATCGTGAAGTGAATGTGGCGCACATACAGACGGACGGACGGACGGCGGCAGAGCTGAGTTCCTGCACGCACATTTGCATTTTATTCAAATGTATGGACTGGAAATTAGCCTCTAATTGGAGTTTACACGCTGCATTTTTTATGTGCAAATAAATTGTTGGTGGGGCAAACCCAACCGAGTCGAGCTAAGCTCTTTAAGCTGTGCGGGGTTTGCCATTTTGCCGAATTTGTCAGAGAGTCAAAATCAAAATGAAAATCAAATGGCAGCAACAAGTGCGCTCCATTCACTATGCCCGCGCACACACACACGCGCACACGCACTCACACACTTACAGTGTAATGCTGGCTCACTCACTCGCTTCGGGGGCCAACTTTGCGTATGCGTGTTATTTTTTTTTTTTAGTTTCTTAACTATAATTGCACATTACAAACACAAAACTAAATGCGACACATACAGAGACAAACACACATGTCAACACGCACAGACACGCACAGGTGAACTGGAGGCTGAGAGACAACGACAACAACTAAAACAACAACAACTCCGCTGCAGTAGGCGTGTTTATTAGACGGCCTTAAAATCCACCAAAATGGCGGATTGTAACAAAATTAAGCGGTGACAAAATAAAAAATGGGAGTTGACTCAAATTGAAAGCTTTTAAGATGTGAGAGATCGGTGAATGACAGAAACATAGCAGAGCTTAGGATTGGGGGAGAAAGAGTACACGCATGGCAAAAGAACACCTAATGCAATCAGTGCAATCAGTCACCTAATGCAATCAGTGCTCTACGGGTCATTAAAAAAAGCTAAAGTAGCCTTTGAAAAAAGCTTGAAATAGCCAGAAAATTTTGTTGGCAGCTAAAGGCCTGTATCCAGCTCTGCGAAAAATTCCTGCCAGGAATTTGCTATTTATTTTGAGTGTGCGTGGAACCCAACTAAAACAAACTGTCGCACAGGGCGTTCTCTGTCTCCCCCTCTGTTCTCTCTCTAATCGTTCTAACTGTCCTTCGGTGGCAAACAGATACAAAATTAATGAATATAATATCTCTGAACACAAAACCTGTATCCTACCTTCTTAATTTTTATACCCTTGCAAAGGGTATTATTATTTTGCCCAGAAGTTTGCAACGCATTGAAATATTCATTTCCGACCCCATAAACCATATATAATATATATGACAGCGAACAGCTGACTGAATTTTTTTTTTTTTGTGTAAAGTGCTTCTCTGCGTTTCATGGCTCTACGGGTTCGGTCTCTCAAATATACTGCAGTGTTATCCTGCCCCTTGTACCCGCAGTTACTGATTACAGCACTTTACTAGGATATCTCCACATAACCTTCAACATCGTTATTTCATCCAGAAAAGCAGGGAAGTAGAATCCTTTAGGATCATACGAATTCCCACTTTTAATTTAAGGCTGGAAAACAGAGTGAAAGAATCTGTATACTCCGATTAACTTCGTAATGTAACAGATCCTTGCAATGAAGCAAGCACTCGAAAGAACAAAGTTCCCTATGCAGACCTTTAGTACAATTTGTACTTTCCCCGACAGTCTCACTTGGCTGGATATCCTACACATCAGTAAATGATTACCGCAAAGCTTTCCCAGCGATGTAACCTCATTTCGCTTCCAAGCCACTTGGGCATGGATAACAATGTATTACCGACCACATCATTTCCAAAAGGGAAAACGAGGATATGAATAGGCTCATTTTATGAGATAGCTTCGAAATCAACTAAAAACGGCCAACTCGTTGCCCAAACTACTCAAAGGACCTCTCCAAACTCACAGGACTTCATTGATTAGCAGTGCTTATGGCCATAACTGGGCATTAGCTGGACTCTTGAAGCTGGACTCAGACGTTAACTTGCCGAGGAATAAGAGAAGGCTGTTTTGCAGTTCTTCTGTATGTGTCCTGCCCTGATTCAAAGGAGACAAACATATCTGGATAAATATCTGAATATCTGAATCAAACTCCATGAAGTTTTTCAGTATGCTCTTGCTTGTGGGGAAAAATGTGATATCGTCAACAACGAAGGTGTACAAACGAAAGCTTATTCAACAACTTCATGAAGTTCACTTCACCGTGGAAATCTAGTCTAAGACAAACTAATAGCAGGTGACATCCAGAACTCCGATTGCGCTTAGAAGTCACTTTTAGATTCTCTTCCATTTACCATTCTCTCTCATTTTCAACATATTTTGGACTGAAGAACGACACAAATGTAGGAAAAGATGAAATTAAGTGAAAGGCCAAATATTAAGTTACTAAGCACGGATGCAAACCACTCGAAAATAAGTACTGGTTCGGTTCAGAGGTTCACACAGCTTTCGCTGGTTCGGCTTGTTACATAGTTTTTGAAGCTGACTGAAACGCGGTTTCGTATCGGTTCAGTGGTTTATAAATGCACATGTGACCTATAATCCAAGGGAATATCTACAAAATCTTTGGAAGAATGTCCAAAATTTATGATGTAGTTTTTGCAGGATTCGTACATAAGTTCCCAGAGGAATGACCTTCGAAAAGAGAAAAAGTCGGCTAGAAACTAAGACTAAGACTAAGATTGAATTAAGTTAAAGAATATACTTCATAAAATTTATAATATTTGTTCAATTCTTGGATCAATTCTTTCAGTGATCTCCCTTGCAGAGGGTCAAACGAAATATCGTATATAAATTATCTAAGGGAAACGATTCAAATTCGCAAATTTATTAACATTATTGTCTAGAGGAAATCGATTCACGTCCTAAAACTAGCCAGAGAACTAAACCTAAACTTTTTCCTTTGTGGTTTTCGGTTCGCTTTAGCATTTCTGAGACGAAACCGGTTCGGTTTGCGGTTCGGCTCACCAGCTGGAATAAGCGGTTCGGTTTGGGTCAGAACCGGTTTGCATCCCTGCTACTAAGTGAATTTAAATACACTATTTAATTGATCAGGGATCGAGTTGCTGTGCTGAATGGCACCCATAGTCCCAAGACTTGCACCCTAAGATTGTTTTGATTTGAAAAATGCACTTCATAATCCCACAGAATGCTTCCCCTTCCGCTTTTCATGGAAATGGTTAGGTTAGCTTGGCCTGACGACAGCTCTGGCGACACTGCCCTGAAAATCTCTTGTTACCCGCTGCTTCTGGTGCTGCTGTTGTTGCAGTTTTTTCTTCTTCTTTTCGTTGCTGGATTGGAGCTTCTGGCTCCATGTTGAACATGTGCTTTTGGCAGCCCGCTGTGGCATTACCTTACCATCAGGCAGACGCTCGGCTACCAGCCGGATTTTAGGTAATTCGATATGCCATTTGCTGCTGCCGCAGCTGCTCCAGCTTAAGCTTCAAATCTGATCCGAAACCACTTCCCACTTGCCATGGGGAGAGTTTTCCAATTAACGTTCGTATTAGCCACCGCCCAGGGCTTTAGGAATTTCATATTTTGCTAAGATTCGCTTCTGCCGCCTGTCAGTTGCAGCCATGTAACGTCATCTTCAACATGACAGACGCGGCTAATCCACACCTACCAGCAGTTGGACCGACTGCAAGTCTGCAGAAATTATTAACGCCATTAACGGCAATAGAAATATTTGTGTTGGCTAGCCAAACTTCCACCAGCGACTCCCCCAACCCCCCGGCGCTGGCTGAAAAACCGGGTCCAGGGGAGCTGCAAGTCATGACTACAAGCTCCGCGTCTGTGGCCCACAAATGTGACTAATGGCATTTTTTAATGCAGATGCAGATGGGGAGAGAGTGCGCGCCCGACTCGGAGTCAACTCCTTTGCAGTTCTTTAAGTTTATGGGGAACAATTTTTAACGCCTCGCCAAGCAGCCAACCAACCGGGCAGCGATTGCCTCGAGATCCTCTCGATGTGCGTGTGCTTTTCTGCAGCGTCATTAATTTTGCCATGAATTGACAAAAACATCATAAACTACTTGTTGAACAGAAAATCCACTTCGGGCGACAGCGCAACCCACGCGCCAAGAGGATTGGCAATGCGACGATGCGGCTGCCGCCCGGCAGGCTCATGTTAGCCTGTGCTGTGCGTCTGGGCCTGGGGAGCGGCTGGCAAGGTCCAAAACCTAGGCCTCATAAATATGCCAAAGACGGCCGCAGAAGAGAACTGGGTCTCAATTGACCTGTAACTGCAGGGCTTACTTCAGATTAATGAGTGCTAAGACTGCGGCATTGTATTAAGCCAGGGACTGTGAAGAGGTCTGCCCAGATGGAAGTGCATCGCATGGAAGCTGGTGTTGGTTGCGTTTCAATTCGAAGATTGGGTCTTTTTTTTTTTGGTATTGGCGAGTTTCAAAAAAGAAGCAATCAGATACGATTTACGAGTGGGCAAAGAGGGGAAAGTATTGAAAATCATTAACAAAACATTTCATTAAAAACCAATTAGCGCTTTGATTACGACTTGGACACTTGTCCTCGCCAACGAAAGCCACACTCTTGTCATCTACAACACCTAGCTTATTGCTTTCTGAGTGTTTAGCTGAATTATGTACTGTGATTTCGCGTCTGGCTCAATTTTCGAATGTGTTTTGTCAAAATGCCACGCGTAACGTCAATGGTCGTCTGCGCTGAGTGGTTAACTTCGTATGCTCAGTAAAGTAAAGGGTTCTGAGCTTGAATCCAAGAGAGGAAGGGTGAAGGTAGTTATTTATTTTCTGAAAATTTTGAAAGAATTTTGGGTAACTTTTCTGAATATTTAAGGGCATAAAGCTGGTGGGAAGTGTATGTCCCAAAATTTATTTTTGTATATAATTTATCTAATTTAGGATCCCCATAGCCTTGCCTGCCGCCTCTTTTAGGTAAAATTTTCAAATTTTCGAGCCATTTTTAGGATTTTTTCACAGAGAAAGAAAATTGGGTATGAAAAAATATCCATTGAATGATTTCCCTTATCCATTTGGGTCTTAAATATCCTTTTAATGAACCAACAGAGCTGAAAATCATCCACTGGATATGATAAAGGATCTTCTTTTGGATGATTTTTCATCTACATGGGATGAATTGAAGAATATTCAAGATATATCCATACTAAACGCATCTTTTTTTTTTTTAGAGATTTAAGTATGAACCATTGGTTTTCGAACTATTAGACTATAGAGAAGCTAAACCTTACGCTTTAAAGCTACTTGGCATTAAGCAGTCAGTTTCAAATCTCAGTCAAGTAGCCTTGCATTTTGAAGAAACTTCACATTCCCTTCTTCGGGCCGAAATGAAAACCGTTTATAGTAAAATCTCTAGATATTTCTGTCCTCCCCCCATAGATGAAAGAAGGGCCCTTCTTTTGCCTTTTAAGGAGCCAATTCTTACCAAAGACTTTGCTGTATCTGTTCCATTGCCTCAAGCTAACAAAAACGAATCTAGCCTTCATCAACGTTGATGACACGCATGAATTTCCATCTTATCTTTTGCGTTATTCTCAAAGTCGTTAAACAAAATAGCGCTCCTGGAATCAAGAACATGTCCGCTTCTGATTTACTATTAAATCTGTTTTAAATAAGATGGAAAAATGCGATAAGCTGGCTTTTAAAGGATTTAATACTTTAATTCTCATACTTGTTATCTTGTTCTCGTGTTCAACCATTGCCGTTCCGCTTCGTTTCTCCATGCTTGTGGCGCATTCATCTTGATTCTGCCCATCTCCCCATCCCCAGTCCGTCTTGGGTTGACCCACACTGCGTATGCTTAATGCCCATTAACGTAATGATCTCTTTACATTCCACATTGCAAAGCGATTTTGGCCAACAAACATTTACAAACAGCCAACAGCAATTGGATGTTAAATGAATTGGTCATGGCGGCTGCCCAGATCCCAGGTCTGGGGCCCGGCAAAACGAGTAGCTCTCTCTCTGGCCAGTGGCCAGTGGCCAGTAACTACTTGGCAAAAAGGTAAATCGAAGCCGAGATTAATAGCGATAAGGCTATTGATTAGCATTTTAGCCACCGCCATTAGATGGAGAAGCGAAATACAAAAATTGTAGACGAGCCACTCTAGATGTTATCCGCGGAGAGGATTGGAGGGTTCGGGTAGGTGTTACCTGCAAGCGATGCAAAGATTACTCAAGTCTGGACTCGAATTCTGATCGAAAATTAAGCGCACGCCGGCAATTTGCATAAAAGCAGTTTAATGTTGAAATGTTTTATTGAATCGCGGAGCTTGATTACCGCGGGGAGGAGGAGAAGGAGGAGGAGGACGAGGACGAGGAGATTGCCTGCCGTTTCTAATTTGCAATGCAAATCTGGCTTTAAGCTAGGATGCGGCGGTAATTTGACTAAACTATCTGAACCTGAACCAGCGCAAACTGGTTTTTTAATTATGGAAAAAAAAAATGGATATCTAATCAGCTGGAGAGGATGAGGAGGTGGAACGTGCGTGTCCAAAAGTGGCCAAACGTTGCAGCTGCATGATCCAAATGTTGGCTGATCAGTTGTCAATCAAAGGCGACGCTGATGCTTCACACTCGAAGTCGTCTGAGATCGCTGGGCTAGCTGGCTGGCTGGCTGGCTGGATGGATGGATGGATGGAGACTATCATCATTAGTCGCTGCCAGAGACATACAGGCACGTTTGATACGAAGCCGACGTGCCGACTTGGCTGGGCTCTAATTGCAGAATTGGCAGCTGCGATCTGGAAATGGCAGGCCCAGGCAGCTCCAGCTACCTTATCCAAGTGCCAGCGACTGCAACTGTCAGCGGCGCGCCAATGTAAAGTGACGCCTGATCTTGAACTGGTTCTGTTGGCCGCACGGTGGTCCAATCACATCAGCATCACCCATTCGCATACGCTCCCGCTCAAACGGTTCCCGTTTGCCTTTCCAATTCTTGCAATTTCGGGCCCTGCTGTGTGCGCCCGCCTCGAGATTGAGATTTGGTGGCCTACCACATGGAGTGTCATTACTCGCGCAGGAAATCATAAATTAAGTTCGATTGTTTGACAAGGCTCGTGAAATGTTTCCATTTGAGGCTGCCGTCCATTCACCTACGTGCGTCTGTATACGTAGGATCGGATAACATGAGCTCTACAATTAGTACTACATGCAACTCCATCTCCATGCAGACGTCCATTCTTCAGATGGCTCCAGCGATAGGCCCCCAAAACGGGAACCGACTCTAACAAATGGCCACAAGTTATGTGTAATGTTAGGCAACGGCCCAAAATTGGCGTGCAGCGGAAAAATGAGACAACGTGTTCTCCACGAAGGGGTTGTGGGAGGGGAGGGAAGGGGGCACCGGGCACAACACGCACATAATTCATAAAAGTAGCCCCACATTCCCATACCAATTGCATGCTGCTGGAAGCTGAAAGCTAGAAGGAGATTCATATATCGCTGTATATGTGCACGCACCTGGCGGCGGCGGCTTCTCCACTTCCACCTCTCTGCATATGCCATCAACACCAATCGCCAAATGGCGTTCGTGTGTGGCAAGTGACACACGAGGCGCTGCGGCACAGCTGGATGCGACGACTTGGGCGCAATGCGATAGTATGGGTATAAATCTGGGAAATTTGTGGTGCCAACACAATGCCCACAAATGGGGAACTAGGATCTGCACTGTAATCAACATGGATGTTCTATAGTTAGCGGCAAGTCTTGGGCTTAAAAAACGGCTTAAATTAAGACTTAAGGCTCCAAAATCCCCTGGTTCTAGGAGCTACTGAAACGAGGCACTGGATGGCACATAATTTCTAACAAGAAAATTTCCATATATTCTTTTTTTCAAAGAAGGAGCTGCCAAAGGAGCTTTAGTCTTCGGTTTTGGCTTTTTGAAAGGACTCCGCCTCTTTTCCTGAAGAGAAAAGACCTAAGCACTGAAGGTTTTAAATCATTTGTATATATTTTTCCTGTAGAAAATCATTTAGATGAAGCCGTCTGGTTTCTGAATGAAGTTTAATAAGATCGCGATTACTATTTGTATAGATAAACTGCGAAAAAAAAGAGAGAGAAACTTGGATATGGAATGAAACAGCAGGCAGGACCAAAGAAACTTTTCGTTGTAAATGCGGCCAAAGCTGGGGAGAACTCAAAACGTCGCACAGTTGTTATTGGAAATGGGGTTTAATAATTTGCAAACCCTTGAAAAGGGTTTTATAACCTTGCCCAGAGAAAATGTTCATTTCCAACCCCATAAACTATATATATTCTTGATCAGGGTGAGTCGCTCAGTCGATTGAACATTGTTCATCCGTCGGTCTGTCTGTTTCTACGCAAACTAGTGTCTCAGTTTTGCAGCTATCGAGCTGAAATGTTGCACAGATTCTTCTATTTGCTGTACGCTAATAATATATAGGAACCAACCGAATCGGATAACTATATCTCATAGCTCCCATAGGAACAATAGTTCAAAAAACGACTATTAGTATGAAAAACTTTTTTTTGTTCAATGGAAACGTCTCCAGACTTTGTATTCATAAGTTTTCTATACTTTTTTTTTATAATTTTTCCAATTTTGATGAAAATCGGACAACTATATGGTATAGCTGCCATACAAAAGATAGGTCTGAAAAAGAGTCTTAGTTAGAAAACCTTTTATGTTTTTAATGGTAGCATCCTGGAATTTTGTATTTGCTTGTTTTACATGCTTTCATCCAATTCTACAAATTTTTGTCCAAATCGGATGACTATATCATATAGCTCCCATACGAATGATAGGTCGGAAAATGGGCAAAAGAGTATTTTTTGGAAATATTTAAGCGAGCACTTGCAAGGGTATAAAAACTTCGACACAGACGAAGTTAGCTTAGCTTTCTCGTGTTGTATTAATATCGCTATGTTCTATTACCCGAGTAATCTTTAAAAAGTGACAAACACTTTCGTTACTTGTCAGCATAAAACAATCACTTTAAGGTAGCGCAAGCGTTAGAATTTATCAACACTTAAAACACACACAAAAACCAGAGCCCAAATGAAGATGTTTTATACTTTTGACAGATTTAGAAACAAGTTTCTTCCCCCACCAGAAAAGCGAAAGCCACTATGTCAGTTTCATATACCGGATGCCACCTTTGAATCATCGAAACATGGACCGACTGAAATACTTGAAGCTACCTGCCGCAAATTTAACTAATTAATTAAAATATAAAGTGAATTCTTTCGGGTAAAACATATTTACAAACAATTTTTAAATATCTTTGTATAAAAATCAATAAAGCTTAAAAAAACATTCAAAAAAATCTGTTGTTTATTCGGGACTGTGGCAGAATGCGATCGAACTATATCTTTATTGTATTCCACAAAGGTATTCTTTGCAACAACATTTAAATTTGAGTTTACATGGGAAAGGTCTAGTAATAAAATAAGTTTCTTATCACATCTCTTAAATTTACATCTTCTTATCACATCTCTTAAATTTACAGCTTTAAGAGATGTGATAAGAAACTTATTTTATTAACGTGCATAAATCGTAGATGTCATTACCTTTACGTGCACTCAGGAAAAATATAAAAAATTAAATATATTAAAATATTTATTCTTTGATTTCACTTGTTTCAGCATTGATTTAGCTTTAAATATGATATTGATATATCTAAAGAGTGTACACTTTTAATTTAATATTGGAAATAGTTCAGGCCAACCTATACTCAAGTTTCTTTGTAAGGGAATCCAAGAGTATAATTATTTTAGATTTGGTTCTGAAAAACTGCAAATTGTATTAATTTGTATAAAGTTTCAACTTATTTTGGGGGGACTCGAACTCGGGACCTCTGGACTTGAACACGATAGACGGTAAATGGCTATAATCCTACTTATATTGAACAGCATAAAAGTATTCAACAATATATTTCTTGCATTTTGCCTAAATCCGACCGCTTGTAATTCTCAAGTTGGAATTCCCTGCATTGGGAATATAAAACGGGTAACTAAAACTCGCGTTTTAATATGATTTTAGTCAATTCAAAGCTTATTTAGTTTATTTAATTACAAAAGGGGCGTAGTAAAATCAAATATGATTCAATTCAATTCTGTTAGGTTTTTAATATGCGATTTTTCCCTGAGTGTACTAGAAAACGCTATCTTACGAAAGCAATAAGGCCCTAAAATAATTTAGGAAAATTGTTCAAAGAAAATAATAATAAAATAAATAATATTTTAGATCAGCTCAGATCCTTTAATTTCCAGAAATGTTTGATTAATAACAACAAAGAAACCCCGGGGAGTATATCTCTCACACTAATTCGGTAAGGTGCTGCATTGCTTTTCCATTTATTGCGAGCATGCTACTTTGAAATTCCCAAACAGTTATGGCATCCCATGCAGGGAGAGACAGTTGTTGGACTGACAGGTCAAGATCGCTGATGAAAGAGCTTCCAGCTTCCTTTGTGGTGTTGTGTGTCTCTGTTTAAAGTTATGCCATGGAAAGGCTTAAACTGCAGGTTGACTTAGCTTAAAGGTCGTAAAGAAATATTTCGAATATCGAATATTTGAAAAATAATGCATAAAAATCAGCTTTTAGACTAAGAACCGACTTTGCATCCCCTACATAGCTGCTATGTGTCAGATAAATATAGATTTTGCTATTATTTGTGGGTTTATGTGACAGATAGCTCTATGTAGATGCTTAGAAATGGGCCTTAAAGTTCAAGCAGTACGTAAAATATCGAAATGCAAGACCTATTTTCGCATCCAGCGATTCAACAGAAATGTCAATTACTTACTTTTTCCCCCCAAGATCAATTCGCATCAAGAATAAAGCTAAAAACTTTACAAAGCTGACAAAAACCTGAACAAAGTGCTGCCCTTGCCACTTTGAAGAACTCGACAACGATTAAATTTGTTAATTTATTGCTTTTTGTTTAGGATTTTTCGTATTTTTTAAGTATTAGTTTAGCTATGTACTAGACATCGACGTCGACTTTGCCATCGTTTGATTCACACTTTCCGCTTTTAAAACTTAAATAATCACTAATAGCAGTATTTGGGGTTTCTCCTTAGAGCTCTACATTTATTAGATCCAGACGGGCCGCTGCTATGAGCGGATGCTACCCAGCAGCGGTGTGCTCTCGGCAGCCTTTGAGGTAATTACGGTATGGCGGGAGCTAGGGGCGGCAGATGGCGTAGGACCTGGTCCTGGCTTAGGTCTATTGCTGGGTCCCGGTTGCTCATCCTCTGTCGCCTCTTCGATGCGCGACTGGCGAGCCTTGCGCTTCTGCTGGCTCAGCTCGTGTAGATAGAGGGCGCTCAGGCACATATCAGCCACTCCCACGCCCATGGGATTTTTGGCCAGACGCGGCTCTACTCCATAGAGACTGTAGAGTAGCGTGTCTGCTGGCCCCTCTAAGCGTCCTTCGGCCTTGCTTAACCGCAGGCGGCGCATGCTATCCACGGGTCCCACGCTGGCGGATAGATTCTGCTGCAGCATTTGGCGGAAATCACTGCCCGCCACGGGAAAGCCTTCAGGAGTTGGTTGAAAAGATTGTGAAAGCTCCAGCTGGGCAGGACTTAGCTGGGCGGCCAGCACCGAGTTGGCTATGGAGCAATATTCCTCGCCAATGGTGCCAAATGAGATCAGGCTGTGGGTCAGAGGATTGTCTTGGGCAGCAGTCGAGGTCTTGGCCTTGACCAGCTCACCAATGGCATGCTCCCGTATGCCCTTGATAAACTGCGATGCCTCCTTGGGCATCTGCCATTCCGGATTGTTGAGGGTGAAGCGCACCAGGGACATCTCCGTCTTGCCACCCACCAGACTCTGTGGCAGTGGAGGTTGATTGCTGGGTTGGGTGGGTTTGGTCAAATCGTCTAGGTCAACACCGCCGCTCTGCATGATCTGCCAGTCGGGATTGCCGTGCTTACGTACATCCATCTGGGCAAACGAGCACACGTTGCCCACTCCTCGGACAGAGACGGTAAACGTGCGAAAGAACTTGACAATCTCCATGGCCTGGGGACGAAACACAAAGATCAGCACAAACGGCGTGACGAACGGGCTGAAGATCTCGCTGAGCAGGTAACCGGCTTTGAATTGAAAAAAGTTGCTAAACTCCTTGCGCACCAGAGCGGTGTGAGCCTGTGTCTTCCACTCGGTTGGCAAGTAGTGCACATGGGCCAAGATGGCAGTCATTAGTTGTTCCGGGCACCAGATAAGGTTCTCATCCGGTATCAATGTGCGACAGATGACTCCCACCACTGTGAGCACGGCGATAATGGTCAGCACATGCTCCACCTGGAAGACATGCTCCTCGTAGATGCCATAGCCTAGGATGAGCAGCAACAGGCCACCGCTCACGAATAGCAAATTGCGAGCTATCACCGCAGCCAGTGGCGAGGAGAAGGAGCTCAGATAACGATCCGAATACTCATAGGCACGGTTCAGCCGGGCGTCCAGCTCATGATCCAGCTCATTAAAGTGACGCAAATAGAGACGTCCATAGTTGGACCAGGTGCGTAGACCCAGGGCATTCGGCTCCTTGCGCAGTATGTTGGCATAGGAGAAACTGAAATAGATTAACTGCCAGATGAATATCACAGGAGCCAGCAGAAGATTCACCAAGGCCACGCCCAATATCAACTTGGACAGCCGGTGGGCCAACTCCGTTTGATTGCTTCTTACGGCAAACTCGTCCCGCAGTTGCCAATTGTTCTGGAACGGTGAGCCCGGGCCTCGGAAGAGTATGAAATCAATGTTGAAGAGCATTCCCCGACTGAGCGAGCAAATCTCGCCCATCAGAGGCAAATGGAAGCGCACAGGAAGCAACTGCTTGTTCATCAGGGCCACCAGGTAGTTCTTGAACCGCAGCACACGGTGATAAATGTCCAATTCCGTCAAGGATTCCTTATCAATGCACATATGTTGCTCCGCCTGGACCTTGCGGATACGTTGCTGCACCTCATGCCAGGTGATGTTGTCCAGATCCGCATCCTCAATCTTCAGTGCTGAGTTATAGAACTTCTTTATGTCGGCATAGTGGGTAATGTGATAGATCATCTTGAGCAGCCGTATGCCCAAGTAGATGGCCGCTATGAAGATGACCAGATAAGTGAAGGGTCCAAACGAGGCCACACACTGCCCGGTGGGTATGATCACGTCGGCCAAGGTCGTCTTGTCGGGCTTGTCACTCTTTGGCGGTGTGTTGCCAAACAGCACATCATGGTTAATGCAGTGCGTTGTAAAGGTGAGCAGCCACACAACGAAACCGAACTCCACCACCTGAAACACCTCGTCCAGGACAATCACCTGAAAGCCATGCTTCTGCTGGTAGTTGTACATGCGGGAGAAGAACGAGTCCAGATCCTCAATATGATTCCATCGTGCCTTGCCCGTCTCGGGCACTATGTGAATCATAATGCCACTGTCCCGAGGAGTGTCCTCATGTTCGCGTTCGCTAGCATGGTCTAAATGCGCAGCAGCTGGTGATTTTGCGTCGTCCGATTTTGTTTTTGCTGTTGTGTTTGTTGTTATGCTGGTGAGCTCCTCGTCCAAGGAGCGATAGTTAATATTTGGGCTTGACATCATAAACCCAGCCCCAAGGTCAAGTGACCAACTGCTTATTTATATCACCTTGCGTTTATATACTAGAATTGAATTGCACAAAAAATATTATTTTCGCCTTTGTTTTGTATTTGGTCTGCAGCTGTTGTTCAACTGTTTGCGTGAGGGCAACTGTTGTGTTAACTTGCAGCGTTGCCAGGCTGAGCCAGTTTGCAGTGTTGATAAACAAAGTAACCTCAGCATAGCCACTTCTGGCTTGAAAGTAGCCAGACTGACAGCGCTGATGTGCAGAGCAGACAATTTTGTAAACAATTGAAATAAGTGTTAAATTCTTCCTTAAAATCAGCAAAAATGGGCAAGCGACAGCATCAAAAGGATAAAATGTAAGCTAATTGATTATTCTATACAACCACAACAACAACATAGTAATGCTTTTTCAGGTACCTCACCTACACTGAGTGGAGTGAGCTGTACGGAGGGAAAAAGGTGGAATCCCTGGAGAACGATCATGTCAAGTTTAAGCGTCTGCCCTATGAGCATTGCTCCATTACCCTGGCCCCCTATGAGACTCCCTATTGCGATCTTCAGGGTAATGTGTTTGAGTACGAGGCCATACTCAAATTTCTCAAGACCTTCAAAGTCAACCCCATCTCTGGACAGAAGATGACTGATCCGAAGTCCCTCGTCAAATTGAACTTCCACAAGAATGCCACGGATGAATACCATTGTCCGGCTCTGTTCAAGCCCTTCACCAAAAACTCGCACATTGTGGCCGTGGCCCCAACTGGGAATGTTTATTGTTGGGAGGCCATCGATCAATTGAATATCAAGACCAAGAACTGGAAAGACTTGGTAGATGACACCCCCTTTCAACGCAAGGACATTATAACCATACAAGATCCACAGAAGTTGGAAAAATTTGATATATCCACGTTTCATCACATCCGCAAGAATCTGAGGGTTCTGACCGAAGAGGAGAAACTGGAGCGCAAAGACCCGGCGGGTCAGCGAATTAAAACCATGAATTTGGAGACCAAAGAAACACTGGCTCAGCTACAGAAGGATTACCAGCCTGCCGAAGAGGAGGCAGCCAGCAGCAGCTCAAAGCGTACGGCGGATAAATTTAATGCTGCTCATTATTCCACTGGCGCAGTGGCGGCCAGTTTCACCTCGACAGCCATGGTTCCGGTGTCGCAGAGTGAGGCAGCCATTATAGACGATGACCTGGTCAAGTACGAGAGGGTCAAGAAGAAGGGCTATGTCCGACTGAACACAAATTTGGGGCCCTTAAATCTGGAGCTGTACTGCGACCAGACGCCGAGAGCATGCGATAATTTTATTAAACATTGCGCGGATGGCTACTACAACGGTGTCCACTTCCATCGCTCCATAAGGAACTTTATTGTAAGCCTAAAAGGTTCCAAATGAATCGCATAATAATCTCAATTTGCTCATCAGGTACAAGGCGGTGACCCCACTGGCAGCGGTGCAGGCGGAGAATCAATTTGGGGCACCAAATTCGATGATGAGTTCAAGCCCAATCTCACGCACACCGGACGCGGCGTTCTATCTATGGCCAATGCGGGGCCCAACACCAATGGCGCCCAGTTGTAGGTCAACTTATCATCATCATCCTTCCATTCTTTTTTTTATTGATTCTCCTGCTCTCTTGCAGTTTCATCACCTATCGCTCTTGCAAGCATCTCGACGGGAAGCACACCATCTTTGGCAAACTCGTAGGCGGTCTGGATACTTTGCAGAAAATGGAAAACATTGAGGTAGACAACAAGGATAAACCCATTGAGGATATTATCATTGAAAATGCTCAGGTGTTTGTCAATCCATTTGCCGAAGCCGTGGAGCAGTTGGCCCAACAGCGGGCCGAGGAGGCAACCCTCAAGCAGGAGCAGGTTGAAAATGCAGAAACGCAAAAGCGCCTCAAGGAGCCCCTAAAAGTCTATCGTGCAGGTGTGGGCAAATATCTAAAACTAAACGCTCCGCCCAGGAAACCCGATCCACAAGCTCCCCCGCCCAAGAAGAACAAGAAGGCTGCAAACGGTTTTGGTGACTTTTCCAGCTGGTGAATAAAGATTTCAACTTTAGTTTATTTGTCTTGCTGCTCCCGTTCCTGCCAGCTCTTCTTAAGATCCTGCAATTTGTTTTGCCTTCGTCGTCGTTCCGTGGACTTTCGCTGCTCCTGCGCTTTTATCTGAGCCGCTATAGAGTTCTCTCCATTTAGATGAATATCCAACTTCTCCAAGAGTAGTCTTCGTGCCTCCACACGATTTTTGGATGCCAGCCGGTGAGTGTGACACTTTATTGTTAAATTGGTGGGTAAATGGCGCAAGAACACACAGTTTGAAGTTTTGTTGACGGCCTGACCACCTGGCCCACTGCCCCGCATGAAAGTCTCCTCAATCTCAGACTCCTGAAGTTTGGGATAGCAGGAGTAATCCAGGTGGTCAGTGGTTTTGCAGCGTCGACCGAGTTGAAATGCCGGAGTAGGCAAGGTCAGGCGGCGCAACAAGTTGGACAGCATGCCTAGAGTATGCGACCCTTCCTTAGTAAAGTCTCACCGCGCTATGGAGAAGAAAGTGTTGGGGATTAAAATTAAATACAAGGGTGTGTCTCTTCATTCAAGTACCTTAAAACTAAACTCGATCTCTTCAGGATTGGTGAGCTCCCGATTGTCTCGAAACTCGTGCCGCACACGCCCAAGAAAGTAATTTTTGTCGGTCAGCTTCAGATGAGTGCCGTATCGTATAAGGTGCTTATAAAGCCGTAGGATTTGTTGCCGGGAAGGCATCTGAAAGGCCAACTAGTTCAAAAATTTGAAAACAATTGTTTTCATAAGCATGGCCAAATCAGTGTGACCAAAGCCACAGAGGGTTCAGAGTTGCCAATTACATAACGGCAATCTGTGCTGCTCAGTTAAAGCAGCTAGGAAAAGGCTAAATAGCTATTCCAGTCTTAAGTCGTTGTTTTTATTTCTAAGTTTGAAATTGGTAAACGAATTCATAATATCTCGATGCTATATTAGGGAGTACCCTAACCATTCTCCAGGTGGATCCTACGAAATTGCATAGCTCATGCTTATAATGAGCAGTGAAAAATTGCCTAGATTTGCAAAAGTGAGCTAGTCTAGTTTGGAGTCCTTTTGGAAATATATACCAAATGAAATCGGTTAAGTTCTAAGGATTTTAAGCAAAATTACTATACCACTCAATATATCCACAGATGAACTGGAAGTTTGTATTCTCTATGCCAAAGTTAAAGTATGTAACAGCCAGAAGGAAGCACCCTCATAAGTTTTCAAACCTTTTATTTTCGTCCCTGTCCCGTTAAAAACGGATATATTCTTTATAAAGTTGGCAACACTGGTATTGAAGTCGACTAACGGAAAGGCAGTGCTAATTTTCATAATATATAAATACATGAGATTTTCAAAATCTCTTGATTTAATAATCGCACAAGAGATATGGGTTTTTCATAGTTTCTTCACAGCTGGCGCTCATTGCTGGTGGAAGTGAACGGTTGTGTAAAAGTTTTTAAAGAAAATAAATATTTATTTGATGTTCGGTTCGGATAGTCTGAGGGTGATCGATTTTTACTTGTTAATATCATAGGGAGATATCGATTCATTTAGGTTTCTATAACTGAAGCACAATATAAAACAAATAAACCTATTGGTACCAGCGAATACTTCGTAAAAATACTACCTTAAGTACTCTGCACAGCCTAATATTCCATCTAAGAGTGTGTTCCGACATACTGCCATATTTTTGTATGCCAGCTAACTAGCAGTCTGTTCAGACTGAGTAAAATACATGAGAATGTTGACAGATTTCTCTGACCATATATGTCACCGGTCAACTGGCATTACACTGACAGTTGTTCACATGTGTTGCAACTGGCACCGAAAAATATGTCAACCTGCCATTCTGGCTGAAAGCACCCTTAAAACGAATTCATTTTGTATCATTTGGTATACCCAACTAGATTGCTTTGCAATAACAAATTGATAAGATTAATACCAAAATGTGTACAATCAAATAGATTAACCATAACAGAATATGCTTACTAATTGTGAAATATTTATTAACAAACAACTAAAAGGTTGAACTAAATTTGATTGGACGAAACATTTACATATCTTTTTAATAATTGAATAATAACACATAACATAAATGTGACAATATCTACTTTTTGGTAACAATACCCTCGTCAATTTCCACATTATGTAAGCGACTTAGTTCAAACATTTCCTTAATTTGATGGGCTAGTTCACGATCAGTAATTTCTCCACCTCGTGTCATCACATCCTCAATTACTTCCTCATCCGGCTGGGCATTGTTCAACATTTCCTCGGGAGACTCGTCCGGTGGATCGACTAGACTCATTAGGAAGCTAGCCGTAATGCTTACAGTATAAGGTAGAAAGCGTATGTATTCCTTCAACAATTCCTCTCGGCTGTAAGAAAGAAAAAACATTAATCAAAAAAGGTTCTCCATAAGTTCGTTGGTGTTTGCCCACTTGAGATAAGCCGGCAGCTCTTTCTTGGAGTATTTCCTATAACTGTCAAACAGAGCCGTGCAATAGTCATCAAATATGCTGTCAAAGTGAGTGTGGCGTACATTCGCAAATACGGAAATGGCCAGGAACACGCCAAAGTCAATCATTGGAGAGGAGAAACGTAGTGTTTGGTAGTCAAACATCATCATATCCAGGGGCTCTTCGTTCTCATTGTACTTATAGGCCACATTGTTTCGCAAGTAGTCGCCATGGCAAAGCGTGGCCAGTGGTTCCCTCGGAGCCACACGTTGTCTTCCGTAAAGTACATGATCATTGGTTAAGTCGTATAGTTTTTGAACAAAATCCTTATCCACCTGCGGTTGATATGTGGTCACCGCCTTGACAGCGCGTTTCATACTCGTCTTCAGGATCAACTCATATGTGGGGTGGGTTTCATCTTTGGCATATCGTGACTCCTTGAGAGGGCTAGTTAGATCACCGAATCGATCTGGCTGATTATGCTTCAGGGCATAACCAAAGCCATGAAATCTACCCAGGTACTTCACAGCAATACGAGCATGCTGCAGGCTAAGACCCACCCTATCCTTGGTCACTCTCCAGCCATCCGCACCAAAGTCACCCAAAATGACAACCGCCGAGCTAGGCTGCAAATCGCTGTAGTAATACTTGGGAGCCGCAAACTGGCCGTTCGTTAACTTTTGTATTTCGGGTAGAATTTTGGTGTAGAATGTAATCTCATTGCTAAAGAGGTCGCCGAATTGGACGGCTTCGTAGACTTCTGGAGGCACAGCTGGGGTTTTCTATGGAAGAAAAACAACAAACATTTAGATAAAGATATGGCTTCTGGGTTGATTTCATCATATTTATATTTGTTTTGAATAGACACTAGTGATTATTTGTATACACTTTACAATTTACGACAAAGGATGATTAACCTTTTATCTTCAAGTGCCTCCCCCCCTTTATCTTACAGAAACTGAACACATTTGCTATCGGTACGTTTGTATGAACATCATACAAACAAATTTATATACTTATTTACATACCTTGACAACCAATTTAAGCGTTAGCTGCTCACCAGCATATCTAAAGTTGACTGTTGCCCGATAGCAGTGGGTTAACATAAAAGCCTCCGCCGTACCTATTACTTTAACATCAATGCCTTCCACACGGAACGTATCCGCTTTCGATTCACTGTAATTATCCACTAATTTTCCGCTTTTCAGAATCTCAGGCAAAATGATAGTGCTCAGCCATTCGGACTCTTGCTCGATCAGTGACATAGTTGGTTGACTTATTGAGAACTGTTCAGCTTCGCATTTAGTTTATTACTGAGCGTTCGCCGTCAGTGGCCACAGCTCGTTTTGTATGCTGCTCAATTAGGCGAGTTAATACTAGAAACGTGTAAGAGTGTGTGAGATTGAAAGAGTCAACCCACACGGTAAAGAGAAACGCTGTGCGACAACATCAATTCAATAAACTCTTTTGAGTTATGGTGAATAAGGGGTTTTGTCTAGTGACTGTTTCCCAAATCTTTTACAAAGAGGGCTGCGAGGGCAACGAAATATGCGGAGCTCCGGTTCGCGGGTTTGAACCACAATTTGAGGTTCAAGGTTTTTGGGTTCGAACTTTGGTTCAGCCCATGCTCTATGTAAATTAATATAGTAATCGAGTAATTAATTGATAAAATCTTCAATTTAGCCGATAGAAAGATGTATATTTTGTATACCCTTGCAAAGGGTGTTATAATTTTACCCAGAAGTTTGCAACGCATAGAAATAGTCATTTCTGACCCTATAAACTATATGTATTCTTGATCAGGGTGACGAGCTGAGACGATTGAGCTTTATCCGTCTGTCCGTCCGTCTGTCTGTCTGTTTCTAAGCGAACTAGTCTCTCAGTTTTAAAGCTATCGATCTGAAATTTTGCACAGAGTTTTCTTTTTGCTGCACACTACTAATATGTCCGAACCGACCAGATCGGATGACTATATCTTATAGCTCCCATAGGAACAATACGTCGGAAAACTAGTTTTAGTGAGAAAAACTTTTTTCTTTTTAATGAAAACGTCTCCCAACTTTGTACTTAAAGGTTTTCTATGTTTTTTTTATAATTCTACCAAGTTTTATTAACATCGCACAACTATATGGTATAGCTGCATACAAAAGATAGGTCTGAAAAACAGTCTTAGTTAGAAAAACTTTTTTGTTTTTAATGGTAGCATCCAGCAATTTTATATTTCTTTGTTTCAGATGCTTTCACATATTTTTACAAATTTTTGGCCAAATCGGATGACTATATCATATAGCTCCCATACGAACGATCGTTCGGAAAATGTGAAAAAGAGTATTTTTTGAAAATATTTAAGCGAGTACTTGCAAGGGTATACAAATATCAGCACATACGAAGTTGGCTTAGCTTTCTCGTTTATATTGCACCTTCCTGTTCATTTTAGGTGTCAGTCGCACTAAACCAACCATAAAACAGATGAAGTCAGCAGGCAGAAGGTCAAATTATTATTAGGTTCGGAACAGGTGTGAGCTTGGCTTTAATTTTGAATGCGGTTCGGTTCAAGGTTCGGTTCACAGTAATGTGAAAGCCGTTTCGGTTCAAAACCGGTTAGCAGCCCTGATTTTAATAATATCATTCAATAATTTGCAAGCGTTGTTCGATTGTAAGTCGATTTATGGTTGAAATATACACCAAACTGAACATGTTTGACAGTGACATGTTACACGAAAACAGCTAAGCTGCCAAAAAAGTGGTTACAAAATCATTTTTTATGGTAAAATTACCTTCACATTGGCAGAAGTTTATCGAACAAAATCATTCTATATTTATATTAAATAAACCCTTAAATTTTATTAAAAAAAAGTTGAGGAAAGTTAATTTTGGCTCTGGCCGAAGTTTGTATACCCTTGTAGCACGTTTTTTAAACTAAATTGAGCTACATTTCCATTGAAAAACAACAAGTTTATACCGCTAAGACTAATTTTCTGACATTGTCTACCAGTTTTGCTGAACTAAACCCAAATTTTAGGTTTGGAACGGGTTCAGGTTCAGCTTTTATTTTTAAAGAGGTTCCATTCAAAAAAAGGAGAATTGAAGCTGGAGGTAATCAATGATTGTAGGTAAGATGGGTGCTTTATTTATTCAAATTTCAAAATGCTGTATTGATTTGACACAACAATTTCTTTTTTCCTGCAATAAAGACGGCTCCATCGTGGAGTCGATAGCTCGTTAAATGGTCTGTCAATCGGATCAAAATTCGCCCAACCACCCCCATCCATTCACATCTATCCTTTAATTGTCAGCTGTTCGAAACAATTTTCGGTCATGTTTATATAATTCTTATACATTTCGGTTACGCCCCTCAATTTGAACCTGTTATTAAGTGTGGTATAAAAGACCTGTGTAGACCTTTGACTTGTTCATTGCTACGCGAAATGTTTCTTCGGCTCATCTATCCAGCTCCTTTGTCCCAACCTTTGGGATCTAGGGACTCGAACTTCTACATGTTGAATACGCTTCGGCATTCGGGTTTGAATCTGTACCAGAATTTTGGGTCCGCCAACAAGACTTGGCGTGCGATTTCCTACACCTATGGCATGTTTGTATTGCCATTGTGTTTTCTTCTCAATTACATCATTTACTTTGAGGATTTCACCACGGCCATGCTGCTGCAGTCGGTGCAGCTTTCCTTGAACACCTGGTGCTTCGCCATAAAATACTTCATTCTGGCCATTTTTGTGCATCGATTTGAGCAGGCAAATCGTTGCTTCGATCAATTGGATGAGTTTTGTGTCCGCAAGGAGGAGCAGCGTAGCATCCGTCTGATGGTGGCCGGTTGCAATAAGTTGTATCTGCTGTATGTGGTGGTGTTCTTCCTGTTCTCCGTATTCAGTTTAGTGGATGCACTGGCTCATGGACGTGTACCGTTTAACACGTACATTCCGTTTCTTAATTGGCGTCTCAATCGCACACAATTATTTGCCCAGACATTGGTGGAGTTTCTCACGGTGGGTTATTACATCTTTGTGGCCACATCCACCGACTCGTATGCTGTGATCTTTGTCAAGGCCCTGGACTGTCATGTCCAATTGCTGACGGAGCGTGTGCGGCAGCTGGATCAATTTGGAGACTATAGAAAGCTGGTGGAGTGCATTAAGGCGCATAAAATCATGCTGGAGTGGGTTTAGGATGAGTCCAGTGTATGCAATCGAGAAAATATAATGCTGTTTATTTGTAGCTTCTGTGATATCATCCGACCACTGATATCGGGCACCATTTTTGCCCAGTTCATCAGTTGTGGCTCCATACTGGGCGTGACCATGATCAATCTGGTGGGCTTTGCCGAACCCTCGGCCCTTGCTGGCATCTTCACCTATGTGCTGGCCGTGCTGCTGCAGACATTTCCCCTCTGCTATTATTGCAATGCCCTTATCGATGATTGCCAAAATATGGCCGATGCTTTGTTCCATTCCTCCTGGTTTCAGCAAAATCAACGTTACCAGAAGACCACACTGCAATTTCTGCAGAAACTGCAACAGCCCATGATCTTTAATGCAATGAATATATTCGACATTAATCTGGCCACCAACATAAATGTGGCCAAATTTGCATTTACAGTCTATGCCATAGCCAGGAGCACGAATCTCGATGAGAAATTGCAACAGAAGCAGCTTATAAATTAAGAGCAGATAATAGAAACAAATATGGAATATTTTTTGGCACCACCACTGTTCACCTCCTGTTGCACCATTATAAATGTTTGCTTTAAGGCTACAAAGTTCTTAAAGTTCTGAAAAAAGGTTAGACCACTCAAAAAAGAAAATGTCAAAATGTTATTTGTTATCCTCAGGTTTCAAATGAAATGAGAAAGTTTTAAAAAAAAACACTTGATATAGATTTTACCTATGCCAGCTGCAAGAAATAGTCATCCAATCCGCGCTGTTCCTACATTTTTGCAGGACAAACAGACGGACAAGGCTACATCGACTAGGCTGTTGATGTTGATCAAGAAACTTTATGGTTTATGCGGATGTTACATACATATGCATCAGTTTAATATACTCCAGGGAGCAGAGTATACGAATTTGTATTATTAAGTTCTGATTAAACATCTTCTACATAGCTTTTATGTATTAGATAAACTGACATTTTACTGTTATACCTTAGTTTATGTGACAGATGTGGAGAAGAAGATAAGATATCTGCCCTATGTTATTCATCTTCATGTGGACTTTCTACTTTTATACTCTGTACCGTAGGTACATAGATTATTATAAATTTGTGCAAATGTATGTAAATGCCAGAAGGAAGCGTCTCCGATCACATAAAGGATATAGTATATTCTTGATCAGCATCAACAGCTGAGGCGATATACGTCCGTCTGTCTGTCCTTATGAACGCGCAGATCTTAGAGATGGTAGGAGATAGAGGTATTTGGCAAAAATGTCATCATCTTTCATAGTTTTAAAGATAGGTGTTTCGTACCTTCTAGACATATTAAGTAACCAACACTATCTATCGATTGTGAAGATCGGATGAGCGGTTGTGGAGTTATGATCAAAAGTCTGTTTGCTTTTAGGGAATGTTACCTTTCAATAATGGTTTCTGAGTGAACCTCTTACGATTTCTATAAGGTAGGCCCTACTTAGTGAATCTTCTTAAGGCGAATTTGCAAGGTTGCATCCAATGTTTTTACTAATCCCTACCATACATATAATGCAAAAAGTAAGCAGCGTTTTAATTAATACTTGAAGACTTTTGGTCTTGCCAAAGCCAAAGCCAACGAATACTAAATGAGAAGTGGCTCTACCAGCTGGCTATTCCCAAGATTTTGGGTAACGCCCATATACTTAAGTTGACAACTGTGCGCAAATATTCTTTGCTGACCTACAGTTATGGGAAAAATAGTAGAAACGCCATTTTTTTTGTATTATCTTTACATTTTCGTAGCAGACCGAAGTTTTTATACCCTTGAATGATATGGTTGCCAAAGCCGAATTCCACTAAGCAAATCAGTTCGGTTCGGTTTAGTTCACTGACGCTAGCGTTTGCCTTAGCTTTATTTGTATATAGTTGCCATCTATTGCCGCTTTATAATCTTTATACTTTTATAAGAATTTTGTAAATTTTGCGATTATCCTTACCGTTTGGTTTACACCATCCGTCTATTTACCCGTCTTTACGGTAACCGCCTATCTGCGAACTTCTGCTTCCACTTTTGATGCCACAGCTCTCTGATATGTGATGTACATGGCAAATTTCTGGCGTCGATTGCTCTCCTGCTGTGGCAGATTTTAACTTGGCAGGCCATTCTTGCTATGCGCCTGCCTGACTTCTTACCTGTTGCATGCTTCTGAGCTCCGCGTGTGAAAAAGTTTCTTTCTTTTGTTTTTAGGTTTAAGACACATTAGACTTTCGTTTCTGGAAAACAACAAACTTCTAACTTCTTAAAGTTACAGAGCGATTCCTTGTGAACTACGCCTTAAAAGCTTATATGAAAAATTAAACATTTTGTAAATTTTGTGGTTATTTTTCTATAAAAGGAAAGTTGATTGGGCTATTAAATATTTGAGGTTATGCAAAATTTCAACCAAATCCACAAAATCACCTCCATAATAATAGTAAGGTTAATTAGTTTTAATTATATATACGGAGTATATTAAGCTGGTGTAAAAGTATGTAACAGCCAGATGAAATTATATCCATCCCGATAAAGTATCTTATATCTTAGAGATGGTAAGAGATAAAGGT
The DNA here is from genome assembly GCA_035044965.1 of Lordiphosa andalusiaca. Classification (NCBI taxonomy): domain Eukaryota; kingdom Metazoa; phylum Arthropoda; class Insecta; order Diptera; family Drosophilidae; genus Lordiphosa; species Lordiphosa andalusiaca. The sequence goes on from JAWNNM010000227.1 coordinate 6,540,167, forward strand.
TTGATATTCCTTGAATTTGCCATTAAAGCCACCAATTCTCCTTCTTAATATCCGGATTAATAGGATTAAGATCGAACGATTAGGATTTGACGAATGTTTGATATCGATATTTGGTATTTGTCCAACTTAAACACATAGTCTCTTAATATCTCATTGCACACAACTAAAAATTTTGCCGGAGAACATATTTAAGTACCCATTACTTTTCCCATAATTGTATTGTCGGGCCACGCCCCACCCCCCCACTATTTCAACCCATAATTAGCCATCCCTTGCAAATGTTTGGTATAAAAGCCTTTTCTAGCCTTTGGCATAGTTCATTAGTTTGCGAAATGTTTCTACGGCTTATCTATCCAGCTCCTTTGTCCCTGGCCACGGGCTCGCGTGACTCCAATTTCTACATGCTAAATACACTTCGAATTGCGGGCTTGAATCTGTACCAGGATTTCGGGTACACTCGAAAAATTTGGCGTACAATCTCCTACTCCTTCGGCATGGTCTATTTGCCCTTGGGGTTTCTTCTAAATTTTATCTTTCACCGGGAGGATTTCACTCCGGCCTCGCTGATCCAATCGTTGGAGTTTTTTTTGAACACTTTCTGTTTCACGGCTAAGTTATTTACCCTGGCGTTCTTTGTGCAGCATCTGGAGCAGGCGAATCAGTGTTTCGATCAATTGGATGCGTTTTGTGTGCGCCGAGAGGAGCAACGTAGTTTGCGTCTAATGGTGGCTTCGGGCAACAAACTGTACCTGATGTATGTGGTGGTCTACTTTCTGTTCGTCCTGTTCACTTTGATAGATGGATTGGCCCATGAGCGTGTACCATTTAATACGTACTTCCCGTTCCTGGATTGGCGTCTCAATCGCTCGCAATTACTTCTGCAGGCATTTGTGGAGTTCTTTACGGTGGGTTATTGTGTCTTTATATCCACATCCACAGACTCCTATGCGGTGATCTTTATGAAGACCCTGGACTGGCATGTCCAAACGTTGACGGAGCGAGTCCGACAGTTGGGCAATGAAGCAAATGACCTACAATCCGGGGACTATCGGGATCTGGTGGAGTGCATCAAGGCGCATAAAATTATGTTGGAGTGGGTTCATCATATTATCCATGAGCTAAATTGAAAGTTTATTCCTAATTTACTTTGCAGCTTTTGTGAAATTATTCGACCATTGATATCGGGCACCATCTTTGCCCAGTTCATCGGTTGTGGCTCCATACTGGGCGTGACCATGATCAATCTGGTGTGTTTTGCCGAACCCTCGGCTCGCGCAGGCATTATAATGTATGTGATGGCCGTACTGTTGCAGACATTTCCTCTCTGCTTCTATTGCAATGCCATTATGGATGATTGTCAGGATCTGGCCGATGCTTTGTTCCATTCCGAATGGTGTAAGCAGAATCAGCGTTATCAAAAGACAACACTACAATTTCTACAGAAACTGCAACAGCCCATGATCTTTAGTGCAATGAATATATTCGACATTAATCTGGCCACCAATATAAATGTGGCCAAATTTGCATTTACCGTCTATGCTATAGCCAACAGCATGAATCTGGATGAAAAGTTCCAGCAGAAGCAGATTATATAAAAGGGAATTCAATTTACTCACAATATGAACTTGCTTATTATCCGTGCACCAGCGTTTTGCTAATAATTATATGTGCAATCATAGTATTATTGTGTTTTACTGTTAAGGGACTTGTAGACTTGAGAAGTTTCCGAAGTAAGGATACCCTTCATTATAGCTGAATCAGCACAGAAATGGAAGGGCTGTTTCTGAACTTATGGCATCTCTTTTTAATAAGTTTCAGTCATGAATTCAACTCAGGCATGTCCTACTACGTCATGATCTTTGCTAATTTCAGACTTGATTTCATGGGAGAGTCTCATGGTAGGTACGGAAACACGCCTGAATTCAGCTATTCCTACAGTTCAGGTCTGAACTCAGCCATTGTCCAGGTCTCCAGCTATAAAGTTACGGTTAACAGCACATATGCCTAATGTGGAGTTTACTGTACAGTTCCACTGGCGCTTCCAACGCGCTATGTGATTTGTTGATCTGGCATCACTGTCAAAAGATATAGTGCTGCCAGATGGGTGCGTCGTAGTTTTTTTTTTAAATGTTTCAAACTAGTCACAGTCTAAGTACTTTCACGAAATTGATGACCAAGTAAGCTATATTACTTACGTCGCAGATCCGTATAGACCTAAATAAGTAAAAGTAATCCGTTTCTGCGAATGATCACAGTTTTGACAAGATGTTGGTGTTGTTATTGAACCAACCGTTTTGCTATATCGTTTCCCTTCGTTGTATCGGTACCTTACTGAGCATACCTCTATACCCATACAGACCCTTAACAGCTAGATGAATTAGAAAGCAGAGAAATAAGTTAAGTTTTTCTCACTAACACTACTTTTCCATGATAGCTACACTATATAGATGTCCGATTTTGACCAAACTTGGTGAAATCATGAGAATGCTTGGCAAAGTAAGAAATTCAAAGTTTGGAGGCGTTTCCATTGAAAACAAAATAGTTTTTCTTACTAAGACTATTTTTCTAACCATACTTTCCCATGGCAGCTGTACTATATAGAAGTCCGATTTCGACCAAACTTGGCAACTTCATGGAAAAGCGTAGAAAACTAGTAAATAAGGAGTTTGGAGACGTTTACATTATAAACAAAAAAGTTTTTCTCACTAGAACTAGTTTTCCGACCGATCGTTACTATGGTTCTATATGTAATAGCAGCGTATTTGTACCAGCAGACTTCGTGCAAAATTTGGTAGCGATAGCTTTAAAACTGATGCAGGAGATATCATATGTAGAAACAGACGGACGGACAGACGGACAAGGCTAAATCAACTCAGCTTGTCTCTTGTAATCTTTATGTGGTCGGAAATGCTTCCTTCTAAGCGTTTAAAACATCTGGACAATATACCCTCTGCAAGGTTATAAAAGTAGACAGTATTCTTAACCACAAAGTAGTTTTTTGAATAGGTTCATCATTTTTATCGGAAAACTCGCGATTTGCTTCAGAACCGGTTCGCATAAATGTGAACTATGGCTTTACTTTATAGTTCAAATTATAAGAAAATCAAATTAATCCAACAAAACGGTCCATAGGAACATAAAAGCATATGAACCAGGGCTCCACGCCAGTATCCTACATGTATCCTACTGTGAACCGAATTTTTGTAGAATAATGAACTGAATCTAATCTTGTGCCGAACCTAAACTTTGGGTGCGGTTCTACAAAAAACAAAGCCATAAACAAATATCAAGTACTGCATACCGAATTGTTCTTTTATTTGATCGATTTTGGGCGGCTGAGTGTTAAAATCGGCAGGAATTAAATTATACCCATATTTGATTTCTAAAAGTTTTTATTGTTATAAATATTTGGGGGACCAGAATCATTCTAAAGTGCATATCCGGATGGTATTCGAATAGTATTATGTTTGCATATATTGAGTGGCTCCAACTCCATCTATATGATCTGCTTCTGCTGCAGTTTCTCCTCCAGATTCATGCCCTTGGCTAAGGCATAGACGGTAAATGCAAATTTGGCCACATTTATGTTGGTGGCCAGATTAATGTCGAATATATTTAAGGCATTGAAGAGCATGGGCTGTTGCAGTTTCTGCAGAAACTGCAGTGTAGTCTTCTTATAACGCTGATTCTGCCTAAACCAGTCCGAATGGAACAGCGCATCGGCCATATTTTGGCAATCATCAATGAGGGCAGTGCAATAGTAGCAGAGGGGAAATGTCTGCAACAGCACGGCCATCACATACATAATGATGCCAAAGCGTGCCGATGGTTCGGCAAAACACACCAGATTGATCATGGTAATGCCCAGTATAGATCCACAACCGATGAACTGAGCAAAGATGGTGCCCGATATCAATGGTCGGATGATATCGCAAAAGCTGCAAAATAAATTGAAAATAAACTTTAAATTTTCCACATGGATAGGTTGAACCCACTCCAGCATGATTTTATGCGCCTTGATGCACTCCACCAGCTTTATGTAGTATTCCGATGGATGTTCACTTGGTTCGTTACCCAGCTGACGGATTCGCTCCGTCAGGATTTGAACATGACCGTTTAGTGTCTTTACAATGAGCACCGCATACGAGTCTGTGGATGTGGCCACAGCGATGCTATAACCCACTGTAAAGAACTCCACAAGTGCCTGCACATACAACTGCAAACGACTGAGACGCCAATTGAGGAACGGATAGTATGTATTGAAGGGTACACAATCATGGGTCAATCCATCAATCAAACTGAATACGGTGTACAGGCAGTAGACCACCACATAGACCAGATACAACTTATTGCACGAGGCGACCATTTGACGGATTTTCAGTTGCTCCTCCCGCCTGACACAATACACATCCAGTTGATCGAAACACTGATTCGCCTGCTCGAAACGCTGCATAAGAAGGGCCAGCGTTAGGAACTTCACCGCGAAGCAGCAGGTGTTCAAGAAGAGCTGCAGCGACAGCAGCAGCGTGGCCGGCGTAAAATACTCCGTGTAAATGATGAAGTTCAAAATGAAACTCAAAGGCAAATAGAACATGCAATAGCCGAGCGAAATTGCACTCCAAATTCTTTGGGCATACCCAAAATCCTTATGCAGATTCAAGCCCGAAAGTCGAAGGTTGTGCATTATGATGAAGTTCGAGTCGCGCGAGCCCGTGGGCAGGGACAAAGGAGCTGGATATATGCTGCGGAGAAACATTTTGGCTAACAAGTGAGCCAGGCAGGGGCACTTAGAAGACTTTTATACCTTGCAAGCGAAATTGCTAATTACAGGTTGGATAGGGAAGAGGCGTTACCCGAGACAAGACAAGACTTATATAAAAAGTATTTTCGCATAACGGGCAATTAAAGGATACGCAATGAAGGTGAGGGGGCGTTCACCCAATTCAAAATAACAATATTTTTGACTTTGTCCACTGAGAACACACAGCTGTGTGTTGCAATTCTTTGTGATTTGTCAAATTTCTATCTTTAAATATAAATTTGCATAGTTATTTCTACCAAATTATCGTCTACTGTCTTGTCAGTTCATAGGAAGTTTATGTTCCGCTTCTTCTTTCAGAGATAAATCGATCCAATTAAGAATTTTCAGAAGTCAATGGTACATATTTACTTTTAGTATATAGTATATTTAGTTTGCGATTCTTACTTAGCTACTGATGTGAGCCCGTACATTTCCTGCAAATATTCACATACCTCTTAATATAGCCTTCATCACACTACATTAGTGAGTATACCATTCGAACATAAAGTTCACAATTATCCAAGATATTTATCGATCGTAAGCACTGATGTAAGAATTTAAGAGCTATTAAAAAGATTTCTAGAAATTCAATTTCGAAAGTAAGCGATAAGTCTAATATTCACTTTAGATGTCACAATATTCGAAAAAATGTATACAAAATACATAAAATTTACTAGGAAACTGCTTAACCGAAACGAAACCGCGGTTCAGTTAGCTTCAAAAACCATGAAATTAACCGAACCGAAGATTATAATAAGCTGCTCGAACCACTTATACGAACCAGTCCTTATTTTCGAGGATTTTATGTCCGATTTTGAGTTTTGTCTCGGTTCCAAATAGTATTTATAAGTTCCATTATGTAGATCTATTTTGTTTCTTTTTAAATAGTTCCCCTCGGACGTGATACATTACGTCGCGTCGTCCATTCGTGGGGATCTCTTTAGTTTTGGGAACAGAAGAGTCGCTGACAGATTGGGGGAATCCTTCATCTGTGGCTTCATTAGTATTGTTTAAATCAATTCTTTTTCAATCCAAATCTGAAATGCAAATCAAATGACACAAGCAAATTCTAAATTTATCACACAGAATAATGTAACATATTCTCACCTCACTCCCTTCAACTCGATGTTCCTCCCCAGCACCCCATCAAAGGCGTAAAGAGTATTTAAATTACACTTATATTTTGATGGATATCTTTTAATGGCTGGCAAATGGATGAAACAGCGAACATTTTTCATTTTTTTGTTTTTTTCTTCTTTTTTTTGTTGTTGTACATTTAACATAAACTTAGGCGAGATAACTATATGTGTCTTTGTGTCCCTCCATGCGCTCTAGGTACTCCTTCTCGATGAGAATGTCAATGCACTTCTTGATGACGGGCACCTTGGGCTTAAATCGTGTTGATAGCTGATTGAGCACCTCAGAGATTAGATTGGTGTGATTGAGTCGCTTGCGCATCTTCATGATGCGCACAATTGCCGCCTGGATCAACAGTTTTCGATCCTCCTCGATGTGCTTGTGGACAGTCTCCTGCTCCACTTTCAGCTCAGTCTTCAGCGGTTGGTTAATGTTAATGCGACGCTTTTTGTTTTTGTAGTCTAGAAAGAGCTCCACTGTGGACTCCGGTGTGAGGGAATTCTCATTGTCGCTGGAAGTCAAGACCTTGGCCTTGAGCAGAATTTGCAGGACCTGCGGAAGGAATACGAATATTGATTAGGGTCTCAGTCGCTGCAGCTCTGTGTCGGCGGCGTGCTTACCTGTATCAGATTCTCCAGCTGGGTCTGTGTGTTGTCTAGCAGCTGTTGCACTGTAAAGCTTAGCTGATCGTTGAACTGCAGCAGCACGGACATCTGGAACGTGCTGGCCTGCAGCGTGTACACGGTAGAGGCATTATTCCGATTCACATTCATGATCAGTTCTCCCTTGCACATCTGATACAGCCAGTTGAGCTTGCGTCCCGAATGGCGTGCCGCATAGAAAACATTGAATTGCCGCACTGATCGCTCCAGCTCGGAGGGCAGCAGGAAGCTGTTGCTCACATTGAAGGGCCACGAGCCCGATGACAGTACCTCAATGCCAAAATCAATCTCGATGGTGATGTCCTTGGTGGCCAAATACTCCTTGAAATTGGAGTTAAGATCCTTCGATACGCCTATGTCCTGGAACATGCGCTGCAGCTTCACCGTGTACTCATAGCCACATGTCTGCTTTAGCTTGGAGATCATCATGGCCTCCGCGTCATCTGAGGCTGAGGTGTGATTGACCAGGCGCTTGGCCAGCATCTTGGAATAGTATTTCTGGAAGACATCCTTATCCTCGATGTACTTGAAGACAACCATTACCTGGTTGAGATTATCCTCAAGCTCTTTCTCTTCGGGATTCTTCGAGGATTTCTTGAGCAGCAGATCGCAGTATTTGGCTAGAAGCTCTGGTGACTTGCTGGCACTACTGGCCAGAGTGACCACATTGGAGTTGATGAACTTGCCGCAGGCCTTGTCGAGGGCAGCCACAAAGCCGTTGTCATTGTTGAAGGCCGTCAGAACGAGGGCGTTGTACTTTTTGTGTACATCCAAGATGGTCTGGACGTAGGTCTTGGGATCGTTGGACGCATCCGTGGAGCAGCATTTGGCAATGGCGTCGGTGCCCTGATGCAAAATATGCGTTTCGAGTATGGTCTTCAAATCGGTGAGGTTTTTGGGCGTCAAAGCCACCAGGGAGTACATGCGCCTGAGGTCGTCATTGCGATCGGCGTTGAGCAGATTCTGGAATTCGGTCAGGAATATCTTCAAATGCTTCTCAATCAAAACCTGCTCACAGGTGGACTTCAGGGTCTCGGCCGTGGTTTCGTGTAGATAGGAGAGTCCGTTCTTGGAGTTCAAGCCGCGCACACGCTGCTTCTCTTCCTCCAGCCGGTTCTCCACATGCTTGAGATACTCGGTCACCGTGTTGGTGGATAGGAAAGCGTCCGATTCCTTCTCATAGAATGCATAGGTGTCGGCTATGAATTTGCTCTCAAAGTTATCCTTATACACCGATAGCTTCTTCTCGGCAGCATCGGCATCATCCTCGTTAAAGCTCAGCTCCACATAGCATTCAATGACATCGCGCACCAGCGACCGGTTGATCAGCTTGCCCTGGCGCTCCTCTTCGATGGACTTGAGCACCGCCTTGGTCACGGGCTCATTTAGCACCTGAAACAAGTGTCCCTTCCAGGCCACCAAGGCCAGGCGATAGATCTTGTAGATGCCTTTCTGACCCTCCTCGCACTCTCGCTTCACCCAGTTGCGGTTGAGGTAATTGCAAATCCCGTCCAGCACGGTGCTAGAGAACTGATACGACTTCCATTGCTTGGTATAGCGTGAGAGCAGCACCTCCTCCCCACTGATGGCCTTGAACTTATTGAGCAAGTCACTCAGATAGGTCTTGAGGAACTGCTCCAGGCGATCGTACAGTTTCTTGCCCACCAGTTGTGCTCCACCCGTCTTGCCCGAGCTGCGACCACTTGGCGCCGCACTCACACTGGTGCAATAGTCATAGACATGCGTGTAGAAGCGCATGTACTGGCTGCGGGTCAGTGATTTCTCGTGCTCGAATATCTGGAGTATGCCGGCGTCGAGCTCCTGCCAGATGTCATCCAGATTTACGGGTTTCTGTGTGGTCTGAGCATTGTTGGAGCGATTCATTTTGAAAGCAGGTACGACCTGCGGATGCGGCTCCAGTTGTCGGTGTTCGAGCGGCGGCGGCGCTGCTACTGCTGCTGGAGGCGGAGCTGTGGAAGGTGGCTGACTGCTGCTATCCGGCTGATGGCGTCGCTTGGCTGCTGCTCTGGTCGTAATTTTGGCAAATCAAGATGTACAAAATTTTGGAATATAAAACTATTTTAAATCTGCAAAGTAGATGAAAAACAAACAGCGAGAAATGGTTGTAGTAGGCCTTGTGTTTAGGGGGGTGTAGAGGAGACGGGAGAGAAGGTCGCTACTTTATGAGCCAATGTCAACTCAATAAAGAGACGGGAGCTTTATGTGTGTGCGTGTGTGTGTGTATGTGTGCGAAATATGCTCAAGGTGTGCATTTTGATATGTTAAGCGCCCCCCTTAAAAACTCCGTTATGAAATTAGTAGCTATGTCTCTGTATGTGCATGTATGTGTGGGTGCGCTTGTCTACTTCCTGGTTAAATAAACACGCTGTCTGGTAGGTCGCTTCTGCTTTCTCCCTTGTACACACACTCGAATAATTTACTTTATTTATTTTATATCTGAATTAAACAAATATAAATAACTGTAGTCGTTTCAGTTTTCTTTCTGTGACGTCGTCGTCGTGATTTCCCTGGTGGAGCAGCACACACACACACACACACACACACACACACACACATTTCATTTCATTATCTTTTTCTCTCTTTCGCTCGCCTTTTGTTCGCTTCGCCATTTTCACTTGCAAAACTGATTCATTTAAGTGGAGTTTTTGGCTTCGAGATGAGATTTACCTGCTGCCAGATGTGTTTTAAGGACTTAATTTAAATATAATATGCAGGTGCTAGGATTTTAACTATTAAATTAATGCGTTTTCTTGAGGGAAAATCACACACTCACTTTCCAACTAACAAAAAACAGTGTGACCAGTTATTGAATGAGGAAATATCCTGGATTTATTTGAACAAAACTTCATCCACGAGAAATGAACTAGTGAACCTAATGTGAACACAGGTGAACTGGAATGATGGGAACCAAGTATGATAAGAAAACAAATTTAATGCAACACAAATAAGAATAATTCTACGATATTTTTAAAGTAGTGATGCAAAGACTTTTTCTGGTATTTTCACCATCCCATTTAGTGGTATTAATCCCAGTCTAGCATGCGGTCACACTGCTGCTCTGTTTAGATTAAAAAGAAATCATAAATTTGAAACGTCACTACAATTTATAAAGTTTGGCGCTAAACAATGTACAAACGAGAAGTTTCACTTTCACTAACGGCGGTCGCCCTGTTCCTAACTGTATTGTTAAGCCACCAATTGGAACACAGTCTGGCTACCGAAGCAAATACCACCAATGTGAAGGAAGCCGCGCCGCCGGAGCAGGCGACTCCCAAAGGTAACGTTGTTAAGAAGGACTCAGCAGAGAAGCCGATTGAGAAGGCAAATGAAGTCGACATCACTCCAAGACCACAACCCATCGTGACACCCTCATCCTCATCCTCCAATCTGCCGATGGATACAGTGCACAATGACAATCAAAACACAGAAATGGACATTCCTGGTCAGTTTGTGTTCTTTGTGTTGATGGCCCTTACAAGTTCGGCCATTGTGTTGCTGCTGGTGCGTGTGTATCGGTAAGTACCAGCGGGAGTGCTCCACAGCCGCCAATCAAGAATAATTACGAAGTACAATTTCTCAGACTGCGCCTTTCACGTGCCGAACGAAAGTACGGCGTCCAGGGTGACCGTGCCAATCAGGAGCTAACACCCCTACCCATGGCCATAGAGGATGTCAATAGCGATGAGGAGGATCACACACTTTTTGAGGTTAATCGCCAGAACATACGCATTTTATGAAATTGTCTTATGCCCAGGAGATTTCTTGCCTTCTTAGTTCCTCTTTGTGTAATTTGTAGCTTTAGCTTTTAGCACTAACTGCTCCTAATCTGTGTAAGCCCTAAACTAAGCTCTGTGCATTTCTCTCTTCCTCCTCCTCCCATATCTTCTCCACACTACAGCTGGTTCAAGTTTAACGTAGGCAAAACAGAAACGGAAAAACATTTGTGATAACGAACGATGATGTGAATTATGTATGAATATATATATATATATATATATATATAGATGTTTAGAAAACAATAAGCGATGCGATGAAGCGATTTTGTATCATCGCCTGGTAATCTCAGTGAACTATTTATGAACGCTTTCAACATTTTGTATAGGCTTGTGGTATGGTGGGAAATACCAAGAAAAGCTAATAAAATGTTATGTTTAATTTAACTTCTAATGAATTGTGATGAATCATTTGCATTGCTTTGCTTTCGATACAAAGTGTACAGAGAAAAAGTGCCCCCAAAAGCAGGCCATGCATATTTTACAGTGGTTTCCTTTGCCCTTTGATTGGACAAGCGAAAGATTTTAGGTTTATATTTGAAATAGGCTTTGGTTTTGATTGTCAGTTCATTCCAGGAAAGGCATCGTTTCACTTTGGAGTGTTGTCAAGTGAAACGAAGCCTTTTCTGGCCTTTATGGTGTTCTTTTTGTTGATAATTTTATTTTTTAAAATTTCAGTTTTAAAAAAACCGCCTGGAAGTATGTTAGATGTTAACCCGCCTTTGTTTGGTTTCTGCTTGAATTCAAAAGATGTGGCGCCAACCTGGTAAGAGCTTTTATAATTTTATTCTCATTTTTCTAAGAGTTCAAGTAAGACAGCTAAAAAACCAGAGACAGAAAATCAAAGCAACAGGTGAAGTGTTTCACAAGGCGAAAACCACGACTTTTTTCCAGTTTATTGGAATGCTGGTGATGATTACACATGCTTTTCTAGTGCTGAACACGAATCTGTTTTCGGAAATGGTCCAATAGGTTTACATTTTTGGAAAGGCGAGCTTAAAGTTGCTTGAAATGTCACCTGTTCATTATTTTATACCCGCTTTGTGGGGAATCCTTTCTGTTGTTTTGACCTTTTTGTGATATTTTTGGAAAGTGTTACCCCTTAATTTCGACATAAACTCTGAAGGTGAAGGTCAGGTTAGGTAAAATAGGCAGCTCGGCAGAGGCCGAGATCACCCAGAGGCCTTTTGAACCACCGTATTGCCTATTAAGAGGTAAATGGTGGGAGAGGTAAGTGGGTATTGACGGCCAGGTTCAGCTAGGTGGCAAAAGTAATGTTGGATGCTTTCCATTTGTTCCTCATTCCCACAGCTACGACAGAAGTCATGGTGGGGCATGCTCAATGGTGCAGTGTCCCTTTATAACTCCCATCATAGTTCTAATCCTGTTCTTGCCTAAGTGTAGGAGTGTAGGAGAATCGGTTTTGGGTAAGTATCTAGGCCAGAGTGACCGGGAGATGTGACATTCAGTGAAACATTCTTTTGCTCAGGTGCATGGCCTCTTTTTTTGCCCTAGTTCTGGCCTAAAACTGTACTTCCATCATGATGTGCTGCTGAGATCTTTAAAGGCCCGTTGTGTCGTTGGGCCGTTCCTTGAGCACTTCTCTGCTGGCTCGTTGCCCGGTACCCAGGCTTTTCATGTTAGATCAATGGTATATCTATGTTAAAAAAAGGTAGATTTGTTACGTAGGTAGAGGTAGAAAGGTAGGTTTTGGTCAATATATTTTCAAGCTAACAAGTGATACTTTAAGACAATATCAAAAAAAGTGAAACAAATCTACAGGATCCTTAAAATTCAAGCAACTTTCAGCTCAAATTACGAAAAATGTCTACGCTATGGAGCATTTCCGAATACGAATACGTCATCTAGGATCACCATCAACCCCTCAAAATACTGGGCCTGGTTGCCAAGGGTTATCGCTATTAATAGACAGGTTTGCACTTCAATTTATACGCTTCCACAGACACTAGATGGACTCCAAATGCAGTTCCATCGGTTCTGTAGTACCCATACGACATAATCTGAGTATGTCAAAACCAGCTAAACCCGTTTATTGAAGCAAAATGGTTTCGCATATTGCTTCGTTGTTTTTCGTCTGATCTTAGTGTACTTTTCTTAACATCCATTAAGCTACGCGGCTGTGACGCGGTTGGAAGGTGTTTGGTATATTTTCCAAATCTAAGACAATCTGGATCTGGCTATGGTATACTCCTACCTAAATGCAAAAGTTTGTGCACTATTCCCTGTAGTCTGTAAAATCGACGCCTTCAAACAGACAGACAAATAGACAATATATATAATATATAGATAATATATATCAGGAATGCAAACAACTAGGTAGTTCAGTGCTTCAATCGGTTTTAAACCTGCGGTACGGTTCATTACATGGTTTTTATAGCTCCAGTTCCATTGGTTTAAGATCTCGCCCAGAGCTTGCTGGTCGTAAAATTCCAAAGAAATTGTCAGCGACTTCCTGTCTGCTTGTTTCCGCCCCTTCCCAGAATTGAATATCATAGCTTTCGATTATTTAGTTTATTTTTCTTGTTTTCCAAATAATTAGGTGTTTTTTTTTTTTTTTTAATTTCTATATCTTTTATCTATGCTTTGCTTTGAAAATCCGACAAATGCTTATTAATTCTCGATAGTTGAAACAGTTAGTGGTATACATACCTACATACATACATACAGAAATGCGAGCTTACAACTTAAACTAAACTAAGATCACAAAAATAATTTATTACACAATACTGCGTCTGCTGCGTCGTCTAACCAAACCAACAAAAGACAGAGACTTAGAGCTACCATTTTTAGTTGAAACATTCTTTTGCTTGGCACTGTAATTGTTTGTTGCTGTTGCTGTTGCGGTTGTTGTTGTTGCTCTTGCTATAACTAACTTATATAACTAACTAGATACCTAGATCATGCTACCGAACATGCGTTTGCCGCGCGTTAACACCAAACTAACAACCATGACGGTCAGCAGGAAGAAGACCAGACTTAGAAATGTGGTAATGAAGCGACATCTTTGGCGGAATTTCTTTTCCTTTTCCATCTTGAGGCGCAGCTGTTCGGCCCGGGGCAGATCGAGCGTGAAATCCGATTCGGGTCTTGAGGAGGGCTGCAAAAAAAGTGTGTGAAAATAAAACGAAAACAAAAAGTTATATAATGGTAATGAATCTTATATAAACTCTTTCAAATTTTGGTCAATTAAATTCATTAAGCTTTTGGTTTTCCTCTTTTTTTTTATGTAAAATCTTTAGATGATTGTTTTGACATTGATGATCACTGCGACATATTGAGGCTTCCCCTGATTTATTCAGCATCTACATAAAATGTTTGCCATAAATCAAAAGCTCAAGTGTTTCGTGCTCACAAATATTTATACCAGCTCGCACATTTTTATATATATATACATATATATGAATATATTTTGCACTAAAATGAGGCGTGGCTCATTCACAAAAAATATGTGAAAAAGGGCCCTACAAAAATTTGACCCACTGAGCTTTGTTGTTTCTCGTCTGGTTGTTGTGTTTTTAGCGACACAACCTTGAAATCTTTAAAGCAAAATATGAAAAAAGAAGCATAAGCAAAAGTAAAAAGTCAACAGACAACATGTGGTTGCTGTTTGTTATTGTTGCGGATTCTCGCTAAACATGTTGGGGGGGAAAAAAAATTGATGATGAAACTCTTTCTGTACGAATTTCACCCTTTTCTTTGACTTCTTGGCCTTAAACTTGCATTGAAGATTCAAGATTACAAGACCATTCAGTTTAAATCATTTTGAGATGGTAAAGCTTTCAAAGATTTCGACCAGACGAATCTTAGTGCTTTTCAAGTCATCTGAATGGACCTAGACCCCCCACACAGTTTATCTCTAGAAACGTCGAGTTTTTTTTACCCTTGCAGAGTGAAATAGTCCTGGTGATTGTAACGCAGAGAACAAAGCATATCCACAAAGTACATATACATATATACTAGATCAGGAAGACGAGCCATCCGTCCGTCCGCCTGTTTCTATGGTATCTTCTCTGTCAGTTTCAAAGCTATCTTCACCAAACTTTCCACAAAGTCTTTAAATACATCTACGATCCACATTTGTAGCAACCGGCCTGATCGCATGACTATAGCATATAGCTGTCATAGGAACGATCGGTCGAACAACTAGTATTAGTGAGAAATTTTTGTTTGTTTTTAATGCAAACGTCTCCAAGCTCTTTATTTACTAGTTTTCAACGCTTCTCCATGATTCTGCCAAGTTTGGCCGAAATCGGACATTTATATAGTATAGCTGCCATGGAAAAGTAAGGTTAGAAAAATAGTCTTAGTAAGAAAAACTGTTTTCGTTTTCAATGTAAACCGCTTTAAAAATGGCATATATATATTTTATAAGCTTTCACACAATTCTTCAAAGTTTTTTAAAAATCGGATGACCTTAGGTTATAGCTGACATAGGAACAATTGTTCTATAAACTAGTTGTATTGAGATACCATTTTAGTTTATTATGGAAGCTTTTCTCTAAGATTATCACCTTGAATGAGTAATACGACCGTGACGTCCTATTTAGAACAAGTTCTTTCTTTTGACCATTATTTTGTTTCAATATTTCTAGATTTATAGGATCTTAAAAGATGAGTGTAAAAGATAAAGAAAAAACAAAAGGACAATTATCCAAATCTAATTATTTAATTATCCGATTATCTAAATGCATGTCTAAATTTTATATAACGCCTCGAATTTCTTTTAAAATTTCCAGAAATCGTAGAGAAAATGGTATCGTTCGACTAAAACGCAGTACTGGCCGATTGTGATTGGTTTTTGGTATTTACAGAAAAGGAATCGAACTGAAAAATATGATGGGGTGAGTGATTTTAATGTTTACCTACACCTCAAGGTGACCGAAAATATAGAATTACTTAAGAATTTAGTTTAGTTTAGTTGTTTATTGATAAAAAAAAAGCTAGCAATGGCATTCAGCAAGGACTCTTCTCCGAATTAAAAAGCTGAACGCGACCATTATCTTCTAAAATCTACTTTCCCACTGGGCACTTATAAATGAATTCTCATCTTTATAACTGATAATAACCTCGTGTCTTGCCAACTTACATTTTCATTTTTAAATACCTTAACCTGAAATCTATATGCTTCTCAGCAGGAGCTAGGAATTGACTTAAAACACATAGTTTCATGGACAAAGTTTCTTAGAATTCTTTGTAGATTCCTAAGCTGATGGAAGCTTTTTAAGAGAACAAAATTGACCCGCCCTAACACACATTTTCAATCAATAATCTGTTTCAAGTCTAATAAAAGGTTAAACTTGGCCAGAATATCCTTCATCTTTCAAGACAACGAGCTCATATTTAACACAACACTAATATTATGGCCAATATCTATAATCCGTAAAGAATTATAAAGCGAGAATATCCAAAAAGCAACTTTTGTCACATATTTCGGTTTAGCATGCGCTGTCTGCTAACATAATGTAAACATGTTAACATAGGTGTTAATGCTCTGTTAATTAAGACAAGGGATTGCTATTCTTCATTCCTTTTCCTAAGTAAAGGCTATATAGAAGTGGGGCAGGGCCGATTTTAACTTAAGCTTAAGCTAAATATGTTTATTAAAACAAGGGATTGTTATTAAACATTGCTTCCCCTAAGTTAATCCTATATAGAAGTGGGGCAGGGCTGATTTTAACTCAAGCTCTCGTTTTTGTGTGATGTGGTAGCAAATTTTGGTATTAATATTTTCAGCATTAGATGCAAACATTTCACAAAAATAATTAGGCTTTCATTTCGAGAATACAATTTGATTATCCCTATCCCTTTTCAAAACACAAGAGCTATGAACGACACCTAAAATTGGTTTGGAAATTGATTGGATTTGAAGTTTGCGATTACTTCTGGGTCTTCCCTCGCATGTAAACGAAAATTGAGCTGTAAAATCAAATCGCCCACAAGAATTTATATATTGTTTTTAGCATGGTTGAGGAATTTCATAATTCTTGTTCTTTGCGCTGCATTTTGGGCGTGCCATTTAAGTGGCGCGTAGTGTTCAGTGTAGATAGAAATCAGTCGAATCTTTGAACCATTATATAGGTGTTTGCAAAGAGGTCTTAGATTCGTTCCAATGTGATAATTTTGATAACTTCATCACAATGGTGTATACAAAAATCATAGCTTGATATGTGATCATCATGGATTTTCCCATCACACTTTATCGCAGACCCATCTCCATATTTGTACAGCTGATTACATGCAAGTTGACGACGACGACGATACAACAACATCGAAGTACGTGTTCAAATTTGTTTTCTCTTCAAGTGATTTTTCAACATGGTGTGGCAACCGAAAACAGCCACCACATTAAACTTGGCCAACTTCCAGCCACACCAGAAAAAAAAAGAAACACACATACTTATAAAAATAATATTAATAAAATAAGTATTTTCAATGTCAGTGGAAAAACGTGTGCGGCAAATTAAAAAAAAGACCAAGTGGTGGGATTTTCATTTGAGCCAAGCAAGTGAATATATGACAAATTAGCAAATCAGGCGAAATGCGCGTATTCAGATTTCAAGGCTGTGAACTGGGAATTTACAGCGACGCGCCCATCGGCGGCAACTCTTGCATATGTTAAGCGAGTTATAAACATGAATTGTGTGTGGCATCATTTGCAAATTAGCCAAATGCCAAATTCGGATTGGAGATGAGATGCTGTCATCTGGCCATTTCGGCTCGTTTTGCCTAACAACAATTGCACTTCATTTGCCGCTTGGCCCAGCCAATAAAACCGTTACACACGAACGAACGAACGGGCCATGCGGTAATTTCCCCCCGGCGGCTGGTCAGAGCGTCATCGATGCCGATTACGTTGGCTGTGTTGCCTTTTCAAAAGTACTTGGACTGATAAACAGCAACAGCAACAACAACAGCAACAGCATCACTAACCTCAGACAAGCGCCCCCGGGGTAGCGAGGCAATGGCCGTTAAATAAAAAAGAAGCCGGAAGGCAAAAAATAAAAAAAAAGATACCGCAAGTTGTTTTCATTTCAATTTCTCATTTCATACTGCGTGTGTGTGTGCGATACAGTGATCACCCAAAGCCTTATGCCACTTATGTATACCTTTGCATACCTTTATATAAATATATTTTGTAAGAAACCCGTCACCAGCACAATGAAGTGCAAAAATGTTTGCCTCTTTTGCCAGTTTGTTTGTGCCACAGCTCAATTACACACACCCCAAAACTTTGTGTGTGTGTGTGTTGAAAGCACTTTAAATGCACACACAAAATTACACTTGAATGCCCTTTTAATGACTACATTGCGTATGCGAGGCTTTCACTTGTTGTTTAAATATTTTTCGGAAATATAATACTTACTTAGTCGCCCCGCTCATAGTTTTGCTCGATTTTCAATTTGACTTTGATCAAAGGGCAAAATGTATCATGAACATACAACTGGTACGAGCTTAATGCAAATTCCATTAAAGCTGGTAATGGACATTAAGTTGTTGGTTTTACCCCCCACTGATTTAAAGACCTACACTTGGAAAAAATTTAGTTAGTAAAGAAAGACGAGAAAACGAGAAAGCTAAGCTTACTTCGTCTGTGCCGAAGTTTTTATACCCTTGCAAGTGCTCGCTTAAATATTTTCCAAAAAATACTCTTTTTTCCCATTTCCGACCGATCGTTCGTATGGGAGCTATATGATATAGTCATCTGATTTGGCCAAAAATTTGTCATATTATGCGAAACAAAAAAATACAAAATTGCAGGATGCTACCATTAAAAACAAAAAAGTTTTTCTAGCTAAGACTGTTTTTCAGACCTATCTTTTGTATGGCAGCTATACCATATAGTTGTCCGATTTTAATAAAACTTGGTAGAATTATAAAAAAAGATAGAAAACCTAGGATTACAAAGTTTGGAGACGTTTGCATTGAACTCATAAAGTATATATATTCTTGATCAGCATGAACAGCCAAGTCGATATAGCCATGTCCGTCTGTCCGTCTGTCTGTCTGTATGAACGCCTCGATCTCAGAGACTATAAGAGATAGAGCCACAAATTTTTGCATGAAGGTAGACTTATGCTGTACGCAGATCAAGTTTGTTTCAGATTTGGAAAATTCCACCCCGTCTCCCTTTTATCCCCAAAAAACCAAGACCTCCTCTAGCCATCCTAGACCTAAAAAACCGTCAGATCCACAATTTTTAAGTTAAAGCCTCGTGGTTTAGTATACATCAAGCTAGGCCCAATATCTATCTATGCTGAAAAGTACAATCAGATCGGACAAAAAACACCGGAGGTTTAAGCGAAACAGTTGAGCTGATAAGAGCACCCCACCCAGTTGTTGGTCAGGACTAGAAAAAAGTGTTGCCCACATTTGGGATGATAATTTTGTCACCTTCTAAAATTCAAAATTAAATAAATGACAACAAATGAACAGGGTATTTTGTGGTTTGGAAACTCGACTACAGCGCCCTTACATGTTATTTTGGTAGTTTAAGATAGTTACAATTTGGAATCTTTTTGAAAGGGCAATCATAGCAGGGAAGCGGCTTAAACAACCAGAAGAATCTCATCTTCTTAAGGACCTTTATTCTTCACCAGAACACCTCCATTGTTACATTAGTTAAACTTTCAGAAGTAATTCACTTTTTTCTTACCCTTTCCCTTGATACGCTCCCCGTGTTTCCCATCTTAAAACAATGCTCACGCTCGGCGGGTCAAAACTAAACTGAAACTAAAGCTTAGGTGACTGACTTCATATGACGGAGATCTGCCTAGCAGCCATGGGGGGGACCACAAATAAATTAACAGTTCTATGCGAATTGAACTGAAGTGTGGCAATAAGCGCCAATACCAGTCAGATGGTTGCATATTTGCTAAAGCGTTTTTTTTTTTCTTCACTTAATAATTATGAATTTCATATGCCACTTAGTTAGATTGCAAGGCGTGAGGGACGGGGGGGCCAAAAACCAATGAAAATTATGTGGTCAGTGAGTCAGCATTGCGAAAATGCTTTTTGGCCAGGCCTAATTAGTTCAGCTCGGCTTAGGCCTTTCCCCAGGCCTGAAATTTGATCTCCGCTTCCGTGGCATGCCCCTCCCGCACATCGCCACACATTATGGTTTATATAAACTTTAGCCCGTTGGCTGCCAATGAAAACTTCAACTTTTAAAGCTGCCAGCGGCAGCCAATGCAAATTGCACGCCTTGGACTAGACGACAATTCCATATGGCCTGCTCTTGGAAATTGCCATAACCCAGTTTGGGTGGCAAACTGCTTGGATTGCAACATTTTGTGGCAGCAGCGGCAACAGCAGCAGTTTGCCTTTTTTCGTTTTCATTTTGGCATTCATCGGAGTAAACGAGTTTTTGGGTTTTGTTTTCGTTTCGACGGGTTTCGCTTTTGGCGGCAGCAGCACCCAACCAACAGCCACAGCAGCAGCTTCTGTATTTAAGTTTTGAGCTTGTTTCTTTTTGCCAGCATCCTCCTTGCTCTAGAAATTGTTTGCTAACGTCCTTAAAGGTCATCGGAGTTGTAGGGCAGGTTCCAGTTTCATGCCCCATACCTGTTGCATGCCTCTTGCGCTGCCTTTTCGTGGACAACACGATCGATGACCAATTATGTGGATGCTGCTGCTGCTGCTGCTGTGGCGGCTGCATTTTTAACGGAATTTAAAGGTTAACTGGTACAGTTTTTGTTTTTTTTTACATTTTTCGCAGGTTGTTTAACTGTTTGATTTGTATGCCAAACC
The DNA here is from genome assembly GCA_035044965.1 of Lordiphosa andalusiaca. Taxonomy (NCBI): domain Eukaryota; kingdom Metazoa; phylum Arthropoda; class Insecta; order Diptera; family Drosophilidae; genus Lordiphosa; species Lordiphosa andalusiaca. The sequence goes on from JAWNNM010000227.1 coordinate 6,560,329, forward strand.
CAAACTCAAGTTCATATATAGCTAAAGGTGTCTATAAGGTGAATACACCAATTCCTGACTGAATCACATTTGGGCTTGCCATTGAAAAGTGAAAACTTATTTGGTATGCCAGGCACTGCTCGTGCATTGAACGGATATTGCATAATCCCTCTAATGACGCAGGCCCACAGAATGGAAGCTCAAGATGTTGTCAAGGGGAACGGAAAGGGATCTCAAATGTGTGTTGCTCAAGTGCCAGCAACAATGTTGCTGCAGCAGCAAATGTTGCAGCAGCAAAGGTTGCAGCGGCTAGTATACAAGGTTTGGTTAAGGGTAATCGACCTTGCCGGGGGCCAATCTTTGCAACGATTTACAAGGTTAAACTAAAGTACCACGAGTTGGGCTTGCTCTTGGTTTAGACTACATGCCCTGTGCACGGCCAAGTTCAATAGCTGGGACAAGCAATCATTAATTGGATACACAAGGAACGAAAGGGAACGCCCATGTTAGCAAATGTCTACACGAGCCGTGGAGGATACATTAAGTACGAGGGTTTTTTCTTTAAAACACTACCACACAACCGGTCACCTTCGCCAGCCTTGGGGCCAGTTGTGTAGGTCTCTAGAAGCTGGGCTTGGCCCTTTGAACAGTGTCAAGCCAAACATTAATTTTTCATATTTATTTTTCAAGTAATTAAGCATAGATTTATGACATTTTCAATTGGCAAGCACAAACAACAATCAAAAAAAAAAAAAACATCTTTGTCAGGCAACAAACGATTACATTAGTTGCATTTGCCGCCCTCTTGTTCTTGGGATCTCATGTAAGTAGGTTCTACTCCAAACAGTAGCCTCTCTGCGGGCACGCACACCATTAATCATAATGGCAAAACTGTTTGCCATGAGCCAGCAGCGATAATATCGCAAATCGCATATCCCCTGGCGCATAATAATCATAATATAAATGAGTAATATGAAATCAGTAGGAGATGCGCGGGTGTTGTGCTTGAGACACTCACGCAAACGACTACCAAAATCGAGCACATTGCGGCCAAGGATGAAATTCATAAAAATAAAAAACTAAACAAAACGCTTGCACGAACATTGATTGCATTTAGAATAAGAATCCGCGATTAATAATCAGCCGCGTGCTGCTGCCGATGATGAGGCATAATAAGTGAGTGCACTGCAAAACTTTGGCCACTTTTTGATTGTTTTCTGGGTCAAAATTGACCTCGAGCTAGTAATGTGCATAGGCACTTAAGTGCAATTAAGTTAAACATTAATCATACGCCTAGTGGGCCAAACAAATCATGCATAATTAACTTAGTGCTACGCCAAAAAGGGGCAAAGGGAGTGTCAAATTAATCATGAGTTATGCTGCACTTTAAAGAAGTTTGCAAAATTACATGAGAACGCTTCAACGAAAATGTTTGGATTAGGCTATTACTAAGGATCGAACTTTTGCTGCAAATAACAATATGGAAAAAACCAATTAAGAATGATCATAACATCAATTTGGCAGCACAGTTAATAAAACCATTCTAAATGAAAAAATAGCTAATACATGAACATAGAAATGAGCACAACTCAACTCAACTTTACCACCGCAAAGAAATTTATAAGCAGCAAAAAGCTACAGATGTTTTCTAGCTTCGGTTCCCAGACAACTCAGAGAATTGTTCTTATTTATACATTAAATTATATGAACGGTGAGTCGTTTTAGAGGCGATCTAAATGACTAACAGATCTGTAAAGGCATTAAAGATAAGATAAGACTCTTAGTCTTAGTTAATGTTGGATAGCTTTATATAATCTTGTCACTTGTGGATTCAAATCGTGTAAAAAGACGAGGAAAATGGTCACTTTTTGCAAAGGGTATTATAATTTTGCCCAGAAGTTTGCAACGCATGGAAATATTCATTTCCGACCCCATAAACTATATATATATTCTTGATCAGGTTGACGAGCTGAGTCGATTGAGCTTGTCCGTCCGTTTGTCTGTCTGTTTCTAGTCTCTCAGTTTTAAAGCTATCGAAATGAAATTTTGCAGAGAGTCTTCTTTTTGCTGCACACTACTAATATGTCGCAACCGATCGGATCGGTTGACTATATCTCATAGCTCCCATAGAAACAATCGGTCGGAAAACTAGTTTTAGTGAGAAAAACTTTTTTCTTTTCAATGGAAACGTCTCCCAACTTTGTAATCGTAGGTTTTCTATGTTTTTTTTATAGAATTGTATCAAGTTTTATAAAAATCGGACAACTATATGGTATAGCTGCCATACAAAAGATAGGCCTGAAAAATAGTCTTAGTTAGAAAAACTTTGTTGTTTTTAATGGTAGCATTTTGGAATTTTGTATTTGTTTGTTTCACATGCTTTCACATAATTTTACATATTTTTGGACAAATCGGATGACTATATCATATAGCTCCCATACGAACGATTGTTTGGAAAATGGGAAAAGGAGTATTTTGTAAAAATATTTAAGCGAGGGTATAAAAAATTTAAGTTAGCTTAGCTATCTCGTTTTTACATCTTTCATCCACAAAAATCATCAATTTGGAAGACCAGTATTATAATGAAATACGATTCAATTTCGCCAATCTATGCAATTCCGCATTAATCTTTATTTTTTAGAATTTTTTTCATTTCTCAAAGGAAAATAATTACTTATTTTAGAATTCTAAGTGATTGTTAAATTTTTAATAATCGGAAAAGCATTGGAAATGGGCTTTATGGGTTCGATTCGGTTCACTTACTAAGAATATGCATTAACATTGCCGATAATCCTAACGCACTAGTCGTAATCAGCTTTTGATAAATAACGCTTATTTACGCATATGGAACAAACCATTTATCTATAGATCTGTGGCAGATATGACGTTTTTTGTGTACTTGTGGTATAGAATTTAATTAAGAGGTTTTTCGAAACAGCAGGGGTTAGATTAAGGTGGTCCTATATTAAGAAGGTTCTGCTGTTCGTGGTCCGATTTGGGGGAACCTTAAATCCCGAACCGACCTGTTTGTATGGGGGTCGGTTCTGGACCAATTTAGTTTAAACATAAGCTTAATGTTCACAAATTATAATTTAAAGATTTTTTGGGCAATAATTTGGTTCTGGCCCTGGTTACATCCTAAGATTAGTTTTCTACTCACATAGGATAGCGTTGGCTGGGCGCTGCTGATGACTAGCTCGTTGCCACTGCGCTGCTTGCCCAACAGCGATTGGTGCAGTCGATTGGTGCCATAGTACATCTCCCAAATGCTTGGCTTCTTGCGATGCCACTCCGCCGTGCTCTCCTTGCCCGCTTCATCTACCAAACCCAAGCCCGCGGCTGTCACACCATTACCCACACTGGCAACCTCGGCGGCCAGCACTGGTTTGTGGTAGGTGAGATTCCTCTGAAGTTGCGTCACCATCATGGTGGTTGTTGTTATTCCCGTCGGCTGCAGGGCCTCCAATTCCAGCTGGGGCGTTGAAATGGGAGTGGGCGTATTGCTTCTTGACATGGTGGCCGTGGTGGTCACCTCAGACTCGATGTAGCACTCGGCCATCGGAAAGATTTCTGCTATGGATTTGCGTTTCATTTTGAAATTGGGATCGCTGGCACAGCGTATGGTCAGGATCTTTTCGCGTGCATCCACTGTCTCGTAGGCGCAACTGCGTCGCCGCTCCAGGGCATTCTGCAGGCGCACCACATGCTGCTGCCGACCCAATCCACTGCACAATTGTCGTAGTTCCAGCTCACTGTGCTGATTCATGCGCTGCAGATAGGATTCCAGCTCCTGTTTGAGGGTCTGTATCATGCCCTCCAGCTCTTTGGGTACATCCGGCGAGGGTGAAGGCGATGGCGAGACATGCGAGAGCAGGCGTATCTTGTCCCGCACATCCTCCAGCAGTTCGCGGGTGCTTTGGAAGTGCAGCTGATCCTCGTAGCGCTTGACGAAGGTCTTCTCATCGGATTCGCTCTCCAGACGATAGGCATCCTCGGGACGACAAGAATTGATATATTTGGCACATTTGTAATTGTTCTCCTCCAGCTGTTCGTCACTCAGAAAGCTGGGATTGTCGATGCCCTGCTGCTGCTGCTGCTGGGGTTTAAGCAGAAAGGCATCCAGATCGATGTCCAGCAGGGAATCATCAGGCAAATGCTGTTGTTCCATTATGGTGGGCAATTGGTTGTAGGCCCTCAGCTTCTCACCCAAATCCAAGTGAGCGGCGGGCACAGGGGGAGCCGGTTCGTGGGGCACACCACCACCGGACTGCAATATGTTCACCAGGCAGGGAAATGTCTTCAGATGACGATCCAAATTTTCAATGCTGGTCTCCAAAATGCGCAACTTGTCGCTGTACAGCGGCTTTGCATCGTTTGCTGCGCCAGTAGCTGCATCTTGCATGTCCAAGCGCTGGCTGATGACTGCCCCGCCAGCTCCAGCTGTTGTTGTGGCCGGTGGAGCTGGTGGTGGGGCGCCTGTTGAGGCAGTTCCAGTTGACTCTTTCAGGGGCAACTGCAGTTGGGGTCGTCGCTTGATCTTCTCTTGCTCGGCGGCGTCGTGTATATCTATGACCGGTTCGCAATAGATGTGCTCGTCCAGCGAGTAAGTGGAGCACACTTGGGAGCTATAATAACCAGATGAGCCACTTTTATCGGTTGAATAGTGTGAGCCAGGTATAGCGCCTGCAGCAGCAGAGGCTGTGACCGTAGCGGGCAGACCCGAGTCCAAGCTATGAGTGCTGCTGGTAATGGAACACTTTTTAGCAGCCGGCTTGGCTGCACTGGCTGGGACACTGGCCAATCCAGAGAGCTCTGTCAATGGCATTGAAGTTGTGCTGCTGAAAGATGGAGAGAGACAGAGAGAGAGAGAGAGAGTGGAGAGAGATACATCATTGAAAGGGAAACCTAGCCTGGCCAGCGCCAGGCAATGAAAGTGGTTTTGTTAGTTTTTATCTTACAACTGTGTTAGTAGTTTTCCTGGCCAAATTGAAAGTGTTTAATCTAAGTCTGATATTCCCAGAATTATCTTTCGCTTGTCTTTTAATTGCCATAAAATGTCTAAAAATCCAACATAGATATTCAATTCGGATCCGAAATGCGAGTAAACTCGTTCTAAACAGGATTTCAGCTTGAGTAACTGTTGCAATTCGTTTTGAGTTTTGTTTGATTTCAGTTTCAGTTAGTTTTTTTTCACTGGTTTCCACAGTTAGAGTAATGTGTGCAGTGCAGCAGTCGAATGTGGCAGCTTAAATTTTGCTCTGATTTTGCAACACTTTGACTTTTTGGTGATTCGGTGAAGTGGTGAGAGCTGTGGCAGATGCGAGGGCCATAGTTATTGAGGTTTACATCAGAGATGCATTCTAATTAAATCACAATCAGCGTTCAGTATGTTGTTCTCTTTTGTTTTTTTGCTGGCCTTCGAGTTGAAACCACTTGAATACATCAAATATATCGGCACACCTCTAAGCTTTGACTTGAACTAAAGTATCGCTTAGGTTTGGATTAGCAGCTCACCCACAAAAAAGAAATCCAACATATACTGGCCATTTTTCAATCCCAATTGAAGTCGGAAGTCGTTCTATCCCGGACTTTCTTAATCCAATCACAAAAGAATAGACTTGGGTGTGGATTTCTTAATCTCGGAGCTTGGCTTTAGCTTAATATAGGCTTAGTTCAACAAAACACTTTGATTGATTGTTTTGTGTACCGCATTTGATCCCTTTGTAGAAGAAGCCCCAATGCTGATTTAGCGACATTCGAGCTAGATTTGAGATGAAATTAAGCTTGCTATTCGAACTGCACTCAATCTGGAAAAAGGATTGATTCAAAAATGCCTGAAATTGACTTAAGCTCAATATGAAAACTTGATGTTACTCCAAAATAAACTATCCACAAAAGCCCCATGTGACTTATTCAATGACCTTTATAGCCAGCAAGTTCTTGTCGGCCCGAGGTTATTAATAGTTTGTATACCCGGTTCTATATTTGATAAACTTCTGCTTCCTCCTCAGCAGAGCCTTGACTGTTTGGAAATTAAATTGAAGAAGAATTTTAACGTTAAGTTGAAAGAAACTCTTTCTCTTATGTGTATGTATCCATTTAGCCTCACTGTATTGGTGTGATAAATTTTCTTGCACTCGGTTTCTTTCGCTTACTTCAATCTCGAGTCAATGTCATTTGCTGTGCAAGTTCAAATCCGAGCTTGAAATGAACTTTTCCAATTGATACACGAACTTCAGAATTTTTTCAAGCGTTTCTTACTTGTATCAAGCTCGATCAAGTACTACTCGTACTTAATATTTCATTTAGAAGGTCGAGATTAAATCATTATTTTTTAACCTTTTTTTGTGCAAATATTTTAAGCCACCCAATTGGTTCTATATAATATACCATAATACCATTTTTGTAGCAAAGCGAACAGCCATGATGATGTAATTAATAAACATCCTGCTTGTTCCTTCGAGCCAGATATTCTGAAATCAATGTTTATAAAGAGGGCGAAGAATTCCAATAGAAATGGGTCTTGTTTTTTTTTACTAATAACACTTCTTGAGGGGGTTGACACCGGCTTAAGGCAAAAGAGATTTGAGAATTAGGTTTCACGGGTTGATACAAACACTTTGGATCACTTTGGGCTATTTATTAAATTTTAGTCTAGGGAATAGCTGAACATATGCAAGGACCTAAGTGTAGTGAAAAGCTTTACCAGGCTGACTTAGGCAAACGTACTGATTTAGAATCGGTTTAATAACATTAAACCTGTCAATGAAAGAGCTGAGATATAAATATGCAAAGATTGCAATCTTTTCTGGCCCATAAATTGCCTTTCTGTGCTTTAATATTTTTTAAAATATTCTTTGTGAAGATTAATCCATGTTTACCTATGTTTAACCCAAGGCTCTAAATCTCTTAAATTCTGCAAAGGGTAAGGCAGGTGGATTCAAACTAATCAAGAAGTCTAAGGTTCGGTTCAGAGCAGGGCGAACCTATGGACTTGGATTAAAACTTGGTTTATGCCTTCTACAGATTGTATAATTATTTTTCCTTTGATTTTTGATAATTTAGAGCTATTTGGCGACACATAATCGACTTTATTTTGGTTGATAAGGATTTAGATGGGGATAAGGATGTGATACGACAATCAATAGTCGAATGAACTATTCAGTCTTTCACATCTTCTTCTTGGGTGCTAACAGTACATAGGGCTTAAAATTGAAAGATACTTCGAATGAACAATTCCTTTTTCATCTTCTTCTTGGCTACTAAAAGTACCAGGTGCTTAAAGTTGGAAGATACCCCCACCTTTTATGTATCTATTTGCCTAGGAAAGTCTTTTTGGGTAAGACTCTGGAACACATATTTTTTGTAATTGTTTTTTTGTCCATATCAACAAGAAGCTGCTTTCGCAAGTAGTTTAGCCTTAAAAGGAAGTCATGGAAAGTGTTTTTTATATAATTATAGGTATACTATTATACTTATAATTCTATTCTTCTAAGGGCCATCGTCTTATCTCCTACATAGAGCTATCTGTCACATAAACCTACAAATAACAGAGTAAATTCTGGATTTATCTGTCCACATAGAAGCTGTCTAGAAGATGCGAAATCGGCCCTAAGACTATTCTTGAGATCTCTAACTAATCTTTCAAAAATCTATATATAAAACATACCTAAAGATTTCGGTAATGTGCTGAGTAAACCTTGATTTTGAACTCATATAAAAATTACCATAGATTTTGGAAATTTGAAACAGAGAAAGACCTTAAACTCTTCTCAGTGGGGCAGGACCATAAGGAAACACTTGTAGAATTTTGCAGATGGTAGTACACCCATAAAGTGGCAACCCTCTTACAACTTAAGAACAATGACCACCCATTTTCAGTACCCCTCGCTCTCTCTCTCTCTCTCTATAAATTCTCAACTTAGGTGCTTTATTCTACATTTAATTTGCATGTTCTGTGTCAGAGATTTGCATTTTGCGTATGGAATTATCGACGATGGCGCCACCGGCCACATAGCTTTAATAACTCACTTACGATCAGTTACAAGTCCAAGTATCTCATTCTACCTCCAGCGAATACTCGTCACTAGGTCAACGTTCCGTGCAACCGCGGGGACCAGCAGCCGCTTTGCGCATGCACGAATGTTGCGTAATAACGGTCGTTGTTCGCTGAACGTCGCGCGTTGCGTTGTGTTGTGTTGTGTTCTGGTATGGACAACTTTAGTGCGTTACGCACCCAAAATTGATAAGTTGTGCTCGGAGCTTAGTTGGCGTGGAAATTCGGTGGTTGCATGTTTATCGATGCGTTTATAATACGCCATACGCTTGGGCTTACAAGGTTAATATTTGGCAATCGAAGTCGGGTGTTTGCCTTTTTTTTTTTATGTATTTATTTTCGAGCTGTGTTAATTAAAATGTTCAGCCTCGTTTGCATGTCGGAACACCGACCGTTAGATGTGATCGCTAATTGTTGTTGACTTGTGGCCAAGACAAATTACACTTGTTCTAAGAAAAATTACCCAACGTCCTTCTGCATGTTTCTCGCTCGATGGCAAATCAATCACAGCAAATCGCGCTTAATATTGCAGTGATTAAATTGTTCGTTTATCGTGTTGGATTTCGCACATGCTTAGCAAACAAGATGGATGGTTGGATAGTTGGTTGACTGACCTTGGCATGGCTATAACTATGGATGGATGATGAATAATATTGAATACAAATTATACACGCACGAACAATTGAATCGTAGGCTAACTGCATTGATGGGTCTAATGGGCCAATAAAACGCATCGATTTTATTTGGGGGGAGAAGGTCAAGCTACTGTGCGAAATCCAAAGTTGGGCAAATTTACATATGCATATTGATGTGAGATTGATTCAATATGGGTGAGGCGGTATCAATAAATCCAATTGGCGGGGGAAGAGAGAGTGGTCTGAACTAAGAAAACAGACCTTGCCTGGGCCATTGTGTCATTATTTTGATAGATGTATAATGTGAATTAATATGGAAATACTCTTAAATAAGTTAAGTAAGCAGATGAAAGATTTCTGATTTGTCGCCTCTCTGTTTTTCTTTGCAGATTCTCAGTTTAGTATGAAATTTGGAAAACTACTCTATAAAAATTGGTGGATTTTTGTACAAGAGGTAAGTGAATGCATGAAGATTTATGGTTTACTTTGAAAAAACTGCACATAGAACTCTTCGTTGACGTTGATGTTTATCGTTACTTAATTTGATTATTGTTGTTCCTGGGTAATTTATAGTTCAATTACCTTTGCCTTCACAAAAAGTAAAGGTCAAGCCACTGAGGTTTTGATAGTTTTTCCAGTTTAAGCTTTAGGACAATCGTTGACAACTTCTCAATGAAAAATGCACAGAGAAAACGAAGACGGTATTAAATTACCAAGCACAATACCATTTTTGTTCCATCATTGATAATACAAATAAGTATTTTGGATACTGTTTTTCTACACAGGAAAAAAAAGATCTAAAATAGATCCTTTTGGATACTCAAATCGTCTAACTGCGCTGCAAATCATCCAAAGGATAATTATTTACACATTCTTTAGAAGATTTCCAGCTCTGTTGGATGATTTAGAGGATATTAAGAACATATCAAGACCAAATAGATACGAGAAATCACCCAATGAATATTTTTTTAAATATCCTTTGTGTAAACTGTCTTGTTTTTAGCAAGTCCAAAACAAAGTTCTTCTTTTTACCTCTGCTCATTGCATAGAATGCCCAAAAATGTGGCTTAAAGTCTAAATATTGAGATAAAAGATTGAAATGTGACACAGATAATAAATAGATAAATAATTTCTGAAACATTTGTTGTTGCTGATCAAGACAATATATACTCTGTAGGGTCGAAACTACTTCTACTCCTGATTGTTTGGGTTTAAGTCCCGAAACTCCATAAAAAAACAATTAAAGGCGCTGTAGTCGAGTGCCCTAACTTCAAAATACCCTAAACCTTTGATTTCGTGTGTTTTCATTCATTTTCTAGCTAAATTTCACTCAAATATGTTAAGACACTAGTTTCTAACCTACAAATTGTGGCTCTGATGGTTTTTAGAGGCTTAAAGTGTGGTATACACCTATCTGCATTCAAAAAGAGTCTGGGAGTGGTGCAGCGGGTAGTGTGTGTACCTGCTGTGCTGGTCTGTGAGGTCGTAGGTTCGATTCCGCCTTGGAACAACTAATTAATAAGATTTTTCTTATAAGCAATTTACACTAGGAGTGCGTTAAGCCTTTATAGCTAACAATTAGCTTTTTTACCATACAAAAAATGCTGATTGTTGTTTTTCCCATACAAAAAAAAGGCGATTGTTGGCTATTAACGCATAGCGCACTTCTAGTGTAAATCAGCTATTACACAACCGGTCACCCTTGCTAGCTATTATCGCCAGCTTCGACGTAACTAGCCATAAAAAAGTGTACCAAACTTTGCCGTTTGGATTCGTCGTTAAACTTGGAATTTAGAACGGCGAAAATGAGAAGTACTTAAGCTAAGAAATTGAGTGGAGCTCGGCTTTGCCCTTTTGGGCTGAGTAAATAATATTTACATGCAAAAAGTTGTGGCTCTAACTCTTCTAGTCTCTGAGATCGTTGGGTTGATACAGACAGTCGGACACATAGACAGGCGGGTTGACCGACGGTAATGGCTGTTCAAGAATTTAAGTACTCGATGAAGTCGGAAATGTGGTATTTGCACAGCTTAAAGATCCCCATTTACCCGTTTTTAATGGGTACAGGCTATAAAATTTTGAGAATTTTTATGACGTGCGGTGTCTACAGTTATGGGAGTCTTAGTAAAGTGAAAAATTCAAGGTCCTTTTTCTCGATAAGTAGCTTACTGAAAGGTTTCATAGTTCTCTTAGCAGCAGAGTTCGTTTACCTTTATCTGAAGTTACTAAACACCTTCTTCTATTTGCATTTAGGAATTTTAAGTTGGTTTCAAAGTTTCCAAACTCGGTTGGAATGTGAGTAGACACCATTCGACTGGACTAGAGCTACATTTCTGGAATACTTAGGTCCATTCCTTGCTATTATTTATTCCTTAAACATTACAAGGTTTTGCTTGAAGTTCCTTGAACAGTTCTAAACGTGGTTAGATTTCTGAATATCAAATAGATCAGAACGTTTACTTGTCCGATTCCGAGGGTTTCAAGGTTTTGTTTCTCTGAGTGCATCCGACCTTCAACGGCCTGACAAACGACCTCGAAGAGCCCTACCCACCGTACCATCAAACCCCGCTATTGCCCTATCTAAGCGGTAAATGCCATTTAATGACAGATTAGGGGCCACTGGTGTCTGTTCAAGATTTTATGGTTTGATGCGCCAAGCAGCCATATTTCTTAATTATGTTGTTCCATGGCAATTAGCAAGGCATTCAGCAACAATTCCTCCTCAAGTGTGGCCCAAAATTGTGCATTGTCTGGGCCAAAGCAAATCAAATGAAGCTGCAGCTGCTGCTGCTGCTGCTGCACGGGCCAAGTTTAATATTTGTTATTTTGCTGCAACTATGTAAATTATGGCTGCAGTTGCCAAGTGAAGTTCAAGTTGCCTGGCTGTTGCCGCTGCTGCTTCCAAGCAGCAATGCGGTTTTTGGCGCCTGTCGTCAGCCTTCACCTCTTTTTTTTTTTTTTTGTGTTTTTTGTGCCGCCACTTGACTTGGCTGGCTGGCAAGACACTTGGCCAGTGGACAGCTGCAACAATTACGTTTATTAATTGAAATTAAAGAAGCCACCGCCATACATGCTCCTCACCGCAAACTCCTCACCTCGCCACATTGGAAGGTCAACCGAGCACATACTCGTACGATTTGTGGCCAGTTTTGGTTTGAAATATTTATCAAAATTAAATAAAATATACAAATATGCATTAAATCGTGCAGTTTATCATTTTGCTGCATACACAATAATTTCAATTAATTGGCAAATAATTTCATTTCGGTTTATTGCCAACATGTTTGACTCTGACCAAAAACTAAGTCTAGCAGGCAGATTTTTATGGAAATTGAGCATTTAGTTTGATAGCCACTATAAGATAATTGAACAGCATTTGTGCGGGGTGAAATCACCATGAAAATGGTGAGATTTATGGGAGAAACAACCATATCGATATGTAAATAAATAATCGGCATAAAACAGCGAATCGGAACGCCGCAAACCAAATAATAAAGTTCTTATACAAATCCTAATTTCCTGAATTTCCTAAAATTAAAGTGCCGATTGGGCTGTGCGTTTATTTACATTTATATTGAAACTCACTTTTGATACTTGAGCATGGCGCGGGGCAGTAAAAAGTTATCATTACTCGTTGTGACCGCAGCTCCTCCATTGGCCACTCGCACTTCTAGACCACTTGCAGCCTCGCTGCCGGCTACGCCTGCTGCTGCTGCTGGGACAACTCCATGACGTCCTAAAAATGCACCCAATCGTTGCAGATATGCAAATTTGGTGCCCTCCTCTCGTCCAATGGCCTCTGGTCCTGCCCCTGCCTCATCATCGTCCTCATCATACGGCAACACTTCAATGGCATCAAAATCATACGAATTGAAGTAGGCCTGCTCCCGTGTACGCTTTACCTGGGCCGCCTCCGTGACATGATCCGCCGATATATCCGATGCGGTTTTCTTGCTCGCCGTGGCCGGTGAACTTTTGCAAATGGGCATGGTCCCCCCAGTTCCACTGCAAGAAAAACAACAACAACAAAAACACAAATTTAAACAGCGATTTCAATTAATGAATGGCATTTTAGCTGCCAGCTTGCACAATTCGCATGGCTCTTTATGACTCAAATGCATCCGCTTTAGTTTTTGGTTAAACTGGAACTGGTTTCCTGCCCGTAGCTGGCCAAGAATGCGTTGTGTTTTTTGTTTTTCTGTTCATGGCTGTGCATTAATTAACCCAAGGGTTGCATAAGCTGACTACATTTGCCCTCCCCCAACCCCACCCCATCCCCCTCTCAGCTCTAATCATAATTTATGCCAAAATGCCAAAACCGAATTGTGCAGGAAAATTCACACAAGCGAAAATCAGCGTGTTTTATGTAAAAGCCTGTCTGTCGGTTAAGACTGGGTGCCTGGCCATTATGTATATGATAGATAGAGAGAAGTATTCATCTATCTCAGTTGAGTAGACAATGCAGACAGCATGCCGACAACACCTCCTCATTATTGAGCAGCCGATTTGGGGGGGGATAATTGAGGTGGATGGGGGTCATGCGGTAATGGATAGCTTGCCAGTTGATGCAGGAGTTCCTTGCTGGGTATGGACAGACAATTTGAAACTTCAACTTTGAGGCCAAATATTAATTTAGGTGTAAATCCATCTATTGGTTGTTACGTGTCTGCTTGTGGCTAGCAAATCACCTAAGGGCCGCAAAAAGCGGCATCTTCACACACACAAAAAAAAACAAAGTAAGGAAGTCGGTCAAGCCCAACTGTTGTATATTCACTACCGGAGAAAGTTTGTGCTCAGTAACAAACACTCTTTTGCTTATAACCCGACTACCGTTTACATTTGTAATGATTTTTTCACTAAACTTTAAAGCCGATTGTAAGACTCAGTTGTCTAAAACCATTAGGATAATAGATGAAGTCGCTGGGCAGTAGGTCAAATTTGATCTATGATCTTTTTATACCCTGTTCCCATTGAAAATGGGAAAAGGTGGATCATGAAGTTGTGCGAATGTATGTAACAGGGAGAAGGAAACATTTCCGACCCCATAAAGTATATATATTCTTGATCAGCATGAACAGCCGAGTCGATATAGCCATGTCCGTCTGTCCGTCCGTCCGTCCGTCTGTCCGTCTGTCTGTCTGTATGAACGCGTCGATCTCAGAGACTATAAGAGATAGAGACACAAATTTTTGCATGAAGGTAGACTTATGCTGTACGCAGATCATGTTTATTTCAGATTTGGAAAATTCCACCCCGTCCCCCTTTTATCCCCAAAAAACCAAGACCTCCTCTAGCCATCCTAGACCTAAAATACAACGGAGGTTTAAGCGAAACAGTTGAGCTATTTTGTGGTCGGGAAACTCGACTGCAGCGCCCTTACTTGTTAAAGGTTTGTGCAAAAGTATGTAACAGCCAGAAGGAATCATCTCCGACCCTTTAAAGTATATACATATATTCTTGATCAGCATCAACAGCCGTGTCGATATAGCCATGTCCGTCTGTCAGTCTGTCCGTCTGTCTGTCCGTATGAACGCTTAGAGGTTTGAGATATATGCTTCTTATGTCTGCAGGCAAATCAAGATTATTTTCAATTTTGGCCACGCCCCTCCCGCCCCCGCAGTTGGAAAAAAAGCATGGTATCTCCCACAGTTGTGAAGATAGATAGTTCGTACCTTCTAGACATATTTAGTAATCAGGATAATCCAATGGTTAAGATGGGATGAACAATTGTCGAGTTATGATCAAAAGACTGTTCGCTGCTGCGGCGCAGTAGCAGCGCTGCTTTTAGCTGGTACTGCAGCATCAAAAAATATGCTGAGCGTATAATATCGTTGGTTGATCGGGCTTGACTGACATTCTTTCTTGTTTGATTTAAGTTTTAGCGATCCTCAGCACAGCAGTTCAAAAGCTTTGACAAGATTTTATCTAAATTGAACAAGAATTTCCTTTAGTACAAAAATTTTATCAATTAGTTCAGTTAAAGGAATCGAAACTAAAGCAAACTATGACATCTAGAATCAATCGTTCGGTTAAACTTGTCAGGCTTGAGAGAAAATAAAAATTGTGATAATTAACATCTTCCTTTTTCGATTCCCCCCCTCTTGCCTACGGCTCCCTAGATTTCTGACACTTTAGAACAGACAATCCTTACCTATTGGTAATTATAAGGTTATACTTAGGTTCAAGAATGCTGTCCCTAAAGGGTTACCTTTAACTATGGTCAATACGCCTCCCTTGATTACAAGCTGCAGGCGCTTCGATTGATGGCTTTCTGTGTCAGCGCTGCAGCTGCATAATGAATATAATAATAATAATAGTAATAATAATGGAGAATTAATCGCCGCTCGTGTTACCATATGCGATGCCATGCACATGTATGCCATGGTCAACACACACACACACACACACAGAGAAACGCTCATCAAGTGTTTTTTCTAGTTCTGTTAGCCAAGTGACAACTCAAAGTTACTTGATGTGCCAACATTTGTAGTCTTTCAAGCGGTTGCCAGTTGGCTGATTTCCTAACAGTTATCAACAGGCAGCCTAGACAGACTATCAAATTGGAGCAATCAGTCAGAGTTCAATGCGACGCATTGGCGATTGTCCCTTTGGCCAGTTCCTTAACCTCGCTCGTTGGCAAACGAATCAAGATTTATGCAAATGTTGCATAAATTTGGATCAAAATGTGTTTTGTCATGCCAATGCCCATTGATTGAATTCTTCTTCAGAAATCCAATCGATTTGCTGCTGCTGGCCAAACAATTGAGTGAGCGGTGGTGGCACTTGAAAAATACTAAACGATGAAGACGACGTGACGGTTTTATTTATAGTTCACTTCTGATTGCGGTGGCTTTTGATATTTAAATGAGAATTCGTTTAGGTGGTTGCCATGTGCCCACCGCCAGTCACTACTCTGCCTTGACTTATGGTTTGCCCATGAATTCATCAAATCGGACGGACGGTCTAAAACAAAAGACTTAGGCGACAAACTCCGATAAAGCACAAATAAACAACGAAAAGCAACAACAACAACTGCGAGACAGGCGAAAATTTAAACGCCAGAAACCTTAATCTCAATGAGGCATTGCAAAATTGTGTTGCAAACGAATGGAAGATGCTAATTTTTCAAGCCACAACGCCTACCCGAAGACTGCATTTGGCAAAAGAAAAAACCAATTTTTTTTTAACTTTTGTGCAAAACAATGCTAGTTGTTTGAAGATGCAACCCGCAAAAGGGGAAAAGTAGGCATTTCTGAGGCAAAGCGAATTTTTGATTCCCTTTTACGTTTGAATTTTTGCTCATGTTGGTGGCATTACTAAGGCCTTATATAAAAAGGCCTCAATAAAGTATTGAATAAATATAATGAAATTGATATTTTCCATTCATAAAATGATCCACATTTGAACACTGTATAATGGCAGTTGTAATTTATTGATTCATATGAAAGATGCAGCCAATTTTGTGATTTTATGTAAATTTAGTTTAATATCGGCTATGCTCTAAAAGTTTTTTAAAAAGTTGTAAGACTTTTGAGAGGTGTCTGAGAGAACCCTTACGGATAGACGATTAAAAGACAATCTCTAAGCAATCCAGTGATTTAAGAGCGGCTTTTAAGCATTCCTTCCGAGACACTGAGCTGTCCAGCGATTTCAGAGCGACTTTTAAGCATTCCTTCAAAGACTTACAACAGTTCAGCATATTTTGAGCGACTTCTGAATGCCTCCCAAGCGTATTTCAACGACTCCCAGCGTTTCTGTTCACTTCAAAGCGACCTCTAATCAACTTTTGAATAAAAACTTTTCAGTGACTTCCTTCTAAAACTGATTGTCTAGAATGTTGTAAGCTTTGACAAAACTCGAAAGCGACTTCTTCTCTCTAAGCGTTTTCTATAAACTTAAGCGACCCTCGATAGGCATTTAAGTGAAGACTTTTGAGTGTTGAAGAGATAATAACTAAGTTGTAAGCGTTTTTGACTTAAATGCTAGTACTGCAGATTGCATTTGGCTTTAAACTTTATGTCCCAACTACAAGCCACAATAGCCAAGACAATGAGAGAAGCTCATGCTTGTATTTCTAGGCTGGATAAGGCAAATATTTATATTTTATTTGAAACAAGGAGGAAAGTTGGATATATTCTTTTTACCCCCCAAAGTTTGCTTTAAGGTGAGTGAGGTGCTGCCCATAGCAGTTGCGGCCAGTGCTGCCCAGCTTTATTGTTTGATTTCCTTAGAAAGAGGAGAGAAATTTCTATGAAAGATCTGACCTCTTTTATAATTTGTAGCAAATAGTGAAAATAGACTTCATCAGCCTGCAAATATAAGAAGCTTATGTCCCATACATGTAGAACCACTATCTCTTACAAACGAACTAGGAGGTTGATGTAGATCCAGAATGGGTCTTTTTCCTGCTGCTAAATACTTTTGCATTAGATGTATATACCATGTGTATCTACGGTTTAGAGTTTTTTACCTTTCGACTTCTCCAAGAAGTGAAAAACATAATTCAAATTGTTTAAGCACGAAACTGCACGCCCTGAACACGAATACACAGATAAACAGACTTTAGTTATAAGATCAAGGTAGTTAAGGTATTCGTCGGAGCTAGTGCACATTCATGTCAAATGAATGATTCAGCACCAATTTTTCGACATACTCAAGCACGTATGTCCAGAAAATTGTTCTTGAAGTTGATTTAATTAATAACCTCCCACACTGCACTTATTGCTGCTCTGTTGTCTACGAACCACGCATCCATCTTTTCTTCGGAGCGAGACTACAAGCCTCTAAGACTTTTGAGAAGGTTTGGTTCTGTAGTCGAGGTTTGGTTCGGTAATCGATTCATTCCAGTCTAAGCTTTTTACTTAACATCTCTGCGTCTTCATCGCGTCTTCTAATGAAATTACAATCTATTATTTGTTGTCAGAAGTTTTCTAGAAGATTTTACATTACTTCGTATAACCGTTCGAACTTTGAACCTAATTAGGAGGACTTTATATGTGAAGTGACTAGAACAATGTTTGCTAATAGATTTTAGGGAAGGAAAGTCTTACGCATTAAATATACTTGGCCATGAACATTCGGTTTACAAACTATCCACATTTGTCAACTAATCTAGCAGCCTAGCCTACAAAGGCATTTGCCTTTGCCTTCGAAGTGAAACAGTGAGATTTACTTAGTTACTCTTGCTAAGTAAGTTGTTCAGTAACTTTTTCAGGTATTTCTTTATTAACTAGTCCAGAGTCCTGATCAGTGAATGTTCAGTGAGAAATCTGAGAGATGTTTATTGTCTATTCACTCCACTGAAGTAGAGAGCAACTGAACTAATGAACAGCTGCGCAATTTGAGTAAGTTGAATTACGTTGAAAAAATAGAAGAAGTGAACATGTAAAGTGAAATGATCAAGGCTGATACGACACTACTTACGCCTGAGATAGAACATTGAAACAGACGGACGGATAGTTGAACCACAAATGTATAACACTTAGACATAAGTAGGGTGGTGCGGTCGTGTACTGCAAATGCTGGCCAGACCCGCGCGATTCCAACCTAATATTTTGAATTGCACAGCTTTAATGAAACTGTAACAATATCAGAATTTAAACTTCATTCATTTATCGGGAGTTGCCATACCAAAATTCCTTCTCAACTAATATAAAAACTACAAATTCCTAGATCCAACGGCTTATGCCATGGATCGTTGATCACATAATACATTCCATCCATCACTCAATACATTTAGACATAATAAATATTAAGTGCTTGGTAATTGGTGACTCGTAACTTCTCTTAATTGAAATCCAATTCGAACTTCAAAGTTTCCTTTTTGCATATTTTCGAAAATTAATTTGCATATTTTTCTCCTCTGGCTCGTTTGTCGTCTTATCCTCCTTCATCAGCATGCCATGTTACCCCTTTGGTGCAGGCTTTAACCGAAAAGGTCAAATGTGTCGGAGATGATGCAACAAGTTGCAAGTGGCTTCTTCTTCTTCTTTTTCTTTGTCGGTTTTTGGTCTTTTGTCAAAGCGGATGAGTTTTTCATTTGGCTCATAATTAGTTGTGGTTGACGCTTGCCACTTGACACCCTTTTTTTTTTAAGAATTGCCCCACTGGCCATTGAGTTGGTTAAGTTAACGGCTCGGTGCACCCATCCACCCACTTTCAAACCTTTAATTAGTTGCAGGCCAAAGCGACATTTTGCAATGACGATTGCGCCAAGTTGGTGGCAAAAGGCGGAGGGTAATTAAGGCGCCTGCATTGTCCACTGAACTCCACTAATGCCATATCATTATTGGGAATAAAAACGCTATGGCAGTGGGTTAATGTTAATGGCCGAAGCATTAGGCTCGATTTGTTGTTGGTTTTTTCTGTTGCATTAATTGAGGCTTTGGAATCTGGAGGCTATGTAGAAAGCGCGTCTCCAATAAAAAGTACATAAATGCGTCCTAAATGAAGGCAAAAGAATATGTTTGTAAGACAGTGGGTTTTTATGGTTACAAGTTAGTTGCAAGTGTTGAATGCGGAACAAATTTGTGACATGCTCTCAAATCTGCTGGCTAACGGGAGCGGCTAAAGCTCAGTCTAACAATTTGCATCTTTTATTCAAAATTCCTTTGAAATTCTTTTCATTTTCAAATCATTTCCCTCGAAAATTTCGAACTACCAAAGACCAGTGGCTAATTGCTTTATTTTATGCATCAAATTTTTATTACAAACACTTTAAGCTAAGGCCCTTAAAACATCACTTATTACCTGACACAAATAGTATTATTAAATTATTGATTATTAAATGAATGAGCATAAATTAGCCTACACAAAAACCCGAGACACATGATAAAGCACCACACACAAAGCAACCTCCATTGGGGCTAGTAAATAAGTTATAAACATTTAAGGGTCATAATTAGGTGTAAGCTATTAACTGAGAATATGATCAAGTCAGTTGATGGAAACGCCTTTTGATGTGAGAACAAGTTAAAATATATGCAAATCGTTTAAACTCTGAATCGAAACCCCTGCCCTTGAGCGCATCTTCATGGCTGGCAGCTGGCAACTTGGCACTTGATGTACCGCAGTTCCGCTGTAATCTTGAGCAAAGGTTGTGTTTTTTTTTTATTTTTCATATTTCTTGTTTGGAGAACGCATTGGAGTTTTGATTGACCTTGGGGCAGCGATGAAGCTCGTTGACCATCATCAATGAGAAGCAGAAGCCGTTGACTAAAATAGAATGGTCAGACATTGAACGTGCTTTTGTAATTGCAAAAACCAAACCAAAGCGAAGCAACTAATTAGGCATGCATATCAAGAGCTGCCACAAGCTAATCCCGCCCAGCACCAGTGAAGCGGCAATGGCTCGACTTACCCACTCACTCACTCACTCACTGACTTTGTTTTTATTAATTTTAGTTGTTTATCCCACAGCAATTTCACCACTTTCGCTCTCATCTCTCTCTCTCTCTCTCCCGCTTCCACTGTGAAATTTTAATAAAATTTAAATCCAAACCGAGGAAAAACCAGTTTTCATGTTCATAAATTCGGTTTGCTTTTACATGGAAAACCAATTGCAGCTCACAAACTGAAGGAAAAGAAGAACTTGCTGCTGTGCATTTAGTGCATTCGCTTTTGCAGCTTAAGTTGATGTTTTTTTTCTCTTTCGTTTTTGTGTCTCCCGAGTGCCATTGAAATGAAAATGGTTGAAGGAGGGAGGGGGGATGGGAGGTCCCAAAACGACTTTGCGGCTTGTTGCCAGTTGTGTGTATATAAAACCCCATGTACATTTGAGTGTCTGCTGACAAGTGCCACTTGGCCTGGTCTCACACATGGCAGCAATTGTCAGAACTTGGTAGGGATGATGATTTAGTTGAACAAATGGCAAACACTGGCGAGATTCGCCTTTAAATGTGTAAAAGATTTCAATGTAAGCAACCAACTTAAACGAACTTGAAGGCGGCCTTCCTTTTACATCACTTGACATTGTGCGTTAGATGAAAGATTTGTTAGCAACTCAACATAAAACATGAAATATGTCTGCACATTGTAAAGGTATTTCAAGACCACAAAGATCTCTTAGAGTAGTATATATGGGAATGATATGACAACAAACTGAAGAACAGGGCAGGATTTGAAGCGTATTTTGTGAGGGATATCCATACATCCCTTACAATAGAGCAACGCTAAGATTATAGACACAGCTCTAGCTGAGATAGATGAGATTTAAGTAATGAAAGATTAAAAATAAAAGGAGGGTTCGTAGCAAGAGCTTTTCAAAAAAAATACTCAGAAAACAAGAAAGAAGCAACAAAATTTTACGCTCAGCATACATTTTGTTGCTGCAGTAGCAGCTGAAAGCAGCGCTGCATCAGCGAACAGTCTATTAATCATAACTCGACAACCTTTCTTCTGACCTTCACCATTCCTTTGGCGGATTGATAAATAATACTGATTACTAAATATGTCCAGAATAAACGAACCCTCTATCTTCAAAACTGTGGGAGATATGATGTTTTCCCTAAATTGCGAAGGCGGGTGGGGGCGTGGCCAAAATTGAAAATAATCTTAATCTGCCTAAGAAGCATATGTCCCATACATGTCAAGCCTCTATCTCTTACCATCTCAGATCTATGCGTTCAAACGGACAGACGGACATGGCTATATCGACTCGGCTGTTGATGCTGATCAAGAATACTATATATATATTTTATGTCGGTCGGAGATACTTCCTTCAGGCTGTTACATACTTTTGCACAAACTTATAATACTTATAAAAACTTATTAAAAGCATTTCAATCTTGGATAAGTGTTATTTTACTGTGGTAAGACACAAAATTCTTGATACAAGCCTGCATGTTTGACTCTGCATTTCGTGATACAGTGGACACTTAAGACCTAAGCTCGATTTCATCTTCAATTATTTACTCCACTCTTATGTGAGTGTATGAACATGACCCTCTTTTACTCCCCTGATTAAACCACTTGATATGACTGACTGGGGTAATGTCTTTCATTCACACTTTATTATCCATATTGTATCATAAATACCAAACTTTTTTTTTTTTTTTTTTTTGGTAGCCCAAGGTCAATTTCTGAAACAAAGTCGCTGATGAGAGGCAACGACATCGACATCGACATCACACACACTTGACAATTCATTTGGTTTAACTGGTAGCTGAAAGCCAAAGACCCAAACCGTGTTTGTGTGACTGTGTCATGTGTCATAATTGAAATGCAGTTCACAGTGGCAACAGGTGTAATTTATGGGCTGAACTTGAAAATTGAGAAATGAGCGCTCTCAAACGCCGGCCGGACGTCCGCGTTTTTGGGTCAAACTTTGTGGGCCAATTAAATTGTATTGTATTGCCAACAAGAAGAAAAAACCTACATTTTCGGCTGTCAATTAGTGCAGCTTTTTGATTTGATTTGAGTGCAGTTTGCCTTTTGTTTGGGTAAGTCTGTGTGTCTGTCAGCGGGTTAATGTCTTGGAAACTGGTTTATGTGTGTCTGCGCTTTTTATGCTAATGCCCGACGCTCGTTTGTGGCTCTTTATGATGAAAATTAGCCCCAGTCATAGAGCGACGGGGCATTGGGTTCAAGACGGAACAATTAAAACCATTTAAATCAATTGAAAGTTGGCTGTATCGATGTCACCGGATGCCCTGAACTTGAAAATGGAAAAAAGCAGAAATATGTTGAATTAATTTGCACGCGCTGGAACTAGTTTCCCAAGCGGCGCTTAATTAGGCAGAGGCTGGACCAATTTCAAGTAATTCGCTTCATTTGTCAAGTGCCACAGGCAAATGAAGAATGATCATCAGATAAGCTTCCCAACAAGTTTGAAGAATTCATGTTTAGTATTTATTTTTTTTGTTTTTATTTATTTCAAATATTTGTTTAATATTTTCGACTGAAACGTGTTTTTCGCTTGTGTTTATTTCGCGTGTGTGGTATTATTCTATGTTTATTAGTTGTCTTTTTCGAGTCCGGCCAATTCCGGTTCGACGAACCTTTCACTTATTGGAGCGCTGTTTAAATGAGTTTGCGTGTGGAAAATTCGTTTACCACAATTAGCAGTTGAGGTTGGAGAATTTGTGCAAGTTGCATGTTTGCATAGTTTGGCGCTATTGAACTGCTACAACCACATAATTAAATTAGAATATTTATTTGAATGCTGTTCAATTTTAATTTTGTTTGCCAATGACCGCATTCATTTATTAATTATTTAAGTGTGATGATGTCTCATTATATTCGAGTCAAAGTAACACCCACCCAGACAATGGCCATAAGCTCGTAACTATTTATAGATAATTGTTTGGAGATGCGCGAAGCGTATCGTCGATTATGGCACAACTTGTGAGGATGATATATGACCAAATGGCATAGGCTTAAAATCAATTGGATCTCTGGTTGATTCATTCATTCACTTTATGGTTTGATGTGGCAGCCACCACACCCTGTGTTTTTAAGTAAACGCCCCTCCAGTTTTCACTAACCGCCCACAACAGCTGTGCACAGCAGACAACATCCCAAAGACAAACTGTCTATAAATACTTTTCCAACATATGTTTAAAAGATGAAAAGATCGAGTGATAAAAGTGTATGGAATTTCCCAACACAACATAGCCTGTGTGTGCGATCGTGACTAGACAGTATGCAGGAACCTTAGGCACAAATTCAACCACTAAGATCTAAGTATACAATGATGGCGGGAGATGGGGCGGGAAAAATAGCAGATCTAGCACAGAGACCCTTAATAGATTAGCCAGACTTTTCAGTTAAAGTAATTCATGACTTATAGCTAATGTTGGGATGAATACTGAGAGATGACAAACGGAAAAATGTTTTACAAGTACACCAAATATTGGCTGACTATTTAAGAATAATAAATCCAGGGCTACACCAACTGCTATGCAAAGTTATGAAAGCGCACATCGTGAAATGAACTTAAAAAGAATACTAATCCGATTTCCGTTTAATGGTAAGACTTAATTTATTATACAATATTGACTACAAAGCAATCCTAATTTTTTATTAAGATTCAGAATTGGATTGAATAGGATTACATAATATTAGATAAAGTTAAAAGGACTTAAATTTTATGTTCGAAACTCTCCCAAAAGGAAGATGTATTTCGAAAAACTTTCTTAAGTTAAGTCCGGATATAATATTGAAGAAATATGGCGACAGCTAATTTGCATCTTTAAGAAAACTTTCTCAAAAATAGCAAAATTTCTTTCGAACTTCTTCGAAAAATATAATAAATAATATAATTTTTTTTTTGAAATATTTTTCCCTAATATTTTGAATTTTTTTACAACACTTTATGCAATTCTCAAGTATGAATTCAACTTTTATTCGGCCTGCCGACTGCTAAACACTCACATCGTGATTTACAGTGATCCAAGCGAGTGCTTGATAGTCGATTGCGCTAAGATGCCTTAAGTGTTGAAGTTTCCCCGAGGTCCCCTTTTCAAATCCCAGACAAGGTAAAGTTAAGAATAAATGTATCATCAATTTTTATGTATTTTTCAAAGAGTAGATTTTAGTGAACAAACAGATAGACAATATGAAAGCATGATTTCATTTAAGAGATTATGCGTCTTCCTCTTCTCCTTTTACTTCCTTCAGTCCCTCACCTCTCGAATACCTAGAAAATATTCTTTCTTTTCTAAAATCCAAGAAATTCTTATTCTAAAAGTAAGAAAATATATTTTGACTTTTAAAACAAGAAATCTTGAATTATGAAAGAAGTTGATTGATTTGGAAAAGTCTCTATGATATTATTTTTCTATAATATATTTTAAAACGTCTTTGACTTCTTTTTTGTAGGCGAATTTCTAAATTTTGTGGCGATTGTTTGTTTATTTGTTATTGTATGTACTAAGACTGCTTTTCTGACCTAACTTTTCTATGGCTTTCAAATAAATACAGAGTTTGGAGACGATTCCATTGAAAACAAAAAAAAAAAAGGTTTTTCGACCGATCGTTTCTTTGGCAGATATATGTCAACCGATCCGTCCAGTTCTGATAAATGAGCAGGGCTGAATCATCTTTGAGCTGCACTATATAGGGCTTATAAGTAAAATTTCCATAAGTCGCATTGTTTATTAAGGGTCATCAAAGCTTTAATAATGAACATAAGTATGCGTCAATATATTAAACGACATGTATGTTTATAGAATCTTACTGCAAGTAAGAATCTTGACCCGGTCAAGTCATTCAAGTTTTCTGGAAACCTTTGGCACATGCTTCATAAACCCGACCACAACAAGTTCCGTAATTTCGTACCCCTGAACGAACCCGAACCGATTTTTAAGATATTTGCAATTAAAATAATCTATTAATTAGTAAGAAGACAAAATCATTTGAGGATTTTTGAAGCTTAGCAAAAATTACTACAATCCCACTTAGTTTTTGCATTGAAAACTTCCCCAAACTCTTTTCCCTCAGTGTAAAGTTATCCCTCTTCCCTGTGGTTCAAACTAAAAATGCGATACAAAATTTCAAAATAATGCGTCTTCAAAGTCGCATCTTTCGTAAGAAGTGCAGAATGGTCATTTGTCATCTGCAAGCAATAAAGCGCAACAAGCTTTCGCGAATTCCAAATACCCATTAATCTAACTTTAACTGCATATACGCACACACACACACACATGACTTTCGTCATCGGCCGCATGTCGCCTGACCACAAACTCAAAAGAAAAAAAATTTCAAAATTATTTAATTTGAACTTTTGTTTAGTTTGTGTGTTTTAACTGGTTTTGTTGCCTATTAATTGTGAATTTTGCATCATCAACGCCACCGCCGCCGCTGCCACCGCCGCCCCCGCTCTCACTTAAACTTGGTGATAGAAAACTTGTTATGGGTTTTTGATTAGGTTGCAAATTAAACCAAATGAACCAGAAAGAACTGCGGTAGTTGAGAAGTTTTTAAATTTTATGCGCGGCTCATAAAAATGCCAGACACCTATCCCCAAATTCGGAGGGGGGGTGGGCAGGGAGAATGTTCTCAAATTGGAAATTGTCATTGATAATTTATTTGCTTTATTTCTATTCGCAAAAGGAGTCGGTGCTAATGAATTATTTCATCCAGCTGGTCACAAGCGATTTTGCTAAAATGGTGTTGAGGTTTTGATTATTTTGGCTTATCTAATTTATGCAAGATTCATATCAGCCTAATGACGCCCAAAGGGTGACGACGGCACCACGATTTGTGCTGTATAATTTGTTTAATTGTTCATTTATGTTGTGTAATTAGTTGGATGTTAATGCTTGCTTACCTTTTGGTGTAATTTGTATGGTGGAAATGTCAGTTGGCAAAAGGTTTTATACAGTTGTCACATGGATTGGCTAAAAACAATTGCATTAATTATTAAAAACTTGAATGCAAAAAGTCAAACGGTCAACGAACATAAATTGATTAAAATTGCAACAACCAACAACAACAAAAACACGGTCCAAGTTTGTTTAACAACAACAACAACAGCGAAGCTCAAATATTGCATAGGCAGCAGCAGTTGGCGGGCAGGTTGAAAGAAGATGAGCCAAAAGCAAGACTTATGCAATTTCTTTTTGTTTATTTCCAATTTCTGCTTCTCTTTTACTCCTTTTTTCTTAATTTTTCTTTCTTCGGCGTGCGGCACATTTTCACAGTTTTGCAGTTGGCGGCGGGGAAGGGGCTGGGGCAGGGGGAGACGGCGGAGGCATTGCGCGAAATTGTGCCAGTAAAATTTGCCTAAGTAAATATTATTGTATGCACCTTGGTGTTGCTGCTGCTGCTGCCGTTTGCAGAAGATGCAGCCAACAGCCACAGCACTTGCTATGATACGAAATCTGCAGTTGCAGTCGGAGTCTGCACGTAGCCCGCGAAACAAAACCGACAAACCGATCCAAATCAAGCGACCAAAACGACAACCGACGCGTACGACGGGCTGAAAGAAACTGAACTGAACCGAAAAGACAAGGCAAGTGGTCTGAAGCTGAAGCGGCGACGGTGACGACGACGACGACAGCGATCGTTTGGCGTTCAATTGAACGCTCAAGCACAGCTGCTCGATGAGGCGAAAAGAGTTGCCTACTTTTAGGCTGCTCGGCGAAATGCTGAAATGAGAGCCCATGCCAAAGTCTGTGTAAACACACTTGGCTTGTCTTGAATTCAGCTTAACTCATTGATATGTTTGTTAATATCAGATAAATGTTTTTCACAAATTCTCGGGAAGAACACAATTCGTTGTGTTTAATGTAGAGATAGGCGTATGCCGCACATGTGTAGGGTTGTTATCGACAAGCTACTCCTAAATAATGCAACGCCTTAAATATACTAAAATATAGTAAAATTAATAATCAAACCCATGAACTCAAATGTACTGATGTGAGTTAAAGAAAAAGATGGAAGGAAATGTTAAATCGAATTGCGTCTAGACGCACAGAATTTTCACAGCCAGCAGAA
This sequence comes from Lordiphosa andalusiaca, assembly GCA_035044965.1. Classification (NCBI taxonomy): domain Eukaryota; kingdom Metazoa; phylum Arthropoda; class Insecta; order Diptera; family Drosophilidae; genus Lordiphosa; species Lordiphosa andalusiaca. The sequence continues at coordinate 6,587,437 of JAWNNM010000227.1, forward strand.
TGCAAACACCATGCTTCTAACAATTCTGGTTTGTAATGAAAAAGAGTTTCATAATTCTTAAAGATAACTTTGTCATTCATCCCATCTTTATTAAACTATCGATAAGTTATGCTGGTTGCTAAATATCTCCAAAAGTTACGAATCTTTTACTTATCTAAACTTAATAAGGTAATTTTAAGCACTCGAGCTGATTTGTATTTCAGTTCAAGAACTGAAATGGCAATTTGCTTTAGTAGTAGGTTGGGTTTATCAAGTTTGGTTATGAAATCGAACTATAATTTAAGAAAGTTTATACTTATCTGGAGTCACTTCTTAACTACACCAGCCAACATGGTCTAGTATATTGAAAGGTTGGTGGATTTTATAGATCATTTTCGTGTGCTTATAATCTTACAATCAGAATCTCTTTTCGGAAATGGTCCATAACTTCTACATTTTTGTTAATTAAAGCATAAAGCGACTGTAAGTGTATATGTTGAGCTGTTTTTGTGCTCGTTTGATATTTTCCTAAAGTACTTTTTCTTAGCTTTAAAATGATCAAACCAAAAGATTTTAGCGGTTTTTTAAAGCGAAGATATACCATTTTGACTTCAAGATCGCCATATTTTCTACCGCCCATAGATTTGCAATGAATATTATTGATAATGAGAATTCTATAAAACTAAAGTGATTTTGCCATGCATATTTTTAGGCAGTAGACAATTAAATAATTTTGAACAATTGTATTTTAAATGGTATATCTTCACTAAAAAAAAATCGCAGAATTGTTTGGAATAGTTTGTTTTAAAGATAAGAAGTAATAATTTACCATAATATCAAAGAGAGTTAAAGCAATGTTATTGCTTTCCCATAAAACATGTGTAAAATGGGTCAAAACTGGCGTTTAAAGCTACTTGAAGCTCAAATTAGCATAGACATGATGTACAGATCTCGAAAGGAGATTCGTGTTCATTACACGGAAATCATCTAGAGTCAGCAATTACCCTTCATATGTGAATACCCTTCAATGTGAAACTTGGAATTTACAAAGTTTTTTCGTCAGCACAGCACACTAATGAAATATCGAAAGTCCACATTGAAATTCCCATTTGTCGTTCACTTGTATGGCTGTTACTTAACGTTGTGAGCTTTAAGTAACAAGTAACTAGCATTATATAGCAGAGAAAGTGGGATGTTAAAAGAGGGATGTAATCATCAGATATTTCTTCAATTCAATAAATATAAAACTTTACTCAATTCCCCCACATTAACATCTGTTATAACGGCTATCTTGCCTTAGCTGACTTCAAATGTTGCTTAAATTAAACCATTAAATCCCCTAGACCTGCCCTAAACTAAGCTTTCCATTACGGTTGACAGTTTCAAATGAATACATTTGATATTTTCCATTAAGTCAGACAATTTCCGAATTTATATTTGATTTTATATGACATCTGCCACGCACACACACACACACACACACACAAAAGATCGTAAAAGTTTCCACGGAGGGCGCGAACTTGCTTGACTTGTTTGTTGCAATTTTAAGGAACGCCCCGAAAGTATGCTTTAAATAAAGGGCGCATCGTCTCGCCGAATTACCGCACAAACAGACGCGGCCATAAAAAATGGGCAACCACACCCGCCCGAAAGGCATCCATTGTGGCGCGGCGGCAGCAGCAGCAGCAGCATTGACGTCACTTAATTATGATCCCGCGTGGGGATGGGGGAGAAATTGGAGAGGAAATGCAATATACAATACACTTCCTGTTCTGCATAAAATCCAGCGTAATAGCCCGTAAAACAAAACGACAGCCAAATGGGCCACATTATGAGTGGCAGGCTAAGTGAATTCGTCTTTAAAGTAATTAAAAGGCCATGCAGCTGTCATAAATCCAGAAATGTTGCACGTGTTTTTGATTCAATTAGTTGACCTTGCTGAGGTGTTCCTTCTTAAGAGCTTATGTCATCGGGCGATGCGCATGGCTTCCTTTTCCTTTAATGCCGAGCCCAAAAGCCTGCAGCGAACGTTAAATATGAAATCCTATTTATTTGCCAATTTTACATTCGAGTGCACAGTCAAGAAGGACTTCCATGTCAGTGACGTCAGCCCGCCTAGGCGCCAGGCCAGAAGCCAAAAACTATTCACACCGACGGCGCGCACACAGCCAAACACACACACGAACACACACACACACACACACTCACACAGGAGCAGAGGCTAAGACTTTCTTATAAAAAACGCATAATTTCATTACCAAAGCTCGACGTTTGTTTTCAATGATGTCATATGGTCGTTGCGCTAGCCGGAAGTTGCAAAGGAAAAAGTCCTTTGGCAACGCAGGCGCACCTCAAATGCCAGCCGCTCGCTCTCTTTGCGCAGTGACGTCACGACTCTCTTAAACGAAATCCGCTGAACGAATATCACCAACGTTGGCAGCAGCAGCTGTTGTTATGATGTGACTTGTGACTTAGTTGCTTCATTTGTACAAATATTTATCTTAAAGTGGCTTTCCCGCCAGGATAATGACCTCCCTTGGCTTTGATTCCCATATTGAGTTACTGGGCAAAAAAACAAAACTTTCCAGTATGTGTATTTGCTTTGGCCCGCAGCTGAGGAGTTGGGCGGGAGGGGGGCATAGGGATGTGTAATGTAATGCAAACATTGTGCAAATTTTCTTTGTCAATTTGCCATTTCCTCCCCCATGGCTATTAGTGGCCAAACAAACAACAACTTGAAATTCGATTGACATTGACGTAAATACAAATCAAACACACAAGGCACAGAAAAGCTGGCATCAAAATGTAAAATGGGTTTTTCACTCTGCCTGCATAACAAATTTATGGCCGGAAGTGATTTTCACTGAAATCCAATCAATAAAAAATTATGCTACTGCTAAAAATAAAAGCAAAAGCGAAACGCGAACAGCAGGAGTTGAGTTTTTCGCATAATAGTAACAGCGGCGGCAAAAGGAGGCTGCCCAAAAGTAGGCAATGATAAAATTCCAGCGTGCGTGCGAGAGTGGCTGTGTATGGGTGTATGGGTGGGTGTGTGTGTGTGTGTGTGTGTGAAGTGGCAATCTGTTGTAAAGCGCTGAAAAATGGCCGCAAAATTTATGACGCGTTTTGGTTATGCTGTTTGTAGGAGTGTAAGTACATTTGCTGCGTAGAAGCGTACCCACAGTCTATGTTTGCTCAATTTATGCTCCATATGCCCTCAATTTTTATGACTTGGCGTTTATTAGGCACTGAACAAGGAGTGGAGAGTAATCAATGGTATCGACAAATGTGGTTAATAACAGTAAAAATTGTAGTTAGTGGCTTAGTTGGAAAACTATAAAACTAAGTTTCTATACTTGCGACATGCAGCATGGGTGTAAAGCCTTGGGGGAGTTCCTATGTTCCAAGGTATTTAGTACTTGCATCTAACTCGCGTAGACTTACAAAAGCTTACAACAATAACACAATTTAGTTTGTTATAGTTAAAATGCTTCATCCTGTAGGGATTTTCATTGATTGGAGTTTAAAGTTGCAAAAAAAAGGCTTTCTGCACAAGTTTGGGAATGGTTTTAGGCGAAAATATGCGGGTTAGAACAAATCGGTACCAAATTTTTATTGTTTAGTTAAAGAGACAGTTACCACTGTTTAATATTATACGTAAGCATATTAAACAGTGGTAACCCCAAACATTTTTTACCAAAAAACTTATTTTGAAAACTTAACTTATGAATAATTGCAAGCCTGCAGTTTCAAGTTTCGGCTGGAGAACGTGTTATGTTTTCTGATAACTTTATACAAAGCAGGCTGGTAGATCGTACATATGTTTCAAGAAGCACCAACGTCTTTCATCAGCAATCTTTGGCTGCCCTCTGTCAATCCAGCAGCCTTCTCTCCATGCCATTCATGCCATAACTGCTTGGCCAGGCAGTCACATCCCGCCAGAGCTTTTCTATGTTGTGTGTGGAAGTGAAGTTGATTTTTATATTCTGTATATAGAGTATTATAAGTTTGTAACAAACAGGAAGCATCTCCGACCCTATAAATTATATATATTCTTGATCAGCATCGACAGCCAATAAGCCGTAATGTCTGTCTGTCTGTCCGTTTGAACGCACAGATCTCAAAGAAGGTAAGAGATAGAGGTTTGACATGTATGAGACATATGCTTCTTATGTCTGCAGGCAGCTCAAGTATATTTTCAATTTTGGCCACGCCTCCACAATTTAGAAAAAACATCACATCTTCCACAGTTTTTAAGATAGATGGTTCGTATATTTCAGACATATTTGGTAATAAGGATAACTTATCGATCCGCCAAAGGAGTAGTGAAGATCGGATGAACGGTTGTCGAGTTATAGTCAAAAGACCATTCGCTGCTGCAGCTGAGTAGCAGCGCTGCTTTCAGCTGCTACTGCAGCATCAAAATTTATGCTTAGCTTATAATTTTATTAGCGCAGAGTATCTACTACTTAGCAATAGAGCCACCTTTAGTTGGTATATTTTTCACATTCATTGTGTCATAAAGAAGCCCAATTGGCAAGAAAATCTCTTCTCTTGGTTGCGTTTTGAACATTGAAGTTAGAATTTGGTCAAACATCACAAAATAAGGAATCTTTGTCTTCACATCTTGCTATAGCCGTTCTACATTTTCGGTGTGTTCCTTGTGTTATGAGTTGACAACATTTTAGAGAGCTTTTAAGTTGCTTCCATACTTTTGGGCACAGTTTCCCCTGGAGAATAACATTAAGTTGCCACAAAAAGTCAAACAAAAAGTCATCCCTGCGACCTCCAAAAGGCAAAATGAGTAAAAGTAGGTATCAGCATACTGAATTTAATATTTATTTTATTTTAAAAAACACAAATTTTCAAAATTTTAAATTGGAGCGCCTGGACCTTTGTTTTTAAAAAAATTACTCATACGCCATGTTTACCAAATTAATATTTTTTCAAGGAAATCTTAAGAATATGTTAATTTTTGTCTTCTTTTATAATTCATTATAAACAAACAAGCTGGCAATTTACTTTTTTTCCAAATGTTTTGATATTTTAAACCGGTTTTCCCACCAGATTTGGTTTCAAAAACACAAAACTTATCCAAATAGTATTTGATTTTGAATTCCAACAACTTTTAAATCAAAATAAATCAAATATTTAAATGAAATAGGCTACGTTGCGTATGAGTAATATGTGTGAATAATGCTTATTGTGCAGCAAAAAGCAAGTAAAGACCCGATTTACGACAGCTTAGTTAAATTGAATCAACTTTGGTTCAAACATGTTACTTAATGTGTCCACAGGACCTCCAAATGTGACCCACACGTTTATCCAAATATCTATTGTACCAGAAGTGCTGGCAGAAAACGGGCAACTGGTTTGAGTTCAACGACCAAAATACCTTAAAAAAAGTATCTTCCGTGGCTTTTATTTGTAAATAAATTGAATTATTATAATTATTTGCTCCAAGTGACATGAGGTTGCCAAGGGTTATTGTCCCAACTTTTAGATCATTGAATAATAAATATTTGTTTTTGTTGGCAAAGTGGCTCTTAGGCCACATTGGGTACAAAAGGGTAAAAGGTTGAACATGTCAATTTCAGTCTTATCAGTCAGGCAGAGTGGACCTGTGCTTTCTTCACCACCCCATTAAGATTTGATTGTTTAGCAAACTATTTAAATCAAGCTCAAGTTGATAATTGAAAAATGCCACAGAGAGTAGTAACCTATCTTAACTATGTTTTTGCCCCTCCCCCCTCCATAAGCGGATTATGCTGCTCCTCGCCCAAAAAAGTATGCTTTGCACATTCGCCTTTACACTTGGCATCCCTTGGGAAGTTCTTATGGTAAAAATATTTATTTATATTAAATTTTGAACCAAAACTCCAAGGCAGTGCGGGGGGAGTTCAAGCCATGCGCCATTTGAGATAAATCAACAGAGGAAAGGAAAATGTAAACGAAGCCAGGAAACAATAGAGGAACAACAGCAACAACAATGCAAAAGCATAAAAATAATGGCAAGACAAAAAACACTTGCGGCTAAGCGTGCAATGTAAAATATCAGCAGGAAGCAGGCAACCAGGCAGACAGACAGAGTGCGAGATAGCTAAAAAGAGAGAGAGATGGGAGAGATGGGAGGCAAGTCAAACCAAACCGCGCCAAAGGTTTGTCTGCTAATTTATGGCCACAACTCGCACGCACACACCGACAGAAATATTATTTAGCACGTGCAATTTAGCAAATGAGAGTTTTCCCATAGCTGACGCAGTGACGTCATTTGAAGGCAGGTCCGCTGTAAAAACCAACAACAACAACAGCAGCAACAAAGTCACATGCAACCTGCCGTTTCTAAGTTGCTCTCTTAGCATCCACAAAAGAGCACCGCTCCAGCTGAGTTCGCCGAGTTTGGCGGGAGTATAAAAAGCACAGCGAGCTGGCAAAATGCCTCAGTTCTACAGTGGAAGTGCCGGCGTTTGCAAGCTAAAACCAAAAGCTCGAAAAGCTACAACAGCAAACCAAAATTCATATAATTCATCCAGAGAAAGTTAACAAATCAAACACACACAAAAACACAACACAACATATATATTTTTGTAGTAAATATCAAAATATACAAAAAAATAAAAAAATAGCGAAATTAGAGCAAGAAGTGACAAGTGCGTGACAGAAACCAAATCTCGATTACAAAATGTTAGGCATCAAATAACAACCACAACAACAACAGGCACAAAAACAGCAACAAGGAAATGCTGCCACCTTCATTAAAATAACCGAAGAACAACAACAACAACAACAACAGCCAGCGGCAAAAAGGTAAGAAAAACCAGTGTCAGCAGAATATGTTAATTTAGGGCTAACCTGAACATAAACACACCTCATCTGCACATACTTATAACATAAATATACAAAAAAAAAATATACACACCAGCCAAAAAAGAGCATTAAGCAACAAAAAAAATAAATAAACAAACATTCAACATGAGGCAAGAAAAGCCATCGAATGATGACATATAAAAAAAATGAGAGCAGTTCAAGAAGGCACCAAAAAATAAAGACATGTAAATAAATAATATCCGAGCTCGCAAAAAAATGCGTGGAATTTCAAAAGGAAAATTTATTGATGCATATGAAGAGGTGTACGAAGTGTACGATGTGTACGGGTACACGAATGCCATGCCATGTGTTGTGTATATAAAATGTGTGCATATTCATAACTCTTCGAGTTGATGACCGAATTTAATTGTTGTTGACAACCCACACACACAGATGCATATATATATATATATTGTCCCTGCACTGATCGTATTTGAAAAAAAAGGAAACCCTGCTCAAGCCGTAATATATATGATGATTTGAGTGATTTTTACTCAGTTGGTAAGAGAAACAATTGTGAATTAATGCCAGTGGTTGGCCATTCTAGCAGAAACGTCGATAGAATGTGACACGCTGCATTTGAGACAGCAGACAAAAGCTGTTCATGCGTTGAGCACACTTAACGATCCTGCTGCGGCGGCAGTGATATGTCAAAAAATATTCAAGTACACTCAAAAAAAAAACCAAGAACTTTGTCAATAGTACGGTAAGTACGAAAATACTTGACTCGAGTACAAAATTCTTATATTAAGTACGATTTTTTCCATCACTTGATTTTAAACTGTTTCGGTATGTTTTAAATATATGCAATCATACTTTTACGTTGTAATGCTCTTAACAAGTTAGCTGCCCAGTTACCTACACAAAAAAGAACAACACCTTCTTTCTTAAGCTCCAGTAATTTCAAATTGTAACCCATAATCATTCTAGAACGAAAATTTTAGAACTTGCAACAAGTACAAAATGTTCTTGGTTTGATCCCATAAAATTCTAAAGCTATTACCAATTTGTTTCAAAACGAGGTCTCTGTATTGAACCAAAGAAAGCTGAAAGAATAAGTTGAAGCTACTAGAACCAGTTGGGAATTTTAAGAACAGACTCGCTTACACATAATTCTCATTTTCCGTTGCACACTTTTCGGAGTTAGCAGTTTATGAGGATTTTGTACATAATCTAACTTATTTTGTACTTAAACTTAGATCACGCTCTAATTTTATGTTTTATCCTACTGTAAGCACAATAAGTTATTGAACGTTTGTTCTCCATTTTAATAATATTAACAGAAATTTTTCGATTTTATAATGTTTCATAGTTAATTTATGTACACCCAAGAACGAATCATACCTGAAAATGTTAGATTAAATAAAGGTTTAGATTCTATGCAGCTCGACTCCAGATATTAGGCCTAAATTGATGTAAATTAAGTTAGTTTAGCAAAGTTTGATTCATTTTAAAAGTGTAATAGGCTAATCACACTGAACACTAGAGCGTACTTACTTTGTATGAACACATCTAACATCCCACATCTTGAGTTTGAAAGATTAATAACTTTGTGCTAGGCCAAATTTGCATAAGAAAACTATGCTAGAAATACCACAAATTTCGACCAGGTAAAGTTTTATGACTCATGATGTTGGATGTTAGATGCGCTCAGTGTGATTAACCAGTGTGATGTGCTGACCACTCATCAAATTTGTTAGTTTTCTATAACTTGGCTGTCTTCTAACCGATCTTTAACACTTCTTCGGATCGATACACAAAACAGATTTCTAGATATGCGTAAAAAATACGAACCATTCAGCTGTAAAACTGTGGGAGATGTGACATTTTTACTCAAATTTTTACTCAAATTGCAAGGACGTGAGTGGGCGTGGCACAAATTGAAAATAATCTTGATCTGCCTGCAACTAATAGTCTCAAATATTGACGGCGGACTTGCATTTATCGACTTGGCTTGTTGATTCTGATCAAGAATATTGACCCTGTTTTGGTATTCGTATCGATTGCCGTGTAAACGTCAGTATTTTGCATCCAATTCGAATAACTTTATGTAGAAGTTGAAAAATATGGCAACGGTTACTACATAAGGTATAAATAAATACAAAAAATTATTTAAGCAGCTAAAATCGATTGCTCAATGCCAAGTGATTTCAATTCGAGAGATAATTATAACAAGATTTAGTAACCACACATTGTCTTCTCACTTACAGACAAATTAGTACAAATAAAACTCGAATAACTAATGTTTACACGATAATTGACTCGAAAACCGGAACAGACCCGTATATAAATACCAGTGTAGGAAATGTTTTATTCTATCTGTTAAACACATATATAAAAAAAAGGTGACTTTTAATGATTCCCTGCTCGTTTTCTGCATATGCAACATATACCCCATTTTCTCATTGCCACTTCCACTGCAACTTTTTGGAATCGGAATTGATTCATGTACTCGCAACACAAAAAACAAAACTTTTTCGTTTTAAAAAGTTATGCTTGCTGGTTGCTGAAATGAAGTGTAATTGGCAAATTAAGCACACGTATAGTTGCTAAATGGGCATAAAGCTAATTTAACTTAATTCTTTATTAAAATACAAATTGTTTATGTAATGTAATTAGCATTTAAGTCTTTTACCGAATTTAACTTAATTTTTTTTTGGTTAAAAGTTTGCAGAATTTGGCAGTGCCCAAGTAAAAACAAGAAGAAAAAGGTAAAATTTAGCCTCTCTCATTTCTAAATCTTCCATTTTTCAATCGTTTTGCTTGGTGCTTTCAACCGAAGCGGTGATGCGTTTGGGTAGTATATTTAAGGACAGATTGAAATGGTTTTTATTCAAAAGCGAGGGAATGGGAATTCACTAGTCTGTTTTGGTTCAAAGTTCTGATTTGGTTCTAGATTATTTTAGACAGCCTGCATATACGAGTTGTGTTTAAAAAGTATGGTTATTGTCTATTTTTTATACAGAGGGTATATTGAAATTGTCCAGATGTTTGTAACGCATAGAAGGAAGCATTTTCGACCACATAAAGTATATATATTCTTGATCAGCAAGAAGAGCTGAGTTGATTTAGCCTTGTCCGTCCTTCTGTCCGTCTATTTCTATGCTATCTCCTCCGTCACAGTTTTAAAGCTATCGCTACCAAACTTTGCACGAAGTCTTCTGGTACAAATACGCTGCACATTTGTCGGCACCGGCCGGATCGGATGACTATAACATATAGCTGCCATAGGAATGGTCGGTCGAATGACTAGTTCTAGTGAGAAAAACTTTTTTGTTTTTAATGATAGCTTCTTCAAACTCCGTATTTACTAGTTTTCTATGCATCTCCATGATTTTGCAAAGTTTGATCGATATCGGACATCTATAAAGTATAGCTGCCATAGAAAAGTAAGGTTAGAAAAGTAGTCTTAGTAGAAAAAACTTTTTTGGTTTCAATGTAAACCTCTTTAAAATTCGCATATATTTATTTTATAAGCTTTCACACAATTCTTCAAAGTTTTGTCAAAATCGGTTGACTATAGGTTATAGCTGCCATAGGAATAGTCGCTCGGAAATCAAGTTTTGGTGAGAAAAACTTGTTTGTTTTCAAAGAAAATGCCTTCAAACTTTGTATTTCTTTGTATGCAATGCTTTTGCATGATTCCATTAAGTTTAATCCAAATCGGACATCTATATAGTATAGCTGTCATACAAAAGTAGAGTCAGAAGAGTACTTTTAGTGAGAAAAACTTGTTTCTTTTCAGTGGAAATGTCCTTCAAATTAATTAGATTTTTTTCTAGAAGAGCTTGTACCACATACACACCTTTGCCTTACTCAAAGTAGACTTGGCGTGCGTTACTGTCAACATTGCGAGCAATTTAAGCAAATTAAATGATCCATTTTTTCGACAGAGGAAAAACGCCGCTCACTGCACACAATTATAAATCTTTATGACTTTTACAAACAAACACAGAATGCAATATAATTGAATCTGTATACATGTGTTCGGAACGAGTGTGCCAATCAGAGATTTTGCGGCGGTGCACTGCAATTACTTAATATTTTGCACTCCCAAGTGTACCACTTCACCAGTTCAACAAAATGTATGCAGTCTCTACTCTATTCTACTAATGGTTTATGTGTGCTTCGACTATGCAATGCCAATGGATATCCGCGTCACTTGAGTCTCTCATTGCTTATGCTTATGCAAATGTAAATATGTAACAGCCAGCAGCAAGAATTTCTGCAAGTCTTTATGAAAGAACATACCTAGAAGATAGAGCGAATAGATACCCATGTAAACAGTGCACAAAACTATAAGTTTTCCAAATAATTTTAGTCAAAACAGCAAAAGGTTAACAACTGCTTGTTCAACCATCAGCCCCAGCCCCTCCCTCATTACGGTCTCACTCCTCCTAATACACCAAACACACTGATTCCTGTGGGAAACCAAATCGTTTGGCACGTGTTAATGCCACACGTTTCCCTACGATCGAAGTTTGATAATATTTAATACCTTTTGTGAGGTAGACTGTTTGCATTAAATGCTCGTTAGTTCCCGCTCCATTTGCTCCGCTCCAAAGCTAAAGCAAATTATCAGTCAGCGTAGTCGTCAGTGAGTGGGTCTAATCAGAGCAGCCCAAAAAAAAAAAAAAAAAACCATAAAAAAAAGCAAAAACAAAAACAAAAAACTGACATGAATGAAAAGAGGAAAAACTTTGAGTCTACACCCTCCTCTCCTCCTCTGCTCGTCCCCATCTTCATCACCTCGCGTGTGTCACTTTTTTTTTTTTTTGTGTTCCATGTTATTTTTGGCGTTTTGTTTGCTTTGGCGTTGCGGCTTATCGCATAATTTGAATAAAGTAGCTGCAATCTTTAGTCAGTTTATCGCAAATTAGACTACAACAATAGCCAAGATAAAAACAACAACAACAACAAATTGCCTGTGTGCAGAAGTGGAAAAAACAGCAGACAAAAATGCCAAGAGCACAAAAAAAAAAAAAAAAAAAATAGATTGAGATTGGGCTAAAAATGTAATTTGATTTTTGATTATGTTTTTCCTGGTTTGAACTCGACCAATAGAAAAATGTTTATCCATTTGAAGTGCCACTGCACATATAGCAATGTATATATATATAAAACAAAGCAAAAATTATAAGCGCAGGAAATTGTGGAAAAGTGCGGAGAGGTAGAGGCTGAATAATTGAATCACTCGCTGTAAATTGCAAACTGTCTCGTCTACCTTTTGTTGGGCCGTTGGGCAAATTGCTTGACACTTTTAATTATGCAAAGTGTCTGCACTTTGTGGATGACAATGGCTCATGAAACGAACTATGTACGATATCTTAAACTGGTCATTTTGCAAAAGAAATGGAAAGGAGTAATCTAAATTTCCACGAAACGTTTTTCATACGAAAAACAATTTCCATTTATATGAAATGGAACATTTTTCGCGATAACTGAGGGGGTAGGGAGGGTCCTTGAGATGATAAAGTAACAATTGCCTGGCCTTGGTTTCAGTTGACGTTGATACTCAACTATTTTTCTATGGAAGAGATGAGGATGGACTTGAAAGCGAAATATCAACACACCAATTTATTTTGATTCAAGGCAGTAACTGCTGACATATCAGATAATATACTAAAATACTCCGAATTTTAGACTGAAAACCCATTGCGACATTGAACAAAATCAATAAATTGTGAACCTAAAGGTGGCAACACCTCATTCTAAGTT